>OZ010672.1:62811460-64051460 GCA_963932185.1 Troglohyphantes excavatus
GGATTTTGAACTTTTGTTTGAACACTTAAAAACGTAAATAGCGGTGGGAACAAGGATATTACCTTTAAATTCCAGTCTTTGTGTTTTTTCCTTCACATAAAATGAATAAATAATAATTACGATTTCTAAACACCTGAATTCACCTTCCTTGTTAATTCATCCATTGACTTATTTTATTAAACATTTATTCGAAAGAAAATAATTTTTGTACATAGAATTCGACAATTAACAATATAAAAATATATACAGAGTTTCATTGTTCAATGAATTATCTATAATGAAACATAAATAGTAATTCATAGTAGTCTGTTTTAACAGAATCGACATCACTCCGTTTACAATGGATGTTTTTCCGTTGATAATCCCAAGTAAACGTTCAGCCATAAAACGGATATTTTAACAATGTGTACAAGCCATCCGAATGACACATATAGGCCAAGACGAAAAAGTGAAGACAATATAAGAATATCAGGTGACAAATTCTTAGAAGCTTTTCTGTTTCACCTTTCTCTCGAAGAGTCTCAAGTAATCCTCAGCTTTATGGCCAGAAAGCATCAAAATCTAATGGGAGACAAAAAAGCCCGAGGAAAGGATCCAAACAGTGATGAAGAAGAGGAACCAAGGCTTTTAGGAGCGCAGGAATGGAACCATCCAAAGTAAATGGATAATGGTTCTGAATTTCTTGTTGGAAGAGTCAATAGCGAAGCTCCGGGCATTGTCATTTAACCATTGCCATTTATTCATTAATAACCCAGCTAAAAAAATCGGATGTGCTGTGTTAGAGCGCGGTCTGAATAGTTTTGCGTAAAATGTCATTTCGACTGGATTTTTAAATAGGAATCGGAAGCCAACAAAAACCTCGCTAACAGAAAAAAGGTAAAACTGTTCAGTTTCACACCATGCTCTCCCCATACGTGTTTTGATTTCAAGCTTCGGTGTCTAATTGCTTATCAAAAGAAACCAAACTTAAGCCAATCGTGCTATTTGTTACGATTAGCATTTGCACGATAACGTTGTTTTAATTATATTCTATTAGTCTTTTCATTCTTCAGATAGTGCAATTAATTTTCTGTTTCATGAATTTTAAATTAATTACTCATTTGAATTCTCAAATTGAAGACTTTAGTACCAAAAGTACGTAAGTACATTTTCCGTACTTGTTTAACCGTTGGCACTCCAAGAACATCTTTGATATTTGCGTTCTTTCTACGTAACAGTTATTCCTCTTTCTGTTCTTTTTCCCAGAATTGTTTTTGTGCGCATAGAGGTAAAACAATATAATCTATTTTGCATCTGCCAGAGAACGAGTTGAAAAAAGATCGATGTTTTTTTTAAAAAGAAGATCAGGATGTTCTTGTTTATTTTAAAGAACAGGGAAAAAGAACGGGTCGTTATATTGTCGCCTGATAGGCGACAGCTGAGTTCAACGGGTTAAACGATTCCTAGCGATTGAGGCAAGTGAAAACATTGCCATGCAGAATCGTATAAAAAAGAAAAGCAAATGTACTTATGTACTTTTGGCTACAATTGCAATCTGTATAGTACGCAATTAAGGTAGATTAAAAAAATTCTTTTAATTCGCAGAATTCCCTGACTGTTATTATTTCCCAGTAATAATACTAGAAACTCAAAAATTACCTAATAAATTAGTAAATTGACGTTCACTACATCTTTACAATACACCGTAAATAAAATTACTTAAAAATGATATATGAGCTTTAGCACTTTTTTCATAATAAGAATAACATTCACCTTTCTGGATATTTATATAATTTTTCCTGTAAATATACACTGTAAAAAAGGTGCTTAAAAATGATGAACATGAAAGTACTCGATGAAAATGTACATGAAAGTACTCGTTTTTTTTAGTACAATTGCATCGTAAATGAGCGATGAAGTACTTAAATTTAAGTAACCGTACTTTCTCAAAAATGAGCAGTGTGATTTAATATCAAATTCTATACAAACCATCTTAGCAAACCGACCTGACAAACTTAAAATAAGTGTTCAGAAGATGGTTTTCCACATTATTTAATGTCGATAAAATGGAAACTGAGTTATTACAACTCAATTATTTTACTTCCCATTCTTTTGGCGCACCTTTTTAATATTTCTTCTCTTTATAACTTCTTCACTTCGCCCTCTTAGTGCAACATATAAGGCACTGGACAGCTTTTTCTTAGGATATAGGCTCTATTCCCGGTAAGTATTGTTTGTAATTGTTGATATTTATTGAAAGTGATTTATGAAGGCAGTCTATGTAGGCAAGCAACTGCTTCGTTTATTTATTTGTATTAATTGTACTAATTTTTAAGTACATGTCTTTTTCAAAACTGAAACTTATGTATTCGAAGTCATGATAAGCATCGAATATACTCAACAATTAGTATATTTTACATATTTTTGAGTACCTATTTTTAACAGTGTAAAGCCTGACATTGTAATCTGTATAGTATTTAATTGAGGTAGACGAAAAAACATATTTTTACTGGCACAGAAATCCCTTACTGTTATTATTTTCAATGCTTAAGAATAACACTAGCAATTCTAAAATGACCTAATAAATTAGTGAATTGGCACTCACCACATCTATACACATAGGCATCGATATATTCAATTTTTAACAATATTTCATTTATTTCATATTTTTCAATTATTTCTTTTGGTAAAATTATTTTGTGTAAATATTCAAAGTAAACACTCACTCGTAGTATTTTTAAATAGCTTCCAGCAACTTTTTTTGTTCAAAATGCAATCTCGCACCGAGTATTAAAGACAGCAAAGAATGACGACTAACTTCAGGTTTTTTTTTGTTCGTGAATTTTTATATTTGGAAATAGCAGAGCTGTTTCCAGTTTCTGAGACATCTCTCCGCGTCTAGCTTATCCAGCTTCCCCCAAACCCTGATCACGTAAACAGAGTGAAAATGAGTTTCTACCGTAAGAATAGCAAAGTTACAGAAGTGCTCTTATGGTTTCTTCATATGTGTTCGACACAACCAGAAAAAAAGGAATGCTAAACCAGATTACTTTCTTTGTAAAAAAAATATATATCACCATATGCGAGAAAAGTTTGGAATATTTTTTTGTACTTTTAAATTAAAGAAGACGTTTAAAACAATTGCAAATTTGTTTTCTTAAAATCTGAAGTGTGTATGGTTTTTTTTATGCATTACCCACCAAGAATGGTTAGCAAAAACTATTACTGAATTTATAATAATGCAAGAATTCTGAAGCATACTAAATATTTCTGAACAAAAGTTGAATATCGCAACACGGGGTACTTTGTCCCACTTTTATAAAACTTTTTATTTAATCTTATGCTGGAAAATAACAAATAATAAATACTGAGCTTTTAAATTAAAATTATGCTAGAAAATAACAAATAATAAATACTGAGCTTTTTATTTAATCTTATACTATAAAGTAATAAATACTGAGCTTTTTATTTAATCTTATGCTAGAAAATAACAAATACTGATCTTTTTATTTAATATTATGCTAGAAAATTATAAATAATAAATACTGAGCTTTTTATTTAACCTCATGCTAGAAAATAACAAATAATAAATACTGAGCTATTTATTTAATATTATGCTAGAAAATAACAAATAATAGATACTGGGCTTCTAAGGTAATTTTTAGATAGTTCAAACCTTTCTCTAAAATAGTGTAATATAATAAATCCACTTTTTATAATACTTTTATGAAATTTATATATTTTTATTTAAAACTAAAGTAAACCATAAGAAAGGATAAGTTTGTCCCCTACATCAAGCATTTCTATCTAAAAACACTGTAAAACATGCTTGCAGTAAAAATTATTCTCACATATAAAACTAAAAACATACTTTATTTATTCTTAGTTTACACTTGCACTTTTTGTCAATTTTTTTTTTCAAATCAATAAAGAAAAAGACTAAATAACATCAGAGAATGGGTACCTACAGTGTTTTTTTTTTACAATGGCATGTTTTCCTTAACAGGCTTATTGTCAGTTTTACCATAAGTTTCTGGTGTTGGCTTTTTTAGCTATTTTTCAACTTTGGCTATATGCTATTTCGCCTACTTTGGCTCACTTTCTTTTGAGACAAAAGTAACTCGTTTTTTTTTAATTATTAGCACTATTTTTTAACTATGCATAAAACCATAAAATCTAGATATTTTAACAAAAACCTGCTATGTATTCTAAATTCAGATGATATTGTCTTTAAATTTGTGTATTAATTTAAACTTAAACGTGTATAGGATTTCTTGCGCAAACGGAAGATTGACATGAGTCAACAAGACACGTGTATTTAACAGGGTTATGAAGACAGCACTGCTATAAACTAGAGGTAAATATAATGGAACTATATTGTACCGGGGCATGTCTAACTAGTAATAATGCGGACTGGCGAAATCGCCGGTTACAATGCGAACCTGAAGTACAATCAACATTTTGTCTTTTTTCATCAGTCCTTTTTTCGTTTTAGGACAATGTAATAACCCACGGCCAAAGTAATCCGTGTTTACGGTACCGCTGAAAATGTGCAGTTTTTTAACAATTTATGCTGAAAAATTCAGAAATGAAAGTGTTTGTTCCAAAAAAAAATGCAGGTTTCACTTGAAAAACATGTTTAAATCAAATACATGGAGTATCAAGAAGGAAATATCATGTTAGCTTTTTGGGCTACTCCACCTATAAACATTATAGCTCTGTGATAAATGACACGATTGACAAGACATTAAAGGATGTGTCACTTTATTTCTTAAGACAATAAGTGGAGATTCTGTCAAAACTATTTTCAGTTAAACATTTTACATATATTCTACACGCTTTATATTCTTCGATTATTTTGAATTCGCTAATTAATTACCCAACATATTTAAAAAAAATTACTTTTCTATATATAAAGACATGTCTGGGTTTATTTTTTTTATACAAATCTATAGTTTTATTCCGAGTATGATGAAATTTTGCAGACTTGACCTTCAAAATAAGAAGAAGGTCACTGTCCACATGAAACCCCATTCCTTAAAGCAGAAATTATTTCTTACAAAAACGGCTAGATGGCGCCATGGTGTATACATCGTCCAAAACTATGTAAAATGCCGGGGAAACGTCGGGTATTTCAGCTAATATTATATAAAGTAAGAAATAACGTTGTTTTTTAGTAAGAAAAATTAATTATTTTAAATATATTCCATAACCAAATCGTCAATATCAAATATACATATCCGAAATAGCTTTAAACAAAAGACAATAACCTAACATATCCAAAAGTGCCTAGCAAAAAAAAGTCAGCATAAAACCTTCATCAAAATTTCGAAATTGAAGGTTTTATGCCGGAAAACTGCAGTTTTTTTTTAATATTTATAAAGTTATAGGTTTTTGTTTCAATATCCTTCATTTAAAAATTGTAAAAAAAAAACTTCATAAAAACCTGCAATAAACCATCAATTTTTAATCATGAAGGGAAAATGCAGATATTTTAAAGGTTTTTTGAAGGAAAATTAAAAACTTTAAAAAAAACTGCAGTTTTGTGTTTCAGTATCCTTTTTAAAACCTTCAAAAAACCTGCAATTTGACAATTTTGATGAACGTTTCATGCTGATTTTTATGCTGGGTGTATAATGTCTGAAAATAAGACAATCGATAATTTTTATTTATACATTAACAATTACTTCATGAGCCCCCCCTCCCCCCCCCCCCACAAAAAAAAGTCATCTATATAATGTAGTAAAACAGTTAACAAATAAGTTTTTAGTATTGTTTTCTCATATGATGAGAGTAAAATAATCTTAGAGTATTTCAAATTCCTGGGACTTTCTTCATCGTATTATGGATTCAGAACACGTATCTATTAGATGTACTTCTGTTTGAATGAGAGTTACGAAACAAAAGTGCCCAAATTTATTTCTATTAACATAGGATATCTATTAGATCACTTAATGTAGATTGACCTTCGGGGACCAAATCTTTTTGGGAGAAAATGGGAAGACAATCATCTATCATCATATCCAATAGTAAAAAAAAATTACAGTACAGGTAATTTTTATCAATTAAAAACACATCTGCAGTCTACGGAATTTATGCTTTTAAAAGCAGAAATAATATTGGTACATAGACGCCAATACATTTCGGTATTTTTTGGAATTATGTTTTAATTTTTTTTGTTTATGAGGTTTTTGGTATGAATGAATTTTTTTAATCGTTTGTTTAAACAATGTGTTTCTGTTTGTTATTATATGCATAGTAGACGTAAAATGTAAATAAAAAAATATTTGTAAAAAATAATTTAAAATGTTTTCTAATGTTAAATGTATGAATGAATAAAATAATATTGGTACATAAACGCCAATACATTTCGGTATTTTTTGGAATTATGTTTTCATTTTTTTTGTTTATGAGGTTTTTGGTACGAGTGAATTTTCTTTAATCGTTTGTTTAATCAACCTGTTTTTGTTTGTTATTGTATGCACAGTAAAAGTAAAATGCAAATTAAAAAATATATATTTGTAGAAAATAATTTTACATGTTTTGTAATATTAAAAATGTTTACTTAAATTCGGCTAAAGTTTTGTTAATTATGATTGAAATAACTTTTTTGTCAAAATTATAACATGGCTAACAAAAATTAAAACAACAATGGTTTTTAACGTAACAAAGATTTAAAATGAAAACTATTTTTATCTATTAAGCAACTAAGATATAAAGTATTTACATTTATTTTCCAATAATAAAAAATATGTAGTAAATGACTAGGGAATCGTAAAAATATCTTAACTATTCCGAAAGTGAAACAAGTTAAATTTCAAATATTACTTTTTATAAAGATTTTTTTATCACTAATATTCTGGAAACTATAACTTCAGTTATTAATTACGAATAAGTATGTTTCTGAAATTCGTATTTTTTACTGAGATATATGCAAAAACTTATATTAAAATCTTAAAATTGTTTTTTTTTCAAAACATGTCCAGCATTTATTTTTGTAAAATTGTAAATAATCTTTAATTTTTTTAACAATTGAAGACGGGAATGGAAGAACCAAACAGCTCCAGTTTTAAAAATTGTCCAGGAAGCAGGAGAAACACTTTAAAACATGTAATTTTTTTTAAAACTTATCAAATTTGAGTAAAACATAATAAATACATTATTTTATTACAGATCGGTTTTACTTTTTCAGCCTTTTGTCTGTTTTTTTATTGAAAAAAAATGGAGCTGTCTGGATTCTTACACCTAACACTGGAATTTTGTGGCCAGGCTTACTAATACAATTCTATAAGGATAAGGATATGCATAAGGATTGCATAATGAACTACATATAAATAAAGTCTAACTCTGAATTGCATCCCTTTGGTGGAATTTCGGATGTTCAACACACCTTTTAGCTGGTTAAACAAACAACACACCTTCAACAAACGAATTTGGAAAACGACTGGCTGATGCAACACGTAAAGTGATCCAACCAAGCTATCAAACGTTGAACTAATTCGGTGTAAAAACAAGACAACTCCTGGAGATGTACTTTTGTTGAATCGTATTAGACAACAACACAGCTCCTTTTTGTTTATATCTAATTAGCCATTGCTTACAGCTATCTGATTGTTGCACCAACCGATATAGGATTTTTTTCTTTATAGGAATAAGTGAAAAGTATAAATCAGAAAAAAGTAGAGCTGTCTGGTTCTTTCGCCCACGCCTTCAATTTTACTACAGAAAATATATTTACTAAGAATAAACATTTGAGACAATTTATTGTAATTTGTCACGTTATTGAAGTTATTTTCTTATAAGTGCCTAGTTCTTGTTTTATATATGCATTGAATAATTTGAAAATACCAGCTGTTTGAAAATATTATTAAGTTGTTGTACTAACCGATATTAGATTTTTTCTTTATAGGAATAAGTGAAAAGTTGTCTGGTTCTTTTGCCCTCGTCTTCCATTTAAAAAAAAAAATATATTCTTATGAATAAACATTTGAGACAATTTAATGTAATTCGTTACGTTATTGAAGTTATTTTCTTATAAATGCCTAGTTCTTGTTTTATACATGCATTGAATAATTTGAAAATACTAGCTGTTTGAAAATATTATTAAGTTGTTGTACTAACCGATATTGGATTTTTTCTTTATAGGAATAAGTGAAAAGTTGTCTGGTTCTTTCGCCCTCGTCTTCCATTTAAAAAAAAAAAATATATTCTTATGAATAAACATTTGAGACAATTTAATGTAATTCGTTACGCTATTGAAGTTATTTTCTTATAAATGCCCAGTTCTTGTTTTAGATATGCATTGAATAATTTGAAAATACCAGCTGTTTGAAAATATTATTAAGTTGTTGTACTAACCGATATTGGATTTTTTCTTTATAGGAATAAGTGAAAAGTTGTCTGGTTCTTTCGCCCACGTCTTCAATTTTAAAAAATAAAATATATTCTTATGAATAAACATTTGAGACAATTTAATGTAATTCGTTACGTTATTGAAGTTACTTTCTTATAAATGCATAGTTCTTGTTTTATATATGCATTGAATAATTTGAAAATACTAGCTATTTGAAAATGATATTAAGTTGCATATAAGTATCTTAAATCTAATTTAAAAGTCCACATATATCTTAAAGATTTTAATCTCGTTATTTTTTAGAGACACAATGTATTTAACAATATTTAAAATAGAGAGAACATTGAAAAATATCCATATAATCTTTAGTTGTTTTTTCTATAGTTTTTATGATTTTGAAACACATTTTAAATCTCCTCGAGATGCAGACTAATCCTATTACACAGATAAGATAATTTTTTTGAACATTCCAGCTTTGTTTCTCTTCGCTCTTTTATTCACTTTGCTTTTATTTCATAAACGAGATTGCGTGCAGAGTTCTTAAAGTACTACGAAAACTATGGCATTCTTACTTAATCTTTTATTTAAAAGTTAAGTCAATAACAACAATAAGTTATGTTTCCCAACAATTGTGTTCTCTCTCAGATATATTCCATTACTTCGAAAAATAAATTGCATCACTATCAGATAAAAGTTTCTTCTTCGGAATATGAAAGATTTTAAAAGAACTTTTCAATACGTAACAAAAGCGGGTTTCCTCCTAGGAAAAAAATTAATGTTCCCTTGAGTATAATCCTTTCATACATTCCAGCTCGCTCATCCTATTAGATAACTCGGATTCTACATTTTGAATAACACTCAGCTAAACGCAGTGGAATGAATTAAAACCCCATTGAAGGAAAAGCGTGATTTTTTTTTTTTTGAATTTAAAGCTTTACAAGATGTTTTACTCCATTTTCTTTTTTTAAAAAAAGGAAATGAAAATATAAACCAAACTGGAAAGAATGAGATTTAAAAAAAAAAACTTTAATGGGCAGTATGCGAAACTTTTCGAGTCTTAAATGTTTAATAATTCCTTAATCCCGCCAATCCACCGAATATAAGATGGCTGAAATAATCTCAAGGTTTCTTTTTGATGAACAAACTATAAGAGGAACTTGTAACAAAAGTTTATTGCTAATCCCCTTCCCTTGAACGTGTTTTTGTGTTTTTTTTTTTTGTAACGAAAAGTGAAAAAAAATACGAGAAGAGAAAATACTTTTCTTTCTTTACGCGTCCCCCCTCCCCCCCTCCTCGTCGCCTTGCTCGATAACTAGCTCCTAATAGGGCCCAAAAAATACAAAAAATACTCGTTGGATAAGAGGAGAATAAAGCATTGGAGACACTTGAGAATGATAGAACAAACAGGAAAATGTCATTGCTCTGAGTGTGTGGAAGAACTTGATACCACCTTGCAGATTCTGACCAATCAGGGGCGGCTGATAACCGGGCAGTGTCGTTGAATGGTTAATGGTTTTAAGCAACTGCTCATAATTGGGTTTACAAGCCTTGATTGGCAACTCTAAAGGCCAGCCCTTTTTTAGAAACGTGAGAAGAGTATTGCGTAATGACTTTTTGTCATTAGCCAACTCAATAACATAGTATGTTAGTTTCATAAGTTGAGCAACACTGTGCTGAATGAACTTCAATTTGAATATTTGACAATAATATATTAGCATTTTTTTACAATTTTGTTTTGTTTTGTTTTAGGAATTATTTGTTTATCACTGCGTATATGCGATAGTACATTTCCATTTTAATGTATTCACTCCTACAGTGGCGACATCTATTGCATTTTTACAAACACACTTAAAATTGCGAAAAAACAAAGAATATTAAAAAAAAAAATCTTTCTAAATATTATGTTTTATTACACGAGATGAGTAAAAATATATGGTATTTTTTAAAGTCAATAGTTTAAGTAATCTTTTTTATTTGAAATAAACTAGTTCTCCATCTGCTCTGAAATGGGATATGTAAAGAAAATCCCCAGAGATGTATAACCCAAAATTGTTAATTTAACTAGTTCCATTTTTGTAGACTTGTAAGTGTATAGCTCGAAACGCATCATAAATGTGGTAGTTTGGAGAGTGGGATGCTAAATCAGATGTTATCTGGGTCATATGACCGTTATTCAAAATTACGAAGCATGGTTATTTATTTTTGTTAGGTACTGACGGTCTCCAATATACACCATTATGCAGTTTTACCTAGCTGAAGCTGTACATATCTACTTATATCTCTTATACAAAATTACATGAACACTACAGTTTTTTATAACTAAGACAAAAAAAATTCTTCTAAAAGCTTTCTAAAATCAACTTTAAAAGAATGTAGGTAATCAATAGCTTTCTATTTGCCTGCATACACATTTTAGTGTTCTTCCAAAAACATGCCTCATCTCAAATTTCTTAAAAGTATTTCACCGGCTTGGTTAGCTGGGTAGTGAGTGCAACGTTAATAAAACTAACCAAGAAAAAAACATATTTTTTTAAATAATAATTTTAAAAAATCAAACCAACTTAAACCCTTTTAATTTGATTTTTTTTAACACCTCAAAAAATTATATAAAAATCCGTCTTTTCTGATACCTTGTGCAATACAAAATGGCCATAAAATAAATTCAAGAAGATTTTTCTGTACCAAAAATCGCAAACAGGAATTTAGGTGCTTTCCGAGGAGAAAAATATATAAATCACCCACGATTTTCCAAATTTCCATTTGTGATCGACCCCTGAAGAATTTTCGAGAATGATATTTCAGGTGGTAGCCTGCCTTTCCAGCTACCCTACAGAAGGAAAGGGTAAAATACGTGACATGGACCTGAAATAGTTGGGATCATTTTTCACGGCTATAAACCCCGACGGTCTGTCCCTGGAACTCATTCCCCTACGAGCCTCCCTTGCATTGCAGGAAAAGACACTTTACTCACAGATAAACAAAAAAGCCTTTCCAGTCACAGAGGTTAATAGAAATTCTTAGTATTGCTGTTGTTGAATATAGAAGACGATGGTAGTGCTCGTGCTGTAAGAAGTAGAATGGTATAGTTGTTGCATTTATGTGAAATTTTTAATGGGTATCTTAGTGATATTTTACAAAGTGTGAGCATAAGTACACACAATGTAATATATCCGTAAATAGATATAAAAATAGATAACCATAAATAGATAACCAACTATACCATTCTACATCTTACAGCACGAGCACTACCATCGTCATCTATATTCAACAATATCAATGGGAAATAACATTTTTAGCGTTGCGAAACAGTAATAATTTAAAAAAATGTTTATCACTAATTTCTATACATTTAAATAGTTATAGAGTGGTTACAATTTATTGGGAAAATTGTAACCACTGTTTAGCTGTTTAATTACACAAATTAATCCATTATTTTTGCTATATTTTATCTACTTTATTTATTGCTACTAAAGTCAAGTGAGTTGTTAAAAATATTTGCGAAGTTGATTGGCAAAAATAATGTTTTATTATGCCGATACAGCTGAATGAGATACAGCCCAACAATGACCATCGCATAACAATGGCCATCGCTCAACAATATGACCACCTTCTATTAGAAATTATTTATGCCATATCTATTTACGGATATTTGTTACTAGAATTTAAAATACAAGTTTTAAAAAATAATTATTTTATTTATCTTTTAACTAACATAAGATGTTGAGATCTAGATATATTTACTCTATGTTATTTAAATAATAAACTTTCCAATAGTGTTAAATTGCATAGTTTAGTTCCAGAACAACACAATTATTTATAGTTTTTATTAATTTGTAGCCAACATAATTTCCCAACTTTCCCGATTGAATCTCCTATTTAGAACAGATTCAATATCTTTAATGCCACAACCTTCATAACAGAATATGTTTTAACAGCTTCCAAGAGCCAATTTGATAGTCCACAGAATAAAGGTCGGCCGTTTACTCCGCCACCGCCACCCAAAACAGCCTCAAACTTTAATTAAACGACCGCGCGGCTACAAGACCGTCTAAAACCTTCTAAGACGCCACCGTAATCTGGTATTTGCAGACTTTCGAGACTCTGGCCCCTTGTGACGTATGGAAATCAGATTAACCCCCTTGTGCAGTTTTGCCTTCATTATGATTATGACGCCATTAGGGAGGGAGTGGCGAAGCGTGATTTATCCCTGGGAACAATGGAGTTCCCCCTTCACTCGGGGAACCCCCTTTTCCAGGGAACTAGCACAGATTATTCGGGGGGACAAGATACTCGGTGCTAGTTGGGGGATCCGGTTGAGTTCGTGTATGTTATTTCCAGATCGGATGTACTCTTAAGGAAGGGTTGTGCCTTGAATTTTGAAGGTGTCATTTAAATATATTATTTTTATTGGGAACCTGAGGAAATTTTGAGGGAATCATTTAAAATGTATTATATTTATTGGGAACCTGATGTAATTTTGTGGGGATCATTTAAAATGTATTATTTTTGTTAGAACATCATGTAATTTTGAGGGGATCATTTAAAGTGTATTATTTTTATTGGGAACCTGATGACATTTTAATGGAACATTTAAAATGTATTATTTTTATTGGAAGTCTGAGGAAATTTTGAGGGAATCATTTAAAATGTATTATTTTTATTGGGAACTTGAGGACATTTTGAGGGAATCATTTAAAATGTATGATATTTATTGGGAACCTGATGCAATTTTGTGGGGATCATTTAAAATGCATTATTTTTGTTGGAACGTCATGTAATTTTGAGGGGATCATTTAAAATGTATATTTTTTTCTAAAAACGTGATTGAACTTTGGGGGAATCGTTTAAAATGTATTAATTTTATTAGGAACCTGATGGAATTCTGAGGCAATCATTTAAATGTAATATTTCTGTTGGGAACTAGATGGAAATTTGAAGTAATAATTTAAAATGTATTATTTTTAATGGGAATTTGATGTAATTTTGAGGGAATCATTTAAAATGCATTATTTTTATTAAGAATCTGAGAAATTTTTTATGCAATAACTTAAAATGTATTTTTCTTTTTAGTACTTGATGGCTCTTTGAGGGAATCATTTAAAATGTATTATTTTTTTTATAACCTGATATAATTTTCAGGAACTCATTTAAAATATATTATTTTTATTAGAAATTGATGACATTTACAGGAAATTGCTTAAAATATATTATTTGTATCAGAACTTGATGTAATTTTGAGGGAATCATTTATGCTATATTTTTATTGGCGACCTGATGAAAATTTAAAAGAATCATTTAAAGTATATTTTTTTATTATAACAACTTAATGTTATTTTGAAGGAATTAATTAAAATGTATTATTTTATTGAGAACCTGTTGCAATTTGAATTCGATTCTCGGTAAGTCTTGGTTGTAATTGTTGATAATCATTGAAAGTTATTTATGAATGCATCCTATGTAAGCAAGTAACTTTTATTTTTATTCAATTTTACTCATTGCATTTAGTTTTGAGTACATTCTGGAAATTAAAACTTATGTATTCGGAGCCATGATAAGCATCGAATGTACTCTAAATTGAGTAAATGTTACTTATTTTTGAGTACCTATTTTTAATAGTGCATTGACATACTTTTGGCTGCAATTACATGGCACCGTAGGAATGATGAGGTCTGCTAGTTTAAAATAAATAAAAATAACTATACCTCAAAGTTTAAGTCTACAGAAATTCAGACATCAGAGCACACATAACAGTCCCCACAAACTAAGCATTTCGTCACAACAAAGAAATATAAGTTTATCATAAAATATACACTCTCCATATTCCATCTAAAATAACCACCCTAAATATTATCGTCCTTTTTTCAAAATTATGTAATGATGCCTTTTGTTTCTATCACCCACCAGCGTGTACATTCGGTGATATTCACCCTTTTAAGTATGATGCATATGCAAATATGTAAATGCTGATATCCTGCATGCTAGGATGGCTGTCGCATTACAGGCGTAGCAGACTGTCGTATCGTGCGAGTGCATATGTTAGCAGAAATGCGGCATTTGGTAAATGTGCAGTTTATCGTAGTTGGCGATGCTTGTTAAAGATGCTATTAACATATTCAAAGGAATATCGCTAAAAAGTGTTAAAAATAGAAAAAAAAATTCTTTTTTATGATTCTTCCCTAATTGAGCTGATAAAAATTATATTTTGTTGCAGTGTATATATAATAAGGTATTGTTATTCAAAATGCCGATAGGAGAAGATCGGGAAATTATCAATAAAACATATTTTATACAAAACGCAAAACATTTAAAGTGAAAGTTTTTAAAAAATTAATTTACTAAAAGTGTAATTATATTGTTCAACCAGTTAAGCTATAATGCGCAAAGTATAAGTGTTTTCTAATCACTTAAATGTCTAATAAATCATAATTAATAAAATGTCATCACGCAAAAATTTAATCTTAATATTTTGCGATTTTTTTCTAAATGTAAAAATATACTGATACTAACATTCACCATATGATGGGTTATAAACAGGCATTACATAAATTATTATATATTTAAAATAAAATCAACGCAATGAAAATATTTTTATGAACCATTTGCAACAAAAAACATAAATATATAAATTAAAATATAATATCTACAAATTAGGATTGTACAAAACCATACATGTATAGAAATAAATCACATATAAATTTAATAAAAAAAAGAATGTGTAATTAAATAAATTCGGACTTCGCTTTATAGTATTAAGATAAATATTATTTTATTTACGATATCTCCCTCTTTCTCTCTCGCTTTCTCTATATCTATATAATCATCTATCACTATATCTACATTTTGATTAAGTTACAAATATTTAGTTGTAAATTTACATATGTTTATTATTTTAAATATCTTATAAAAAATTAAAACTTATTGTGAAATAAGTAAAGCTTCGTACACAAAAATTATTTTTCTCCCAAAAAATAATATTTTTGAAACGACGAAGATTCTTATGAAAAACAATTGACAATTTATTAACAGAACCGAAAGTCAGCTCATTACCTTTCAATCTATCTTATAATTTTAATTTAATAAATGAAACAAAACTTTTTATTATTTAAAAAAATTAATACATTTTACACAAGTTTACGAGTATTTGCTTATAAAAAAAACTAAATTTAATTTTATACATTTACTTAGTTACAATAATTTTTTTAAGTCAAAAAAATCTATAAAATTTATAAGATTTTCAAAACAACTATACATAAAACCCTTTATTTAAGATTGCAATCGGATTTGTATTTGCTTTTTTATGATTTTTCTGATATTTTATGTATCTTGATGTCATTGGTTAATACTTTGTTCTTGTCTTTCATTTGATACATTTGACATATATTTTGTGTAATTTTATATACGTTTATACCGGTTGATCCAAATAAAAAAAGTATAGACAGTAGCGCGATACAGTATTCACAGAAATACGCAGAAAATATATTTTTATGACAAAAAAATTAGTTTAAAATTAATTACATTTTAATCACATTTACACAGCATTTATTATTAACAGATAGCGCTGTAGCTGTTTAATATATGCTTCCTGTTGCTGCCAGCACTTAAAGTTTATTACAGAAGTTAAACGTTCTACCAATATGAAGCACGTTATCTTTGTGATATAAATTTTACTCGTAAGTGCTAAACTACTTAAGAGTACTATGTTAAACACAATTTAATCGCCACCATTCAATAGAAAATGTAACCAAAATTATTTTTTTGTATTAAAAAAAATCATATGTGTGTTTGTGCATATAAGTGCAAACCTTATCTTGCTGGTGTCTGCTATTGTCCGCATCGTGTTATTTTCGAATTATTGAATTTTTACTTTTTCTGTTACTTTTTTACCACACTGCATGTATAATATATGCCCCACAAGGATCATTTTAAGATCTCAAATTAAAATATAAACAACAGTTTAATTAGCAATTACTTATTAATACGTCTGTTAAACTAAAATAAAAAAGTGAAAAATTTCATATTAGATGACAAAATAAACACACGTCTAAATACTAAAATAAGCCAAAACATATGCAATGAATAACATTAAATTTTCCTCAATATATCATTAAATAATCATCATTAAAACCTAACGTCTATAGTCGTCGAGGATCTCCTAACAATGTATATGTATTTTATATTCATAAATCACACTATTTTGAAATATTTTTCAAATCTAAAGCATTGGGGAATATTTTGAAAGATATAACAATTAAAATAATTAAAGCTAAATAAATATATTTAAGATGCTAGTTTTGGAAATATAATCGAAAATGTTGTGTAGGTAAAACAATATTACAGATTTGATATTCTTCTAACCACTCAGATAGTTAAAATAACAATAAAGAAACACTCATTTAATAAAATTACACTCTAGCCGGGATAAGAACAAAGTTTACAAGAACTCTAGCAAACAAACAATTTACAAGATTAATACAAGCACTAGGGACACATGTTCTACTGTCAATTCAACAGCTTCCACTTCGAGGTGCCTACATAAATACAATAAAAAATTGACGTCTTCCCATTTGTTTTTTAACTTCATGATATCCCATTCAAAAATAAGACGGTATAAGTATCCCCCGAAATATCGCACTCAAGTCAGTCCAACCTTGCATCGATCGCAATACAGTCCCCCCAAGAAAGTTGCAACTTTTATTTAGAGCGAACCGGATATATCGATTGAAAGAACACAGAAACAGTCAAATCATTTATTGGATTCGTCGAGCCGGCATTTAAATCGCTCAACCGTCCAATCTGACGAGACTCGATTTCCGCCTGGAATGCCATGCCAGTTGAGGTTGTTGCAATAATTACGGTAAATCTTTGGAGCTGGTGCCGTTTAGGTGCCTTTGTGGAAGGGCTTGAGTCTTGACGTTCGGCTAAACTCTCCTGGTCAATAAAAGAGCGGAGGAAAGGTATTTGATGGATTCTGGCCAAGGTATGGATGTTGACGGATTACTGGGGTTCCTTTTATAAAAGATGGGATTGGTGGATGGTAGAATGTTATATTTCTATTTTATCATATAGAGTGATCCAAAAGTAACAGAAAAAGTGCAAATTCAATACTAATTCGAAAAGTATAGACACTAGCATGGTGCGCTTTGCAGATATGCAGACGTGGGTGCAATAACAAGGCAGCTCCATTTTTTCTGATTTAAACTTTTTTCACTTAATCCTATAAAGAATCCTCTCTATTAGTGAAAGAACCAGACAGCTCTAAGTATTGGCAATATAGAGATATAAAGGAGCTGTTCTTTTGTATTATACGATGCAAGAAACGTTTAGTGTTTTTCGTCCTACCTGCAAAATTTTGAAAACTGGAGCTGCCTTGTTCTTGCACCCACGTCTTCATATATGCACAGAAACACATAAGATTTGTTTATAACGAAAACAATATAGTTACATTTTTCACCGACAGGGGACGCTACACATATAACTTCAAAGTTGTTTAACACTTACAAGTAACATTTGTATCGTAAAGATAACATGCTTTATCCTGTCAAAACGTTTAAGTTCGGTAATAAACTTTAAAAGCTGGTGGTATAGCGACATGAACCATATTTGAGACAACTACACCGCCACCTGTCAGTAACAAATGTAACTATTTTAACGCTAATTTTTGTCATAAAATAAACTTATATTTACTTGCATTTCTGTGAAAACCTCATCGTGCTACTGTCTATAATTTTAAAATTATGATTTTTTTTATATTACTTTTGAATCACCCTGTACCTTATCCAATATTAGCAAAAATACCAGTGATTTGCACAAGGTTAACTAAAACGATGCACAATAAAAATGAATAAGCATGCCACAGTTAAATAGAAAAATACCCAGGAATAGCGTTATTTCAAATTTTTGCTTTTCTTGGAGACATATTAAAATTTCATGAAAAATCAATGGACGGAAATGCCATGATACCTCCATCTATCACAATAAAAAGGCATATTCGGTTCGAACAAATGAACAAAAAGTGAGCCAAACAATAGAAAAAAAAAAAAAACTTAGCTCCTTTATAACATATAAAACAAAATTAGGTTGAGAACCTTTTTACGAACCACAATTTTTAGCTTACCAAAAAAATTAGTTAATTTTTAGGTTGTGAAGAAAATTACATTTCGATTATACGTCATTTGGAACAATGAAAGAGAATAACTCATCTTCTGAAGGTAAAAAATATAATAAGATAACTAAAAATTGTACACAGTTTCAATCTCTTAACTTATAAGAGGGTGTCTTTTCCCTACTGAATGCACATGAAATAAAAACCCCATTCGAAATAATTTATTTACAAAAACTTAGTAATTAAATTTCCTTTAAATCTGCAAAAATATGTAAATATTAGAATTAATAAATTTAAAGCACATTTTTTATGATTACGCGTATTACTGTTGATTAAGCAACACGAAACATTACTAAGAGGAGTTCGAAATCTAAAAAAACATTGCAATTTTCTCAATGGAAAATTTGTCTTGAAAGTGCCAACTTGAGAAAGTAAAAAACTGTCCCCAAAAATCAAGCGTCAGTAAAACTAAAGTGCAAAATCAATTTCACTCTGTCTTCCCACATGTAACCTCTCCCTATCCTCCATCAAAGTTACTGTTCGAAATATATCGTTCCGGCGACAGCGAACTCTTACAAAGGTGCAATTTCTAACGTTAAAGACGGACGCTTTTTACAACTTCACATCTGTCTTGCTTACAGAAAAGTGCCTTAAGTGAAGCGTGGGACCCGAACCTGGTGTTCATTCTTCTAGTCGAGGGTTTTGCCGCTAGAAACATTCATTCTTCAAGAGTGGAATCCATGGTGCTTCTTGAAGAGTGCTTGGTTCCACTGAAAAGACCCTGCTAGAACTGATGAGTTTGCGTCTTGGGAAGAGATCCACCTGCTACTGGAAGGGAATTTCTGCTCCAATTGGTTGCGAGTATTGCGTTGCGAGCATAAAGGCGACTTCAATGAAATGTAATCCGCATGCTTCTTCAGCAATTTGAGGAACTGATGTTGTGGGGTGTAGAATGGGTATGATAAGGGAATTAATTCGAATTGATGAGCAGCCTTTCTTAAGGGCATAAGTATCTGTAATATGTCTCTAAACGTAATTTTGTTGGATGGGGAGGGGATCTTTGTAAATCATTAATCGGCGATTTTTCAGAGTGAAACTGTTTCGGATAGCATTTAATCGGGAATAGAAGATTTGGTCATGAAGGCTGCTTCAATAACTGTCATGCTTTTTCAGCATCTTGTGGATTTGATCTTTCCGTGTGTGTGTCATAAAGGAATTAATTCGAATTAATAAGAAGACTTTAATAATGCTTTAATCGATCTGTAATATGTCTGTAAACGTAATGTTGGTTGATGGGGAAGGATATTGTAAGTCATTATTCGGGAATAAAAGGAGCAATTTTGGAGCCTGAAACTGTTTCTGATAGCAATTGGTCGGGAGTGTGGGATTTGGTAATAAAAGTTACTTCAATAAAATGCTTTTTCAGCATCTTGAAATTTTTATCTTTCCGCGTATGTATCATAAAGGAATTAATTCGAATTAATAAGTAGTCTTTATTAATGGTAAAATTATCTGTAATATGTCTCTAAACGTAATTTTGTACGTAATTTTGTTGGATGGGGAAGGATCTTTGTAAACATTAATCGGCGATTTTTCAGACTGAAACTGTTTCGGTTAGCATTTAATCGGGAATAGAAGATTTGGTCATAAATGCTATTTCAATAACTGTCATGCTTTTAATCATTTGGGAGATTTGTTCTTTCCGTGTATGTATGATATAGGACATACCTTGTATATAAATGTAATAGTTGTTGATGTGAGAATATTTGTGAAACTTTATACTGGAAAAAGTGAAAGTAACGAATTTGATAGTAGTCATGATAAAGTTTTGAAGAAAAAATAAAAGCAACAATTTGATACTTACATGCAATTAATGTCAAATGTTGCATCTTTCTAATTGGAATATTGGAATCATGAAGCATTACGTCAATTTTCGACATATAAATTTAAAAACAATTGTATTTTCTCTCCCAAACCAACTTAATGCACTTAAACTTATAACAATATTCAATAGATATATCAATATATACATGGAATATGCTAATATATAACAAAAGCAAAACGCGTAATCTTATGTATTTCAGATAGAAATACCAATAATTTTTATAACCAATATCTCGAAACTCCAACTGGTTCAAACAGAAAAACCCTTAATCTGTTCACTTAATGTTTCCACCACAAATCCCTAAATTATAAGTCATATTTGGGTAACTCCCCAGTACTAATGAAACAATACAAAATTCACAGCAATTTAAATACAATCGTCTCTAATTTTTAACCATTTCAATAAAAAAATGCAAGTATGAAAAATTCTATTAACTAATATTAAAAATTCATTTTCGTAAACACGAATGCATACAAAGCTTCTAAACCAAATTATCTTTTAAAAAAAAAAAAACTTTAATACGTCCCCGAAGAGGTTTAAAGCATCCAGCACAAGATGTGAATTTTAAACATCGCAGGGCTAATAGTATCCTTGAGTAGTGTGACTTATTGAATAAAACATTGATAACGTGCTTAATTATTAGGAATACCCATGGGAAATTACCCCAATGAGCTATATCAATATATACATGGAATATGCTAAGATATAACAAAAACGAAACGAGTAATCTTGTGTATTTGTAGATAGAAAGAACAATAATTTATAACTATCTTTCGAAACTACAATTGGTCTAAACAGAAAATCCTTAATCTGTTTACTCAATGTTTCCACACACAAATCCCTAAATTATAAGTCATATTGGGTAACTCCCCAGTACAAATGAGACAATACAAAATTCACAGCAATTTAAACACAATCGTCTATAATTTTTAACCATTTCAATAAAAAAAAATGCAAGTATGAAAAATTATATTAACTAATATTAAAAATTCATTTGCTTAAACACGAATGCATACAAAGCTTCTAAACCAAATTATCTTTAAAAACTTTAATGCGTCCCCGAATAGGTTTAAAGCATCCAGCACAAGAAATGCATTTTAAACATCGCAGGGCTAATAGTATCCTTGAGTAGTGTGATTTATTGAATAAAACATTGATAACGTGCTTAATTATTAGGAACACCCATGGGAAATAACCCCAATAAGCTATATTAATATATGCATGGAATATGCTAAGATATAACAAAAGCAAAACGAGTAAGCTTGTGTATTTCTAGATAGAAACAACAATAATATATAACTAAACTTTCGAAACCCCAACTGGTCTAAACAGAAAAACCTTAATCTGTTTACTAAATGTTTCCACACACAAATCCCTAAATTATAAGTTATATTGGGTAACTCCCCAGTACTATTGAAACAATAAAAATTCACAACAATTTAAACACAATCGTCTCTAATTTTTAACCATTTCAATAAAAAATATGCAAGGATGAAAAATTCTATTAACTAATATTAAAAATTCATTTTCGTAAACACGAATGCATACAAAGCTTCTAAACCAAATTATCTTTTTAAAAAAAAAAAACTTTAATACGTCCCCGAAGAGGTTTAAAGCATCCAGCACAAGATGTGAATTTTAAACATCGCAGGGCTAATAGTATCCTTGAGTAGTGTGACTTATTGAATAAAACATTGATAACGTGCTTAATTATTAGGAATACCCATGGGAAATTACCCCAATAAGCTATATCAATATATACATGGAATATGCTAAGATATAACAAAAACGAAACGAGTAATCTTGTGTATTTGTAGATAGAAAGAACAATAATTTATAACTATCTTTCGAAACTCCAATTGGTCTAAACAGAAAAACCTTAATCTGTTTACTCAATGTTTCCACACACAAATCCCTAAATTATAAGTCATATTGGGTAACTCCCCAGTACAAATGAGACAATACAAAATTCACAGCAATTTAAACACAATCGTCTATAATTTTTAACCATTTCAATAAAAAAAAATGCAAGTATGAAAAATTATATTAACTAATATTAAAAATTCATTTGCTTAAACACGAATGCATACAAAGCTTCTAAACCAAATTATCTTTAAAAACTTTAATGCGTCCCCGAAGAGTTTTAAAGCATCCAGCGCAAGAAATGCATTTTAAAAATCGCAGGGCTAATAGTATTCTTGAGTAGTGTGATTTATTGAATAAAACATTGATAACGTGCTTAATTATTAGGAATACCCATGGGAAATTACCCCAATAAGCTATATCAATATATACATGGAATATGCTAAGATATAACAAAAACGAAACGAGTAATCTTGTGTATTTGTAGATAGAAAGAACAATAATTTATAACTATCTTTCGAAACTCCAATTGGTCTAAAGAGAAAAACCTTAATCTGTTTACTCAATGTTTCCACACACAAATCCCTAAATTATAAGTCATATTGGGTAACTCCCCAGTACAAATGAGACAATACAAAATTCACAGCAATTTAAACACAATCGTCTATAATTTTTAACCATTTCAATAAAAAAAAATGCAAGTATGAAAAATTATATTAACTAATATTAAAAATTCATTTGCTTAAACACGAATGCATACAAAGCTTCTAAACCAAATTATCTTTAAAAACTTTAATGCGTCCCCGAAGAGTTTTAAAGCATCCAGCGCAAGAAATGCATTTTAAAAATCGCAGGGCTAATAGTATTCTTGAGTAGTGTGATTTATTGAATAAAACATTGATAACGTGCTTAATTATTAGGAACACCCATGGGGGAAATTACCCCAATATATCAATATATGCATGGAATATACTAAGATATAACAAAAACGAAACGAGTAATCTTGTGTATTAATAGATTGAAAGAATAATTATTTATAACTAATCTTTCGAAACTCATATTGGTCTAAACAGAAAAACGTTAATCTGCTTACTCAATATTTCCCCACACAAATCCCCAAATTATAAGTCATATTGGGTAAACTCCCCAGTACTAATGAAACAATACAAAATTCACAACAATTTAAACACAATCGTTTCTAATTTTTAACCATTTCAATAAAAAAAATGCAAGTATGAAAAATTCTATTAACTAATATTAAAAATTCATTTGCGTAAACACAAATGCATACACAACATCTAAACCAAATTATCTTTAAAAAAATAAACTTTAATGCGTCCCCGAAGAGGTTTAAAGCATCCAGCGCAAGAAATGCATTTTAAACATCGCAGGGCTAATAGTATCCTTGAGTAGTGTGATTTATTGAATAAAACATTGATAACGTGCTTAATTATTAGGAACACCCATGGGGGAAATTACCCCAATATATCAATGTATGCATGGAATATACTAAGATATAACAAAAACGAAACGAGTAATCTTGTGTATTAATAGATTGAAAGAATAATTATTTATAACTTATCTTTCGAAACTCCAACTGGTCTAAACAGAAAAACCTTAATCTGTTTACTCAATGTTTCTACACACAAATCCCGAAATTATAAGTCATATTTGGGTAACTCCCCAGTACTAATGAAACAATACAATATTCACAGCATCTTAAACACAATCGTCTATAATTTTTAACCATTTCAATAAAAAATTCTATTAACTAATATTAAAAATTAATTTGCGTAAACACAAATGCATACACAACATCTAAACCAAATTATCTTTAAAAAAATAAACTTTAATGCGTCCCCGAAGAGGTTTAAAGCATCCAGCGCAAGAAATGCATTTTAAACATCGCAGGGCTAATAGTATCCTTGAGTAGTGTGATTTATTGAATAAAACATTGATAACGTGCTTAATTATTAGGAACACCCATGGGGGAAATTACCCCAATAAGCTGAACCGTTGAAACAGAAATATGACTTTGGGTTTTGCAGGTTTTTTTTTACCCTGCGACTTATTGATTTTCTGAGAAGCGTTTCAGGGCATCCCGAATCATTTGTAAAAATGAAACATTCGGAAAGTATTAAAGGAATAAGCCACACGGCGATTTATCATGACTTTATAATTAAATGGATCTCTGGAAGTGAAATATGTGCGAGTTTGTTGGATTTTGAACCTGGAAAAAATTTATATTCAGTGGAAAAAATGTAATTTACAGCTCTGTTTATTCGGGAAGAACGAGTTTGGGTTTTGTATTTTTAGTAGAATAAATTTAAAATGTTTAATGTGATATTCAAATGAACAGAAGAAAATAATTCAAATATAAAAGAATATTTATAAATTCCAAATTAAGGTTTAACTATTTATGGGAGGTTGTTTGATATTTATACTAGAATCACATGTCGGTTGGTTTGGTTTGTTAATTAACGTCGCACTAGAGCTGCACAGTGGGCTATTGGCGACGGTTCGGGGTTAATCTCGAAGGAAAGACCCGGGAACACATACACATTCACACACACATTCATACACACATCTCGTTATTATAGAACCATGGTCAGATGACGAGGAAACACCTGAACTGGCACCCAACGCCTTCAATAGACGTCGGGACTTTGGATCCCGATCAGATTTATCGTGCACCAGTCCCGTACACACGCCAATATAATTTGTTGGATATTCTGGACGACTTTCTAGTATTTTTGTAGCGAAGCTGGCAACCCTCCGATCACAAAATCCCTACTTTTTTATGTCAAGTCCATTTCACGGATTCGAACCACCAATCCTCTGATTAGTAGCTGAACGCCTTACCAACTGAGCAACTGGGGCTCCAGAATCACATGCCAAAAGGGACTCAAGAAGGCACCAACTTTCTGTTACAATAAATACTGGATATACTATAAAAATTGCGTTCAAAGAACTAATGTTGCACATGAATTTTGTTTAGTAATCTACATCTATGTAACGCGTTTAAACCTAAATACATGATTTTTATTTCTTTAAATTTTCATGAAATTTAGCGTATTTGATAATGAAATAGTAATTTTATTGTTTTAGGCATTAATTTTTAAAAATAATTTTTAATTTAATTTTGTAACTTGAGTGTTACTACTTACCCAGTTGAAGTTGAAAGTTGCTCGAGCCTTGCATTCCAGTATACGTAACAAAATTAGTTAAAATAATAATCTTTAACAAGAACAAAATCCTTTATATTTTTAGCATGAGTTTTACTATGCATTGGAAATTGAATTACATCAAAATACTTGGAGAATCAATTGTTTTAAAATATGTAATACTGCTTCTACAATAGTTATATTACGTCTTAAAATTTCTACAAAATATATTCTATACATTGAATTATTCATACAATAACACCCGTTGTAGGATATAGTGCATTTAGATACGAGAGATCAATCAAAATTTAATTACTTCTAGCAAATTGAATTTCACAATTCAATATAAACGTTTTAAACTTGAATTAAAATTGAAAACTTCTCAAGTTAGTTTTAATTCCATATAACATTCATTATAAGCTCTCTAGTAGAGCAACGTATGCCTGACAACAATATATTATCTGTAGGAGTTTACAATACTAAGCAATAATAAGAAATTCATAATGAAAATTAAACAAAATATACTTATTAGAAATATTGCAAAGACAATTCGTAGAGTTTTATCAACCAGGCATTATTGACTGACACAGTTCAGCCATTATTGTCTTATTACAGTTCATTTAATATAATTTACAATACATACTGAATAACTTTAAGAATTGTAGTCTAAAGTTTAAGTTTGGAGAACAATTTACTTTAAGAGTGGATCGACCATGCAAACAATAGAAAATATCAATGACGTTATGTATTCTGGAATTATTAATTTTATAATTAAAATCCAGAGCCTTTTTGACATTATATTGGAATATCAATTATTCTGACGACTTGACTGAGGAATTCAATTCCCCCAAAGAAATAATATAATAAGCTACTGCCATGTTTTATGTTTCTAAACAAATCACGAAAACTTGCTAGGACACTGTAAAGCAAAATTGTACTATAACTTCATTATTAATATATTTTTTATCTATTTTAATACTGATAATGTATTTTCTATACATAAGTTTGAATTATTATACTTTTGTGTTAATATGATAATTTTAATAGTAATTATTTTTTTCGTAGAAAGTACACATTTAATCTTAATGATCTATATAAATCACGATTCTATATTAACTACTGTTGGATAATTTATGTCACATTTTCCGAAGTCAAATAATTTATAATCTATATATTTAATAGGCAACAAGATATTTTGTCACATTTACTTCTCCTAATCTATATAACCAATTTTTATGGTGAAGGTGTCATTTGGAAGGGAATGAACGGTAGATATGTAAAAACGTACCAAAAATATAAAATATTAAGCAATAAATTAGTTTGTTACGCTTTAAAAACAAACACAAGTTTTCATAGCAGTGCCATCTATATCTCTAAATTTGAACAACACATTACGTCAAAAAACGCAATTCATGAAATTAATGTGAGCAAAGCGACAATTGGTTTGTAAAGCAAACCAACTAGGATTGCGTTGAAGTACTCCGGGGTGTGCCAAATATTCAATTGTAATGCCAATTGTAATAATTCAGTTTCCATTTAAGAAATCGACGTCAAATAATATGGAAAACCATTTCTGAACAAATATTTTAAGTATGTCAGGTCACTTTGTTAAGATGGCTTGAACAGAAGCTGAGATTAGCAATATTAAATCACACTGCTGATATTTGCGATAGTACGATTACTTAAATTTGAGTATGTCATCGCTTAATTACAATTACAATGCTACTCAAATATAAACAAGTACGTTCACGTACTCATTTTTAAGCACCTTTTTTTTACAGCGTAGAAAACTTTTTGAAATCCAAATTGTTTACTAACTCTTATTTTTAATACCCAATTTTAAAATTTGGATTCCCATAATTGTATCTCCACTGTTTTTAAGTTTAGCTACCAATTCGTCTAGGAGTTAATTTTCCCCGAGGGCTCTGGCACCACGGTCGAAGACCCAAGGTCGATATCTCTTGCTTCCTGCGTTCTTCACCACTATCGGAAAACCCGAAACATCCCTCTACAAACTTCAATTCCAGAACGGATGAAAAGATAAGACGACCCAGGAGCTAAATGAAATCTTTGTCCAGATTATCCACCCATAAAATTGTAACTGCAAACAGGGACTAATTCCGGGGAATGGGAAAGAATCGAAAATGATGCCCAAAGGTATCGTTTCAGAAAGCACTTAAAAAGAATGTTCAAAAGCCACTCGACAGCAGTTGCCATCTATTAACAGATCATCGTCCTTTGAGATGAACGCATAAACCGCCCCAGCGCCCCATGGCAGTGCAGGGCGCTATCAAAAGAGAAATGGGCTCAACCGCCCCTTCAGGATTCAATGCTGAAGTCGGAGAGGCTCTTGAATTCGGCTTTTAGAAAACAATTGAAGCATTTTACAAGAGTTTTAAAGGGTTCATTGGAAATGGGCAATCGGGTAAAATGTCGTTGAAGAACTTGAAATGCGAGAAATATAAAATGTAAAAAAAAATGAAGCTAAGTTATACTATTGATTCTTAAAGCTGTTCTCCCAGACTAGTTGCTTGAGTTATAATAATCACTGGAGGAAAGACTAAGGGTAGCCGCCCACTGGGGCAACTGTCGGACATGCAAAGCAAATGAACTATTTAGTTGCATGCAATTGAAAACTCAAATTCTTTCCACACACTCAACAATTATCGGACATGCAACTATCGGACAAAATGACCTTTCGCTCAATACCGCGCTGACAACTTTGGCAAATAATCGACAATTTGGAGATTTTATATGGATTGTGATAATACGATGTTGGATATGTTTTATCTTTATTTTGGCGATTTCGAAATCTGAAACAGGACAGCCTTCAGTCGAATGCAATTAAAATAATTCCCGGGCAGTTTTTGAGGGATTTTTTTAGTCACTCAATTGATTATCGCCGAGCGATAATTGCAATGTAATTATCGCTCGTGCGCGACTAGCTTAACCGTGGGTGACCGCTTTACACCATTTTGAGCAAAAACAGAAAAATATATTCCTTTTGTATGGTGTTTGGTATTGGATGAAGTACAGACATCCTAGTTTTTAAACCACGTTTCTGGCTTTCAAAAATACATGGATTGTTAATTTTTTTCCCATACTTGCTTTCCTAGTTACAAGGAAAATAATAAAACAGATATTTAAGATGGACACGAAACAAGACTAACAGTGCAAAAGCTAAGGTAGAACCTTTCTCAACATTGTCTTCCGAACAGTATTCATCCGCGCGCCACGGTAAAGTATATTTCCCCCAATGGGAGTTATTAACTAAAGTAATTATTTTTGCTGAGAGCGACCGCCAAATATTCGTCGTGTAAAGGGCGCTGGTGTACGTTAAATCTCCCAAAACCATAATGAGGAACCATAATGAGGAATATAAAAAATATACAAAATAGGATAAACATTGACTTTTATTTAAAGATTATCTTTATCCGTTTTTTGCAAAAAAATTTAATATTTCCAAAAATACTTCTTTTATTTTAAAACTTGAAAATTCGGAAACATGCACGTTCCTCTAATGTCCTCATGTTGGTCGTGATGTGGAAGTTTGGACGGTGGTTTTAATAGACAATTTATAGCTCTAGGGCCAATAGACAATTTTACAGCTCTAGGGCGACATTAATTCAACCAAGTAACCTAGCTAGAAGATTTCTTTCTTTTCACACCCCACCCCTCTTTAGTAAGATATCATTTGATCATTGATAATGAAAAACAAACAAAATTCCTTTTGTTTGATCCAAAAAGTCCTTTAGTTAATTTAAATAGAAAATAAAAACTAAACGTGTCCCCCCAAAAGTTGGTCATGGTTTTTACTGTGTTATATTTTAGAGATAAGCAGGCAATGTAAAGATACAAAACTTTTACAGCGTTAATTTTACAGTAAGTTTACAACGTTAATCCGTCATCCAATTATTTTTTTAATTTTGAACCGCCCTGCAATAGAGCCACATTTGTAAATAATAAAAATTTCATGATTAAATTCTAAAACTTGGCAAAACAGTACATGTTCAATGCTCATGAAAATATTTGTCCAATTTTAGCATAAAGTGTTTAACACAGAAAATGTTGATCTAAATGCAAACTGATTAATTTAAACTTATTCAAAAGAATTTGTTTAACGTTTTCAATAAATTTCAACTGAAAAACATCTGAACACTAGTTCATTTATTCAGCATGATATATTAACTTCCAACACATGAAAATGCCCTTGTGTAAATCGTATTAATATGAGTTGTACTACTCTAATTACCCTAATATTAAGTTAATAGTAACATCAATGATTTCCTTTGAGATAAAGCGCATAATTTTAAATTGATTGGACTCTATACAAACTAATTTAAACAGTTTGAACTCAGGTTACGGAATTTATTTTTGAATATAGTCATTACCTCCGTAGAATTAACGCTTGAACTATTTACTAAGTTCCACACATAAGATAATTTAATACTTAGCAGTTCCAGTTATTCGTCTTTTTAAAAAGTTAAATCATAAAATTATTAAACACCGTAAAACCCCACAGAAAGAAATTACAGTTTATAAACGGTTGTGTCTAATTAAAATTCTTGGTATTTAATTAAATTATAAAGGACATAATGCAAGGATGAATATGCGTCTCGTGTTTTCGGAATTTCAGTTGCATGAAATATGTTAAATATTAACATCATTTAAAAATGTTGGTATTTAAATTTGAAGGAAATGCCCAATTCTTTCATAAGGTTAGAAATGTAAACTTTTCCGGAATTTATCATGAAAATTGTTCTTATAAAAATTACTTTAAGGGGATTGAGAAAAAGGAATTTTTTCAAAATATCGTTTCTGAGATTTTTACGTAATTTTATTCCCAAAATAACTCCCCTTAAAATGGTATATTACTTTTGATTTTACTTGAATTATAAAGTACTAAAATATATTTGTTTACTCTTGTTAACAGGTAACATTTGTCTTAAATTTTTTTTTCTCAAAATGTGATGCTTTGTGTTCGATGTAATTTTTTATAGAAACTTTTCATTATATATGATAATTTTTTATATGCTCTAAATATACCCGAAATTATGCTGAAATAAGCTTAATAAGATTATTGTTTTATTTATTTTTAAAAAAAATATTTTTCTAATAAAAAAGGAATTTTTTTACGCAGTTAAAGTAACTTTCATTAGAAAAATATTCTTAAAAACTTTAAAGGTTTTTATTTAAAAGCTCATTTTAGCAAATTAAGAAGTGTCTTAAATTTCAAGTGATCTTGGGATCGGATAATTATCTTCATTTTCTTTGATTAATTATATTAGCAGAACAGTGAAAAAATTTAGCTAGTAAAATGTCAGACAGTTTTACAGTTTTGAACAAGTGCAGTCTTCCTTTAACCTACTAAAATATTAAAAATACATAAAGCTTAAAATAAACTCAATATAAAAAAAACAGACAAAAATCACAACGTCGATAATACATGATTCGCAAGATTCTTTCTTAAATGCACAATTGTTTCAAAAAACTTTTTTAAACTTCCAATATAATTTATTTCAAGTGTACAGTGAAGTGAAAGAAAATGTAATTGAAAATGTTTTTCATAACTTTCAACATGCAAACTGCCATAACTTCCCAAGCATAATAGCAATTTCATCTACCAAAACTTCAACTCAATTATAATACTTCTAAAATAGTAAGTTAATAATTAAAAATTTACTAAAACCATTTCAATGGTTCTTAAGTTTTAGACTTTCATACAATTGGACGTTGATTTATTAGAATAACACAAAACGAAGTAATTCCATTAGAACAAGAAGAAAGGCGAATTCAGTTTTCATTAAAGTTTGCCTTTAATATACTAATGTATTAAAGGTAAAACTCATAAAATAAAATGCATATAAAAACCATGCCATAAATAAAACTATTGAATAAGAATAAATTGCACGATGCTTTTTCAAATGCAAGAATACTCCTTAAAAGTTATCTAAACTCCAGATAAATTTTAATATAAAGAAGTAAAAAGCAAGCTAATCGAAAATGTTTTAATTACTTTCATCACGCAAACTAACATAAATTCTCAAAACTGTTTTCTACACTTCTAAACAATCAAAGTAATGGTTCTCTCTTGAATTGAATTTACAAACGCTATTCTATACTACAGAGACAACCTCTAAACTGTTTTATAGTTTACGAATATTACCTTACTTTATCTCTTAAAATTTATTATAATCACTTGAGTTGTTCTATAGTTTGTACATTTAATCATCAGATTAGCACAAAAACGAGGTAATGTCTATCAAAAAATAACAAAGTAAAATTACATTTTTGATAACAACCGACATTTATAGTATATGATTTTAATCTACAAAAATATTAAAACTGGAAAAAACTCGTAAAATAAAATCCATATAAAATCCCATGACATAAATAAAAATATTGATTTCTAAAAAGAATTCTTTAATGCAAGATTACTTGAAAGCTTTCTTTAAATTTCAGATAAAATTTATTTCAACTATAAAGTTAAGTAGAAAACAGGTAAATGAAAATGCTTTTAAAACTTACAACATACAAACCAACATAAATTCTCAAAACTCTTTTCTCAACTTCTAAACAATCAAAGTAATGGTTCTCTCTGAGATATTGAATTTAAAATCTCTATTCTATATATACTGTCACAACCACTGAATTGATTTATAATATGCAATATTACATAATTCATCTCATAAAATCTATTAACATAATTTGAATAGTTCTCAATGTTTAGGGCTTTCTTGCAGTTGGACGTTGATTTATTAGATTAACTCAAAACAATATACTTCCAGAAGAACAAAGCCGCATTTCATTTTTATTGGAGCCAACATGTTTGCCTTTAATATACTAAAATATTAAAACTAGATAAAACTCGTAAACTAAACTGCATATAAAAATAACATGACATAAATCAAAACATCGAATAAGAACAAATAAATTATGCTTAAGTGCATGATCACTTTTAAAAACATTCACTCAACTTCAAAACTAATTTACATCAAAGAAAAGTTAATTGAAAAGATTTCCAGACGTAAACAATAAAAAAAAATCACACATCGATCCCATCCTATTTACATTAAAACAAATAACAAAATTGAATGGATGGCTTTAAATTAGAAGCACAACACCCAATTCCATCTATCAAAACTTCAAAACCAATCATAATACTTCTAAAAAACTTCCCGAAACTTCCCATTCCCCCCAATTCCTTTAAAGTTTGGGCACAAAACAGATTATCGGAAGAAAAGTTTTGAGGAGATCACCCTTAAATAATAAACACCCCCTGTCAAGTCCCACAGGCTTCTGTAGACTGCGTTTAACTTCTAAACTTCAAGGCTGTCATGTTTCTGCCAGAAGCCTGATCCAGAAACTGATGAATCTTGCGTGCTGGCGGATGACACAAGTTTTAAAAGATATCTCGCCATAGGTGAACAGTTGTTAATCAGAATTCGTCCTAATTGCTACTTTGCGTGCTAAGAGTCCAGTGACAGTCAACAAAGAATTTTAGCCTGGAAGTACTGGCGCGCGACGCCAACATTTTTAAGACGCCCGTCAGCTCCCACTACCGTGCATTATCATTATTGATGTGGGAAAGTTTCTCGTTCTTTTGGGTTTGGGTAGCAGAGGATGGTATTAATAAATTAAAAGTGTAGGGGCTATATTTCATGCATTAGCGGAAAATCCTTTTAGATGTGTGCTAAAGAATACATTTCGGAAAACTTCGATATATTACTCAAAGCACTCCCGAAATACAACAAAATGAATGTCTCACACGGATTTTTCTTTTTGATTATGTAAATAAATTTAGTAATGTAAGTGTTATAGTGTTTTAATTTATATCAAGAAAGTTGTAGAGTAGAATCTACGTAAGTTATCTTTTCATATTAATTGATGCTGCTCTACAATTTTGTAATTGATTATTTTTATGTATGTCGTATAATTGATAAGATTCGGAAAACTTCGATAGATCAAAGTATTTCCAAAATACAACAAAATAAATGTCTCGCGCGGATTTTTCTTTTTGATTATGTAAATTACTTTGGTAATGTGTAATAAGTATTTTATATTAGATTTTTTTAATTTATGTCAAGAAAGTTGTAGAGTAGAATCTACGTAAGTTATCTTTTCATACTAAATTGATGTTGCTCTACAATTTTGTAATTGATTTTTTTTTGTATGCCGTAAAATTGATTAGATTCGGAAAACTTCGATATATTACTCAAAGCACTCCCGAAATACAACAAAATGAATGTCTCGCACGGCTTTTTCTTTTTGATTATGTAAATTACTTTCGAAATGTGTAATAAGTATTTTATATTAGATTTTTTTAAAGTAGAATCTACGTAAGTTATATTTTCATACTAAATTGATGCTGCTCTATAATTTTGTAATTGATTATTTTCATGTATGCCGTATAATTGATTAGATTCGGAAAACTTCGATATATTACTCAAAGCACTCCCAAAATACAACAAAATGAATATCTCGTACAGATTTTTCTTTTTGATTATGTAAATTACTTTCGAAATGTGTAATATATATTTTATATTAAATATTTTTAATTTATGTTCAGAAAGTTGTAGAGTAGAATCTACGTCAGTTATCTTTTCATACTAAATTGATGCTCCTCTGCAATTTTTAATTGATAATTTTTATGTATGCCGTGTACTAAATTGACGCTGCTCTAAAATTTTGTAATTAATTATTTTTATTATGCCATATAATTGATTAGATGCGTTGCAATATTATTATTGAAATTTTCATCACTGTGTCACCATCGGGTGGCTTTAGTAAGGAGTAATTTCTGATTTAAGGGACGGGAAGAGGGTGGGGTTGTTTCTTTGAAATCTCATGCATATATATTGATCTTCATCTCGTTTTGAAGCCCAAGTGTGCAACATTAATTTAAGATCGGAATAAAATTGTAGATTTGTAAAAAAAACGAACTCATAGACACTATTATTTATATATATAGACTAGTTGAAATACCCGGCGTTGTTCGGGATGTACTCAACGCGGAGTTTTGCCCTATTCCTTCACCGTGGCGCCATCTAGCGGGTTTAGTAAGAAGTCATTTCTGACTTAAGAGGGGGGGAAAGGGGATAGTTTTTTTTTTGAAATCTCAAGTAGACAGTGACCTTTATTTTGTTCTGAAGGTCAAGTGTAAAAAATTTCATCAAGCTCGGTATAAAACTCTGTATTTTTATAAAAAACAAATCCACAGACACTCTTCTTTATATATATATATATATATATATATATATATATATATATATATATATATATATATATATATATATATATATATATATATATATATATATATATATATATATATATATATATATATATATATATATATATATATATATATATATATATATATATATATATATATATATATATATATATATATATATATATATATATATATATATATATATATATATATATATATATATATATATATATATATATTATATATATATATATATATATATATATATAAATTGTAGTTTGTTCATGTTTCTTTTGTAATGTATTGAACATGGTTATAATTAACCTTCATTTAGCTTAATTTTGTTGATAGATCATCGTAAAATTTTGTCTATACATTTCGTTGCATTAAAGTGCTCGCTTTGAAATATCTAAACGTCTAAATCTTTAAAAATGGACATCACGCAGAAATTTGAAAAAGTTGAAACCACACACCACAAAAAAGTTTGAACTACCAGTCAAACACTCGCCCGCGGCGTAGCTGTTAATAAGTACTCCGAAAAAATTATTATACGAACAAGATAAATACTCAAACAGAGAAACTTTTCTTAGAAACGAACCACTTTGATATGCAGAGAGGGCAAAAAAAATGAGCTCCGAAAACCAGTGCATCTACCCAAAAAGAATAATAAATATTTCGCTCAAAGCTGTTTGATATCTCCGTGCAAACAAACACCCGAAGATGTTTTCCAGCACTCCAAATATATATTTCAGCAGGGCTTTTTTCATTCATTAATGTGTTTTAAACTACCAGTTGGAGAATATTTCGTCGGTCATAAATAAAATGGGTAGTGGAAATAGCTGAGTTGTCAAAGCCCTTCATAGACAAAAGTACACTTGGATGGAGAGAAGGTAGATAGGGCGACTTGATAAGACTTAGTGCCCGAAATTGAATTGGCTGTAGCTGGAGGGGGAATCCGACCGATCATCTTTATCGTGCATGTCAGATGCGATGGTGGAAGTCTTTCGTAAAAAGGTGACTTTGCGTTCTTCGTTTTATTCATACTGCTTTTGCCTTTATTTTTAGTCTGGCTCGAAAAGGCGAATTTAAATGGACTCGTGGCACTTTCTTTTGAATATTTTTTGTGTGTGTATTTTAATGAAGTAGAAACTGGTGACATTATTTTAACCTTCTGACCGTTCAAACACTTAACAAAATTGTAACGTTGTTTTCTTTGTTAGAGAGTTTAAATGATATTTTAATAAATGTATGTAAACATTTTTAAGAAAAAATTGTTTATTCTGAAAGAGTTTGAATTTATACCCCAATAAAAAAAGTGTAGCGACTATTAGAAAATAAAGTATTTTTATGAATTTAAAAATGGCGTGTATTGCTGGAAAAACCAGAGATACAAGGTCGTAAAAATACGTTTGTAAAGGTCAGAAGGTCTGCCATAGATTGATTTGGATGAAATACATAAATATGGCAAAAATTACTACAAAATTACTAAAGGTTAAAGATCACCTTATAATTGGGTATTTTAAGTAAACATTTATATATATTTTTTCAATTTAAAACTTATAAAATACTAATACAAAATACATAAATCTAAGAAGATATCTTTATAATATATTACAATATATAAAGAAGATTATACAATACATAAAGAAGAGTCTTACAATACATTAATAAGTGTAGGTTTGTTTTTTATACAAATCAACTGTTTTATGCTGAGCTTGATGAAATTTTGTACTGTTGAATTTCAAAACAAGAGAAATGTAAATCAGTACATGAGATTTCGAAAACCAACCACTCCTCCTTACCCACCCCTTAAAGCAAAAATGACTTTATAATGAAACCGACAGATGGCGCCACGGTGGAAAAATTCGGCCAACACTCTTCGTATAGCTAGGGCAACTCATGGAACTTCAGCTGGTATTATAAATATAAATATTAAAGAACAGTACGAAAGTTGAAATATAAGGAAATGTTCATCATATAATAGCAATAAAACCTATCAACTGTATAGCTAAAATTTGTTACATAAGTCTGGCAAAACTACCAAATATACGGAAGGCGCGGGTACCTCGGCGATAAATTATTCAGCCCGTAATCGGTGGGTTGCGAGTACGAGTATCTACGACGACTTGACATTGCTGCGAGCTCGTATTCGGAGTGTTGCCAGCTTCGTTCCCCGAGGTCAAAAAATATTCACCGTGTATAAGGGACTGGTGCACGTTAACTCTTATCATAGTTCAATGTCCTTACGCTAATTCATGTTGCGTTGGGTGTTATCTTCGTCATCTGATCATGATTACAAAATACGAGGTAGTGTCCCCGGGTCTTTTCTTTAAGATAGACCCCAAAACGTCGCCAATAGCCCATTGTTCAGCTATAGTACGTCGTTAATGACCCCAAATCAACTCAACTCGTTTGAGGGGACATCCGACCGATCATCTTTATCGTGCATGTCAGATGCGACGTTGGATGTCCTTCGCAAACATGTGACTTGCCATCTTCGTGTTATTCATGCTGATTTTGCCTTTATTTTACGTCTTGCTCGAAAAGGCGAATTTAAATGGACTCGATGTGCTCTCTATGGGAAAATACTTCTTTTGTATTTTAAAAAATTATAAATTTGTGATATATTATTTTAGTATATTGTAAGGGAGTGGGAACAACAAAATCTTCAATATATCGTTTTTGAGATTTTTATACATTTATTCTTCAATTAATTACCTTTAAAATGACATATATAACTTTTGTTTTTACTCCAATTAGAAAGTACTAAATTGTAATAAAATATATTTATTTACTTGTGTTAACTGATAAGATTTGTCTTCTTCGAACCGATTTGTCTCAAAATGTGATTGCTTGTTTTAGATGTACAGCCGCGGAAAAAAAACGAACCACCGATGATTACTTCATTAGTTTTTATAGTAGAGCTAAACTTAATATAACATTTTGTAGGGAATGAAGTCTACTATACATTGATATACAAAAAATTTGCATAGGGGACTATCTTCATATTCGAATCCGCAACAACTTTAAAATTTTCAATAGCAACACCTACTTTTATAACGCAGAAATGTTCCTCGCCCTCAAAATAATCTAAATATAAATTTTCGTTAATTTCCTACATTTATATGCAGATATATTAGACGATATGTATCTATCTTATTTGAGGGGCTACTTCCACATTAGACAAAGTATTAGTGAGACTTCGAAATGAAGTACGCTGGTAGAAAATGTTTTGGCGTTAGCCGTGGTTCTTTTTTTCCCGTGGTTCCGTATATCCCTCGCCTTTATATAAGAATTTATAATTTTATGCCAACGCGATTACAGCGATTTTAATTCTCAAAATTAGTCGATTTCTGTTAAGTTCTGCAGATTTTAAATTTGTGTATGGCCCCTTAAATGATCATTTGATGCACATTTTAATATAGCTAAAAAACTACAAAGAGGAAAATCATGAAATATTAGATATGCTTATAAAACGTTTTTCTGAATCTATCACTATCAAAATATAACATGGTTGCTATTCATAAATTTTATGAATATTAATATTCTAATTTAAATAAAATTAAAAAATATACATATAAGTAATGAAAGTTAGTGTATTTTATTTGGGTTGTTTAGAAGTAATACAGATAAAAATATCAGCTCACTAAAATTATTATTTCGAAAGATATGATTAAAAGTTTAAGAAATTCATTTAACATTACGAGTTCTAAACTTTCGATATTTATAATTAAAAAACTACTTAACCAAATGACTTGCAAATTGATATTCAACAATAAATTTTGTCGTAGACTCTAAATATTGAATCAAAATTGGATGTTGCTATTGGAAATTTTAAAGTTGGTGCGGATTTTAATATGAAGATAGTCCCTTATGCAAATGCTTTGTATATCAATGTATAGTAGACTTTATTCCCTACAAAATGGTATATTAAGTTTAGCTCTACTATAAAAACTAACGAAATAATCATTGGTGGTTCGTTTTTTTCCCCCGGCTGTACCTTTTAATTAAAACTTTCCATTATAAATTTGCAATTTTTTGTATGCATGCTCTACATATACCCAAGGTCATACTGAAATGAGATTTTAAATATAATTGTTGTATTTATTTTTAAAAAAATATTTGTCTACTAAAAAAAAGGATTTTTTAAGCAAATGACGAGTGACTTTCATTAAAAAAATATTTTTAAAAACCTATAAGGTTTTTCTTTAAAATCTCATTTGAGTAAATTAAGAATATTCAAGCATGTATATATCATACATTTTGAGAAAAGGTACATCGAAAAAAGGCAATTTAACATTGGTGGCATATTAGATTCCGATTCAACTGCATGAGTTTAAATGCATAAATATTGCAAAAAAATACAAGAGGGTATGGATAATTTTATAATTGAGTATAAAGTTCAGCAAAATATTTTTGTTTCAAACTTATAAAATAGTAATCAATGTATTATAATACTATTATATACCCTAAAGTATATTATATATCTTGGGTGTGCTGTTAAAACGGCTCGGTGGCCCCAAGGAATAGTATCCAACTATCAATCAGATGACTCAATTGAAAATAATCATGTTTACAAAACAATCTTTAAAATTTGTATTTATTATGCAGAAAGTATTTTTTCTTCGAGGATGTATTATGATGTAGGGATTATTATGACTTAAGATATCGTTATTTAATCTCAAGTCATATTAATTCATACACTAAAAAATATAATAATTTATTTCAAATATAAATCACTATTTGAACTGATCTCAAAGGACAAATCAAAAACAAATGCATATTTTAATCATTCAACAATATAAATTGCGATGCAAATGAGCATCAAAATCCTTCACTGAAGAAAAATATCGCATCTAATCCCTCAAAAAATATCAGGTTGATAGTTTCGATTTCAAAGCTGACATTTCTACGGATTCACCGTAATTAATTTAATTGCACATCAAACTAAAAAATAAATTACGGGAAAAATGTTCCAAGTCACGTGCGATAACCGATTTCTTTTCTTCCTGTAAAGGCTCCGGGTCAAAACTTCGGGAACATGTGGAAAGACTGCGATTGTGTATCGAGGCTCTTCAAATATTGCCTTGGACTGTTTAACGAGCTCGTGATCGGATGGTTGTCGGTTTTGTTTCTCATCGCCCGCAAAAAAAAAATCCGGAACTGATACACGTTAAATCTTTTATGATCTAATCTTCCACACTTATTCACATTTCGATTAGAAAATACCAAATAATTATCCAATAACAAAATCGCTCTACGATTGTAGAAATCCAACCAACTCCTTCCTTTGCCGTGATCGGAGGTTTGCCAGCTTCGCTACGAAATACTAGAAAAGTCGTCCAGAACATCCGCAAAAATTAACGGCATGTATACGGGACTGGTGCACGATAAATCTGATAGGAGTCTAAAGTCCCGACGCCAATTGAAGGTGTTGTGTGCCAGATCAGGTGCTGTCTTCGTCTTCTGACCATGGTTCAAAAATACGAGGCATCGTTCCCAGGTCATTACTTCGAGACAGCCCCGAACTGTCGTCAACATCCCACTGTGCAACTTCTGGTCTAAGCTCTAGTGCGAAAATAAATTCAAAATACTAGAATGTCGCCCAGAACATCCACAAAAAATTAACGGCGTGTATACGGGACTGGTGCACGATAAATCTGATTGGGGTCCAAAGTCCCGACGTCTATTGAAGGCGTTGGGTGCCAACTCAGGTGCTGTCCTCGTCATCTGACCATGGTTCAAAAAAACGAGGCATCGATCCCGGGTCTTTCCTTTGAGACAGGCCCCGAACCATCGCCAATAGCCCACTGTGCAGCTCTAATGCGACGCTAATTAACCAAACCAAGCGAAAATAATTCAACAAACCAGCAATATGACACACCAAGAAAGCTCGTCTCAACAATTTCAATCAAAAATCTTCCCCCCCCCCCCCTCTCCTCCAATTCGCTGTTGTGAAAAAAGTGTCGATTATGGCGACCAAAATTTTCTTTTTTCGCCAAAGAAGCGAAAGTATTACGCTCCGATCCCGCCTATTTTAATGAACGTCACCTTAATTAACAAGGCATTAAAGCCTCGTTACACAAGTGCGGTCTTTCCACATGTTCCCGGAGTTTTGCCGATAAAGGTAATTTACAGGAAGAAAAGAAATCGGTTATCGCACGTGGCTTGGAACTTTTTTCCCCGTAATTTATTTTTTAGTTTGATGTGCAATGAAATTAATTACGATGAATCCGGGGAAGTGTCAGTTTTGAAATCGAAACTATCTACCTGATAATTTTTGAGAGATTAGATGTGATGTTGTTTTTTTTTAGTTAAGGATTTTTATACTCAGTATTGCAATTTATATTGTAGAATGATTAAATATGTACTTGTTTTTTATTTGTCCTTAGCCCAAGTAATTTAATATTTGAAATAAATTATAATATTTTTCAATGTAGGAATTAATATGACTTGAGATTAAATAACAATATCTCAAGTCATAATAATTCCTACATCATAATAATTCTTACTCGGAGAAAATATACTTTTTGCTTAATAACCAGTAATAAAATTTGTATTTATCGTCCAATTTGGAGTTTTTACTGTAATAATTCGGAACGACTTTTTTACCTTACCTCTCTAGCTCAATTTTGTCACGGAATAATGCTATCAAATGCTAAAGTTTATTGCTAATTTAATTTGATGAATGTAATACTTTTAATTTTTTTTATACCTTTCTAAAGGCAAAATATTAAAAATAACAATAATCACTTACTTATTCTTCAGGGTTATGCTTTTGATCCCTCTTCAACTATTAAAGAAGAACTCTCCACTGTAAGAAGAAATTGAAATTAATGCCTTACCTGATTAATAGAAAAATCTTTCACAAATAATAAAATGTCTGGGAATCAAAAGTCTGTTATATTATCAAAATGTCATTACCTAAATAAATTGTTTCTTTAATTTTTAAATAAATACCATAACAATTCCTTATATTGTTATCGAAATTTCAATATTCTAACTATTAATATTCTAATAACTACCCAGCAAAGACCATCGACCATGTTATTTTAAAGTAGTTTCTTTTTAGTTTTGACGATTATATCAATATAGTTTGCGAAATATTCATCAAACATTTATGAAATTTACTGCATTTTTTTTTAATGCGCTACATTAGTTAATCCTTCGAAACACAATTTTACATACAGTATATCGGATATGGTGACAGATATACTTACAAAATTTCGACATAGCATGCTACTCGTCAACGCGATATAATATTCTGCAATAATTGTGTCAAATATGTGTGGACTATGATATATATTAAATTTATTGTGGTATTCAGAAATGTATTGTAGTATTTAGAAATGTATTGTAGTATTCAGAAATGTATTGTAGTATTCAGAAATGTATTGTAGTATTAAAAAATGTATTATAATATTCAATGTACTGTACTATTCAATGTATTGTAGAATTCAGAAATGTATTGTAGTATTCAGAAATGTATTGTAGTATTCAGAAATGTATTGTAGTATTCAGAAATGTGTTGTAGTATTCAATGTATTGTAGTATTCAGAAATGTATTGCAATATTCAATGTATTGTAGAACTCAGAAATGTATTGTAGTATTCAGAAATGTATTGTAGTATTTAAAAATGTATTGTAGTATTCAGAAATGTATTGTAGTATTTAGAAATGTATTTTAATATTTAGAAATGTATTGTAGTAGTCAGAAATGTATTGTAGTAGTCAGAAATGAATGTATTGTAGTATTCAGAAATGTATTGTAGTATTCAGAAATGTATTGTAGTATTCAGAAATGTATTGTAGTATTCAGAAATGTATTGTAGTATTCAGAAATGTATTGTAGTAATCAGAAATGTATTGTAGTATTCAGAAATGTATTGTAGTATTCAGAAATGTATTGTAGTATTCAGAAATGTATTGTAGTATTCAGAAATGTATTGTAGTAGTCAGAAATGTATTATAGTATTCAGAAATGTATTGTAGTAGTCAGAAATGTATTGCTGTATTTAGAAATGTATTGTAGTATTCAGAAATATATTGTAGTATTCAGAAATGTATTGTAGTATTCAGAAATGTATTGTAGTATTCAGAAATATATTGTAGTATTCAGAAATGTATTGTTGTATTCAGAAATGTATTGTAGTATTCAGAAATATATTGTAGTATTTAATGTATTGTAGTATTCAATGTATTGTAGTATTCAATGTATTGTAGTATTAAATGTATTGTAGTATTCAAAAGTGTTTTGCTATATATCTTTTGTTACAATTATAACAATTTTTTAACACATTATTTAAATTTTTATGAACACATTATTTCAAATGGTTATTTTTAAATTTTTAATGCAATTTATTTAATTTTATTGTTTTATTTTAAATATGTAAAACTTTTATGTTACTATAAAGCACAAGATATATCATCATTAAAATTTCATAGACAATTTTTAATAATATAATTTAGAATTTTGCCTCCCGGACTAATTAGAAGTATTTTTTAAATTAAAAGTATTGTACTACAACTTAATATAATACAAACATCATTTTAAATATTAGCACTATAAATCACTCACTACTGTAGTGAAATAGTAACTTACCTTTAAAGATAATAAAACTAAATGTTGAAATATTTGTAAAACTAAATTTATAAACAATAATTAAAATTATTTTTTTATAAATTTTGTTTTGTAAATATTTAAAAAAAATTACATATGTCTTGTAGTTTATACTTGCATAAAATTGTTGCAGTATCAAATATATAATTTTAAATCAAGACTACAAAGCTATATTATCTTAATTAATGATATGATATTTAGGTATGTCATATATTTATGTTATTAAGAAATATATAGCACATTGTATTTACTTAAATAACGATAAACGTTAAAACAAATTAGAAGAATGCTTTATTTACATTGCAAGATAATTGTATTGATATTTAACTGGCATGATCAAACAAATTGAAGTCAATTATACAATCAAAATTTTTAATTGTGCTGAAAATACAAGGAAATACTAATATATACTGTTCAATCCAGAGAGTTGTAATATTAAATAGAGAGCGCCTTCAATACCAGACTCTCGTAAAGCCGCGGTGTCAACATTGAAAAGAAAAACTCGCATCACGTGGTTACAGCGCTGCCACATTTGGCGTTCAGACATCTGCAGGAGTTTCAAATTTAGCGCACTTTCTTCTCTTTTGGTGATAAGGAGTTCTGTCCGTATTCAACTTTTTAACATATATGTGCGTATTTACTTATTTTCAAACTATATGCGCTAAATATTTCCTCTTCATTAACGAAACGAAAATATTTTATTTGTGTTCAATACTCGAAGAAGCGAAACTCTTTATATTTCTCAGGTTTTATTGTTCATATTTTCTTATTGAAGTATACAAAATACCAATTGAAGGAACTTCGCTTATGGAATTTTTTACATAAAAACGTAATGCAATTATTTCAAAACTACAAAGTAAGAAAAATCTCTTTAATATATCTGTTAAACTCCCTTAAATTGTGCCACTCGTTCAAAAAAACTATATTTAAATACAAAATTAAACACAAAACCATATTACAATACTTCGATCTCGTTTAGTTCTTAAAGTCGCCAAGGCCTGCCAAGTAATATTGGCGCATGAATGAATTGGCATTTCCACATATCACGTGGTTTCAATGATGGACACACGGAAATCAGCATTTTTATTCTTCTATTTGTATCATTACGCTATGGTTCAATCATGATTTTTGTGTTTAAAAAGTAGTAGTTAGAGAAATAGCCAAAGGCACACTATACAAAGGCATTTATTTGCACGCAGTAGCTGCGGATGACTCTGTAAATGGTATGTACAAACTGCGTCGTTTGTATTCCCAATTACAGAGCTATCAGCAAAAGCTAACGCGCGTAATCAACGTTCTGACAATTAACGAATTTCTAAACCTAAAACAATTCGTTGGTGTAGAGGTATATAAATAAAACATAACAAAAAACAAACATGTTAGAGCAATTACTCTTAATCTGTAAGGCCCATTCTACACGAACACGTAAAACACGCGTGAGCTTCTCGATGATTCGAGAATTCATGCCACGTGGTATGAATTCTCTAATCACCGAGGTGCTGACGCGCGTTTACGCGTTCGTGTAGAATTGGCCTTAGGATGCTTTTATTCTGAAACTTTAAAAAAAAATCGAATCTATAGTATGATAAAAACTATAACTAAAGTATAATGCTGTAAATATATCGATGAAAAGTTTTATTAAAACATCTTTCTTATAATAGATATTCTCAGTCATAAAATAAAATATTTAAATGCCTTATTATATATTATTAGAGGGTGGTTTGAGGTTTGTTTCTGAATACAAATCAATGTATAAAATAAATAAAATTATTTATAAAACAATTTAAAAAAATATTTATAAAATAATTCAGCTTATAATTCTTTGGAGTTATTAAAAATGTATAAAAAAATATTTATATTGACAATATTGAATTCAAATGTATATATATATATATATATATATATATATATATATATATATATATATATTAATAATTATATGCTATTATAAATATTTGAATGCAATATTGTCAATATGGATAACTTTTTATACATTTTTAAAAACTTTATAAATATTTTTTTATAAATGTTTTTTTGTAAATATATTTTTATAACTATTTTTTTATAAATATTTTTTTATAATTTTTTTTTATAAATAATTTTATTTTATTTATACATTGATTTGTATTCCGAAACTCCAACTATTTCTTACCAGTTACGTATTATTTGCCTAAATTGGTAAATATTGACCAAGTAATTTGAAAAAAAATAATCAATTAATCATGGGATTTAATATAGAAACACTACGGCAAACTAATACATTACTCACCTCATTCATTGCATTTGTGACAGAATATATTAATCTTTATACTAGAAAATAATGATTGAAAGGTAAACACAACACGAGTTTTCCTTTTATTCAAAGCAAAAGAAATCACCAATGGGCGATTTTTGCTTTGCATTCAAATCGATTGAACGATCAAGCAGAAGGTTTGAATTACATATTGATTCCCGCTGCCTATTCATACCCATATTAAGGAAGGCTCGATATGAAATATGCATTTCCAAAAAGCCTTGTTTTTATTTCCTAAAAGTTTTCCTTTTAAAACGTGCTTGAAGAGTCATTGGTGGATATTAATCTGAGCATTGCAACTTTAAAATAATATTTAAAAAAAACGGAAATTCCTTGTTTAAATATATATTTTGTGTGTGTATTCAAATATTTGCATTCTTTAATATTTAATAACTAAACTCTTTAAATATGAGTTTCATTCGGAGTGCAAATTCGGTTGGTTCAATATTTAAATAAACCAATACAAGCATTGAAATGTATTTGTTTAAAAAAATATAACTGAACTAATGAATGTCAGGAATAGGAGTAACATGATTTAATTATCACTAAACAAATACCTTTCGTTTTAATCATTTGATAGTTTGAGTATTATATAAATAATTTATAACCAGGTAAATATTTTGTAATCCTTCTTTTAAACATGCATGGAAGTTATTAATAACCATGTATCTAATAACCATTCCCAAAAACTGCTTTAAATAGCCTAAAAATATAGTATTATATTTAATTGTAAAGTAAAATGACTGTTAATTTTAAAAGGTCCTTAATCAGAGAGAGCGTTTATAAAGTGGAAAAATTATAATTTGATATTTTATACAATGAAAGACATACATATATATATATATATATATACATATATATATATATATATATATATATATATATATATATATATATATATATATATATATATATATATATATATATATATATATATATATATATATATATATATACATATATATATATATATATATATATATATATATATATATATATATATATATATATATATATATATATATATATATATATATATATATATATATATATATATATACATATATATATATATATATATACATATATATATACATATATATATATATATATATATATATATATATATATATATATATATATATATATATATATATATATATATATATATATGTATATATATATATATATATATATATATATATATATATATATATATATATATATATATATATATATATATACATACATATATATATATATATATATATATATATATATATATATATATATATATATATATATATATATATATATATATACATACATATATATATATATATATATATATATATATATATATATATATATATATATATATATATATATATATATATATATATATATATATATATATATATATATATATATATATATATATATATATATATATATATCCTATCAACAGGAATTAGATTGGAATACACATTGGACTTTATAGTCACTGTTCGATTTCAAGTTAAATATATAACAATCTCTTAAAAAACTTCTAACCATTTTTATTCCAAACTTCTAATCTTTGTTTATACAGGAAAAACTAAATGAATATATAAACCTAATGATGCGTAGTTACCAAATGTTTAATTTATAAAACAACTGTATTATTGACAGAACGTACAACGTCCTTCCGGAAGGACATAGAAGTTTTCTGATTGTATTAACCTATACGATCGTTTTGAAGTTTTTACTTCATTCTGACAGCACGACCTACCGCCAGAAAATTTTGATTAAGCGCATTTTTTTTTAATTTCATCAGTAAAATTTTTTACGATAATTTGAAAATTCGAAAGTTTGCTCCTACTTTGCCTTTTAATTCATAGTAACAAAATTTAAAATTAATTCAAAACGAACGTCCTGAGTGATTGGTGGATGCCTCGTACAAAACTGCTTCCGGAAGGTGTTTCTGTACTATCTATCATTAAGATAAGAACAAAATAATAAAATAAACAAAACTGCTTTTTTAATAAATCACAAAAATGCAAAGGAATAAAAAAAAAATCTGTAATGGAACAATTGCCTAACATCATTTGTCAATGAAACAAGTAATAAAACAGAATTGAAACACATTACTAAAATGCATAAAGCGAAAAAATACGCCTTACCCATATTCAATAAACAGAACGTTGACAAATAATTGCACAATTTGACTTGTTATTAAAAACGGTAATAATAACTAATAAACTAATCAGAAAAATATATCAAAATGTATCTTCGACATAGAACAAAAACTTTGGGAATGAAAACATATTCTATTTCAGAAAACAACCCGTAATGTATTAAAAGATGTCAAATAACGGAAAAAGAAATTATATAGAAATGTCATAAATAACACAATCACAAAATCCCTAATCTCTTATGTTATCCCTATTGCTATTTTTCATTATATCTGTTACCACTATAGCCATTAAATATACGTGAACAAATGACTACTTGACATGAAACACAAAGTAGACGTATAAAATGTCCAGATTTCTTTTAACAGATACCAGGTAACGGAAAACGAGTAATCTATATGGCAATGAGTATTAAAGAAAATATCCTATGTAACCCACATTGCTATTTGCCATAAAAGCTGTTACCTCTATAACCATTATTAACTATTAGTAAACGAATAACTACTCGATAGGAATACAAACTTAAACCAACTAATAAAAAGTACATATTTCTTTTAAAGATACCAGATAACGGATAAGAATCTATATAGAAATGAGTATCGAAGAAAATCTCTCATGATATCCCCATTGCTACATTCCATTACTGTTGTTGTTACCTCTATAACCATTAACTATTTTTATTAAAAATACTTAAAAAGAAAAACTACTGGAATTGAAACACGAACTTCAAATCAACTTATAAAAAGTCCATATTCTTTTAAAAAATACCAGATAACGGTAAAAGAATCCATATAAGAATGAGTATCAAAGGAAATCTCTCATGTTATCCCCATTGATATATTCTATTACTGTTGCTACCTCTCTAACCATTAACTATTAATAAACAAATAACTACTCGATATAAAACACAAACTTTAAACCAACTTATAAAAAGTCCATATTTCCTTAAAAGATTCCAAATAACAGAAAAATAATCTATGTAGGAATGAGTATCAAAGAAAATATCTCATGTTTTCCCGTTGCTACTATTTTTTTATTGAAAAACAATTAAAAGAAAAACTACTGGACATGAAACACGAACTTTAAACCAACTTATAAAAAGTCCATATTTCCTTAAAGGACACCAGATAACAGAAAGAGAATCTATAAAGGAATGAGGATAAAAAAAAATCTCTCATGTTAGCCCTATTGCTCTTTTCCATTACTGTTGTTACCTCTATAACCATTAACTATAGTATACAAATAACAACTGGATATAAAACACAAACTACTTTACACCAACTCATAAAAAGTCCATATTCATTTAAAAAATACCAGATAACGGAAAAAATAATCCAGATAGAAATGAGTATCAATTAAAATATCTCATGTTACCCCGTTGCCATTTTAAATTACCTTGTTACCACTAACTATTTTTTATTGAAAAAATTTAAAACAAAAACTACTGGAAATGAAACATGATCCTTAAATCAACTTGTAAAAAGTCCATATTCCCTTAAAAGATAACAGAAAGAGAATCTATAAAGGAATGAGAATATAAAAAAATATCTCATGTTACCCACATTGCTCTTTTCCATTACTGTTGTTACCTCTATAACCATTAACTGTATGTATACAATAACTACTCGATTTAAAACACAAGCTTTAAACCAACTTATAAAAAGTCCATATTCCTTTAAAAAATACCAGATAACGGAAAAAAAATCCATATAGGAATGAGTATCAAAGAAAATATCTCATATTATCGCGTTGCTATTTTAAATTACCCTGTTACCACTAACTATTTTTTATTGAAATGATTCAAAAGAAAAACAACTGGACAAAAAAAAACCAACTTATAAAAAGTCCATATTCCCTTAAAAGACACCAGATAACGGAAAGAGAATCTATAAAGGAATGAGTATCAAAGCAAATCTCTCATGTTACCCCACCGCTATTTCCTCCAACATGAGAAATCCAAACAATTCTCGTCGATCTCAGCTACGGGCAAACCAAGTCTCTGGAATTCGGTATCGATCGCTGCCGATTAACGTCCCCATTAGGAGAGGCCGTTCCTGTTTATCCCCCGACCGCAATGCCGCCTCTGTCCGCGTCAGGAACGGCTGACCTGGCCCGATGGCCGCAAAGAAGCCAGGGCCTGTCGACCGTGAAATCGACTCTCAGGGCTTGTCGGGCAAAAAAGTACAAATTCAGATGCGTCGTTCCAAAAGACCGCCTGACATTGGCAGGATTGGGAACTGCTAGAAGCGTTTGGGAGAATAGGAATGGCAGGGCATTTGAAACGTTGATTGATTTTAGTGCTTAGTAAACTAATGAAATAAAACTGGGGATTTGTTATACTTTCACCCAATCCATGGTCTGAGGATCACTGGTGGTTTGTAAGATGGTTTTAAGGGATAGTTTTAAGGGATGGTTTCAAAAGACCGCCTGACATTGGCAGGATTGGGAATTGGAAGAAGCGTTTGGGAGAATAGGAATGGCAGGGCATTTGAAACGTTGATTGATTTTAGTGCTTAGTAAACTAATGAAATAAAACTGGGGATTTGTTATACTTTTACCCAATCCATGGTCTGAGGATCACTGGTGGTTCGCAAGATGGTTTTAAGGGATAGTTTTAAGGGATGGTTCCAAAAGACCGCCTGACATTGGCAGGATTGGGAATTGCTAGAAGCGTTTGGGAGAATAGGAATGACAGGGTATTTAAAACGTTGATTGATTTTAGTGCTTAGTAAACTAATGAAATAAAACTGGGGATTTGTTATACTTTCACCCAATCCATGGTCTGAGGACCACTGGTGGTTCGTAAGATGTTTTTAAGGGATGGTTCCAAAAGACCGCCTGACATTGGCAGGAATGGGAATTGTTAGAAGCGTTTGGGAGAAAAGGAATGGCAGGGCATTTGAAACATTGATTGATTTTAGTGCTTAGTAAACTAATGAAATAAAACTGGGGATTTGTTATACTTTCACCCAATCCATGGTCTGAGGACCACTGGTGGTTCGTAAGATGGTTTTAAGGGATGGTTCCAAAAGACCGCCTGACATTGGCAGGATTGCATATCCGTAAAAAAATCAGTTTATGATTACCCTGTATTTAAATTTTTCCACAACTCTATGACTGACTTTCTAAAACTGTAGGTATTCAATTTTTCTGTAGAACCCTTATTATGCTTGATTATTATATTGCATTTTTACACATTATTTGAAGTTTTTTGCCGTTATTTAGCTAAAGACCCATACACAAAAAGTAGTTTTTATCTAATTTATTTAGTTTAAAAATTTTAATTATATAGAAATAGCGTTTTAATTACATCTCCATACATACAATTTAAAATATTTCCAAACAGTTCTGATGTATAGAATATTCAGATTACGACTATTTGATTTTCCCAGTATTTCTTTTCATATTAGTATTGTATAAATACACTAAAATATAGTATAATAAAGGAAATCAGTAACTTATTTCTTTATAAATCCATGACAGGGCGATATGAATAAGAATCTACACTCAAACCCAAATTACTTTGTAATTTTATTTAATTCTACTCAGTTACAATTGGAATTTCTGTTCTTTAAATAATAAATACCAATAAGAGCGACATATGTGTCAAGGAACACTGCATTTATGCTTTTAATTTATATTGCGAAAAAAATATTTTCATCAAAACTTCAGAATCCTCATTCCAGTTTCACAAAGATGAATGTCATTCTCAAGACAGATCACGATCCCGAAGTTTTTATTTAGTTTTGCTGTAAAAAATAAATTTTGTTTGACCTTTCTTTTATGCCATTTCTGGTACTCTGTGCGTCATACTTCAAATTCTTTTAAAAAACGGTCAGAGAGAAGCCATTCAAGGATATATATTTCTTATTTATTTTTCCTCCAATTGAACAAAGAGATTTCGTCCTATATAGTTGAGTTTAAGGAATTTAGATAATGACAAAAAGTAAGAAATTTCGGCTATCGCTTAACTTGAAAAGGATGCTTTTAAAAGTGCTGAGTTACTGAAAATAATTCAATATTAAAGAACCAGTTAACGGAAATGTTATTAAAATAATGGGTAATTTTTTTCAATGTCGTATTGATACACACCCACGGAAAAAACTCTTTTATTTTTGAGAGCTATCGTCAAGGCTATTTACATTATATTTGATAATCGTTTCGTCATTGAATAGCTTGACTTTTAACGAAACAGAATCCTCAGATTTTGAATGAAAGTCATTTAGTCATATTCTTTTTCGGCCATTTTCTGTTTCGTCAGCTCATGTTTCGTTCTTATATTTATATTGTTTACCTACTTGTCTAGAACAATATAAGTCCTCTCGTCGATATTGAATTATTTTATTATTTAAAATTGTCCTCATGTTTAACGAAATTAATTCCGTTAAAGGAGCCCCAAATCCTAATTTGTTTATTAATGAATTCACAAAAAACCCCATTTTTTTATATTATTAGAACATATTTTTCTAAGCAATAATCAAAAACAAAAATATATATTTTTAAAATTATATTTGTTATTTCCTGCATTTTTTCAGGCTTAAATAGGCTTTTTTTAAAAATACTACTCCTTCAATTTTTAATTTTTTTTTTGATTGATTAAATAACGTCAAGGTAATATAATAATGACAAGGTATGTACTACAGATGTATGAATAGACTTTTGAAGATTTGGGTGTTAATAGTTTTCAAAAACTTATTTTAAGTTCAAAACCTAAAAAATATTCACATTTTTATGTTTAATAAATCGTAAAAAAATAATTTATAACTTAATTTAAAAAAGCTATTCATACGTTTGTAAAACAAATATTAGAGCTTCAAAAACTATTAACAGTTTAGTTTTAAGTTAATCAGTCATAGAAAGCCTTAGCATTTTAAACGTGGCCAAAATGTAAAAAAAAAATATTTTGTATAAATGACGATTGTTGCAGACGAAAAGTCTGTAGATATATGATAAATGGTATATAAACATCTAAAAAAATATAGGTTCTGTTTCTTTTATTTTTTGACATTTTGTACACACCTTCTTAAATATGTATATCATCGTTTTACGAAGAAAAAAAATTGCTATTTTGGGGGGAATTTGAGGCTCGGGTCTCCCTTAAAAAATACGACAAAATGAATTTCCTCAGTTTGACGAAATATTTCATCGGTGCATATAGTAGGCGTATATGTGAATCGTCAAATATGTGAATACATTTTTAACAACCCAATTAAAATGTTTTATTTTATACATATCCGTTGTATAAAAAACAAAGTGCAGTTAATTAGGAAAAAAGTCAGTGTTTAAATAATTAAGAAACGAACTACTGTTTGAATGCCTAGGGAACCAACCAGTCTTTAAATCTGTAAGCTACTAAACACTTAAAAAACAGTAACTATGATTAATAGTAAATAAGGTATGAAAATATTTACAACGCAAAATATTACCAAAGATAGCATATATTATAATGTATATGGAAATACTGCAAAGTAAAGTTTAAAAAGAGATACACCTAATGACTAATACATAAAAATATTCTTCTATAAGTACACAAATTAAAAATACTCATAAAGGCAAACTCAATTTTTTTCAAAAACTTAAAAGGAGAAGACATTATCTAAAGTTGATTCTATTTCGGAAAACTTAAATTTTTCACATTCTGTCAGATTACATATATGAAATGAAAGAAGATTTTTCTCAACTTTTAAGCGCCAATTACCGATCCATCATTTTAAGATCTGGGATATAAAAATTTAATCATCTATCATATTGTCCATTATTCATTTTACTGTGTAAACAATTCGTAAATGTCCCACATTAAAATATTTTTTCTTAAATTGAATATTCTTTTATTTTCGATTTTCTGGAATCTAAAGCTGGAATTTACCGTGATTAAATCTAATGACAGTTTTGGATGAATTTGTAAATATTCACTGCAATATTTTTAGGTTATTTGACAGTTCTTTGCTTTGGGTATTATTTGAATAAATAATTTAATAAAATAAACAGTATATTTAAATAAATATATACATAAAACGATAAAATGTTTAAACATATCTCAAACATTTATATGACGGTTCCAACTAAAAAACGACAAGGGTTAATTTTTAAGTTATATTCGTGACCCCTAACGTTTCGTGTTAGCAACATTTTTAATTGCATTTGTCCCCCCTTAAATCATTGTGTTAAAAAACCTAAATGCTTTGTGTTAGCAAAAATTTTGAATTTAAATCGTCACATTTAACGCTTTGTGTTTGCAACATGATTGTACTTTTAATGATCATTGTACACATTTTTTTAAACGTTAAGAACGATGATAGTATATCAAAAGGACCGTTTAAAAATAAAATACTGTGCACGACTCTAAGGCATGAATCTTTTTTTTCCGTTTTATGCACAACCACTTACGATGAACCGTCATTTTGTGCTTTGTGTTAGCAACATTTTTTAGTTGAAATCGTGGCCCCTAACGCTTTTTGCTAGCAAGATTTTTTTAGTTAAAATCGTAAACCCTAACGCTTAGTCTTAGTAAAATTTTTTAGATAATAGTGACCCCCTAAAGCTTTGAGTTAGCAACATTTTTTTAATTGAAATCGTCACTCCTAACGTTTTGTGTTAGCAACATGATTGTACTTTTTTTTTATCATTGTACAAACTTATGATCGAACGTAAAGAATAATGATAGTCAGTCAAAAAAAAAACGTTAAAAAATATAATATTGTGTATAAGGAATTAAGTATTTTTTGCCCTTTATACACAATCTCTCCGGAGAAACCGTCATCGTTCTTCCCCTGTATCCTTCATATATCATATAACTATCTAAAAAATTTAAATTTAATCTTATCCCAACAGAGATAACAAGAAATATATTTTCCTAACCAGCCCGAGGCAATATAATATTTATATATTTCAAATAGATTTCCTTCAGCCGGATCATTTAAAAATGGTTTTTCCAATTTCCGAATGCAATCTCTGGAATAAAAAATATTTCAGTTTGCTTATAAAATAAATAAATAACCTTCAACGGATGACTTATTAACTGAACAATTTTATTTTAAATACTCTAGAAAAGCACACAGGAGGGGGGGGGGGGGGATATTTATTGAAAATAAACAAATTCAAATGAATAAATAAATAACAAAAACAAATCAAAATTATAGAAACGTATTCTTATTTCAATAGTATACCGAATCCATATTTACCTAGGAATCGAACCACCTATTTTACCTACAGTCGAATAGTCCGAGCCTCCACGAAATCGATTTTTTTTTTCAGATCGGCATTTCTTCCCCCCAACAGATCATTTTATACCGACTTCCCCAACTTCCGAGTGCAATCTCTCGAATAGTCCGAATTCTTCTCCCGAAACCGCCGAAGTAGAGGTCTACCCTGAAAGGAATCCAGCTTACGGAAGATGGAGATGAGAAGGATGCGGAGAGGGTGAGGGAAAATCCCCTAAACTTCCCGAGCTTCGGACGCAGATACGAGACCTTAAATTTGACTGCGTGATTCTATCAGCCCAAATCCCATTTATGGAAGGCTCTTTCTACCTTCATTCTTCCTTCCCCCCGAAACTATAACTCATACAGGGTTTGAAGGGAGTAGACAACTTTCGGGAGGGGGAAGACTATAGATATTCGACGGGGAAGGAAACTATGGATGCAGTCCTAGCCTGAGTTGCATGTCTATCGGTGACAGTTTTATTGCAAATCGTAGTAACTTCTGTTGTACTTTACTGAAAATGTTTGCATTGGGTATTAAGTTGGTTTCTTTTTATAGAGAGCTGTTGATTTTAATTCTCAGAGCGAGTTGGGGGAGATTTATATTTGATACTTTATTGGATAGTCGCAAAATTTGTGATTTATTCTGTACTTGATTGTTGATTTTTTTGTCGTACTGCACTGTAAAAGAAGGTACTTAAAATGAGTATCAGAAAATACTCGTGTTTCTTTGAGTACAATTGCATCGTAAATGAGCGATAACGTACTCAAATTCAAGTCCTATAATTTAAAATCATATAGTTAAAAAATTACTTTTTTATATAAAAAGTACACTAAATAAAGAAAATGTGGTTATGGAATCTTGTTAAATATTGTTTTCACTACGTATATACAAAATTGTATTCAAATTGAATTGATAGTATTGTCATTGCAATGCTTTTTATAATCACAGAAATTTCTCAAATTTTTCTCATCGCAAAATACACTGTCTCGTTAATGCCGACATATATTCCAGATTTAAAAACGGACTTGGGCAATTTTAAATACAACCCAATAATAGAAAAACCGCAAAAATCGCATGGGAATTTCTTAGATCTTAACTAATACAACTATCCCTACATTTACAAATGCGCAATAGAAAAGAAAATCCTCTGCATTGTTGAAAAGGCTATTTCAGTAAATAGTAGGCACTGTACAAAAAATGAAATATATATAAAATAAACTAAGAAAAAAGAATATATTGACTATCATGATTTAATATGGGGGGTCCTTATTCTGTCCCTACAAAAAAATTACAGGGTTCAAAGTCAGAAACAAATAATAAAAGAAGATAAAAAAGAATAAAAATTACATCTCGATCTTAACAGGCTACTGCTTGTTAGATTTTTGAAACGTCAAGAAACACCATGGCTTGAAGAGTCAGAGGTGTTAGATCTATATTTATACATTTTCACACTATAGTTTATGGATGGAATCGAATCAATCAGCGTCAAAGAATCCATATGCAAAGTTTTTTCATGAATATTTATGCTACATTGAAGCCAAAATAATACATTTTGAAACGTTTTTGTGGGGTTTAAAAATGGAAGCGTTCGGATTAAAAATAAAATAACGTATTTGTAGTATTATATGAAATTTCTTTTTTATCACTTTGTATATTACAAGATGGGTGGTTACAATGATGAATATTTTTATAGATATAATATAGTACTAACAAAATGTCATTTTAGTTTTCTGTATAGTTACTCTGGATTTACACATTGTTATTAGTTGCTAATCTATAAAATGAATAAGATAAATAAAATTTCTAAAAAAAGTATCATTTCGATTTTCTAAATACCATAATACAATACACTAATTGTACTTACATTATTTAATGCGCATGACACTCACTCCGACTTATTGATATTGACTTAATATTTATTAGATATTTTTTTTCCTAAATAAAACCCACTCAATTGCCTTGAATACGTTACTAAATAGACATTTAGTAACGTATAGACAGAATTTAAATTTTAAATTAGCATAGATAAAAAATGTCTTATGTATCAAAACACCAATCCGAAAAAAACGAAGCTCACACCTTTTAAATATCAAGTTTATGACTAGTGAAAACTGAATAGTCGAAAAAAAAGATAACTACTCAAACTTGCTGGGCAAGGTTATATCTGCGTATGTATAAGGAGTTATCACTAAACACGACTTCAAAAATGTGTTACAAAATATGCTGATATTTCCTATCTCGTACTTAATATTCAATAGAATTTACCTTACATGAAAATAAATGTGCGGTTCAAAATTGGTTATTTTAAAATCCTTAAACAAATCTCTTCAAGAAATTTTGTGTGAGTTTAAGAAATGTCTGTCATTTCCATATGTTTAAGCTACCTATTCTTTATTTATTGAAAGGTATAACTTTTCAATTCGTCATTTCATAAAATATCTAGTTTTTCAATCTGTCATTTCAAGGGAACTTGAGCTTTTCTTTTCCGTCATTTCTTAAAACTTCAAACTTTTTCATCCGTCATTTTGAAGAATATTTAGCTTTTCTTTCCGAAATTTCAGAAAATATCTAAATTTTTCATCCCTTATTTCAAGGAATATTTTGTTTTACTACCTGTAATTTCATAAAACGTCGATTTATTAATTAGCTTTTTCTGATTAGTCTTTTCCTACTTTTTGCTATTGCCAATGAACTAGTTAAATGATTTTCGTAACTTACATGCGCATCTTCTTTTAACGATTTAAAATGATTAACTTTTAAAGAAATAAAATTTGTCCAGCGTGTGTCCGAATTATATATAACGTTAAAAATATAGTTAACATACACAGTACATAATAGTCTTAGAAGATATACAACCTAAAACTATCCTTAAAATCTAAACGATAAAAATAAATTAAAATAGAATTGAATCTTACACATATGCGCCTATTTCACAGTGAACTGAAATAATTAAATACGTTAAAAATATTACATTACGGAAAATGAAAACGAAGTCATTCTCAAATTACAAATAAATTCAATTTGTTCAAAAAGTAACACAATACTTTTAAACAAACGCTTGGAAACGTTTTTCGAAATTATAAATACCGACCCAGCAAAAACCGTCATCATAAAAACTTCATCAAATTTGTAAAATTGAAGGTTTTATGCAGAAAAACGACATGTATTTTAAAGTTATATAAAACTTCAGAATAATTGCAGTCAATGAATTGATTTTGTTCCAAATTTCTTTAAAAAACCTGCTAAAACATTTCAAACAAAAAATCAATTTTGAAACATTGAAATTAATGAAGGGAAATTTCAGACTTTTAAAGGTGGTATGCAGGAAAATTAAAAACTTCAAAGTAAATTACAGCTTTTTTTTCAAATTTCTTCATAAACACCAGCAAAAAACCCTTCAATTTTGATGAAGTTTTTAAGCTCACTTTTTTGCAGTGGAAGTTAAAAATAATATAATAAAAAAAGGAACTAAAGAAAGAAATACAATGAACCAAGTTCAAATGTCCAGTCAAATACATAAATAAAATTATCAAATAACCATTGCATTGACTCAGTAATCATAAATTCAAATTCCACTCAAAATTCTACAAAATTAGGTATTCTTCACTAACACCACTCTAACGGCGAATCAGTATTCCTCCGCATCGGGCAGACTGCTTACGCAAAATTCTAATGCAGTCTGCCTCGTATGTGAAATAGTTCTTTAACGACCTTACGAAAATGATTTAAGGTAATGGAGGTTGCCTGAAAATTAAAGTATTTTAGTCTGGCGGAAGGGAAATGGAACATTCTGTAAGCTTACTACGAATTCCACTAGGCACTGAGACGGAATAGGAGGTATTCCGACTAAAGGAGTATTTCACGTTGATAAGCTGAAAATGCCCGGGAAATTCCGGAGTTTACAGCGCTGTGGAGGCGCCTAATTCGTTTAAGTCGCTACATGTGACGGAGTAGAGGCTTTAGAGTCTAAGTTAAAAGGTGCTCTTTTCCACTGGAAGAATTCTGAGGGATTTCAAGTTTTCTTCCCAAAGATCCGATTACTTTGGGTGACTCTTCGTTTTGCCAAAGATCCGATTACTTACGATGGCTCCGTTTTGGGAGCGGACAAAAAATAAATGGCACGGTCCGTTTAATTGCTGCCGGGGTCTTTTATGGGTGAAGTGCCCAAATGGGAAGTGACAAGGTTGTGGGTAGAAATAATTCATAAGAGTTACAAGCGAGTTGAGGGGAATCGAGGAAGCATTAAGGGGAAAAGAGATTTTTGAGGTCCTCTAAAGGGGAAATGATTTAGAATGCTGGTGTATTGGTGTGCAGGGGAGCGAAAGAAGATTCGAACATTTCAAATACTTTGTTTTTAAAGTAAATTTAATTTAAAGTTGGATTAACACATCACTTAAGGTAAAAGAGATTTAATTGTGTGTTGTAATAGATACTTTTGGGGAATTTAATTTTGTGGTAGTTATATTATTTTAGATAGAGTTAGTCATTTGTCGGAAAACGATTTTAAATTATTCATGAGACAGATGGGAGATTTAAAATGCTGATTTGTTTGTGTATGTATTTTGCAAATGATGGTATACTTGATAGTATACTTATCTAGATTTTATGCGACTCCTTTTCTGTATTATTTGAATGAATCTTAAAGGTTCAGGTTCAAATTATTCATGAGGCAGACGAGAGATTTAAAATGTTGACTTGTTTGTGTATGTATTTTGTATATGATGGTAGTTTACTTGACTGGATTTTATGCTAATCCTTTTCAGTATAATTTAAATGAATCTTAAAATCATGTGCCAAGAATAAAGTTGTATATGTCACCATTTAAGTAGAATCGTAAATCACTTCTGGGGGATTTAATTGTGTTTTGTGATAGATACTTAAGGGAATTTATAATATTTTATATACAGTTAAAGTTATTTGCCGGGAAACGATTTTAAATTATTCATAAGGCAGATTGGAAATTTAAAATGTTGACTTGTTTGTGTATGTGTTTTGTATATGATGGCAATTTACTGGACTGGATTTTATGCGACTCCTTTTCTGTATTATTTGAATGAATCTGAATATCATGTGAAAAGAATAAAGTTGTATATGTCACCATTTAAGTAGAATCGTAAATCACTTCTGGGGGATTTAATTGTGTTTTGTGATAGATACTTAAGGGGATTTAATTGTGTTTTGTGATAGATACTTAAGGGAATTTATAATATTTTATATACAGTTAAAGTTATTTGCCGGGAAACGATTTTAAATTATTCATGAGGCAGATGAGAGATTTAAAATGTTGACTTGTTTATGTATGCATTTTGCATATGATGGTAGCATACTTGACTGGATTTCATGCGACTCCTTTTCTGTATTATATGAATGAATCTTAATGTCATGTGCCAAGAATAAAGTTGTATATGTCACCATTTAAGCAGAATCGTAAATCAATACCAAACACATACTTTTAATTTTTATACTGCAAAGAAATTACCTTCGTTAAATAGGATTACTTACGGTAACTCCGTTCGGGAAAGGAAAAACTAAATGGCACAGTCCGTTTAATTGCAGCCCGAGTCTTTTAGGAGTGAAGCCCGCAAATGGGAAGTGACAAGGTTGTGGGTAGAAATAATTCATACGAGTTACCAGCGAGTTGAGGGGAATCGAGGAAGCATTAAGGGGAAAAGAGGTTTCAGAAGTTCTTCAAAGGGGAAAAGAGGTTTTAGAGTCAGGTTCTCCTAAGGGGAGGGGGGGGGAGGGGATGAAAAAGAGTGATGTTGTATCGGTGTGCATTGGAACGAAAAAGGATGCAAACATTTTGAAAAGTTAGTTTTTAAAATAAACTTAATTTAAAGGTTGGATTAACGCATCACTTAAAAATAAAGGTGGTTTAATTGCATTTTGTGATATATTCTTGTGAGGGGTTTAGAGCGCTTTGCAAAGAGTTAAAGTTGTTTGCTGGGGAACTACGCGTCTTAAATGTTTCATTCGGTGGATGGTAGTTTTATAATTTTGTCTCGTGTCTGTATGTATTTTGTTTATTTATCAGTTTATTTGACTGGATTTTCTGCAATTACTTTAATCTGTCACCAGACATGAATCTTAATGTAATGACATGAGTAAATTTGTATGTACCCCATCTCTGTAGCGTCATCAAGATGAAGTACCTAAACATTTATATTTGTATGTTAGAAATAAATTTATATTGGAAGATTTAATTATCTTAACTAATAAAAATACTGCTTACTATGATAATTTATAAAAGCTAAACGCCAACATAAACTCATTTCCTTCTAAACAGGTTAATTATATTTTAATAGTTAGAATGTGTTCTTATGTAATGTAATTTTTTGAAAATTATTTCAGGTAATTAAATAAGTTCTGATACATAACCTGTATCATTAATGATCAATTTCAAATTAGCTTTAACTAAAGTGCGGGAATATATTATAACAATATATTTTTGAACAATATGTTAATATAATTTTTTGAAATCTTATATAAATACCCCACTGATATTTCACTGATCAGTTACTAATGAAAAGTGGGTACAATTCCAAATGAAACATTTCGCAAAAAGCCAATTTGTGAGCTAAATATGTTCCTAAACCGTGCCTATTAAACAGGGGTATCGATTTTTATTGTCTAAAATCAATAGTTAATTGTATCTTAATTAAATTTTTTTATAAATATAGTAAGTTACCCAACTGACACAAAATTAAGCATAAATCACACTTCCCTAAATTTAGGTATGTAAAGTAAAATATAGTTTTACGTTATTTAAAAAAAAAAAAAATGATAACTATATAAATATTTTACTCAATTGAGAATAAATCAAACAAAAAATATAATTACACATTTCTAAAGTTCTTCTTAGATAACTCAAGCGCTTTATATTCGCAAAATATAAAACAACAAAATATAAATTCACTTTTGATAATAATTCTTCGTTTTCTATAAAAAAAACACCCAAGGTTCTCCAAGCACTATTGTCTTATATATCAATTTATTTCATTGGTTTCTGATATATTTGAATTTGAAAAACAGTTTCGAAATGGAATAAAATGAGCCATAAACCATTTAGTTTACTCAAAGTAAGAGGTATTTTCAAAACGAAATAGTTATCTAAGATATGTATAACAGGAAAGAAATTTAATGTTCTAGTTGCTTTTGATGCAGCTTAAAGTGAATTCGGATTTTATTAAGTAAAGATTTTGCTTTATAAAATGTGGTAAACCATTTTGAATAAACCTAGAAGAAAAATTACTCTGTAAAGAATTGTTATAAATTTGAAACGTTTCTATAATACATGAAATAAATTATTTTTTATCGTATTTAAAGAAAATAAAAGCTAAAAGTATCCTTTTTCCTTATGTATTTTTTCAAAATTTCCTTATTTTTTTCTTCAAACTCTCGCAAAATTGCTTAAAATAAGCTATAGAATAAGAAATGTTTAAGTCGATATCTCAAATTTTCGACCATCTAAAAAATATTCTTTTAAAATTCTACAGTGCTGCTCTCTGGTGGGGGAATCGGAAGTTTCTCCACAAGAAAATTGTTCATTCAGTTAATACACGATTACAAACACATACTATGAAAATAAATACAATTATAAGACTTTTCTTAGTTAATAAATTTTGGCTTCTTTGGTTTCAATATTTTTTTATGTGAAGAAGAATAACTATATAAGAAAATAAATAATAAATGGCATGAATAACTAATATTTAGTATAAGTAAATAATATAATAAATATATAAGAAAATAAATAATAAATGGCATAAATAACTAATATATAGTATAAGTAAATAATATAATAACTATATAAGTAAACAATATAAAAAATATATAAGGAGAATAAATATATAAATATAAACATTTCCAACAAACAATTACGTTGCCGGTAACATAGGATTTGATTTGAAGGCATTATTTTTACTTTTAAGGAAAACTTATTTTTTTTATTGTAGTTTATTTTATTCATTTAGCGTATTAAAATCATTTTCATTAATAAAAAAAATAAAAAATTTAAATCGTACATTTAAAATTTCCAGTACTTATTTAATTATAACTGCGTTTATTTATCCATTTTATAATTTTCAAACTCAAGGAAATAGTTTTTAATAGCCATCTAATACCAATGCTTTGATATTTTTATGTGTATAGTTTTTGATTTTATAAACTACGTTCACTTTTCCGGTTTAATCATAATCGAAGAGTATAAATTATTAAATGTTTTTTAGGATGATGGTTACTTTCAACAAAAATTCAAACTGTTATAGTTTATAGTAGAATACATTTTCAAAAATATACATTATTGAACAATGTAGATTGTTATGTTAGAAAACACGTAATTTATTTAATTGTTAATATAATAATACATTTTATAAATTTTTAACGAAATGGAAAACCAACTTTTATCACTTAACACATTTTTCTATAAAAAAATGCAAAAACCGCATATTACCTAACATTGTACACTGTAAAAAAATGTACTTAAAAATGAGTATCTGAACTTCATCGTCTTTCGTTGATAACAATTGCATCGTAAATGAGCGAGGACGTACTCAAATAAATAAAAATAACTTTAGTTTTTCAAAAATAAGCCGTGGGATTTAATATTGCTAATATTAGCTTCTATGCAAGCTATCATTTTTTTTTATTACTATTATTTTTCTTTAAAAAAATGCAATAGAAACCGCAATTACCTAACATTGTACACTGTAAAAAATTTACTTGAAAATGAGTACCTGAACTTCATCGTATTTCGTTGATAACAATTGCATCGTAAATGAGCGAGGACGTACTCAAATAAATAAAAATAACTTTAGTTTTTCAAAAATAAGCCGTGGGATTTAATATTGCTAATATTAGCTTCTATGCAAGCTATCATTTTTTTTTATTACTATTATTTTTCTTTAAAAAAATGCAATAGAAACCGCAATTACCTAATATTGTACACTGTAAAAAATTTACTTGAAAATGAGTACCTGAACTTCATCGTATTTCGTTGATAACAATTGCATCGTAAATGAGCGAGGACGTACTCAAATAAATAAAAATAACTTTAGTTTTTCAAAAATAAGCCGTGGGATTTAATATTGCTAATATTAGCTTCTATGCAAGCTATCATTTTTTTTTATTACTATTATTTTTCTTTAAAAAAATGCAATAGAAACCGCAATTACCTAATATTGTACACTGTAAAAAATTTACTTGAAAATGAGTACCTGAATTTACCCGTCTTTCTTTGAGTACAATTGCATCGTAAATGAGCGAGGACGTACTCAAATAATTATAACTGTACTTTTTCAAAAATGAACCGTGGGATTTAATATTGCTAATATCAGCTTCTATTCAAGCTATCTTAGCAAAGCGACCCGCCAAACATAAAATAGTTGTTCAGAAACTGGTATTCCACAGTTTTTGATGTCGATTGCTTAAATGGAAACTGGGTTATTACAACTCAATTATTTCCTATTCTTTTGGAACACCTTTTTAACAATTATTCTGTTTATAAGTTCTTCAGGTAGCCCTGGAAGTTTAACGGATAAGGCTATGGACAGCGGTGCTTGAGGATCTGTGTTTGATTCCCGGTAAGTCTTGGTTGTCATTGTCAATATTTATTGAAAGAGATTTGTGAAGGCAGCCTATGAAATCTAGCATCTGCACTTTTTATTCAATTTTACGCACGGTACTTATTTTTGAGTACATGGGTTTTTTCAAAATTGAAACTTATGTATTCGGAGCCAAGATAAGCATCAAAAGTATTCAAAAATGAGTTCAGTTAACTCATTTTTTAATACCTATTTTTAACAATGTAGATATTTAAAATTTATACACCAAAAGTTGCCCTAATGCAATTTTCATTAGAACCTTCATTAACTGTCGCATAATTGTATCCACTTTTCATTGGAATTACACAGGCTTTTCATTTGGAAATATATCCACTTTTCATTAGCCAGAAATGAGGTTTGAATATGTATTAAATAGACTCAAAAGCATGAATAGATATATTTAATAGACTGGAACGCATGAATAGATTTTGTGTAATGTACCCACAGAGAGTTGATAACGTAAAGGGAGAAGCCCTCCTGGTTAACCAATTGCATTTCACAGGGTTCCTTATATCCCCCTATTACCTATATGAATGGGTTGCATTCTATGTAACCAGCTCTAATACGTCAAAATAGACATTCAAAAGCGGCTGTTGTATTTCAAGATCATTTACCATATGTCCTTCATAAAAATTGATACTTTATGAATTTGAATTGACTCTAACTTTAAATGAAGCAGACTCATGGTGAAAACTAAGTATCAATTGGTAATGAAATTTCTTATAAACTTAATATTTTTGACTATAAAATCATTTTGATTTATATAATTTAATCTCAGATGACATCATTAATCAAAAGAAAATTAATTTTTTGATTTTTTTAAAAATGTTTAGAGTAATAGCGTCATAACCTAAGTACTTTTTGAAAACTAATTATCTAAACAGATTTTCGAACGAACGTTGACGATCTTTCTGTTTTAATTTGACCTTCCGGCATTTCGTCTGTCTGTAATTTGTTTTTTGTATCACTGTTACGACCAAATGCGTTGTTCCATTTTTTAAAAAAAAATTGGAATGAATATTCCTGGAAGTCATTAAGACAATTTACGTGTTTTTTTCGCGAATAAAAAAGAAAATGCCTACTAATTAAGAAAATGCCTACTGGTTATTATATTTTTATTCTGAATAGTTTTGTCTATTTTCAACAGATTTGCTTGTTAAAAACTTACGAGGAGTTCTGTATAAATGCTTACCGAATCCACAAATCGTTATTTTATCGCCAATGGATTTTGTCTTCTATTAAACTCAAGTTACTAGCTTTACTAGTTCATATTTTATATCCTCAAGTAACAAGAATTTTATTCAAAGAACACTAAAGTAACATATCGTGATTCAGTTTTATAATATTTTTACATTTACTAGATGAAACACTAAATCCCATAATTTGTAAATATACTATAATATTCGAAGAAATATTAAAGTAATTTTAATGTAAACATTTTAGAAAAAATATCACACATGTTATTCTAAATTGTACAGTTTTTTTAAGTCTATTTTTAACGCAATGGAATTCCAATGTCAACAAGGCTTTATATATTTTTTCTAGCAAAAACAAAATACCTGAATATATTAATAGATAGCTTGTTAGATAATATAAAAAGTTAAATCATTAAAGAAAAAAATTAAAGTTAATTTCATTCCAGACATCCCCACTTCAACGCTCTATCTAAATACCACTTCATTATTAATGGGTTTTTACATTTTCCCTCATTCCCTTATCAAAAACTATTTAATAATTAATTTTTCACGAAAAATAAACCTAATTTTATTCCAACCTCCAGAGCATTCCAAAGACCAAACACTCCAATTTTTATCACACAAAACACTTCAACCTTAATGAAATTTCAACATAACCTCTTATCAAACCCGAAAAAAGTCGTCTAATTAATTAGATAAAAGAATGACACAATTGCTATTGAAACAGCGGCGAACCTCGACCATTCGAACGAATTCCCATACGCGAAACTATCGCTCCGAAATTATCGCTGCATATTACAGCGTCTAGAATCCCGAGATTACGTCGAAGAAATGGGGATTTTTGAATGCAGAAGGCAACACGGCGAACAACCGCGGCTCTTCTCATTATCGCGGTAATAAATTGACAAGTTTGCACTGCATCTAGTTTTAATGAGACATTTGAATGCGCTCTGCTGGGCCAAAGCTCTCAGGGGACTATTTATGTTCAGAGTGGACTTCTAGCAAGATAAAAACGGTGACAAGGATATATGTTAGAGAAATGACACATGCAAGTACTACGGCAACAGGGGCGGTATGACACATACATCAGAGATTATGGCGTATTTAGGTTGTATCGTGTCTAGAAAAGAATACGTTATTTTCTTTCCTAAAAACTCGGGGTTTGTTTATCTGTTTAGGTTTATGCGAGTTTTTTTGTGTGTTTTTAAGATGTTGCTCACGGTTTTACACAATCGTCGTAATTGACGCTAAATCAGGATGAATAAGTTAAACCTTAATGAATTTGTTACTATTCGAGTTGTACTTTAAAAAGCTTTACTATTTCAGCGCCTAATCGAGTTAAACTTGAAAGCTCGAATAAATTAGTTTCTATTCAAGTATTGAATACACTTTAATTTAGAAATATTCCTGGTTGATAGTTTAAAATGTGGTACGATTATAAAATGACTATGTATAAGAGTTAAATATTTTCAATTGGATAGCTCAATTATGTGATGGATTTATACTGACAAAAGTAAATGGGCAAGTGATTTTTTCCCTATAAGTTAGAAGCATAATAAATGTGGTATGTAATAGTCTAATTCAAATACGGAAAACGTCAGTTGAATTAACTTTTATTTAAATTTTAAACAAAGTTGATCAAATAATTTGTTTTCGTGTAGGGAAAATAATATATTTCTAACTGTGAATTCTCCAAGACAAATATAAATAGGCCGAGCTAATGTTAGGAGCGGTGGGAAATTGAGACAGATTTCGCGATTTAGCCAACTAAAAATAAAAGTAAGAGCCTTTCCGTGAATAGCCATAACATCTTGTTTTGGCTGAAACCAAGATTATTAGGAAATTGTGACACATATTGGGATTTAAACTAAAGCTAGAATAACAGCCATTTTATGGAATGAGCTGCAATAAGTACTTTATAAGTCGAAGTCATATATTATCACATTTCTACACATATCTGTTTTCTATTTAATAGTTTTTTAAGTATATTATCATCTTAAAAGAAACGTGAATATATTTTCTCGTAATCTACATTTTCAAACACTTTGAAAATGGGTTTGTAAAAGCTACATTATTTGATTTCTTTCGTTATTCTATGAAAAATTACTTCCAAGTATATCTAGGAAAATAAGGTACTTGAAAACTATCCTTTAAATCTGTGTTATTTACATATATTACAACCTTGCAAAGACCCCAAGCTATAGCGATCCTTTCCTTAAAACGACCACCTTGTGTTGCTCCCCGTGAGGGATCGTTATATCAAGGGTCGAGGTTCCAAGCAAGCTTTAGAGAAACTTTCCGATCTGTGTGTCCAAATTTTAGAGAAGCTTTACTATTTTTGTGTTCAAACTTTAGAGTAATTTTCTAATTTTTGTGTTCAAACTTTAGAGAATCTTTCCTATTTTTGTGTCCAAACTTTAGAGAAGATTTCTGTTTTTTTGTGTCCAAACTTTAGAGAATTTTTCCTATTTTTGTGTCCAAACTTTAGAGAATTTTTCCTATTTTTGTGTCCAAACTTTAGAGAATTTTTCCGATTTTTGTGTCCAAACTTTAGAGAAGTTTTTTGATTTTTGTGTTCAAACTTTCGAGAAACTTTCCGATTTTTGTGTTCAAACTTTAGAGAAGCTTTCCGATTTTTACTCAAACAGAGGATACTTTAATCTGGTGGAAGGCTCAGTTTTTGCTCTACAAGAAAACTAGAAAATGATCAAATTATTGATTCTTCAAACACTTCTACAGAAAAAACGGAAATATTAATATGGTAAAAATGTCAGTATAACTTTCATTTTTAATATTGTAATATTTAAGTTATGTATTTAACTATAATAGTCTGGTAATGACGCGTTAAAAACTTTGTGACATTTTCTTCAAGGTTTTTTCAAGTTTTTATTAAGTCACATTTTATGAACTATTTTTTCTAGTAGTCATACAATGATTAATAAGTTGTAATATTCTATCAATGTATCTATCTAATCAATAATATCTGCTGATCAAGGATTTGGGTAAAAAATTATTGGCTTCCCTTGATACCCGGAAGTTTAAAAAATTGCCTTTTATCATAATCGAAATTAGAATTTAAATATTCTCAAAACTGTAAGTGTAAAATTTTGCAAATATGTTTATCAGATTACAGTAATTATTAATGTGCAAAAGTACTTAGAATGAAAAATGGTTTTGACGAAATTTAAATGAAAGTCATAGTCACGCAAAGGATAATTTGCCGGTGTTACGCAGGGCATTTCATCAGAGACCACAGAACGGCGATCTGTATATGTAGTCACTAATCGTCAGAAATCTTTTCACTAGTAGTCATAAAACGATTAATAAATTGTAATAGTCTATAAATGTATCTGTACTAATCAATAATATTTTCTGATCACGGATTTAAATAAAAATTTATTAGCGTTCCTTGATACTTGGAAGTTTAAAAAATTGCTTTTTTTCATAATCGAAATTAGAATTTAAATGTTCTCAAACTGTAAATTTGTAAAATTTCTAAAAAAATTCAAATGTGCTTATCAGATTACAGTAATACTAAATGTACTAAAGTACTTAGAATGAAAAATGGTTTTGGCGAAATTTAAATGAAAGTCATAGTCACGCAAAGGATAATTTGCCGGTGTTACACGGGGCATTTCAGCAGTGACCACAGAACGGCGATCTGTATATGTAGTCACCAATCGTCAGAAATTCACCTCTTGATTGATTGATGTTCGCACTTTCCACTATGAAAGTCATCAAAGAATGATTGATAAAATCAATATTTAGCATCGGGACAACATTCTTTTGGAATAGAAATTCATAACTATTTTTGTTCGTTTAAAATTCTGATTTGGTAATAAAATGATATTAAAACTTAAAATATCAGTTTCATTTTATTTTATTTTTTAATGAATTTTTATAAGTAAAAAACGAATTTTTGTATTTTTTAATATGTATATATTTTTGCAAAATAATTTAAATATTACAGTTTTAACTTTGCGAACAATTTATTAAAAACTAAAGTCACTAGATAACTTTTCATGGAAAATTGTATTTTAAATCAGTTATTTAATAGTATTTTTGGAACATGGCACTTCACTCCGTAATGAACTATAAGTGCTTGATTGAACTTGTTTTACATGATTAGTGCCAAAATTTGTTGTTGTAATAGTTGCTTAGACTAAAGTTTGCTATACTAAAATTTTGCTAAATGTTTAACTTGCGTTACAGTAAAACAATTACGATAGGTGCAATTTTCTAAAGATTAAATCAAATGTAATTATCCGCTAAATTATAATTAATTAAATGTTTAGCATCAACATTTAGAATTAAATACTGAGCGCCTAACATAACTTAGTTAGCTAATTAAAAAAACATTTTATTGAGATTTTCGTTTCTTTTAAAAAATACATCTACAAGATTTTAATTCATAAGCTTAGCATTAAGATGTTCACGAATTGAATTATTTAACATATTTCAAACAATTCATATTCTTAAATATATATATATATATATATATATATATATATATATATATATATATATATATATATATATATATATATATATATATATATATATATATATATATATATATTTACTTAAAATTTCTAAAATAGAAAAAAACAATTTTGCCATATATGTACATTATAACGTATAATTGTCATATCAACTATTTCTTGAACATTACCACCGATTATTTCACATTTTTCTTTTTAAAAACGCATTTTTCTTTAAAAAAAAAAAACGCAGAAATCCATTAAAAATAATGTTTTTATTTAATAATGAAACAACCTTTATGACAACTTCTTTTAAAATATGGAAAGAAAAGTTTCTACAATATCAACTGAATATTCAAGCAATGTGCATAAATCAAGAACAGTTCTTATTTAATGTGAAAATATTTATGAGGCTTCCAAAGGTGAGAGGTTCAAAGCGGGTTTTTATATCCATAAGGCTTAGAAGGTTATGAAAGATTTAGGGTACGTTAAAATACTGGAACTGTGACATTCGTATTGTTAAATAAATAAAATCTTTCAATTTATAGCTTCCAAGGGGAGAACCACGGTATAATTTACAATGCAAAGTAAACGAATATTTCACGTTTTTCCCCAATCTGAGTATTCTTTACAAAAATATTATTTAAAAAATATACGCTCTACAGAAGGAATATTTCCCCTTTTTTACGTAGTTTCGCATGTTTTCTGAAGTTTTTAATTTTGGATATTCTCACTTTTTCGAAATAAAATGCTTAATTTAAATAATGTTTTAAGTGAATATTTAGAAAATAATTTTTAAAAAAACGAAGTTTATTTTTTTTAATTTAACTACTTTAACACAGTACGGCTTTTACTGCATTAACTTATAAGCTGATTGAATATAAATCATTAAAGTCAAAATTTAATTATTTGAGTAATGAAAACGATTACTGTCAATATATGTATTCTTTTAAAGAATGTACTAGTTATTTAAAAAAATATTTATCCATATATTTTTTCTCAGGTTACTAAATCACGTGAGGGTTTTAATTTTGGTTAATCGAAATGCGAAAAAGAACGTTGTAAAATATCTGATGAATATTTAAACAAACATTTGATTCCCGATAATACTTCCATGTAATCGTGTGTGTATTTGGTATTTATGTATGCAAATTGATTGAAAATGATTTTTATTGTATTATATACCAATTGCAAGTTAATAAAATGAGGTAAAACTGCCTATGTTCTAAGCATCTACTCACTTTTACTCATTGTCCTTTTTGAAAATTAAAACTAATGTACTCAGTTAAGCATAGAATGTAATTGAAAATTAATACATTGTATTTATTTTCAAATGCCTATTTTTTACAGTGCAATAAAAAGCATATAACATATTGTCAATTTATAAATAAATTGCATATAAAACTTTAAAGTCAAAAATTATGTTCATTTAGAATAACGTCAACGGATTTCCTCAAACATTGCATTGTAAATTATATGCTTAGGAAGAAATATTTCTACGAAGATAAATTTACGAATCAGAAAACTACTAAATTGTCCGTATATTTGTATTAAAATTGAAAATGTACAGCCTATAAAACAATACCGAATCAAACAAGTAGAAAGAACGAACGTACATAAACTAGTGTACATAATGCTTATACAAATTTAAAGTCAAAATCAAGTTATTTAGAAAACATATTTTTCTCAACATTTGTTTTCTTAAAAAACATACAAGTTCTCAATATGAAATATTTACTTAAAAAAATTTAGTATGTTTAGCGGTAATTTTAATTTTGGGGATCGTATTTGCGAAATAAAACGCGTTAAACAGATAAATATTTAAACCTAAATTGGATTAATAATGTTAACAAAAAACAGTAGCGAAGCAACTTTTAACTTTTAAAATTATTACATATAAAATGTGAAAGTCAAAATTTAATTATTTCGCATAACTCGAGAGAATTATTTGGATTACTAATTTTAATTCATGTATTATTCGGCTCATGAATATTCTTTTGCTATTAAGTCAAAAGATCCGAACGAAATGTATTAATTTTATGGCAAATTTAAAAGACATACAAAGCCCTCAAAATAAGCGAGAAAAGGAATATAAATTCCTGTATTTCAAAACCGTATTGGCATGACACTTTTTAGATGTTTCTGTTTTATTTGATTCTGTAAACTTTCTGATAGAGTTATAGAATTAACAGCAATTGAAGTTGTAGCTTAAAGATAGCTTCAGTGGAAAAAATATGCAAGTCCTAGTTTGGCTAAATTTAATTCAAACTTGTTTGCTTTTTAATAATAAAAAGAAGAAGCACATACAAACAAATTCTTTTGAATGTAAAAACACAAAAGAAAAACTTTTGAAAAGTCAAAAGTATTTAAATAACGGGCATTTTACGCACCAAACGCGGAAGCTTGCTTTTGCCGCAGCAAATTTCCAAAGTTCAAAAGTTAACTTTGCATATTTGAGTTTACTTCTTCAGTTGAACCCATTTTAATACAAGGTTAAAAACTGGGTTAGCACTTTTTCACAACTGTGATTAACATATGTTAAATGATAATAATAATCTGATGTTTCAAATTTTAAAGAGATTTCGAAATATACTAAATGAATATTTCTATTTTAATCGCGTATGGTTATAAATTTCCAAAATACGGAAGTTTAAAAGTATAAGATAATTGCCATCTGACCATAAACTTTAAATTCATATAATTGTAAATAGTGTTATTAAAAAGTTTAGGTAATACTTTGTATATAAACCAATACTTCTAACGCAATTTTCCAGACGAAACAAAGTAATGAAATGCGTTAAGTTTCGGAAAATTGATCATTCGTAAAAGTTCAAAGTTTTACATAATTACCAGTCTTTTGAAAAACTAGTTTTAAGTATTAAGGTATTAATTTAATAATACAAACATAAACTGGCTGACAATCCATTCTGCAATGTTTCATTTAAAAGTCAAATAAATTTGAAGTTATTTAAATATAAACTTTACAAAATAAGAAATAAATTTTAACTTAAGGAAATATTAAAAAAATTACTTAGTCTCATTATATCAATAGTAACATGAATAATAATTTCCAACTGTATATAATAAGTTGTCTATTATTATAAAGAATTGATGAATGTCTAGATTCAGTCAAAAAAAGTTTTTTAAAGCAATAAAAAATAATCTTACGAATAATTTAATTCATTATAAAAGTTATTTTATATTTAAGTAATACATAAAGTAACTTGGACCCTGGGGGGGGGGGGGTTACTTGAACCCAGAACAAAAATAATGTTTTTAATCACTCTTTCTAAATCTGTCTGCTGTCATGAAAATATAAACTTGAATATTTCTGGAGATGATGAATAAAGTATATAATTTCATCACAGAAACGTATAAAATTTTTGTTTGGGGTAAAAGTAACCCCGAGGGTCCAAGTAACCCCAAGTTACGGTATTTAATATTTAAAAAAAATCAATTGACTGTTAAAAAGAGTAAGTAAAACAACTTACCCTTACGAAGCTGCCCAGATGAGAAAATCCCTCACTATCTCCAGTATCTCAAACGGTCATCAGCCGGACGTTGTCCAGCAAACTTCAACAACAAGGGCAAAAGTCCCAACTAACCAACCCGCAACCAACCGGGCAGTCAAAGAGACCGACAGGAAGTCTAGCAACGAGACTCTTACGACGACCGGCTACCGGTAGACATGCGATTTGAAAGGCTGAGAAAAACGTGCTACCGTCGGGTGACAGATCGAGTGTGAGTCGGATAGCGGGCAACACAGACGGATATAGCAACTCTTGGGCATGATCAGCGCATCTGAGCACTTGCGCGTGAGCTTGGGATGGCGCGGAGGTAGCTCCCTCCAGCGGGGGTTTGGGGAAGTGTGTTGGAAGTTCGAGAAAGAAGTTTTCTTTGAGTTGGAGTGGTTTTGGATTGGCTTTAGGAGAGGTTTGAGTGTGAAATTGGGATTTTTTGTGTGTGTTCTAATTTTCGGGCTGTTGTAGTGGGTGTTTGTTCGGTTTAAATTTTATTATTATATAATGATAATTATTTAAGGGCGGGGGGGAGGTGAGTATAGGGCACATTTTAAATTTTACAGATATAATGATATTTTTCCCATGTATGTGTGCTTAGCATATTAACATAATCTCATGGTTAAGCATTTAAAAAATATATAATTTTTTATTTTTAAAAATAAAAAATGATAAAAAAAGTAAACTTTCTTACTTTTTATGTAAGGCAAGAAAATATTTTCTGAAAACTATAATTTTGCATTTTTATAAACAAAATAGTGTTATTAACGAGCTGTCTTTACAGATTTTTATTATTTGCAAAACAAAAATTTAAGACTAATTGAAAAAAAATAATTTTAAGTTTACTGCTCAAACTATTTTGTAAAAAAAATGCAAATATTATCTATATATTACTAATCCATAAAGATAAATTAAATTAATATATTTCAAAATATACTTTATCAAATTTGAAGCAATTTGTTCGAATTGATCTGAACTTATATAAGCTTATACTTGATCAAACATGAAAAAAGTCCACACAAAAATCAGTTACATATTCCGGTAATCTTGTACCAAAGCTTAATATTGATTTTCAAAAAATAATTAGTTATACTTACCTTAGAAATATAGTTTTGGTGTCATTAGATTCAAAATAAAATGAACTATTATATATAAATAAATGCGAAAGCCCTAGCCACTCATTTACTCATCACTAATTCTTCAACTTTACGTATACTCAGGAAGATGAAACTTGGCAAAGTTGTTCTTTTTACCTTAAATAGAAGTAAGCTATTTTTTATTCGGATCAAACGTTTTTAAGGGGGTGAAAAAAAAACTTATTGTTATTTACGACGTTATTTTCGGTCACTTCCGATTATCCCAGAATAGTGAAACTTTTTGCATAATGATGGAGTTTAACATACAAATAAAGGAAAAATTTGAAAATCTAGAATTTTGCAAGTAAAATCTTTAAAAACCGATTGCAATTTTTTGTACGGACCGTTAGTTTAGGACACTTTGGATTGTTTTATAATTGTGAAACTCCGCATACTGATAGCGTGTACCGAACAAAAAAAAGAAAATCAACTAGTAATATATATTTTTTTAATATTTTTGAGGATTTAGTGACCAATAACCCATGAAAGATTAATCTCAAAATATAGATATGATTATTAAGAATATTAAAACTAATTATGTAAAATCAATAATGATGTTATTCTTTCATAAAAACTTGGCATGTTACATTTAAAAGTATCTTTAAATTTATAACATAAGGGTGCTGCTCTTTAACTATTCTATTGAAATATGATTATTTGTATTGAAAAAATTAAACAATCAATTAACTAAAAATGAACTCAAATTTTTAAATTTATATAAGTGCCCAAAAATTGATTTTATAGCTATTTTCTGTAAACTAATATTTATATTACATAAAAAATAAGTCCATTTTCGTTCTTATTAGGAAATAATTTACGTATTTTTCTTTAAAAACTCATTTATTGAATTCAATATTTAAATTCTCTTCAGGTTCATCTGTTATATATAACATTAAGATATGGAAAACAATTTGGAAACTTATTTTTTTTCACTAAAAATATCCAAATGTTTTCCAATTTTTTTTTTCAAAAATCGTAATAAGGAAAAGATATAACTTTTCGTATATACGAATCTCTTTTAAAAGTAATCTATCTATAATTTACGAATATTAAACAATGCGCAGTTAGTACATGTGTTATCGTCAAGGAACCAATTTTGCAGATCGCTTGATTTGTTCACTCAAAATACGGAATTATCTCCGAAATGAGAGTTTTTCGCACTTTTCTATATATATATATATATATATATATATCCTTGACGAAGAGAGGGGAACACTTTGGTATGTATCTTTTTTGTAATTTATACTCTTGCTTATCTTTCAGTATTTTTACTTGTATTCATATATATATATATATATTATGTTTTATAATGTCAATGAGTAATAAATAACTAATTCGATTACAGCGTACTAGTTAAAAAAAATAACTAATTTCTTTTCAACATACAAGTTAATACAACTTTAATAATTATAATATACTAGCAAATGTACCCGTTCTTTGCACGGAGATAAATAAAATAACGACAAATAACTGAAAATATATACATTTCCTTTCCGCCCTGGGATAATTGCATATACCATTTTAGAATTCATCTTTAAAAAGTGATAAACTTTTTTTATAATTTAAAATATTTGTATGTTTAATAAATTAGAAGTAAAAAAAGTAAACATATCTCTATACTACTTTGTTGCTAATACACCGATAAAAATCCAATAATCAATCTCGCTATTGAAATGTTCTGAAGAGCGTATGGAACTCAAAAAAGCAGCAAAAACAGACAACAGATTTTTTTTAAGATGACCGAATTGAGAAATTTGATCATGAACTCTCATGATTTAACTTTCAAAACATTCCGAATTTCCCTTTTCCCAGTATTGTAATTTTGATTTGACTGTTTCCAAATGCCCGTTCCAATGTACCGCTCAGGCTACGTCTTTGCAATATCTTCGACCAACAACTTGTATATCTAATTAGTAGTTTGTATTTTTAACCTCAGTAATGCAGAACATAAAAATGTAAACTACAGCCAGAATAAGCCTAAACTTTATTTCCGATAAAACTGCCTCAAATTCTTAATATAAGTGAGAATAAAATTAGGAATCTGCCATAAATACTCAACCAAAAATAGCACGTTTTGAAAAACTACACAACTTTCTTTTACTATGTCCAAATGCCCATGTTTTAAAGAATGTCCATGAATACTATTATTACAGAAGAATAACCACATATTTTAGTTTTAAGAACATTTTTTTTCCCGTATCAATGTATTAAAATTTCGGTATTTACCCATTTTGTTAAACCATTTTTCCTAAAATACTTATTTTGTGATACTATTGTTATTGCATTCGCATCGAAAAATACCTGTCATATAAATATTTAGTAAGTTTCCACAGCAAATTAAAGCCAAGACACACTTTATCCAAATAATAAATTGTTATAATTTGGCGATAGTTTAGCAAACGGTGCAGCATATTATAATCTCACCATATACTTTCAATCATGAACAATAATGCAGAACATTTCATTCTTAGTGATCACCATTTAATATTTTAAAAGGAAATATTCATTGGCACATTAAATAAAATATTTATTTTCTCAATTATCATTTGGTATCAGTGGAATTTTATTCTTAAATAACATTAAAAAGTCATATAGAGTTAAAAATTCACAGTGAAAATAAACTTCGTACAATTAAAAAAAATACTTGCATAAAATATTTTTTAAATAAATAAAATGGACGCTCATACACAAATTACTCGCAATTTGATAGAATTGTTCTAAAAGTTCGATCTAAGATAATTAAATATAATTACAATTAACCTGTATACAAACAAAACAAAACAAAAGAGATAATACATTTATAACATTTTAAAACAATTCTAAACCATTTCCCTAAGATAAAATTCTGGTTGTTTTAATTTTTGAATGGTTCCGTATTGTAGCAAAAAGCCCAATGTGCAGACGTTTTTCAATAACTATTAAATCAAACAAAACCTATGACGTATTTTTTATAGAGTCAATAACGAAATTTTTTATTTTAAATTGCAAACGATATTTTCATCCATGTTAAGTCAATGGAATATATTAAAATAGTTATAATAAACGAATGGAACATCGTACAAACTTAAAAATTATCACAAAAAATGTATAATTTTTCAAGTAAAGTACTCTGTAAATTTTATAAAGCTACGTTTTGTAGTTATAGAGTATTCCGTGTAAAGATCGGCATTCTAATTGGTTTATAATTTTGTTATATTATCTTTTCGCTTTTCTCCGTTAATATTAACTGATTTTACTGTTGCCACTTCGTGAAACTTTGCTGATGTACGCTAAAAATTGTCATAACATTCGAATGGAACATCGTAGAGACTTGAAAATAGTCGCGTTAAAATTCTTATTTTTTGAACTAACTATTTTGTGAATTTCAAAGCTCTGCGTTTTGTAGTTACGGAACGTATAAAATACTGACAAACACACATCCGGACAGATTTTGGAGATTTCTGCTTTATATATAAGACTAGCAAAAGTACCCGTTCTTCGCACGGAGGTAAATAAAATAACGACAAATAACTGAAAATATATACATTTCCTCGTCCTTGGGATAATCGCATATACCATTTTAGAATTCCCCCTTAAAAAAGTTAAAGCTGTTTTTTTATAATTTTAAATATTTTTATTTTTAATAAATTAGAAGTTAAAAAAGTAAAAATATATGTATATTACCTGGTTGCTAATACACCGATAAAAATCCTATAATTTCTAGTTTATCTCTCAAAAGGTATGGAGTTTTAAAAATTAAACATTCCTGCACAAAAATACTTTTAGAAATTAATAGGAATTTCCTTTCGGTATGGGTAGTTTCGGTACATAGTTGCATGAAATCCCATAATAAAAAACGACATTGGTAAAATTCTTAACTCCAAGTGAAATCAGCCGATGGATATAAATAATATACTATCGTGTAGACGAAAGTCAGACGTTTTTTACGTGCCGATTTTTAACCCCCTTCCCCCATCTCCTCTTTTACTATGTCAAATGCCCAAGATTTGTCATGAATGCTATTATTACAGAAAAATAACCACCTATTTTAATTTTAAGAATATTTTTTTTTATTTCCGTATGAATGTATTAAAAATTTCGTATTTACTTATTTTGTTATACCATTTTTCATAAATTTTTATTTTGTGATTCTATTGTTATTGCAAATACACGTCGAAAAATACCCGTCATATAAATATTTAGTAAGTTTCCACAGGAAATTAAAGCCAATTTGGCGATAGTTTAGCCAACGGTGCAGTATATTATAAACTCACCATGTACTTTCAATCATTCAGAACAACAATTCAGAACATTTAATTCTTAATGATCGCCATTTAATGTTTTAAAAGGAAATATTCTTTGGCACATTAAATAAAATATTTATTTTCTCAATTATCATTTGGTATCTGTGGAATTTTATTCTTTAATAACATTAAAAAGTCATATAGAGTTGAAAATTCACAGTGAAACTAAGCTTCGTACAATTAAAAAAAATACTTGCATAAAATATTTTTCAAATAAATAAAATGGACGTTCATACACAAATTACTCGCATTTTGGATTACTTGTTTTAAAAGTTCGATCTAAGATAATTAAATATAGTTACAATGAACCTGTATACAAAAAACAAAACAATAGAGATAAAACAATTATAAAATTTTAATACAATTCTAAACCATTTCCCTAAGATAAAATTCTGGTTGATTAAATTTTTGAATGGTTCCGTATTGTAGCAAAATGCCCAATGTGCGGTCGTTTTTCAATAATTATTAAATCAAACAAAACGCATGACGTCATTTTTATAGAGTCAATAACGAAATATTTTATTTTAAATTGCAAACGATATTTTCATCCTAGTTAAGTCAATGGAATACATTAAAATAGTTATAATATACGAATGGAACATCGTTGAAACTTAAAAATTATCACAAAATATGCCAAATTTTTCAAGTAAATTTCTCTGTAAATTTAATAAAGCTACGTTTTGTAGTTATGGAGTATTTCGTGTAAATATCGGCATTCCAATTGATTCATATATTTTTTATATTACATTTTTGCTTTTCTCCGTTGATTTTAACTGATTTTACTGTTGCCACTTCGTAAAACTTTGATGACGTACGCTAAAAAATGTCATAACATTCGAATGGAACATCGTAGAGACTTGAAAATAGTCGCGTTAAAATTCTTATTTTTTGAACTAACTATTCTGTGAATTTCAAAGCTCTGCGTTGTGTAGTTACGGAGCCTATAATGTACTGACAAACAAACACACATCCGGACAGATTTTGGAGATTTCTGCTTTATATATAAGATTAAATCCATACCTTTGAATTAATGAAATACCAAAATATTAACTAGAAATTCTTATTAAACTATCAACAACAAAATACTTCAATATATTCAGACATAAGATTTACGGTGAAAAAGGAAACACACAAAGAATTAAAAAAACAGATAAAATAAATTATAAAAAAACTAATACTAACATATTAAATTCCTTTTCCCAGAAAATTGCGAAATAAAAATAATTCAATTTAAATCATATAAAAAAAACAATAAATTTTAATAACTACTGGTTTATAAACATTCAGAGATCCAACAAAGTTTTGGTAATTGGTATAAACTATTCTATTCTTACTTTTAAAAAAATACCGCGCTGAATTTTCGTAATTGATACATTTACTTGGTCTGTGTTATATTTAGTATATTAAAACGGTGTGAAGCTGTAAAATCCATTACTTTTAAATTAAAGAGGTTGTTATCTATCTACCCTTTTATAATAACAACATTAAGGAAGTTGATTTAAAACATTTAAATGTAATTTTTTCCAGCAGAAAGTTTTGATTTTCAAATATTCATTCAGGTTTTGATATGGCTTGAGTAGGATAAGTTGTTGTTATTGCAATTTATAATATAGTTCTAATAAATTGCATTTATTATATTTGAATGCATGCAAAAAATTTAACTTGAATATATTTGATAGTAAAAATAGAACCACATTGGTGATAAATGTAATATGTTTTTACCTACAATGTCACACAAAATATTTTTTATAAAATAAATATAATATATTTATATTAATATTATTAAATAAAAAGCTAAATGTAGTATTACATTTAAAAATATTATCGAGAAATATATTTTTTGAATATTAAACGTTTGTACAGATTAATGTAAAATACTTTTGTGTAAATGATCGGCACTAACCTGTTGAAATCTATGTTTTTATTCTGACAGTTAATTGTTGCTGTTATTTGTAATCATTGAACTAATTAATCAAAATAGACATCGCAAATGCTATCTTGATACCTTTTTCTGTATGCCTTATGTTTTTTTTGCTTTACCCTCTAATCAGTTCTTTTAGTACTTGCGCAATTGGCATTGGCGGACAAAATTATTTTCGTCATATGGTCCCAGAAAGTATCCAAAATTCGTTTTCTTATGACATTATAAACATTTGATTTATTGTGTCATAAGAATTGCCCAGAATTTTTTTTTTTTGAGAAACTGAATAAATATATTTTTTTTCAAAAATAGAAACACTATTTTAAAAAAAATTAAAAATTATTTAAATTAAATTAATTCAATTATTTTTTCTGCAACTCAAAAACTCACCTAAATTGGATTTCATTAAGATTTATGTTCAAAAAGTTAAATCGACCTTGTTTTGTAATTTTTTGAACGAATATTTTTTTTTTAAATTTTCATAAATTAAATTGAAAGTAATATCAATCCAATATTTATTAGATTCTGTAAACATCCTTCTAAAACTATTATTATAATTTTACATTATGTTTGTGACTTTAAAACAAATAGTAACATTTAACATTTTTGGTTATTTCTGTAGATGTATTGTGCATATGTAAATTTAAAACATATTTATTATTCAATTTGTCATAAAAAGAAATTTCATTTAAGGAATATGAATTTCTTAAAACATAAATTACAATAAAAATAAATATAGTTAATTCAAATTGTCAGTCTTAAAAATTTTAGTAATATAATACAAAATATGAATTCTAATAATATAATAGTAATATAATAATAATAAATTCTAATAATATAATAGTAATATAATAATAATAAATTCTAATAATATAAAAGTAATATAATAAAAATAAATTCTAATAATATAAAAGTAATATGATAAAAATAAATTCTAATAATATAATAGTAATATAATAATAATAAATTCTTATAATATAAAAGTAGTATAATAAAACATAATAGTAATATAATAATAATAAATTCTAATAATATAAAAGTAGTATAATAAAACATAATAGTAATATAATAATAATAAATTCTAATAATATAAAAGTAGTATAATAAAACATAATAGTAATATAATAATAATAAATTCTAATAATATAAAAGTAGTATAATAAAACATAATAGTAATATAATAATAATAAATTCTAATAATATAAAAGTAGTATAATAAAACATAATAGTAATATAATAATAATAAATTCTAATATTATAAAAGTAGTATAATAAAACATAATAGTAATATAATAATAATAAATTCTAATAATATAAAAGTAGTATAATAAAACATAATAGTAATATAATAATAATAAATTCTAATAATATAAAAGTAGTATAATAAAACATAATAGTAATATAATAATAATAAATTCTAATAATATAAAAGTAGTATAATAAACATAATAGTAATATAATAATAATAAATTCTAATAATATAAAAGTAGTATAATAAAACATAATAGTAATATAATAATAATAAATTCTAATAATATAAAAGTAGTATAATAAAACATAATAGTAATATAATAATAATAAATTCTAATAATATAAAAGTAGTATAATAAAACATAATAGTAATATAATAATAATAAATTCAAATAGTATAATAAAACATAATAGTAATATAATAATAATAAATTCAAATATTATAATAAAACATAATAGTAATATAATAATAATAAATTCTAATAATATAAAAGCAGTATAATAAAACATAATAGTAATATAATAATAATAAATTCAAATATTATAATAAAACATAATAGTAATATAATAATAATAAATTCTAATAATATAAAAGCAGTATAATAAAACATAATAGTAATATAATAATAATAAATTCTAATAATATAAAAGCAGTATAATAAAACATAATAGTAATATAATAAAAATAAATTCTAATAATATAATAGTAATATAATAATAATAAATTATAATAATATAATAGTAATATAATAATAATAAATTATAATAATATAATAGTAATATAATAATAATAAATTCTAATTATATAATAGTAATATAATAATAATAAATTCTAATAATATAATAGTAATATAATAATAATAAATTCTAATAATATAATAGTATTATAATAATAATAAATTCTAATAGTATAATAAAACATAATAGTAATATAATAATAATAAATTCTAATAGTATAATAAAACATAATAGTAATATAATAATAATAAATTCTAATAGTATAATAAAACATAATAGTAATATAATGATAATAAATTCTAATAGTATAATAAAACATAATAGTAATATTATAATAATAAATTCTAATAGTATAATAAAACATAATAGTATTATAATAATAATAAATTCTAATAGTATAATAAAACGTAATAGTAATATAATAATAATAAATTCTAATAGTATAATAAAACATAATAGTAATATAATGATAATAAATTCTAATAGTATAATAAAACATAATAGTAATATAATAATAATAAATTCTAATAGTATAATAAAACATAATAGTAATATAATAATAATAAATTCTAATATTATAATAAAACATAATACTATATAATATGAATACTTAAAAAGACACTTCATAAGACACGGTTGAATTACATTCGAAATAAACGATAACGAAGTAACGTACCTAACAAAACAACATTCAAAAGCAAAATAATCTTTTCATCCAATATCCGACAAAGAGAATAGAATTTAAAATGGCGGAGAAACTTTCGCCTCAAAAACAGGAATGAAATTAAAAGCAAATGGAACAAGATCCACAATACCGGCAAAGTTAAAAGCAAGCGCAAATCCAATTCACAATATCGTAACAACCTGAAATCAAATTAAAAATTTGAAATTCCGCATGGTGGATTGGGCAAAAAAGCGACTGTAACAACCCGGATAAATAGACTAAGAGTGGAAAGTGAGCTGATTGAATGATACTGATGAAGTTGCATAAAAAAGGTCCAAATTACGTTTCAGAAGGCTTTGCAAAGGCGGCAACAAAAGTGATCCCAACAATGTATTTGTCCCGGGAAAGTGACTTATTTAATTTTCTTCATTGATTTCATTGTTGTTGCTTGCTTTGGACGGGGATACGAAGAGTTTCTTACTTAATGTTTTTTTCCTAGGAGAAAATTGCATTTAATGCTTCGTCTTGGTAAGGTTCTTCTGATGATTTGTTGTTGCTTTACATTGTGTTGTTGTTTCTTATCGGGGGTTTTCATGGTTCCGTTGAACCTGGGAGTATCGTGTGGAATAAACTGTTACTAATTTAATTATAGTTCTTGGGATTGGATCCTGGTTACTAAAATCAGGTTCAAAGAACCTAAAATAAAGTAGCTTTACAATACTTGAGGGTTTCGAAATGTCACAGTATAAGAGTTTCAACCTATACACTGTTAAAAATAGGTACTTTAAAATAAGTAAAATTTAATCATTTTTTATTATATTCGATGCTTATCTTAGCTCTGAATACATAAGTTTCATTTTTGAAAAAGACATGTACTCCAGAATGAGTAAAAAGAGCAGTTGCTTTCCTACATAGGCCACTTTCAATAAATTTCAAAAATTACAACCAGGAATCGAACCCAATCCGTCTACTTGATGTCTTACGCACCGAAGTCCAGGGCCTTATCCGTTATACCACCAGAGCCGTGACCAGAGCGACGTGAAGAAGTTATAAAAAGAAGCAACGTTAAAAAGGCGTGGCAAAAGAATGTGAAGTAAGATAATTGAATTGTAATAACTCAATTTCCATTTAAGCAATCGACATCAAATAATGGGGAAAACCTTCTTCTGAACAACTATTTTAAATTTGTCAGCTCGCTTTGTCAAGACTGCTTAAACAGAAGCCGAGATTAGCAATATTAAATCATACTGCTCATTTTTTGCGAAAGTACGATTACTTAAATTTGAGTACGTCATCGCTCATTTACGATGCAATTGTACTCAAAGAAAAATTAGTATATGTGCATGTACTCATTTTAAACATATTTTTTTTACAGTGTAGGTGTCAAATACTTTCTACACTACACCAAAACATTTCTTCAACGAACTATATTCAAATCCTATTTCATTAGAGTTATTTATAACTTTTATGGTTATACATCTTGAGTTAAACGTATGTCACACATTTTAAAATTTAATATAAAATCAAGTAAGGGGCGTTTTGACAGTTGGATTTGCACTAAAATACTTCTCATTATAAAATGTTCTGATGCGCAAATAAAAAAGTTAGTGTCACACTTTGCCAATAGATGGCGCTGAACTTTAAAAATATCTTACAAAGCATCAACTTAAAATAATTAGTTACAAATAATTTGTTTTGTTTTAAGCCGTTTCCTTGCATTACATGCAGTTACAAAGCATTTTTTTGTGAAATCCACTACCATATATTTAGTATGCCCCCTTTGTTAGACAATTGATTACTTTAAATAATTATTCCTACTTTTTTATAAATAGCGTCTAATAAAATTAATTTAACGCTGTCTCTGAGTAGATGAGCTTAAAAGCATCTAATAAGAACTTTTATTCAAACATATTTCACTTTTTATCATACAATGAAAAGAAAAGCGGAAGAAATTATTTCTTATCCGCATTGCAGTGGAGACAGTATATTGCTTTCTTATTCCGGAGGCTGCAAAGCAAAAAGCCCGCTTTCCCGCATTGCTGTTAGGCGAAGATGCTTTCAATATGTTCTCATTTATGCGAAATAAACTTCTTGCGATCTCGATCGAAATTGACATCTTCCACCTCGGTAAAAAATACATCAAGTGAAGTCACTGTCGCTGATTTCGACCAATCGGGTGCCGTAAGGGAAGTTGGAGACTTTTCCTACAAGTTAAAAGAAATCTTGTTACCCAGGATTCGTTTCTGAATTTTTGTTGTGTCTTGGAGGATACGGATAATAAAATTATTGGGCATAGGGGTATCACTTTAACTTGAGCTTTATTTCACTACGAGATGAAGTTTTTGACAGCTGTCTGTTACAATTAAGGTAGTTAAAAAAGTTGGTGAGAAACGATCCTTAAATTTCAATTATTATCAAATCCCAAAGTTTTACGTTGCTTTTAACTTACTTTGATTTTGATAAGAGAGAACAACCGAAAGTTTCAACTGCATCGCTTTATTGTAAATGATAGGTTAAATAAACGTCGAACTATATATCCACAATTATTTTTCTTTGATATATAGATTATAATACCTATATAGATTTGTATTAATTTCGGTGTTTTTTAGCGTTTTCTTTATTATAGTACTGGTGAAGGGTCTTAATATGTAGGATACACTGTATTACGTATCCTAAATGTATGTAATCCATATGTAATGAAATCAAATTTTGATAACCTACCATATCAACTGCCTCTTTTTCTTTAAATGATAGGTTAAATAAACGTCGACTATATCTACGCAATCATTTTTCTATATAGATTATAATATCTATATAGATTTGACTTAAGAGTTTTTTTGAGTTTTCTTTATTATAGTACTGGTGAAGGGTCGTAATATGTAGGATACACTGTATTATGTATCTTAAATGCATATATAACGAAATCAAATTTTGATAATCTACAATTTCAACTGCCTCGTTTTTCTTTATATGATAGGTTAAATAAACGTCGCATTATATCTACGCAATCATTTTTCTATATACATTATAATGCCTCTATAGATTTGATTAAATTCGGTGTGTTTTTTGCGTTTTCTTTATTATAGTACTGGTGAAGGGTCGTAATATGTAGTATACACTGTATTATGTATCTTAAATGCATATGTAACGAAACAAAATTATATTAATGTTATTATTTCATTAGTGTTATTTAAATTAAATTAATAAAAACTGCCGATATGATCTTACACATATTTGAAAATAATTGCGATTTAAAAACTAAACAAGTAGGTATGGAAATTATAAATTTAGGAAAAAATAACTGAGACCCAAACATTACAAGAAAAACTAATGAAAAATACCGTCTATACTCTAAAAATCAAACTAACTACTAATAAAACACTGAAAATAAAAATATAAAGCAACCCTCAAAACTAAAAGTTTCTTAGGGAACTCTAGAACTAAAGTGGCTAATGCAGGCTGCAGAAATAAAATCAATTCAACGAGCGCCAATCCTTCATTCTTCATCTAAAAACATTTCTGGTATCTTTCTTTATTTTTCTATGCAAATTAATTTTCGCCAAGTCAACAGCGCCAAACTATAATGTTCTTCATTATATTTTAAACTCGGTTGAGATGGAATCCTTTCTAAAAAATAATTTCTATTAAAAATGTATTGAAGTAAATGTGTACAGATCAAATATATTAGAGATTATTACAAAGTGAAGCACTTACAATTATCGATTTTTTTTAATGAAAATGTATTCCCTTGCGTTAAGATTATTTTATTTAAAATGTATTCACGTACTACTCATAGTGTTTTTTTTTCCATAAATTAAGAGGTGGATGGAAGAACCAGACAGCTCCACTTTTTTCTGATTTATATATTTTCAATTATTTCTGTACAGAAAAAAATCATATATCGATTGGTGCAAGAACCAGTCAGCTCTAAGCAATGGCTATAGATATATAAAAGAAAATGAGCTGTACTTTTATATTTATTGATGGGGTAAACGTAAAGGTTTTTCATCCTTCCTGATTAATTTTGAAAACAGGAGCTACCTGGTTCTTCCCCCCACGTCTTCCATATTTATTCTCGATCCTAAACAGATCTAAATATTGCCCATTGAGGACTGCATGGAAAGTCAGTACCGTTTACAATCAGTACTTCCTATATAAGAAAAGCTGTGCACGAGTCTGTGACATCATCCGAAAAGTCCACTCATAGTTAATTTCCCTCGGAAAACATCAATACTAGTATTTATTTTTGCATATATAATTTTTAGTTGTTTAATAATAATAAATATAATTTTTGTACCACATTAATTATAATTTGTTGATAAACTTACGTAAGTAAACTTAAAACAATTTAAAAATAATACTTTTTTTCTAAAAAATCCTCAAACTTCCTGTCATCTCATATTTTATTGAAAATAATTTTTTTTCTTATAATATCAATGTTTTGTAAAAAATTCTATTATTTTTAGTTAAAATCCTAGTTTATTTTCTTCTTTAAAAATCGACAAATATCTTTCAAAACACTTATCAACAACAACAATCTCAAAAGAGAGGTTTTTAGAACAAATATCACTTCTACAAAGTACATATATATGCTAAGTAAAATATAAGCATATTCAAATTAACAGGATTTATGCCTTATTCATTAATTTTCTTACTTTAAGTTGGGCTAAAAATAAATGCATCTAAATATTTTTGTTGCTGAAGCTTTAAATTTTAGTTTGAGATTACGTAAAATATTGTAAAAACAAAATTAGCGAGAAAAATTCTTCGTCAAAAGTTTATTTAAATCGCATCATAAATAAGTCTACTTTAAAAATATAAAATTATTTTTAAAATATTAATTATGTACTTTACAAAAACATTTCTTCCAGTAATCTTATTTAACATGTGCTAAAACACGAGAACTTCAAATTTGAAACAAAAGAATTTTAGGTTTTAAGTTGTAACTACTTAAAAATGTCGGCCATCGTTTAATAAAAATATTGTTATTGTTAAATACATAAAATTCAAAGGATAATTGAAAATCAAAGCCTTTGCTTATCATAATACAGTCATTTAAAAAAAATAAAAGTTATTATAACTTATACGAAAAATAAACTGGCTTATAATTCTGGAGTAAAATTATTCAAAATGTTTCTTTGCTTTCAAAACAATGAGATGTTTCTCAAACAAATACAAATTATGTATTTATATTTATTTTCAAAATTTTTATCAAAATTTGATTAACCAAAAATTAAATATGAAGGTGAACTTTTGATATAACTTTAATTCAGAATAGAAAAACAAAAATAAATGACATTTGGCATTATATTTTATCAATGCACTGTGGGTAATTCGCTAAACATCTAATTCACAATTAACCACGTGTCTTGTTTTCGGCGCCATTTTCGCCAAAAATAGCAGGTTTTTTTCAGAACTATAGCAACCCTACAAAGACTGTAATTATTAACTTACATCACTTTTAATTGGAGAAACACCTGCATAGGATTTCTTATATACGAAGTATTATTAGAATACGGTAGAAATCCTGTATTAAAGAATTTAATTAAGAGGTGGATGAAACAGTATAAAGATACTGATATTTTCCGCAAGTTATAACACTCACATTGCATTCTGTTTTAACATTAATACACATTACTATTTTCTCATATTAAAATATTAATTCAGAATGAGATTTTTCAGTTTGGTTTGTATAGATATTTTAAAAAGGAACTGAGTTATTGCGACGTACTATTACTTCACATTCTTTAGTTATCTTTATTTAGGGTTCTCTGAAAATAATTTTTTATTGTGTAAACTTATCTTGATCATTTTTCTAAATGATAATATAGTGCAAAGGCATGGAAATTTCATGCATTATATTTTGTTTTCATGAGTTCAATTCAACTTAATTAAAATTGATAAATATTTATTTTTATTGCATATTTATTTTTATACCCTTGACAATAAATGGTATTTCTGCTAGTTTAATAATAAAAAAATTACTTCATCGAAACAAATAAAGTGAGTAAATTTTTATATTGTTATAACATTTATTTCGATAAGTAATAACAAAATGACTAATTATGTTTTTAAAATGTATTTATTTTTCTAAATGATAATATAGTGCAAAGCCATGGAGATTTCATACATTATATTTTGTTTTCATGAGTTCAATTTAATTAAAATTGATAAATATTTATTTTTATGGCATAATTATTTTCATATCCTTGACAAGAAATGGTATTTCTGCTAGTATAATAATAAAAAAATACTTCATGGAAACAAACAAAGTGCGTAAAATTGTATATTGATTTCGATAAGTAATAACAAAAAGACTAATTAGGTTTTAAAAATTTCTTTATTTTTCTAAATGATAATATAGTGCAAAGCCATGGAGATTTGATACATTATATTTTGTTTTCATGAGTTCAATTTAATTAAAATTGATAAATATTTATTTTTATGGGATATTTCTGCTAGTTTAATAATAAAAAAATACTTCGTCGAAACAAATAAAGTGAGTAAATTTTTATATTGTTATAACATTGATTTCGATAAAGAAAGAAGAATTAAAAAGACTAATTAGGTTTTAGAAAATTATATTACTATTTGACTTTGTATGCAATTTCACGATTTTTAGGCTGAAAAGAAACATAACGTTTTAGCCTGTTAAGACAGCTTGGCTCTTTTTTCGAGAGCTGTCCTCAGCGAATGTCATGCTCAAAGACGTTTCACTTTTGCCTTTTAGTTTAGCAAGTTCCTCTTTTCTTTTTACAGTTTAATAAACGCGCCCTTTTTTTCTCGACGAACAAAAGAATATATCCGATCTCAATAAGAAAGGCAATCCGAGTTCTTTTCAATTGCAAATGACACAGACAGTCTGAACAAATGGAGATTATTAAAGAATCGGTATTAAAAAAAACTGTATTCAGCAGTCTGTATCGCTTTCAAAATCGAGTCTTCTTTTCCATAATTCGTTTTGAATAGTTCCAATTCCATTTGCTTCATAGAAAAGGGAAACGATTTAGTTCATTTATTTTTCAGTTCGGCTGGCTCTCAAAGTCCAATTTTTGATGATTTTTTTCGTATAGTATTCGAAAACGACAGCCAGTAACAGATTCAATCATAATGACTCAAGCCCATGGTAAAATCATTATTCCTTCTATAACTAGAGAGATCTACTATTCTATCTTCCACTCTAGTATAGAGCCGTAAGGGAAAATAGAAACGGCGTACAAGTTGCTTTTCTTTATCAATAGAATTTTTTTTTAAAGTAATGCGAATCTCTCTTTCTAAATGGATTTGGAATCTTTTTTTCCCGGTTTATGTCCTCATTTCCCGTTTCTTTCCTGGATTTTGGAACTGAGAGTCAAGATGACAAGATATTTGGAAGAATTTGAAGTGACGGCATTTTCGGGTACTTTGCCTTATTTTGTCAAAGCCCAAATAGTTAGGTCATTCTATTTATATGTAGCACACTGCTTATCTAAAATGCAGATTCGCTTAGTCATAGAAATTGGCATGAATTACTTACAGTAAGTTCCATATCTTAATATAATCAAACATTCATTATGTTTTTATTAATTATTATTTTGTCAAGAACATGGTAAAATCATTATTCCTTCAATAACTAGAGATAACTACTAGTTTATCTTCCACTCTAGTACAAAGCCGTAAGATTCTTAATGGATTTAGAATATTTTTTTCCCGGTTTATGTCCTCATTTCCCGTTTCTTTCCTGGATTTTGGAACTGAAAGTCAAGATGACAAGATATTGGAAGTGACGGCATTTTCGGGTACTTTGCCTTATTTTGTCAAAGCCCAAATAGTTAGGGCATTCTATTTATATGTAGCACACTGCATATCTAAAATGCAGATTCGCTTTGTCGTAGAAATTGGTATGAATTACTTACAGTAAGTTTTATTTCTTAATAAAATCAAATATTCATTATGTTGTTATTAATTATTATTTTTTCAAGATCATGGTAAAATCATTATTCCTTCTATAACTAGAGAGAAATACTAGTTTATCTTCCATTCTAGTACAAAGCCGTAAGATTCTTAATGGATTTAAAATGTTTTTTTCCCGGTTTATGTCCTCATTTCCCGTTTCTTTCCTATATTTTGGAACTGAAAGTCAAGATGACAAGATATTGGAAGTGACGGCATTTTCGGGTACTTTGCCTTATTTTGTCAAAGCCCAAATAGTTAGGACATTCTATTTATATGTAGCACACTGCATATCTAAAATGCAGATTCGCTTTGTCGTAGAAATTGGTATGAATTACTTACAGTAAGTTTTATTTCTTAATAAAATCAAATATTCATTATGTTGTTATTAATTATTATTTTTTCAAGATCATGGTAAAATCATTATTCCTTCAATAACTAGAGATAACTACTAGTTTATCTTCCACTCTAGTACAAAGCCGTAAGATTCTTAATGGATTTAGAATATTTTTTTCCCGGTTTATGTCCTCATTTCCCGTTTCTTTCCTGGATTTTGGAACTGAAAGTCAAGATGACAAGATATTGGAAGTGACGGCATTTTCGGGTACTTTGCCTTATTTTGTCAAAGCCCAAATAGTTAGGGCATTCTATTTATATGTAGCACACTGCATATCTAAAATGCAGATTCGCTTTGTCGTAGAAATTGGTATGAATTACTTACAGTAAGTTTTATTTCTTAATAAAATCAAATATTCATTATGTTGTTATTAATTATTATTTTTTCAAGATCATGGTAAAATCATTATTCCTTCAATAACTAGAGATAACTACTAGTTTATCTTCCACTCTAGTACAAAGCCGTAAGATTCTTAATGGATTTAGAATATTTTTTTCCCGGTTTATGTCCTCATTTCCCGTTTCTTTCCTGGATTTTGGAACTGAAAGTCAAGATGACAAGATATTGGAAGTGACGGCATTTTCGGGTACTTTGCCTTATTTTGTCAAAGCCCAAATAGTTAGGGCATTCTATTTATATGTAGCACACTGCATATCTAAAATGCAGATTCGCTTTGTCGTAGAAATTGGTATGAATTACTTACAGTAAGTTTTATTTCTTAAAAAAATCAAATATTCATTATGTTGTTATTAATTATTATTTTTTCAAGATCATGGTAAAATCATTATTCCTTCTATAACTAGAGAGAAATACTAGTTTATCTTCCACTCTAGTACAAAGCCGTAAGATTCTTAATGGATTTAGAATCTTTTTTTTCCGGTTTATGTCCTCATTTCCCGTTTCTTTCCTGGATTTTGGAACTGAAAGTCAAGATGACAAGATATTGGAAGTGACGGCATTTTCAGGTACTTTGCCTTAATTTGTCAAAGCCCAAATACTTAGGGCATTCTATTTATACGTAGCACACTGCTTATCTAAAATGCAGATTCGCTTAGTAATAAAATAAAAATTTACATGAATTACTTACAGTAAGTTTCCTATCTTTATATAATCAAATATTCATTATGTTGTTATTAATTGTATCATTAATCGATTTTATACCATATATGCGAACGATATATATGAAGCGTCCTACGGGTAGTCCCAAATTGTTGGGCAATGGTCATTGTTTGTTCTTTTTATTGTGCCTTTTCTACTTTGTTTGTTTCCACTAAAGCTAAGCGACTTGCTTAAAATATAACAGAAGTAGATGTGCAAACTAATTCTTTATTATGGCAATAGAATAAATGTGATACAGCCAAACAATGACCCTTGCCGAACAAATGTATCACCATTATAAATCCCCATATATATTTAAAGAGCACTACATTGTTTTTTTTTAAAGTTTTTTACCAACTAATAAATAAAAGGGGAAAATAAAAGTTCCTCGCCTGGGCAATTAAGTTCTAAATGTGGCATTGTAAAGCTTTGCTTATCTTTCTCCGTCAACTCTCGTGTCCGCTTTCTAGGCGTTATATGACACAGCAATTGTTTTACGCTTGTCAATTAAATAGAATATGAAATTATTTGGTTTGGTTTGTTTAATTAACGTCGCACTAGAGCTGCAGAGTGGGCTATTGGCGACGGTTCGGGGTCTATCTCGAAGGAAAGACCCGGGAATGATGCCTCGTATTTTTGAACCATGGTCAGATGACGAGGACAACACCTGAGATGGCACCCGACGCAACCTCAATAGGCGTCAGGACATTGGACCCCGATCAGATTTATCGTGCACCAGTCCCGTATACACGCCAGTATAATTTGTTGGATGTTCTGGACGACTTTCTAGTATTTTTGTAGCGCAACTGGGGCTCTGTAATTATTTAAAGAACTCTGATTGGTAGTACAATTTTGCGAAATATTCAGTTTTTTATTTTTTTTGAAAATTATGTGTATTCGGAGATTTGTAAATTATGTGATTGGATCATACGATTTTAACTGTGGTGTGCAATTAACGCTTAAAACTGTCGGCGAAATTTGACTATCAATGTGCCATCTGCAACAGCCTTTTGCATAACTCTAGTTCGTCTTAATCATATCAAACTGTATGTTTCAATAACCCATATTTTAATTGGACATGTCTTGGGTATTAAAAAAAAAAAATCCATATTTTAAGTATGTGTGATGTGAAATTTCACAACAAAAATTTTTTCGAATTAATATTCTGTTAAATCATTCTGTCGCTAACGCTAAGCATAACGTGATGCTATCTTGTTCGAATCATGTTATGAGATATTAACATTCCTTGATCTCTGAAGAAATTATGACCTAGAGACTCCGCCCAATAGAGCGGAGGCATAAATTGAGAGTTCGAATCCCAGCCGAGGCTTAATTCAGCGTAAGAATTAAAAATAATTAAAATTGTTATTTATTTAAAAATTCTTTGAATAAAAACAAATCTTTAACCTGCAAGTTTTTCATTTAAATAAATTCAAATTTTGTTGTTTTTATTTACATTAGACATCATGGCCGAGAGTCGTAACCGACCATACATCATGGAATACGAGTTCGAATCCCTGCCGGGGCGAATTTTAGCATTCACTCTCGGTTTAATCGGATTTCTCCGTTCTAACACAACCCAATCGCGAAAGAGGAGAGTTTCAGGTATTAATCATCACTGCCGTTACGTAAACAAAGCGCATAGTAGTATTGCTTTACTGGTAGTCACCTGCGCAAGCGCAGTATATACTTCCGTTACATACTTCTATTTCATGCGGTTTTACCAAACGACATCCTATTAACCAAACTGAAAGACTTTTCACTTTTAAAATATTTTTTCCCCAAAAATACACCATTAGGAAATATTAATATAAACTTTCTTCTGTGAAAATCACTTTACAATTTTGTTCATATCCCCGCGATTGGTGGATTAATTTAATAATTGAAAAAAGTTGAAAAAAGTGGGTATTCCAAAACATATATATGTTACCGTTAAAGTATGAAATCCGTTATTTCATAGAATACCTAGTTATTTCATGAAATAACTGATCGTGTCCGTTAAAGTGTAAAACTCTCTTGTATTTCATGGTTTAACTAGTTATTTCATAGAATAACGATCTGCAGCCCGTTAAAGTGTAAAATAATCTATATCATATATCTAATTAATTAAAATCGAAGAAGTACCGGATGTAGAAATATCGCTCCGGTCGGTTGCTACAGCTCAAAAAATAGGTACTGGTCAGGGATTTAAAAAATGTTCGTGTAAAACCCAGTGTGTCAACAAAAAATGTTTTTGTTTTAAAAATAATGTTCTTTGTAATTCCAAGTGTCATTTTAGTAATCCTTGTTGTAACAAATGATTTTATGGTACGTTTCCATAAATACCATTTATACGCTGCATAAATTAGATAAATTGCTTCTTTTTCATTTTAATTGTCTATCATTAGTTTAATTTCATTTTAGGTAAATTGTTTATTTTACACTTTAACTGTCTCTCATTAGTTAATTTATAGAATACCTAGTTATTTCATAGAATAACTAGTTAAAGTGTCAAATTAATAACATATTACACACTTTAGCGGACACGATCAGTTATTTCATGGAATAACTAGGTATTCTATGAAATAACTGCATTATATACTTTAACGGTAACATATACACGACCTTAAACATCAATGGATTCCAATTTCCACTCAACCACCCACAGTGCTCGAAACCCAGACCCAATCAATATCATGAAGTACAAACGCAAAAGCAAAGTACGGCAAACATAATTTTATCCTTGTGATTCCATTCCTTCCCCCCACCCTTTTCTTTGATAGATGGCCACTTTCTCTTCCTGACCTTCTGGTCAGTCCCTTCTCCAAGCCGCAACCTGTCCGGATTCCCATGCATTAACCATTGGACAGTCTCCCCCCATTAACTGCATTAGTCCTTGTCCACAGTTCTTTAGAAAGTGACTGTTTCTTGTTGAAATGACTCTGAGGAAATGAATTCTTTGGGGGGACTTAAGGGGTGAGGGGGGGGGGGATTGATTGAATACGGTGACAGTTGGGTCATTGGAAAAAGTCTTTTTTGCTTAGTTTTCTTTAACGTATGGTTGCTTTGGAGTGGTGATTATTTAATTGTGTTTTTGTGCTTTGTTAAGTAATGTAAACGTACGGAGGGAAATATTTAGAAAATGCCATTTAGCTTTGGAAAGTGAAAAGATAAGCCATAAGTCGTACATTAACATGGGCTATATTTCATGCATTGGCATGAAGTCGTTTTAAATGTGTGCTAAAGAACACAATTCAGAAAACTTCGATATTACTCACAACACTCCCAAAATACAACAAAATGAATATTTCGCACGGATTTTTCTTTTTGATTATGCAAATTACTTTGGAAATGTGTAATAAATATCTTACATTAGAGTGTTTTAAGAAAGTTATAAAGTACACTGTTAATTCAAAAATAAGTAACATGCACTCATTTTTTAGTACATTCGATGCTTATCATGGCACCGAATACATAAGTTCCAATTTTAAAAAAGACATGTACTGAAAAATTACTAAAAAGAAAAGTAGCTTGCCTACATAGGCTGCCTTCATAAATCACTTTCAATAAAGATCAACAATTACAACCAAGACTTACTAGGAATCGAATCCACATCTTCCGACACCGTAGGCCAGTGCCTTATCCGTTGGTACTACCAGTGCGACGTGAATAAGGTATAAACAGAATCAATTTAGAAGGTGTGTCAAAAGAATGGGAAGTAAGATACTTGAGTTTGTATACTCATTTTCTATTTCAGCAATCGACATCAAATAATGTAGAAAACCATCTTCTGAACAACTATTTTAGTTTCTCAGGTCGCTTTGTTAATATTGACTTGAACAGAAGCTATGATTAGAAATATTAAATCACACTGCTCATTTTTGACAAAGTACAATTACTTAAATTACTCATTTTTAAGTACCTTTTTTTGCAGTGTAGGTATTGCCGATATTACTAATAGTTCTGGGAACAGTAGACCTAGCAACCAAAAAAATCTTTCCAAAAAAAACATTTACACAATTTGAATTATTTCAAGGAATAATAATGCCAATTTTAATAATTTCAAGAAATAATAATGCCAATTTTAAAGAAAATCGAACAACGAGTGTGGTCGTATTTGTGTAGAAAACATATGCCGAAAGGTCGAGTTAAAACAAAACAGAGACCTCGCTGTCACTCAGTCAAAAATATTTGCTAAGAAGTTAAAGTATTGTATAATTGTATAAAATGTAGTCAGGTATTATAAGCAACCATCTTTATTTCTAAAAAAAATCTTCAAGTACCGTAAATTAGGGTTACTTGAACCCAAAACAAACAAAAAATGTTTTAAATCACTCTTGGGTCTGCTGTCATGAATATATTGATGGGATTGTTGTAAAGATAGTGAATCACGTCTATATTTCATGACAGCAGAGTAATAAGTGAGTGATAAGTTTTGGGTAAATATTTTTGAGTTTTTAAAACATTTTTGTTTTGGGTTCAAGTACCCCAGTATCCAAGTAACCGTAAGTTACGGTACACTAACAGGTGGCAGAATGATCTCTACTTGTTAAAATTGTCCCCCAAGTGGAATAAAATCCAAAATGTTTTCAAGGAAATCAGCGATCTCTAAGAGCTGAGTATAACACACACCATTAAAACAACTTTCAATAAAATCCAACGAAGTTAATAAAAAAATGTGTATAATCGGTTTAAATTGTGGTTTTATAAAAGGTGAGTTAATGAAACCAAATGAGTAATCCATTAGTGACAACAATAATTTGACGACTGCAGGATTGTAATGTTATGTTGTCAGTTTTGTCTACAAGTCTCCTTTTCCTCCCATTTTTCTTCTTTGTACTCACTGATTGGAGGTTGAATGAGCTCTGGTCAACAGAACGCCACTTACTAAAATAGATTCCAGTATTTTTGCATGGTAAGCCATTTACCTAAGCCATTTGGTAAACCATTTACCTAAGCCATTTGGTAAACCATTTACCAAAGCCATTTGGTAAGCCATTGACCTAGGCCATTTGGTAAACCATTTACCTAAGCCATTTGGTAAACCATTTACCTAAGCCATTTGATAAACCATTGACCTAAGCCATTTGGTAAACCATTGACCTAAGCCATTTGTTAACCATGTACCTAAGCCATTTGGTAAACCATTTACTAAGTAATAAGCAACTTAACTTGAGTATAATGATGTTCAAAAATTGAATACAAGTTTGATTATTTTTTATTGAGAAATTTATTTACAAATATTATAATTAATTAATTTGTAATTATTAATTAATAAAAACAAGCTGCTAACCTGCAAAGTCAAATATATTAATTTTATTAGTTACTCCATCAAACCCATTTTCTTACCATTATCACTCATTATCCTTCATCTGGAGCACTGCCGTTAAAACAACAAACCTTTTTTGTTTCACATTTATACCATTTAAACGGGACTAGCATACTGTATTTTAAGGCCCATTTTACACGAACGCAATAAACGCGCATGGCAATTTGCAAAAGCCTCTGCAATTGATGCATACAAACCACGTGGTTTGAATGTACCAATCACAGAGGCTTTTGCAAGAAAGGCCTAAAGTAAACGAGATTTTCTTTTCTCAAACGTAACAAACCCTTCAAACCCATAAACAAAGAAGATATTTAAATATGTTTATAGACATCTATTAAGTATACATAGTAGTCTTCAAACGTATAAATAATAACAAAGGAAAACATCCTGTTTAATACAGTAACTTGTTCAATAAAATTCACATAACAGAGCTTTCTGTAAAATACAGTCATTATTTCATAAAATTTTACACATCTGTCTCATTCTTACAATGCTCTTGCAACGAATGGAATATAGTTGTAAACGTATATATATATATGATATACCTAACTTATTCATCTTTATTGTAGTAAAGAGAATCGAGTGTATTTCAGGTTTATTAATGTAAATGCGTTTCCCCGTTGTGTTCAGAAATATTTAATGGTGTTCTATACAAAGGGACTTATCATTTATTCATTCAAATGCAACTGTATTAGGTCAGTTTCGGGAAACATTGGTGTATGTATTTAGTCATCGTTCTGAGAGAATGTATCCCTTGTGGTATATAAATTCAGATATACAAGCGTTTCTATTAATATTTCATGTCGTCATAGTTCAAATGGGTGCCTTTTCTCTTATAACTCTTATCTAATATAAGTCTTGTTTATATGATATCAATTTCATTATCATAGACCTGGTCATAACGCAATACAGTAAAAGTATACATGCGTCCTTTTAAAGCGTCGTAAATCGTAATCGTCCAAATAATTTGGAATAGGATAATATATGATATACGCTAAATTTAAGTAGATTTAAATAAAGAATTAATTTATCTCTCTCTCTCTCTATGTATATATAAATGATTTTCTATGCATTTTTTATTAAAATATAGCCATTAGTTTTCTATTTTGTTTTTTATTGTATATATAGATCGATAAATGCTGAACATGCCAGTGCGATAATTATCGCATTAACGCCTCCCCCACCCCACACACATTACACACCCCTCCTTTGTATTAGGTTGACATATGAAATATATTAGAAAATCTGCTATGAACAAAAAAAATCATAAAAGTTTAGCGGTATGCTCATAGATGGCAGTATCATCAATGTCTTGTTTTTAAAAAAAGTTACAATGTATTAATTTATACGCATTTAAAAAAACATTGATATTTATGAGATGAAAGTACGATTCGTGACTGTTCCAGGAAAATATGAAATTCTCTTTGATTTGATACCGCATGTGTTAAGATTCGTTGCGTCTAAGGGACCGAAATAAGATATATATGGATGTCTTATATTCCAAAAAAGTACTAAAAATGCACATTGTGATATCTGAACCTTCAAACATCCCTTCCAGGAAAGGTTAATTTCCAACTGAAAAATTCATGAGGATTCAGTAAGTAATGGAAATTGTGCCGAAAATAGATTGCGACTGAATTCTTACAACTATTATATCCACTCAAACGCAAAGAACATGGCGAAGTAGATTGTACGATTTCAAATCAATGTAAGAAATGATAATTTCAAGCAATAGTGGTTTCACAACCACAATCGATTTATTGGTATAGAAAACAAAAAAGAAAGTCTACATCAGATCATATCCGAATAAAAAGCAGTTATAGTAAACCCTACAGGGAATCATTGAGCAATTAATGTTTTTAAATAATTAAATGTTACAACGTTAACTGGCTATTATATATATACATACCGAAATATATATATATATATATATATATATATATATATATATATATATATATATATATATATATATATATATATATATATATATATATATATATATATATATATATATATATATATATATATATATATATATATATATATATATATATATATATATATATATATATTTCGGTATTAGAAATTGGGCATATAGTGTTGCGTTGCGTGTTTGATGGAAAACTGAACTAAGTGACTTAAGTTCCTTTATAAATAATCTCTTGAATCTATTTCCACTTGGGGACCATCCGGAAAATGACTGATGTCAGTTCCCCAAAAAAGAACCCCACAATCAATAGACCCCGTGTATCCCTGGTATTCCCAAATGATCCCCGGTTAAGTGTTTGAAAGGCCCTTTCCTAACACTTCGCCCTTCCACCACACACTGGGCATTCGGTGATTCAATCGTGATTAGCGCAGGAAAAGGTCAGTGAAAGAAAGTAGACATTTATCAACTCGAAACGGGGTTCGGTCGAGGAGAGGCAGGGAAGGGAACTTTCTTTCGGATCATCAAAGGAGTTGTCTTTTTGTGTGGTTTGTATCACAAAGATAAAAATCTGGGGGGCAACATCACGCAACTTTCTTTTTTATTCTATAAAAATCGAGGAGATTTTTCTGGAAATTTTCTTTCCATATAGCAACAACTGCGAGTGATTTTCTATAATGAGTCGATTTGTCTTAAATTTAATATTTTGTTATTGTATTAATGTTGTATGGGTAGCAAATTATCTTTCATGCATAATTTGAAAAACGTAGCTTATATAAAATAATATTTTTTTAATTTGTACTTATTTTGGACGATTTTAAAAAGGATTTAACTGATATCGTATTAGGAAGTGGGAACAACAAATTCTTCATTTTAAACACATCATTTTAAAATGTTAATATTTATATTTGAACCAAATGCACAATTCTTTCATAAGGTTAGAAATGTAAACGTTTCGGAAATTTGTCATGAAAATGGTTCCTATAAAATTTACATTTAAGGGGAGTTGAAACAAGAAATTTTTAAAAATAATGTTTTTGAGATTTTTCTATATTTTTATTTTCCAATTAACTACTTTTAATATGACATATTACTTTTGATTTTACTCCAATTACAAAGAACTGTAATAAATATATTTGTTTAGTCTTGTTAACAGGTAACATTTGTCTTCAAATTAATTTTTCTTAAAATGTATTTTTTTTCGATGTACCATTTTACACTTTCTTTTATATAAGTGCAATTGTTATATATATATGCGCTACATATACCCAAAATTATATTGGAATAAGCTTTTAAAGATTATTGTTTTCTATTTATTTTTTTGGAAAATATTTTTCTACTAAACAATAAGGATTTTTTTTATGCAATTTGAAGGGATATTAAATAAAAAATATTTTTAAAACCTATAGTTTTCTTTAAAAACTCATTTTAGTAGATTAAAAAGTGTTTCACTAGTTTACACAGAAAAATTTCAAACCTGTATCTATAGCACATTCTAAGAAAAGGTACATCGAAAAATGGCAATTTAACATTGGCCGTATAGGATATACTCCCCTTACGAGAGCACTTAAATAGGGCACTTATAAAAAACAAATTGAGAACGTTTTTAAGCAATTTAAGAATAAAAATAAAGGACAAAATATCACACACAATAACAGTTTTCTTTAAATGGTTTCAAGATACCTATAGATCGAAAATCAATAAATATTTATATATATTTTATATCGGCAATTTCTCTTAAATATTTATTAAACACCTTATCGAGCTTTTCAAAAATTTCTGCTTTAGATAAATGCAATTTCATTATACATGTTTTACGTTAACAATAGACATAGTTTTCACCAATAGACATAGTTTTCACCAATAGACATAGTTTTCACCAATAGACATAGTTTTCACCAATAGACATAGTTTTCACCAGTAGACATAGTTTTCACCAATAGACATAATTTTTTTTCCCCAATAGACATAGTTTTCACCAATAGACATAGTTTTCACCAATATACATATTTTTCACCAATAGACATAGTTTTCAATAGACATAGTTTTCACCAATAGACATAGTTTTCACCAATAGACATAGTTTTTACCAATAGACATTGTTTTCACCAATAGACATATTTTTATTTATTTTCGAAAATACAACGATGCTATGCAAACATTTCAATGGAACTAAAGACAATCTCTTTGATTGCTATAACTGTTACGATAAAAGTTAAGGTTCAAGTTACAATTCCCTAATGGAGATTTACCCTTTTTCTTTAAAGATAGATAGATATTTCTACCTTTATCTTAAACCTTTAGAAGACGGGTGTTGGATTTTAACATGGGATTCTGGCCAAATATTGGTCACCCCATGTAAAAGTTTTAAATATACTAAACTGTATTAAGTCATATTTAGATGAAATCATTATTTAATATTATTTGTACACTATTTGTATATTGCAAATATTAATTCACAGTCATTTTAATTACATAATACACAAATATAGAATAAGTTTTACTTTTTGTACATATTTTTTCGTCTAGTAGTCTGTATATATTATAACAATCATAACAAAATTGTTTAGAAAAATATTTCCGTAATTTAATTCATAAAAAAGGAAAATCATTTTATCTTGACATTGCTCTATTTAGTTTTATAAGGAAAGCTGTCACAGACAGTAAATAAATAATAACTTCTTCACGTCATTAAAATATGAACGGTTTTTATTAATGGCTCCCGAAGAAAAATAATCTATTTAGTGGGATCAATCATGGGATGCCACTTCAAGAAATTCCTCAGCAAAAACAGCACAACAAGCGCAAACTGAGTAATCGATTGGTTTTACAGAAGTCAAGTGAGCTGTTTTGTCAGATAATATACTCTAAAAGTGACCAAAAACTAACAATCCACATTGAACATCATATACGATCAAAAACTAACAATCTACAGTAAATACATTACAAACGTGCAAAAACTAACAATCTACAGTAAATATATTACAGACGTTCAAAAACTAAATAGAAAATGCAATATTTAAATTTTGTTTTCCATATCCCAATGTAAAACAAAAACTAACACTCTACAGTAAATAAATTACAAACGATCAAAAACTAACAATCTACATTAAATACATCACAAACGATCAAAAACTAACAATCACATTAAATACACCACATACGATCAAAAACTAACAAACTACAGTAAATACATTACAAACGTGCAAAAACTAACAATCTACAGTAAATACATCACAAACGATGAAAAACTAAATAGAAATATAATATTTAAATTTTATTTTCGATATCCCAATGTAAAACGAAATTCTGTAGTAGATTTTAATTAAAATTCACAATTAGTAAATCAGGATTATTCGAATAGTGCAGCTGAAATTCCGGTAACCATAGTAACATAAGTGTAGTTTATCGGGTAAAATAAAACGGCAAATGTACAGATTTGATTTGCAATATTAGGTCTCTTAGACTATGTTAAAACTTTACGGAATTTTGTGTAATTTGATTTATAAACTAGTTCAGACTACTTCAGTTAAGATTAAATTTCGTTCACCTCTACACTGTTAAAAATAGGTACTCAAAAATAAGTAAAATGTACTAACTTTTGTTTATATTTCATACTTATCATGGTTCCGAATACATAAGTTTCAATTTTGAAAAAAGACATGTACTCAAAAATAACCACAATGAATAAAAAGAGCAGATACTAGCCTACATAGGCTGCCTACATAAACTACTTTCAATAAATATCAACAATTACAACCAAGATTTACCGGGAATCGAACCCAGATCCTAAAGCACCGCAGTCGAGTTCCTTATCCGTTGTACTACCAAGGAGACGTAAAGAAGTTATAAACATAAGACTTGTTTAAAAGATGTGCCAAAAAAGGGAAAGTAAAGTAATTGATTTGTAATAACTCAGGTTCTATTTAAGTAATGGAAAACGTCTGTTGAACAACTCTTTTAAGTGTGTCAGGTCGCTTTGTTAAGATGGTTTGAACAGTAACTAAGATGAGCAATATTAAATCCCACTGCTCATTTTTCCGAAAGTACGGTTGCTGAAATTTGAGTACGCCTTCACTCAATTACAATGCAATTGCACTCAAAGAAAAACGAGTAGGCTCAGGTTGTCATATTTAAGTACTTTTTTTTACAGTGTAGTATCACTAAATCGTGCAAAGTCAAATTAAGATTGTAAATTTTACTAATAATATACTCATAAAAAATATGTGTAAAATGTGTGAAGATTTACTAGTTATAATAAATTATTTATTGGGTATATAGATTATATATTGGTTATATATTGTATTGTTATATAGAATTTTTATTGGTTATAGATGTTAACTATTGGTTATAGATGTTAACTATTGGTTATATAGAATATATATATTATTTAAATAGAATAAAAGCATTTTTTTTAAAATTATTTGTTCATCGTGGGCTAGAATTATGTAAACTTGTTTTCACTACACTTACAACAGATATTTCAATTTAAGAAAAAATATTTCATATTTGCACATTATATTTTAATCTCATAAATTAATCTAATTTTTTCTCCTTATAGCACTGAATCATCAAATTCAGAAATAAGTTTATGTAGTTAGTTACCAATGGAATTAACGTATTGCTTCTGATTATATTTGTATAAATTTTATTTCATTCCAAATTTAAAAATGCTTAAACCGTTCTATGGTCTGAAATTATATTAAATACCTATTAATATTATCTTTCGGTAATACAAGTGTTTCTCTGAAGTGGAAATGGATTTATTGGCAAAATAAATTCTTTATTGTTTTCTAGAACTATTCTTCAAATGGTGTTGCTACTTAGTTTATAAGTATTGGTATATTTAAGTTAATTGTCGATATAGTTTGCTCTAGTGTGCTAATATTTTTTAAATGTTTGTTTTGTAAGAAAATATATAAATATTTATGGTCCCTTCTATTATCTAAAATGTTGTATTATGTTTATGGAGTTATGGCAATAAAAACAGTTTTAGAGATACCAGATGTTAATTACTTACTAAATAATTATACAAAAAAAATTGTGGAATATCATTTAGGTTTCTTAAATTTTTTGAAACTATAATAACTTTACAGTTCAGAAAAAAAATATTTTAATTGTATTTTAATTATAAATATTTATTAAATTTATAATGTCATAAATGATGAACTGAATACAATTGAAAATAATCTTGAGAAAGTCAGTTCGTTTGAAATATTTTCTTTAAACTAATCTGTCAAAATTAATGTTAATAAAATCCAACAGAATAATGAAAAAAAGTAAATGTAAAACACAGTGGTTAGTGAAATTTCAAATTAATTGTTAGTAACATATAATAAATATTAGTACAGTAGAACTCTAGTTATCCGAACTTCAGTTATCCGAACTTCAGTTATCCGAACTCCAATTATCCGAACTTAAGTTATCCGAACTCCAGTTATCCGAACTTCAGTTATCCGAACTCCAGTTATCCGAACTTCAGTTATCCGAACTCCAGTTATACGAACTTCAGTTATCCGAACTTCAGTTATCCGAAATTCAGTTATCCGAACTTCAGTTATCCGGATCAAATAAAGCAGATCACCAATTTTTCGTATCAGGATCACTTTAAGAAAAAAAAAATACGAAATCAGCAAAACCTAGATTTTGAAAGTTTCTCGGTGAATGACCGTCGTTTTTTGTGAATTATACAATTATCAGGATATTCGATTATCCGGATAATTGTATAAGTTCTACTCCATATAATAAGAACACAATGTGAGGAAATATCATAGTAAATAATTGAAAAACAATTAAATGTACATATAGTTAGGAAACAACTGTAGAAATGAAATGAGGAAATCTCAAAAACAGTGTAGCAAAAAAATATACCAAATAAATATATTATTAATTAACGCTTAGTTGGGCACATAACTCAACTGTATTGATGATTTAAAATATAATTATTTTTACCTCGTATTCATTATTTTAGCCACGAAGCTATTTTCCTTTCAAAGGAGGAGACTAATTATTCCTCGTTTAAAATAAATTCGATGTTGAAACGCGTTTTTCTTTCTAAAAGTGCTCTTCATCAACTACTATTAAAATGCCTTTGACACACGCCATCGAAATTGAACCATCGCTATAATTTATTAATTTTTTCATTGAACTTGATAATATAATGAGATACTTGAACAAAATAACAAAGAAACTATGTTTGTTATTTATAGAATACACCATTCGCTCATCTGTAAAATACTTTTCGAAAAGCCAATGGAACCACTTAAACGTTATTTTGGTAATGTTCTATAATAATCGTATCAATAAAATTATTGTATATATATATATATATATATATATATCGTAAATACAATCTGCATTTAGAAACGTTACAGATTAACTCGTACAATAATTTGTACATTGTAAAAAAAAAGGTACTTAAAAATAAGTACATGAAGTACATGAACTCTGTTTTTTACTGCAATTGCATCGTAAATGAGCGATTACGTTCTGAAATTTAAGTAATCATACTTCCGCAAAAATGAGCAGTGGGATTTAATATTGCTAATCTCAGCTTCTGTTCAAGCTATCTTAACATAGCGACCATACAAACTCAAAATATTTGTTCAGAAGATGGTTTTCTACATTTTTTTATGTCGATTGCTTAAAGGAAAATTCAGTTATTCAGACTCAATTACCTTCTTTTCCATTCTTTTGGCACACACTTTTAACATTTCAACTGTTTATAACTTCTTCACGTTGCCCTTGTAGCTTAACTGATAATACTCTGGACAGCGATGCCTTGCAGATCTGGGTAAAATTGAAACATATGTATTTGGATTCATGATAAGCATCGCATATATTCAAAAATGACTACATTTTCTTATTTTTTAATATCTATTTTTAACAGTGTAGAAATGAGATTATGTTCCATTCGTGCATTACCATTTTATGTGTGCTGTATTATTCACGAAATGATACATGCTTTAATTTGCACTTTTCCTGATTAATGGAATATCTTTTTAACAAAAACTGTGTTGGCAAAGGATTCAATATTTTCGTGAGCGAAACTTCTATTTGGTATACCAGATCAGCATTAATGTCTAACATTCGTGTTATGTTGCTTCGTGTATATTGTAAAAACTACAATAAGGATAATAAATCCGTTTTTGAAATAACTTTTTCAGTTTAGACTTTTATTGTACATTTAAGAATGAATATCTATTGTTTCATTTTAAAATAATAATTAGAATCAAACGAAAACTAATTGTTCGACCATTATTTTATATTAAAAGAGGAAAAAACGTGAACTCTTTTACTATTTATGTTTTAACAAAATAACTTATATTCATTTAATGAAAATATAAACCAACTAAAAAATAAACTTAATGATACTACATTTAAAAACCTACATTGGTATATATTACTTGAAACACAATTATATGAACAATGAACAATTATATGAACGAATGTGCAACACAGACCACACTAAAACACCTTTAAACAACAATGAAATAAAAATTAAAACCCCAAATTTATTTCAAAAGCATGTATTCTTTCGAAAAGAATCTGCAGCTTTTATTAAAGTAAGAACATAGCAGGAATTCTTGTGCCACATGGGCAATGAATTTTACCGTCTAAAAGATAACATTACTTCTAATGCTGGGGAGAAGAACTGGATAGATTGTGGTTGTGTCAGTAAGAATTCTTCACTAAATTAGTGGAATAGTCATTGCATGGATTGTATAGTTTACGTATTTGTATGGATGAATAAATATCCCATAACAAAGACGTATTAATGAAAGTTGTAATTTAGAGAGATATTTTCTGGTGCGATATATATATATATATATATATATATATATATATATATATATATATATATATATATATATACTCAAACCTGTTTTTGTGCGGTGGATAGATAGGGACCGCTTTAAAAAAAATTCTCCCAAAAACTTCAACTTTTCGCAACACAATTATTCAATTTTTTTTATGCGGTGGATAAGGATCGCATGAAAAAGTATCACATAGAAAATAACTCAAAACCTTACAAAATAACTAGGTATTGCTTTTTTAAACGAAATCATGACACGAGGCTTGACAGCTCTTGGAATCTTGTCAAACCTTTTGTAATCTGATTTTGAAAATATTAAATATTCAATTAAAAAATATTTTTTTATGCGGTGGATAGGGACTGCACAAAAAAATTCGCACCAAAACTTCAACTTTTCGCGACACAATTAAAAAATATGTTTTTTATGCGGTGGATAGGGACCGCATAAAAAAAAGTATCACATAGAAAATAACTCAAAACCTTACGAAATAACCTAGGAATTGCTTTTTTAAACGAAATCAAGACACGAGGCTTGACAGCACTTGGAATTTCGCCAAACCTTTTGGAATCTGATTTTGAAAATACACATGCAAACATTTTTAAATATTTTATTTACATATGTACTATTTTTACACATACAAAACTTTTCAAAACCTATAACCATTATCCTTCGTAGTCTGACAATACGCGTACTTGGTTCAAAATCGCTTTCGTCATTTAAAGATACTACCTCGCACACGTTTAGAATTGACTTTTTTCAGTTACCATGTAGTCAGTGATCAGTTTTTGCAACGACTGTTGTTCACTAGACGCTTGTATATGTCTCGGTAGCCAGATAATCAATTATGTACCAATTTGATTGAAATTTTCATATACCGCACAAAAAAAATCAGAAGTGATGTAATGCATTCCTGTTTTTGATTTTAGAGTAGTAACATTCTAGTTCTACAGTGAACGATTTGACTAAAACTCTAAATTTAGTTTTAAAATTCATAATTTGATATGGGTGTATTTTTCGTGAATTCAAAAAATTTGCCAAAAGGGAAAAATCGTTTACTAACAGGCGATTTTTGGAAATTTTTTACTATGTTAATCTTCATAATGCTTAGAAATAAATTCGGGCATTCCAGCGTGACGTGTATGACATTCATATAACATTTTTCAACACATTTGTAATTACTTTCACATTAAAACATAAGCAATTTTAGATACAACAAATTTATATCTGTCATTGATGTATTGATATGTAATTAATCTCATTGGCAATTTTTATGTTGCATAAATGCAATAATTTTTTATGTTGCATAAATGCAATAATTTTTTATGTTGCATAAACACTCATAAAATTTAATTTGTAAAAACGGTATTGATTAAAAATTGCCATTATAGTTGGGGCATTCGAGCGTGACGTGTCAATATTCAGACAAATTTTTCGTTGTGTTTTCGAAATTTTATACGTTTCATGAATACATAGATATAAATTTTTAGTTTTATTTTATGTGACCCATTTACAAGCAAATGGGTCACACACGTCACGCAAAATTAAAAATTTATATCTATGTATTCCTGAAACGCAAAAATATCGAAAACACAACGACAAATTTTGTCTGAATGTCCCACACGTCACGCTGGAATGCCTTAATTATAATGGCAATTTTATACAATAATTTTTTTACAAATTAAAACTTATCAGTGTTTCTAAAATTTTAAATTTTGTGACTTATCTAAAATAAAAAAAAAATTACAGTGAAATATAAATTTTCGAGCTATTTACTGTACTTACGATAGTTTAAAGTCTAACTCACTGTTGACTAGATCTGTTTAATATTATTATAACATAAACTATATAAATATTTAAATATAGACAATGTACTCCAAAACGAATTATAAAATCTCATTTCAAATTGAAGCATAAGCAAATAAAACAACCAACAGTATCTAAAATTACTTTACTTATTCCTTCAAATCAACTTGAGCATTTCTTCAAGAATCGGAAATTTAATTTCTAAACTCAAGCATACACACACTATATATTTTTTACGAGTAACTTCATTATTTCGGATTCAAATCAGCATTTCCACTTCTATCCCAGCAAAAAAAGACAAGGTAAATTCAAGCAATTTCTCTCGAACTGTTTTTGATAAATCCCCCAGGTACACAAAATTGCGCTGCAAGATTTTTAGTCGCTATTTTCTCCTAATTCCTGTAAAGATTGTTGACTCAGTTGAGAATTACTTTCTCTTCAAAGCTTACTTTAAGATCTGGATGTATCTAAAAACCCGCCCAAGGAATTCTTAAGTTGACCCTGCCTCTAAGGTATAGACCCAAAGTATAACACACCTTAAGGAAAAAAGAAACTTCCAAAGTAATACGTTTTTCCTTTTCCTTCAACCTGTCTTTCACAGCAGTATTTCGCGAATTCAGGCGAGCTCTTCAATTTAGAGCTATTTTAAATAAATATTTCCGCGAGTTTAATCAAAGTTGCTAACGTTTTGCTGCCGCCCTGTTTTTATTTCGTTTAGATTCGCGCTTTTGATTATGCTCCATGGCGATTTATTTTGCCCAGACGTTTAATGAAGAAGAGTAAATTGTAAGAACGTTCTGAAAGTCAAGATTGGAATGATTTTATTGTTTCCCTTGTCTTTGTGTTTTCAGTTATTTGGAGTCTGTGCCGGATGTTTATTTACTTATTTCGCTTTTTCCGAGAGATAATATTTGCTTAAATATTGCTCGTATCATGTGATATGGGAGGATTGTTATAATGAAAATGGAAAGAGACGTAGTTGGATAGATTAATGTTTTTGTACATTTTGGACGAAATCTTGAAGATTTTTTTGCATTAGAATTTCAAGTTATTGCGAAAGTAATTACTTTATAAATTAAAAAGTTACAAATTGAAATGTCTGTCAGATTATTTAAAATAAATGTATTGGAAACTAACTGCATGACTCAACCTTGGGCTCTTAGTTGCTCAACTATGAGCAAAAATAAAACAGTGATTGAAATACAACTTGTGTTGCTTTGAGAAGATGGTAAACACGAACTCATTTCCGGAAATTTGCTTTACTGAACAAATTATTAGAATCAAGTAATATTTAAAAATATATATATATAAATGATTTAAACATATTTATTTATTTTAACTTTTTTTTTTATTTGTTCCACGCATCCACATAGTTATTTTTTTTTACTTTAAATTAAAAAATTGTCTGGTATATAAATCGGTTTATTTTGCTGAAAGAACTTACATTTTTTATAATATGCATATACTAATATCTTGCTTACTATGTGTGCCTAATTTTATTGAAATTGTCTAATAATTACAAATTACCTTCTTTTAATATTTGGGACAAGTGTACTACCTCGTCGTAAACACTATATTATATATATATTTTAAAATCCATTTTGCATGAATTCGAATATTTTGAAGTTGGGAAAATATCACAAACTTCATCTATTAAAGATAGCCGAAAATACCTTAATCAGAAACAAATGTTTATAAAACATAATTTAAATTTGTCTAATTGTAATTTAACTAAATTTAGTATAAAAAATGTGTAGATTATGTAAAGCAGTAAAATTTGCATTTTTGAACTCATACATTTTTAAATAAACGAAATATTAGTTATTTTTATTATCCTTTATAAATTTCGAAATATATTGATTTTTTTAATATTAAATATTATTCAATTAATGACAAAAACATATTCACACTTTTTTCATTATATTTCATAAGAAGTCACCATTATAGTTCTTTCCATGCACTCTTCATGTGATCATTCACTTGTGATGGTAGCTGTAAATTTATCAAAGGGACTGCGTCATAAAATTAGCAACAGCCTTCGGATGTAAACAAACCTCTGAATCTACAGTAACCTTGATTCTGAATCACGGTAGCTTTGATTCTGAATCACGGTAGGCTTGATTCTGAATCACGGTAGCCTTGATTCTGAATCACGGTAGCCTTGATTCTGAATCTACCGTAACCTTGATTTTGAATCAGGGTAACCTTGATTCTGAATCACGGTAGCCTTGATTCTGAATCTAAGGTAACCTTGATTCTGAATCACGGTAACTTGATTCTGAATCACGGTAGACTTGATTCCGAATCACGGTAGACTTGATTCTGAATCACGGTAGACTTGATTCTGAATCACGGTAGACTTGATTCTGAATCACGGTAGCATTGATTTTAAATCACGGTAACCTTGATTAAGTATCTATTGACTAGATATCACAGAATCAAACCATATATAACTAAGGTAATTTTAAATATGAAATATATAATTTGCAAATTTAAACTATCTTAACATTATTTTTATTGAAATGTGGTTCACAAACAAAAATCTCTAATATACGACTAAAAATAGTTTATTTAGCTGTAGTAAATACATAGAAATTAAGTAATAGACTGGAATTCGACATTTACAAATTTGCTGCATTTTATGATATATCTGCCTTTGATAGTCGATGCTTTGAAAGATCAAATAATAATGCATTTTAGAACAAACGAAATTCTGTAAACTGCACTACAGTTTATCAAATAAGCTAAAACAACAAATGTGGGGCTTTGAATCGCAATACATTTTCATATATCAGATTATATTAGAGCTTTATGGGTTCGGGTTTAGAAATGTTAGTTATAAAATTTTATTTAAGGAACCATATTTAAAAGTAAGCCGCCATACTTGCCAATGTCAATGACTGGATATGTTGAATATTGTATTCTAAACGAGTCATTTAAGTACATAGAGATGACTTACTAAATGTAAGCTATAATTATCTTAAAATACACTAAGGAAAAATATGGTTACAAACGTTTGAATTATATCACTTTGTAAAATAATTTTTGTTGGAATTTAATTCAAATGTATTTTCAGAAGAGATAATTATTTCTTCTTAAGCATAATTCAATTTCAAGAATAAATTTACTTGATGAAATAAATACAAAAATAAAATAAAATTCCATAATTTTGTATTCAGAAACATTATTTAAATTGCCCAATTCGAGTTAAACTTTTTAATTTGTCAGATGAATAGATAGGTAGATGACCAAACATATAAAGTGATAGATATATCAAAAGAACAAACAGTAAATTTGTAATATTTTAGTAATTTCAATTTGTATTTAACTAAATTATTTTTCGAACGAATAGCTAGCTAGACTAAAAGAGAAACAGCATGAGACAGACAATACACATATTTTAATTTTTATCACAAAGTATACCGACACACACTTTAGTTTTACTAATTAGTTATTAAAATTATAATATAGTTTTAATTAGTTAAAGAGCACTATAAATGTGGTAGGAAACTTTTGAAACTCTAAACCAAAACATGTTGCTTCCTTCTTATTAAAATAAGCACCACTTGATACTTCAACCCAGTCCCATCGGTTTCCACTCCAGCGCTTTCTAAATTAGCAATATTGTCCAAGACATTGTTTAATTAGTGCATTATTGTACCCAAAAGGATTATAAACTACTTCTTCAAAGTATCCAACTCAATCCCCGACATTTTTCATCGGTTAATCTTCTTATGAAATAAGCCATTGAATGCGTCGAGGAAACTTAAACATGCATTCTGCAAAACCCTTGAGATCAAGCTCTAATTATTCAAGCGATTTTTACGAGCGCTGCATTATACTTGGTAATAGATCTCTAGGAATTTGTATCGGGTATTTTTCAAGAAGGGGGACTCAAGTGGAATAATTTTAAGTTGGATTCAATGGTAATATTCCTCATATGCTGGGTAGTCCCCCTTAATCCTTGGATTCCCTCTTTGAAAAGAAGTCTCCAGGAGCTCTAAGAAGGGTTGGAGTGCATTTAGAGGACACCTTCTAAAGTTTGCGAGCATTCTTAAGTCTCTTGAGAATTTTAAGTTTTCAACGGTTCTAATAAATTTTGATAGGAACAGAGTTCCTGAGTGATTCTGATACACCTTCTAAAGGGATTAACTCCAATACTCCCTTTTGTCTGATTCCGCCCTGGTCCCGGGTGGAATTCCCGCGCAAAGTGTAAAGAACAGAAGTGAAACAGTGGTGTAAAAAAAAAGAACATCGGAGAGATGGCGTCGTAAAAAAAAAAGAACACCAGAAGATTAGGGGTTTGAAAAAGATTGGTTTTTCATGCATCTTTTTCTTCTTCCGCTCGCTCGGCGATGTTTATTTTCCATTTTAAGTGGATTTCCCCCTTTCTGAATGCTTGTCATTTAAATCCCGCAATTGCATGTTTTTGATACGGAACCTAAATGTCCGGGTTGATTTTGTTGAACATTTCAAAGAGGTTCGGAGAGGGGGGGAAATAAGCGTTGCGTGGAATATAAATTCTATTAAATACATTCGCTCTTTTAAAAATAAATCACTCAGACTTCAAAGGGCGGAGAGAAGAATTAATCTCAAACTGAAATTGGAATTAATGCATGTGACTTTTGAGATCCGTAATAGCATGTTCCCCATTAAAATCAAGGTATTGTATGCAAATAAATTATAGGCTGTAGATTTTATGATATTAATTTTAAGTTTATCTTCGACGGATTACATTCTCAGCTCCTTACAAATATTCCGGACCGAAATAAATTGAAATTGCTTTTAAATATTTTCAATAATAATATAAACTAAATCTAAATTTATTTAAAGTTAATTATGAAAATATCATAACAAAATTCAATTTCGCCGAATTGATTCAAATCAGCTCCCTAAATTAAAGAATTGGTTAGCAGAAGTATAATTATATTTGGTACTTATGTCCACAACTACACATTATAATATGCATACCATTTTAGTTCATTCTCTTCCTATATTTTGTATGGAGATCAGTTGAACAACACGGACGCCAATAGATTTTCTATATTTCTAGAAACTTCTTTTCCAGAAATTTTGTTTCGACGGAATCATTTTCTTTTATACAAACAGAATCACCTTACAATATTCTCAAAGATACACCCAAAATTAACCCTCTAATGTAGCTGAACGACTTAAGTCGTCCAAGGAGAGAATTCCATCTTTTCTAGAATACACATAAATTTTAAATTCGTAAAAATATTCCTACTTGTATATATACATATATGCAAGCATTGGAAATATACATTGGTAAACAAATTTGGTAACTATTTTGCTGAGAAAACAACATTACAATTTTGCTCTTTTGCTAACCGCTCAGAGGGTTAACGGTCTAACTCACTGAGCTCAAATAATCACTGGAGGGAATACTAAGCGAGAATACTTACTCAAACTGGAAAGGTAATAAAAGGACAGTTTCAGGAAAATTTGCACTTTTAACACTAAACCTACCGACATTTCATGTATACCTAATCCTACCATAAGGGGTCAAATGACCGCTTCAAAAAAAAAATATGTATCTTAATATAGAAAGAGATTGTAGCCAATTGGATAGTAAAAAAAATCTATTTAGAAAAGTTTTATTTACATTTTTGCATTTTCAGCAAATTTTTTTACAAATTACAGTATTTTGTATTGCACATTTTCCGTTGCCGTCAGCGCCGCATGCCGGAGTCTGTCTGCACCCGTGCAGCCTGGTTGGACCGAAGCGGTCTGTACAGCGTTGCCTGGTTGGCCCGCAGGACGCTTGGTGCCCAGATGGCTGGATTACCACAGCACGGTAGATCCATAATTACATTTTGGACTCGTAAAACAAAAGAACATGAATTGGTCAAATGACCGCTCGTGGTAGACTAGACATGCTATGAATTTTTTTTGGAAAGTAAAGAATAAAAAAAGTTGTGAATATTGAAAAATGAGTTGTATGCATATTATAGGAAAAGTCAATAAGTTAAATGGCGATACAGTAACGTTATATACAAAAAATTCTAAACGAAATTTCAAAAACGGTCATTTGACCGCGCGTGGTAGGTTTAGTGTTAAAATACGTAACAGAAGAGAATTTATGTTTGCAAATATATTATTTATATCCCATAATGATAATGCAACGAATAATATTAGAACACAATTTTCTGTACTGGAGTAAGTCCCCACGGTAAAGTACATTATCGCCCAATGGGAGTCCTCACTCCAGTGTTTATATTATTTTAGCTCAGTGATCTGACTTGGTTTTTTTTTGGTTAATTAACGTCGCACTAGAGCTGCACAGTGTGCTATTGACGACGGTTAGGGGTCTATATCGAAGGAAAGACCCGGGAACACATACACATTCACACACACATTCATACATGCACCTCGTTAATTTAGAACCATGGTCAGATGACGAGGAAACACCTGAACTGGCACTCAACGCCTTCAATAGACGTCGGGACTTTGGACCCCGATCAGATTTATCGTGCACCAGTCCAGTATACAAGCCGTTAATTTTTGCGGATGTTCTGGACGACTTTTCTAATATTTTTGTAGCGAAGCTGGCAACCCTCCGATCACAAGATCACTACTTTTTACTTTTTCTTTATCAAGTCTATTGCATGGGTTCGAACCACCAATCCTCGGATTAGTAGCTGAACATCTTTAACCGCTCGGCCACGGAGGCCTAGGTCTGACTTGGGGTCAACACCCAGGACACATAAATCCGAAGGTTCGTGTCTTCCCCAATCGGCTATATACCATGAAGTTAATCAAAACACACAAAAATTTACATTGCTAGTTATATTATAAATTTGTTCATTAAACTAAGCCTCTGCTTAATAAAATTGAATAGGTTTTGGAGTATATAATGAATATCTTAAATGAAAATGTTTATTTCTACATGAACTTAACTCTACGAATCTAACACAAGTACCCGTCACTCTGACGAGTGTTATTACAGTAGAATTAAGCCAAACAAGTGGGTCTTAGCAACCATTGAAATGAAACTATCTTAGTTCCACTTTAAGGTAATTGCGGTTCCAGTATAGTTTTTAAATTTCTAACGGAAAAATATGCAATAAAGAGGGTATTTTTAACTATATGTCTTTGTATTGAAGTTATAAAAGCATATTAAAATTTATTTCCTTAGAGCTTGATAAAATTGCATAGGTTTTGGAGTATATAATTAATACATTAAATGAGAATGTTCATTTCTAGATAAACTTAACCCTAAAAATGTAACCCGTCACTCTGACGCATGTTATTACAGTAGAGTTAAACCAATCAAGTATATATTACCCACAATTAAAACGAAGCTATCTTAATTCCAGTTTAAGGTAATTGCGTTTCCAGTGAAGCTTTTAAATTTCTAACGAAAATTTATGCAATAAAGAGGGCATTTTTAACTCTATATGTCTTAGTATTGAAGTCATAAAAGCTTATTAAAATGTATTCCCTTAGTGAATCCTTGAATGGGCATACATTATACAATTCAACCAAAAATAATCACATCCTGGAAGTGATAATAACCATTAAATCACTTTAGCTCTTTGAAATGTGTTCGGTTACAAGAGGCTTTTAATGTACACCTTTAGGCTCTTTCAACTACGACGTTATTACAGCGCGTTAGCTTTGCGATTGATATATAAAAACCACGACCCCAAATGCTAACGCGCGCATCTTAATAATCGCGCTTTAAAAGCTTATCTGTTTATTGAATAGTACCGATGACAATGCCTGTTCATGCCATACAGTGTGTAACGATTTACTAAGCGCTTTATGCCAGGCATCATATGTTACATAAATGCGAAATAAAACAAGGTTTAAAGATTGTAAATCTGTCTGAAATACAATATCTCCGAAATTATGCATAAATGAAATATAAGTTTCCCTTTCTTAGAATGCCTTTAATGATCTTAAGTAGTGCCAAAAGGTATGCAACTGTAAATAACTGCAGATCGTTTTTTTTTTTTTAAGTTATAGTTGGGATTGGACAAATCGTGTACTGCACTGCCCAAGCCATAACGCAAAATGGCAACTTAAACTTCTACAATGGTATTCCTTATAGAAAAGCAGATGAAATCTTTAAAAAAAAAAGCTTGCATAACTAAGGAATAAAGAAAGGTCGAGAAACTTTTTAAGACAGACTTTTGATTTTTTTTTCTGGTGGTAATGTGGTTTACTAACAGATTCGACCGATTTATGGAAAGAAAGTCATGTGGGCGTTTTGGAAAATAAATCTTTGTGACAGTAAGACTTAATAGTAAGAATACTGGTGCCATTGAAATCGCTATTATTTTACCGTCGCTTTCTCTAGTGTCAAGTTTATGGCTGCGCTCTTTCGAAATGGATTAGAAGAGGTTATGATTTTATTTTTAAAAGCAATTATATGTTTTTAACTATAAACAAGAAAGCGGATCTCCAATTCAGATCCTTTTCTACCTACGTAAACGTATTTTTGTTGTTCGCAGATTTCTTGTGTAAATGATCGTGGTGAAACATATATGAATCATTTACTACCGGGTCAGCAACCTTATTTAGCATTATACAGTTCTATACCTATATGTTTGTAGATAAAAAACAATCTAATAACTGATCTATTCTATTTGTTTTAAGATATCGCACTTAAATTATATTATAAAAGTATAGTTGGATTTTAAAAAGTGTACGAAGTGAATTAAAAAAACTTGTGTATTTACACCTTCATTGTCTTTTTTGTTAATTTTCTGCTCCAAAAAGGCGTTTTATATTCATGAAAATGACTGTATTTTCTATCCTTAACTCTCAAACTCCAAATATATTTTTCTAAAACAGCTTTCCGCTTGAAAGCTTTGCAGCTTTTTGCTTGTCTTTAAATTTTTTTTGCGACCACATGACTTAGATAATGCAAAATGCATGGCACACAAAGCCGACAAAGAATAGATTAATTGTATAATAAAATTAAATTTGTGGTAACAAGTTACTGGAAACCTTTCAAAGCTTATTAATTTTTAAATTTGTGAAATGTAGTTTTAAATTACATTGTTTGACAATATTTTCTCTTTTCAATAAAATTTTCGATCTTCTTTTTTGTGAATTATTTTTTTAATTAAATTAAACATAAATAATTAAATTAAGTACATGAATAAAAAAAACTTGTATATTTAACCACTTCATGGTCTTTTTTTTAATTTTATTTTCCATAAAAAGTATTTTATATTCAGGATAATGAATGTATTTTCTATCCTAAACTCTCAAACTCCGAATATATTTTTCTAAAACAGTTTTTTGCTTGAAAACAGTCTTTAAATATTTTTTTCGACCATACGTCTTACATAATGAATGTTAAATGCGTGCACACAAGGCCGACAAAGAATGGATTAATTGTATAATAAAATTAAATTTGTGGTAACAAGTTACTAGAAACCTTTCAAAGCTTATTAATTTTTTAATTTGTGAAATGTAGTTTTAAATTCCATTGTATGTCTATATATTTTCTTTTCAATGACATTTTCGATAAAAAAATATAAATAAAATGAGTTGTTTTTCTTAAATAAGATACCTGTATACTGCAAAGTTTATACTGCAACGTAACAGATCAGATATTGATAAAATATCAATCTCGAATACATAGAAGAATGACTAACATAAGAAAACTAAAACAGTATATTCAAATACCTGGAAAGTAAGAGTCGGCAAGTTGTTTTTAATACAATGAAAACCAATTAAACAGAAAATGTATATTCGTATCAGTTCACATTTCTAAGAACTATTACTATTTACATTACTAAGACCATTCAAATCGCAAACAACACCTGACGAAGCAATATATATATATATATATATATATATATATATATATATATATATATATATATATATATATATATATATATATATATATATATATATATATATATATATATATATATATATATATATATATATATATATATATATATATATATATATATATATATATATATATATATATATATATATATATATATATATATATATATATATATATATATATATATATATATATATGTATATATATATATATATATATATATATATATATGTATGTATATATGTATGTATATATATATATATATGTATATATATATATGTATATATACACAACAGGCGCAGTTGCCTACCCTTTCATTTGATGCAAAGGTGCAATTATTATCTCGATAGACCAAGCACAGAGGTGCTCTAATGATAGTATGAGTCACAAAGATAGGAAGCATTCGTATGGACACTCTAAAGGGACTATTCGTTGTGTTTTCAATTTTAATGATAAGGTGATGTTATTGTAAGATGATGTCATGGATTTATTGCGGTTTGAAGTTTCTTTTTGTGGCAAGGTTAATTATAGGGTAAGGTGGGGAAAAGGAGTAAAAAATCGATTTTTTTTTTTAATTCAAAGTCCAATGCTCTCTGGAAAATAAAATCTAAAATGACGATTGTTTATTAGAATTGTTCACTTTTTTCTTGGAAACACAATCATTTGCAATTATCTCTTTCTTCGATTCTTATTCGATTCAAAGTTAGGGAAATTGTTTTCCTTTTGGGAATTATGATGTTTTTCATATAACAAAGCATTATTAAAAACAAATTTTCTTTCGAATTAGTAACTTTAATAAAATAGAATAAATAACAATCATCAACTTTTAAAACTCGGTACGTAGAATTATTAATGAACTTTTTAAGAGCAGGGTTTAAGGACGATGTTTGATTAGAATGTAAGGACCCCGTAAGGCTAAATTTGATGAAGATGTAATGGAACTTCGCGTCTACAATCCGTAAGGATAACTTTGATTTATGAAATGAACATTGTACATTTATTTTTTAATGTATTACAATTTATTGCATGTGTTCGGGTCTGCTTATTAATAACGAAACATGCTCCGTACGTAATATTACTTTACGCAATTTTAATTAACCTTTCCCTATCTAAACCACAACCCATAAAACCAAAACATAGACGACTAACTTTTTACCTATCGATATCTCCAACTCGTTATGAGGAAGATTAAACAGGAAAAGTGAACAAAGCTACCTTTTAATTGAAATGACAGCCATTTAAAGAGCGGGTTTATCGCTTCATCAACTTCTGCCCGGTATTTTTTTACAAAATTGTATCGATTTTTAACTTCTACTCTTGTTCGGGGAAAATACTTTTTTCTTATTTTACGCAAGAGTCGACGTATTGAAAGTGGATTCTCATGCTTCAATGATTTTACAGCAGATAATTATCAAGGGCAATTTCGGTTATTTCTGATTTTGTATGATCACTTATCAAAAAATAATATTTTTTCGTTATAAAAGATGAAGAGAAAGATTTATATTCCGGTTGTTCAATAATATATTATTATTTTATTTGGTTATGTGTTAAAGATATTTAAATATGGCGTACTACGTAAATTCTTAAATTAAGATTATGAAACATAAAATAAAATTTAATTATTTATTCAGTACTTTTGTTTTAAATATATTAAATTCTTATTATTGGTATTTTTGTATTTCGTTCTGAGGAATTTCGGACGCTACACTTCGGGCTTCTTATTTTCTATTGAAAATAATTCAGCTATCTTTATTAAAGGAAGTAATAAGCATATTACCTAGCTTTAATTAAGCTAAGTAATATGCTAATTTTATTTCAGGGACGTGTTTATCGAAATTGTATATATTTATGTGTGCCCTTCACGATATAAGCTGTGGAAGTCATGTCGACCATGTGAGCTAAATAAAATTATTCTCTTTCGCTATTGATTGGTTGGATTTATTTAGCATAAGTTTTATCAAACATTAATAATGTCTTTTAAACTGAAGAATTTACTTGAAACGCTTTACTTCAAATAATGATAGTTAAATAATTATTTGGTTGGATAAACATAACACTAGAACTACACGTTGGACTATTGGCGGCTATTCAAGATCTAACGATGGGTAAACCAACTGCCACATAATTTTGAACTATGATCCTATGGCGAAGACTACACCTGAGTTGGCACCCCATGCACATCATACAGACGTCAAAACGTTTGGACCACGGCACATTTAAAGCGCACCAGTCTCAGCATGTTTCTTGAGAATGACGAGAAATGTAACTAGCAAACATCTGGTTACTATTTAATTGCAAACTCAATTCGAGTCTCGAACCACAACCCTTCTATTAATTAATAAGTGAATTTTATTTTAATCCGTTGCGCAGAAAGGGTATTCCAACTCGAAGCGCAGAATTAGCTTACGTTCCCTTTGTCGATTCTCCATTGAACTTATGAATAAAAAGAGTAATTTTGTGCAGGAAAAAATTTCAGCATAAGAACTTCGTCAAGTTTACTCAATTGACGGTTTTATATAAGAAAACTACAATTATTTTGAAGTTCTATTAAAACTTCAAAATAGCTACAGCCGTGGATATTTGTTCTAAATTCCTTTATCAAAACCCGCAAAAATAATTCAAATAAATCTTCACTATTAAAAACATTAAAATTATTGAAGATGAAAGCAGATTTTTAAAAGTTTTATGCAGAAAAAATAAAAAATTGAAGTTTTTTTGTTCTAAATTCCTTTACGAAAAGTGCAAAAAACTTAAATACTCAATTTTGATGAAAGTTTTATATTTTTTTTTGCTGGGTACATTTTTAAATTCGATATCAAAGGCGTTTCTGTTTGAAAATTTGAAAAGCAGTTATAAAACAGTAACAAAATACATAAAGGGAATAGGAGAAGTAAGTTCCCAAAAATTTTATTTCTTATGTGCTAAGTTAATTTATCGTAGAAATGAGTTACGATAAAACAGTTATACAGATATCATATGCTTATACAGTTCTCATATGCTCTCATATGCTTATACAGATCTCATACGCTTATACATATCTCAGATGCTTATACAGATCTCATATGTTCTCATATAAATATACAGATCTCATATGCTCTCATATAAATATACAGATCTCATATGCTCTCATATAAATATACAGATCTCATATGCTCTCATATAAATATACAGATCTCATATGCTCTCATATAAATATACAGATCTCATATGCTCTCATATAAATATACAGATCTCATATGCTCCCATATAAATATACAGATCTCATATGCTTATACAGATCTCATATGCTTATACAGATCTCATATGCTTATACAGATCTCATATGCTTATACAGATCTCATATGCTTATACAGATCTCATATGCTTATACAGATCTCATATGCTCTCATATGCTTATACAGATCTCATATGCTCTCATATGCTTATACAGATCTCATATGCTTATACAGATCTCATATGCTCTCATATGCTTATACAGATCTCATATGCTTATACAGATCTCATATGCTCTCATATGCTTATACAGATCTCATATGCTTATACAGATCTCATATGCTCTCATATGCTTATACAGATCTCATATGCTTATACAGATCTCATATGCTCTCATATGCTTATACAGATCTCATATGCTCTCATATGCTTATACAGATCTCATATGCTCTCATATGCTTATACAGATCTCATATTCTCGTCAACATATAAAAGTTTTTTGTTTTTTTAAATGTATGGGTAAATTGAGGATTTTTTGCACGTACTTTACTGGAAATGTGCTGACGATTATCTAGGAACTTGGCTCTAACCCAGTATGGTTATAAAATAACCCAAATGAGATTTCATATACGTTTCTATAATAAAAACTGCTGATGATTATATTGCAATTTTTTCTGTATCTATTAATATTAAAGTATACTTAAGATTTTCCAGAAACTCGTCTCTAACTTAGTAACGTTACACGAATTTGATACCATGTTCCAGAGATGGAAAATTGCTATGTATCATCACTACTAACAACATTTATTGATCTCCCATGATGTCAGTCCTACAACTCCAGGTTTATCTACAACATACACACGTGTCGGACTCCTAATACCGGACGAAGCCGGAATTGGTATGAACAATAGAATCCAAAACAAAGGAATCTAAATCTAATTCTAGTTCTCTTTTTTTTCCTACTTCAGGAAATGGCACCGCATGGAAAAGGATACATGGTGCTAGTTAGTAACATGGAGTCTGAATTGAATTGCAAGAAGCTCAGGTGGTGATACTAGCCGCTCGATATTAGATAACTAGCCAATAGAGAAGAGGCAAGCCCCCTGTGGCATGCCTGTTCCTTTTCCATTCGGTCCGATAACGTGCTATCACCGGGTGGGCAGCGCGCGGTAGTTTTTAAAAAGTGTAATGACTGAAATGTGTTATCGTGTCTGAACAGGTGGGTTCTCACATTTCAGAGGAGCGTCAGAGGAGTTGTTGTGAGGATCGATATAGATTCGGATCTTCAGAGGAGGAAGTTCACAACTGTTGGGGGTGTGATTTTAATGCGTTGTTAATGAGATTGGGGATTGTTTGTGTGTAGAGTTTTTGGGATGTTGTCTCGCATTCGCCATCGGATTGAGCGACGGGGGGTCATAAAGATGCGTGATGTTGGCAATGTGAGAGGATTAAATGGTTTATCAGATGCTGTAGGAGTATTGCTAAATTCAGTTATTCAATCCTTTTAACATTAGAATAGTTGGTATTTCGCAATTTAGTATTTAAAAGTCCGTCTTTTATTGCAGTTCTTTTGCATGAAAATTATTCACTTTTATTATATTTAAAAGTCCATCTTTTATTGCAGTTTTTTTGCATGAAAATTATTCACTTTTATTATATTTAAAAGTCCGTCTTTTATTGCAGTTTTTTTGCATGAAAATTATTCAATTTTATTATATTTAAAAGTCCGTCTTTTATTGCAGTTTTTTTCATGAAAATTATTCACTTTTATTATATTTAAGTTGCCTTCCCCTTCGCTCCGGAATAGTAAATATAAACTGCCCTATTCCCAGAAAAAAAAGTCAGCATAAAACCTTCATCAAATTTTTGAAATTGAAGGTTTTATGCAGGAAAACTGCAGTTTTTTTTGAAGATCTATAACATTAAAGGTTTTTTTTTCAATATCCTTCATAAAAACCTGCAAAAAACCTTCAATTTTTAATCATGAAGAGAAAATGCAGATATTTTAAAGGTATTATGCAGAAAAATTAAAAACTTCAAAAAAACTGCTTTTTTTTTCAATAGCTTTTATAAAACCTTCAACTTGACAATTTTGATGAAGGTTTCATGATGACTTATTTCCTGTTTTACATTAGTTAATTGAAATACAAATATAGTAAATACGTTAACGAAGAAATTATATCTTAATAACTGGTAGAGAATAAGTTTCCCTCAGCTTTTTTATTTTATTACTTTTTAATCAATTAAAAAAAATTAAATCGAAAGCTCATTTTTTGGGACAAAAAAACATCATTTAAAAAGGCGCGTTTCTTATTTCAAAACGGAATTAACAAAGCTAAAAGCCTAATTGCTTGCATTCCCCTCTTTACAATATCGATATATGTTTGATATTTATATTTGTATGAGTTTAATTAATTTTTAAGATTTCTTTCTGAAAAAATCAGTAAGCATAAAACTATACGCCTACTTTTTTTAATTAGATGAGCTACGTCTCCCATTTTTCAGATTATACGTCTCCCATTATGTGCTATATTATTATGTGCCACATTTAAGGATATCTAACATCAGGTAAAAAATGTCGGTATTATATCCCTGTTTTATTGTACTTTGTCTCTTTTGTTGTTTCTGTTGTTCAACATCTCGTGTTTTTGAAAATTTATATTTGTTTTGGATATAATTAATTTTTAAATATGTCGAGGCACTTTATTTGAAACATATTTCTTGATGGATGTGTCCTCCTGTTGAGAAATTCAAGAATTTTTAATTGTTTATCCTAACAGGAAGTTTTCTTCAGCCTCATAAAATGTATAAAGACTGGATTAAATGTTTTTAATTTAACCTATTTTGGGTCTATCATTTGATTTTTTATCCATTCCATATTAACATTGAATTATATTATGATTTATATTGGTTATTACATTCTAGTTTCTACTGCTGCTTTAATCTATATTCTTCATCTTCCCCTCTCTCTGTATATATATATATATATATATATATATATATATATATATATATATATATATATATATATATATATATATATATATATATATATATATATATATATATATATATATATATATATATATATATATATATATATATATATATATATATATATATTTATATAAACATATGTTACCGTTAAAGTATATAATGCAGTTATTTCATAGAATACCTAGTTACTCCATAAAATAACTGATTGTGTCCGTTAAAGTGTGTAATATGTTATTAATTTGACACTTTAACTAGTTATTCTATGAAATAACTAGGTATTCTATAAATTAACTAATGAGAGACAGTTAAAGTGTAAAATAAACAATTTATCTAAAATGAAATTAAACTAATGATAGACAATTAAAATGAAAAAGAAGCAATTTATCTAATTTATGCAGCGTATAAATGGTATTTATGGAAACATACCATAAAATCATTTGTTACAACAAGGATTACTAAAATGACACTTGGAATTACAAAAAACATTATTTCTAAAACAAAAACATTAGCTGCGCAACCAAACATAGCCTCGTAGGGGGACCTTTTAGAATGGAACACTCCGTTTTTCATAAACTGGATAAATTTTAACCCGTTACTCCACGAAGTTGACTGGTTATCTTGCATCCAAGTCGTCAACATATTTTCTATGTCCTGATTGGCTCTCTCAACACTGCATTGGCTTTGGCTATGTCTTGGTTTGCCATGCACGATCTTAAGCTCTGGCCAAGTTACTTTTAAGTCATCAAAAAGTTTGTTACAAAATTCTCTTCATTGTCCGACTGCAATATACATGGGGTTCCAAACAACAGGAATATATCAAGCAACTGTCCTGCAACTTCTTCTGCTCTCTTTGTTTGAAGAGGTCTTAAAACCACGAACTTTGTAAGGTGATCTTGATAAAAAGATATATGATATAGATTATTTTACACTTTAACGGGATGCAGATCGTTATTCTATGAAATAACTAGTTAAACCATGAAATACAAGAGAGTTTTACACTTTAACGGACACGATCAGTTATTTCATAGAATAACAAGGTATTCTATGAAATAACGGATTTCATACTTTAACGGTAACATATATATATATATATATATATATATATATATATATATATATATATATATATATATATATATATATATATATATATATATATATATATATATATATATATATATATATATATATATATATATATATATATATATATATATATATATATATATATATATATAATAGCTAGTTAACGTTGTAATATTTACTTATTTAAAAACATTAATTGCTCAATGATCCCTTGTAGGGTTTACTATAACTGCTTTTTATTCGGATTTGATCTGCTGCAACTTTCTTTTTTGTTTTCTATTCCTATAAATCGATTGTGGTTGTGAAACCACTATTTCTTGAAATCATCATTTCTTACATTGATTTGAAATCGTATAATCTACTTCGCCATGTTCTTTGCGTTTGAGTAGATATAATAGTTGTAAAAATTGAGTCGCAATCTATTTTTGGCACAATCTCCATTACGTACTGAATCCTCATGAATTTTTCAGTTGGAAATTAACCTTTCCTTGAAGGGATGTTTGAAAGTTCAGATATCATAATGGGCATTTTTAGTATTTTTTTTGGAATATAAGATATCCAGAACTCAGTTTAAAGTCGTTTCATTATAATTTTCACATATGTATTAATATTCCCGAAAAACAAGCCTTAGCGTGTAGACATTAAATGATGAATTTACGAAGCATGGTTTTTTTAAATGTTCCGTGTCCATACTTTTCTTGGTTATATAAATTAGTTAATTTAATTTTTCGATACAATATGGCTCAATTACCAGTTGTATCATTTGGATCAAAATGGTAATTAGTGAATTAATAGCAAGATTGTTATTTTTAAACAAAAAGCGGTAATAATTAAATATAAATAAAAATTTACATGATTTTCAAAATTAAATAGAAAGGCTGTAATTAAACAGGAATAATAATTTACTTGCTTTTCCAAATTAAATAGAAAGGCTTTAATTAAATAGGAATAATAATTTACGTACTCTTCAGAAATAACTAATAAGACATTATGGAAAAACGGTACCCTTAATGCTGAAAAATTTTAATTATTGAGATTTTCACATTTTATCAAAGTTTGAATTGTTTTGTTTAAAATTATATCTTATTTGTAGTAATCCGAAACTTGGAAGTATTTTTTTTAATTTAAATAAACCCACATATCGAATTCCATTGTTTGGACGAACATAGAAGCCAGTTTACTTCTTCCAAGTTTGGGGGCACCAATGTTTCCATGTTTGGGGGTTTGGGGTACTTAAAAACTACTTGAAAAATATTCCCGAAACCTTTTTCGATTTATTTAGTGACACTTTTAAACACTTTAACACAAAGAATAAAATATTAGATGCATGATTTTTTTCTGAAAATCTTTGTGTATGAAAAATTAGTATATTTTTTTGTCCAAATTTTAAAAAATTTATAAATTTTTGAATTTTTAAAAAAAATTATATCTTTGTGTTAAAGTCTTAGAAACTATTTTAATATTGCTCTCTAAAAAATTCCGTATAAATTAATTTGTTATTAAATGAAATGACCCCTAAAGTTAGTAAATATAACATAGGCGTTGTCTATGAGGGTACCGGGGGGGCGGGTGTAAACAGAAATAATAATGTGTGTACTCTTCAGAAATAAGTAGAAAAGCTCAACTAGTAAGAAATTAAGTTCTTGAAGCTTTTATGGTAATTTTTCTTCTGAAATGCCATTTCCTCGTGAAACTTGGACATTGAAGATTTTTAAATGTGAACATTTAATTAAAAAAATCACTTTTTAGGTTTGAAAGAGAAACCCTCTGTTTAACTTCCTTGTCAGTTTGTTTTAGTTTTTTTTTGTGTATATCTAATTTTATGATATATGTATTTTATTGTATATATAGTTTTAAAATGTATGTATTTTATGGCATATGTAGTTTTATTGCGTTGTCTTAACTGGCTTTGGAGGCCCCTTGACAACATCGTGTGTAGTGATAATAAATAATAGTAAACTTGTTTTAATATTTTTAACTGATAGTAGATATGTTTTAACTAATAGTACACTACAAAAATGGTCCAAGGGTTTTCAGGCATGAATTACGAAGATAGATTAAGAAATTTAAATATGTATATTCTGAAAGAGAGAAGGGTTAGGGGAGATTTGATTCAACTGTTCAAATTTATCAAACAAGGAGATGTGGAGGGTTTAAATTTTAATATGAGTGATAGAACGAGAGGTCATGGGTTTAAGTTAAACAAATCCCATATTAATCGGGAAGGGAGAAAACACTATTTCTATAATAGGGTAATAAACAAATGAAACAACTTGCCAGTGAATATTGTTAATTGTAAAGGAGTAACGGATTTTAAGAAGAAGTTAGATATGCATTGGGGGATAGTTAGGAGGTACTAGATGGACCAACCTTGTTGGGCCTTGAGCCTGTTGTCGGTCGTCAATATGTGTATTTGTATGTTTTAACTGATAAAAGATATGTTTTAAATTATATTAAATGCGTTTCTTGAATGAACGCAATAAAAATCCATCCAAATACGTATTTTAACGTTGTATTTGTATTTTAATATTCTTAACGCAATCTTCTATAAGACGAGTTTTTATTTTAAAAACACATTTTGTTAAAAAATAACCTAATTGTAATATCAATAAAAAACACTGGACAACTTACACTTCACATATAAAGTATATTTGCTTATGTGAGTATACACCCCAAAGCTACCTTACAAGAAATAAATTAACATTACATTATGCTCCCACCCACAAATATCGAACCTCGATTCCCTTTCACCAACAAAGTTCCTATAAAAAACAAACAAAAACCAAAAGAGAAATCAATCTTTTACACGGCTTGACGCTTAAACGACCCGCTATCAACACCAATTCTAACAATCACTGGCGCCAGTTTTATACATTTATTTTGTTCATCCAGGACTTATATTCATGCTTAATGTTCGACTCTCTTTTCTTCATGTTCCGATATGCTGAGGAAAGGACCCCCGCTGAGCCTTTGAGATGCTCTCTTGAAAAGCGTTGCTCAAACTGCGAATCCCGCAGCGTGACATCCACATAACTGCGGCAATTCGGACCCCCCTCTCTGGGACTCATAAATCTGGGAGCGAAAGTTTCATTGATAAGTTTCGCTTCCTTTTTCGTTTCATCGTTATTCTGGTTTCTGATGGATTTATTTTTGATTACATTATGTTTTCATTCAAAGGGTCTAGCGTTTAGAAGAACTTTGAAAATTTGGCTATTTTTGTAATTTGTGCTTGCGGATTTTAGAATCTCCAAAATATTTTAACTATAACCAAACATCTAACTTTTAACTATAACAAAACATCTAACTTTTAACTATAACAAAACATCTAATTTTTAACTATAACACCTAACTTTTAAGAATAACGACACGTCTCATTATTAACTATAACAATTCATTTATGGTATTTTTCATTTCAAATTTATTTTAAATTAAATATGCTGTCTTGAAAAGCGTTGCTCAAACTGCGAATCCCGCAGCGTGACATCCACATAACTGCGGCAATTCGGACCCCCCTCTCTGGGACTCATAAATCTGGGAGCGAAAGATTCATTGATAAGTTTCGCTTCCTTTTTCGTTTCATCGTTATTCTGGTTTTTGATGGATTTATTTTTGATTACATTATGTTTTCATTCAAAGGGTCTAGCGTTTAGAAGAACTTTGAATAGGTCTTACCACGAAAATTTGGGTATTTTTGTAATTTGTGCTTGCGGATTTTAGAATCTCCAAAACATTTTAACTATAACAAAACATCTAACTTTTAACTATAACAAAACATCTAATTTTTAAGAATAATGAAACATCTCATTTTTAACTATAACAATTCATTTATTGTATTTTTCATTTCAAAGATATTTTAAATTAAATATGCTGTCTTGAAAAGCGTTGCTCAAACTGCAAATTCCGCTGCGTGACATCCACATAACTGCGGCAATTTTCGGACCCTTATAAATTTGGGAGTAAAAGTTTCATTGATAAGTTTCGCTTCCTTTTTCGTTTCCTCGTTATTCTGGTTTCTGATTGATTTATTTTTGATTACATTATGTTTTCATTCAAAGGGTTAGCGTTTAGAAGAACTTTAAAATGATCCTATTATGAAAATTTTGTTATTGTTGCGATTTGTGCTAGCGAATTTTAAAGTCTCCAAAAAATTTTAACTATAACAAAACATCTAACTTTTAACTATAACAAAACATCTAACTTTTAACTATAACAAAACATCTAATTTTTAAGAATAACGAAACGTCTCATTTTTAACTATAATATTTTATTTATGTTATTATTTTTATTTTCAAAGATATTTTAAATTAAATATGCTCCCTTGAAAAGCGCTGCAAATCCTTCTGTGTGACATCCACATAACTGCAGCAATTTTCGGACCCCTATAAATTTGAAAGAGAAAATTTTATTGATAAGTTTTGTTTTATCGTTATTCTGGTTTCTGTCAGATAAAATAGTTTGCAATAACGTGTTTTGTTTGAATAGTTATTGTTTTTGTTTATAATCAATAAAATTGATTTTACATAAATTTTTAAAAAAGTTTATAAATAACTTAATTTTTTGATTTTTGATGTAATCCTTTCGAATCTTTTATCTCTAAGGATATATCATACATCTAGAACACTGTTTTAAAGCCTTTTTAAGGAACATACAGAAATTTCTGTAAAATTATATGAGATCTCTAGTTTCAAAATCAAAGTGATCACTTTTGACAACTTTTTCAAGAGAAACAAAAAACTAACTAATTGAATTATTTCTGAAAGAATTTTATCTTCTTTTTTTTCAAATTGGTATTAGATAGACACATGTCTTAACTAGTATTACTTTGAGAGAAATATCAAATATTCTTTTGGATATATCTTGTTTTGCAGCCAATCTATGGGATCTATCCGGTTTTGCAAAAAATCTGTGGGAATAGCTCGTCTTCGCTGTGATCGTTTGCGCAGTAGCATATGCGCGTCTTGATCTTTTTGCTTTTGAAACTTTACTTATCTGGTTTTGCAACCAACAGCTTCTTTAACATCGCAAAATGAATAGCATCTGTTGTGAAATGCTACGACTTCACCTGCTGTTTAATCTGTAGGAAAACTAAAAATAAATGACATAATCTGAAAATCAAAAAATTGGATCTATCTGGTTTCGAAACTAAACGGCTCATATTGCTAATTGATTTTGTGTGAGTTTGTAATAGTTAATACTTTAAATTCTATCTAAAATAATCACTACTGTAGTTCCGTTTTTATAGGGCACGATTTAAGAAAAACGGATACATTTAGGGATAACTTAAAATTTCGCAAAAAATTCCTGTAAAAATTAAACTTATATTAATTTACATTCATAATTCAACTTACATTCCTAATTCCACTTATATTCATAATTCAACTTATATTCATAATTTATGTTTTATTCATAATTTATCTTTTATTCATAATTAAACTTATATTTATAATTAAACTTATATTCATAATTAAGCTAACATTTAAAACGAAGTACTAAGTTAAATAAGCATATTTTCGTTAATTTTTATTAAATTTTTTTCTTTAGCTATGTTTCCCAATACAATTTTACAAATACAAAAATAAATTGAAGAATTTTAAAACTTCAGGTCTAGACTCTAGACGGCTCAAAGCTTACTGCTCATAGAGAAATGAATGTATCATCTTTAGCTTAATTAAACCTATGCGATTCTTTTTATAAAGTCAATGATTTATTAGTTTCTTTTCGTGTAAAACCTTTACCATTGGTGAAGGAATCTGCATAAAAAAAGCTAATTTCTCCCGTTCTTTTCATCCTAATTAATGAAATTACGACTTTTTGCATTTTCCCTTCATAAACCTGGATTTTGTTAATCGAATGTTGTAAAACCATTCAACATGTTTCCGAATAGATATAAAAATGTTGCAATTTGTGCACCTACCCGAAAACTTACATAAAAAAAAGTTTAAAAAAAAGATATGACGTTTCTCTCTTAGACTTAAGCAATTAGAAGCAACTCTTAGCTAGATACTAATTTATGTTGCGTTGCAAATCTGATAAATGTTGATTTTTTTGGTAACTCATTAAATGTTTTTTAAGTTGTGCCTTTATATTCTTAATTTGCTTAATTTTAATTCGCTTGAGAAGAAATTGTGCGCGTAGTCGTAAAATTAGGAAAAATTATCATCAAACCCATTAGAAGTATGTAGTATATTTCAAAAGCTATTAATAAAAAATAGTATTAGTTAGTTGAGTATTGGAGATTAGTTAAGAAAAAATATTTGAAAGGTAATGAGGAAGGTTAGTAAATAGATAAAAAAAATAATGTAAGATGATCAAGTTTACTAAGTTGAACTACAGGCTATTGAAATATTATTAAGTGTGAAATATTTTAGCATTTCTTTTTTACAGTCTTTGCTTATATTTCAAGCCGTATTTAACAGTTTGACATTTCAATTTGAAAATGTCTGGATTCAAGTCAACATACGGGCTGGATTTGACAGTAGTTCAAATTAAATTATAAAATAAATGTAATTGTTTTATTTTTCAGGATCCGTAATAATTTAAAAAAATTATAAATACAAATTATTATATTTAAAGATTTTTTTTACGATATTTTTTATTACTATTTATATATATATATATATATATATATATATATATATATGAAAAATACTTTAAATGATTCATGAGTGTACATATTTTTGCTAAAGAAAATATAAAGTATTAGTGGAATTTTCAAACTTGTTAACTTGTCAAAAAAATGTAAAGAGTGTTAATGGAGGAATGCAGTTCCAAAGGTTTTCTTAACCAAAATAATGATAATTCTATTGATTTCTAGAAGATATCTAACAAAGACAAGCTAAGTGTTGGAAATGTATTCTTGATGTTCTACCAAGTACAAGTCAGTTTTATTTTATATTAAATAATAGGAGATAGGCAATTTGCGAACCTATTTTATTAGTAATCAGTAAAATGCAGTTGTACAATGAAAATGTATCTTTTAGAATAATAACTTCAACGACAACATTTCGATATAATAGTATGATACTTTTGGATGTGTAGAAGTCATTTCATCTTCAAAGATAGAACAGAAACAATGATAGTTTTATAAATGTTTTTACTGAAATGGCATAATATAATGACGCATTTGACACTAGTAATTTTGTGACTTTTGGACTCTTAAAAATTCAATACAGTTTCCTTCTATTTCAAATGAATTAATGGTAATAATATAATAAGGCATATGACACTAGTAAGTTTGTGACTTTTGAACTGTAAAAATTTCCATACAGTTTCCATCAACTTCAACTGAATTAACGGCATAATATAATGAGGCATTTGTCACTAGTAAGTTTGTGACTTTTGAACTATTAAAAATTTCCCTACAGCTTCCATCAACATCAAATGAATTAACGGCATAATATAATGAGGCATTTGACACTAGTAATTTTGTGACTTTTGGACTCTTAAAAATTCAATACAGTTTCCTTCGATTTCAAATGAATTAATGGCATAATATAATGAGGTATTTGACACTAGTAAGTTTGTTATTTTGAACTCTTAAACATTTTCATAGTTCCTTCAACTTCACAAAATTAATGGCATAATATAATGAGGCATTTGATAGTAGTAAGTTTGTGACTTTGAACTGTAAAAATTTCCACACAGTTTCCTTCAACTTCAACTGATTTAATGGTTAAACCCAACCCTCGCAAACATCAAGTACGGCATTTTGAATTCCATATATACACAGCCATCCAAAGAAACACATTCCCCAAGATAAATATTCGATTTCTGTTAAAGGCTGACTTTTTTTTTCTTTCCGATCTTTCCCTTTAACTGCTTACTTCCACAACACGTTGTGTGCTATCGATTGCGCCGCGCATATGCGACATAAAAAAAATAAACAAGCGACATTTGTAAAGCAGGATCAGTAGAGTAGAACACACATCTATCGATATTTACTTAAAACATCCGCAGCTTCTTGAAGTGCTTCTAAATCTGCATTTTCAATAAAATATCGCCCGCCCGCCAGGAGAAGGAAGGCAGCACGTGGTTTCCCCCCACTTTGGAAGTTGCTTCCAGGCTGGAGTTATGAGGTGCAAGAACTTGAGGAAGAGGATGTTTGGAATTCGGATTTAGGATGAGACCGGGGACTTTTGAGGAGGAGTGAGGGGAAAAGTTATAACCTTTTCGATTAATGTAAGGAAGAGGCTAAATATTAATGGTGCTTATGAGGAAGAGGGAATCGAGAAAGTAAATGTTTGGTATTCGGATTTAAGATGAGACAATTTTTTTAAGAAGAGGAAATTGCGAAAAATATAACCACTTTTCTTAATAATTTCAATGATAAATATTAATAATAATTATGAGTTGAGGAAATCCATGAAAGCAATGTTAGGTATTATGATTTGACCGAATACTTTAGAGAATATAAATGATTCTTTTTAACCTTTTCGAATAACGTAAAATGTTATAAATCGAATAATGGTGATCAAAAAGTAACGGAAAAAGTATTAAATTAAGTATTTTAAAAGTATAGACAGTAACACGATGCGTTTTTCCCAAAATGGTCAGAAAAACAAGCGAATAATGTAAAATGTTAAATACAGGGTGATCCAAAAGTAATAGAAAAAGTAACAAATTAAATATTTTAAAATTATATACAGTACCACGATGTGGTTTTCACAAAATGGTCAGAAAAACAAGCGAATAATGTAAAATGTTAAATACAGGGTGATCCAAAAGTAACAGAAAAAGTAACAAATTAAGTATTTTAAAAGTATAGACAGTAACACGATGTGGTTTTCAAATACATCCTCAGAAAAACAAGCGATTTTTTTATGACGAAAACACTGGTGGTAAAACAATTGCATTTGTTACCGACAGCTGGCGTTGTAGTGGTCTCAGAACAGAATTCTGTCGCTATACCGCCAGCATTTAAAGTTTATTATCGAACTTAAACATTCTACAAAGATAAAGCATGTTATTCTAATGATATAAAGTTTACTTGTTTGTGTAAAACTACTTGAAGTCACAGGTGTACAGATATAAACACAGCTAAAGCGCCACTTATCGGAATAAAATTAAACTTTTCCTTATTAAAAATAATCCCGTGTGTTCTGTGCATAAATGTGCATGCAAACTACATCGTGCTAGCGTCTATACTTTTCAAATGTCTATTTTTTTTATTTTCTCTATTACTTTTGAATTTCCCTGAATTAGTAATAATTATAAGAAAGTAGAATTTCAAAAAACAAGTATTCGGAAAAAGGATATACTGACGTTTTTAAGAAAAAATGACGAATTAGTTTACCAATTTTCCTGTTAACGGAACCCGGAAAGTCGCAAAACCTCTATGTCTTGTTTCTCGGAAGTTAGAATAGATACAGACACAAATTTGACATCTATGTACTCGTGAAACATTATTACTAACATGAAAGCTAGGATTTGAAATATTTTAAAATTTAATTGAAATATTTTAAAATTTAATTGAAATATTTTAAAATTTGATTGAAATATTTTAAAACTCAATTGACATATTTTAAAATTTAAAAACAATCATTTTACTTGACAACTCCAAAAATCCACAAAAATAGCAATTTTTCATCTTTTCTTGCAATGATGCTGTAAAATGTCGAAAGTTTAACTATAATAGTGGCTGACAAAATGTACATCGAATTTATAAAAACAACGTTCTGAGATACAAAATCCACACAATTATTTTTATGGAAACAAAATTTTAAAATGAATTAGAAAGAGGAGTTTGGGGACATTTCAAAACTACAATAATAAAAAATATCGATTTTTTTAGGAAATGATTTTCCGGGTTTCTTTAAAGCTAGGATAATTCATAATGTCAGTAAAATATATTAGGAATTGGAATTTGGGAAAAGTAAATATTTGGAGTTATATTCTTTAATAACATCGAATACTAACTTAGGAAAAAATACCACTTTTTATAAGTACAATGAAGTTTTAAACGATAATAAAACTAACGATGATGGAATATTTGAGAAAGAGTGAGATGAATGGGCAAGTGAAAGAAGGGGTTACTGACAAAATTCCATTTCCAAAGTAAACACTGACAACAATCTTGAAGAAATTTCCGTTGAGCATCCACCATTTGTCGCCAAAGAAAAAAATTGGCACAATATTTTCCCTATCCATTGACCGTGAGCGTGATTAAGGGTGATAAGTTAACAAAATTGCCCCTTTTTTGCACATTTTCGATTTAGGTTAACATAATGAAATCGAAATATTATAAGTTATACATATATTTACTGCTCTGTATCTGCCTAAATAAATAAAGTAGGTTTTTAATGTTTCTTACTTGACTTTCAATGGGAGTGATTTGAACTCCCTGAACCCTCAACACTCCCTACTTATGTGCCTGAAACCACAAACATGAAATACTTACGTAGGCAACCCCGAGCATATTTAAAACAATATTTAAAAAAAGTGTGCTTAAAATGAGTACATGGACGTACTCGTTTTCTTTGAGTACAATTGCATCGTAAATGAGCGGTGATGTACTCAAATTTAAGTAATTGTACTTTCGCGAAAATGAGCAGTATGGTTTAATATTGCTAATATCAGCTTCTGTTCAAGCCATCTTAACAAAGCGACAATGTAAACTTAAAATATTTATTCAGAAGATGGTTTTCCACATTATTTGATGTCAATTGCTTAAATTTAAACTAAGTTATTACAATTCAATTATCTTACTTCCCATTTTTTTTAACACGCCTTTTTAACATTACTTCTGTTTATAACCTATTAATGTCACTCTGCTCATGGATCTAGTGAGAGCCCCAGTTGCTCAGTTGGTAAGGCGTTCAGCTACTAATCAGAGGATTGATGGTTCGAATCCGTGAAATGGACTTGACATAGAAAAATAAAAAAGTAGTGATCTTGCGATCGGAGGGTTGCCAGCTTCGCTACAAAAATACTAGAAAGTCGTCCAGAATATCCAACAAATTATACTGGCGTGTATACGGGACTGGTGCACGATAAATCTGATCGGGGTCCAAAGTCCCGACGTCTATTGAAGGCGTTGGGTGCCAGTTCAGGTGTTTCCTCGTCATCTGACCATGGTTCTAAAATAACGAGGTGAATGTGTATGTGTTCCCGGCTCTTTCCTTCGAGATAGGCCCCGAACCGTCGCCAATAGCCCACTGTGCAGCTCTAGTGCGACGTTAATTAACAAAACCAAACCAAACCATGGATCTAGTGGTATAACGGATAATACCGTAAACTTGAGTGCGGGCGACTTCAAGGAGACGGATTCGATTCCCGGTAAGTCCTGGTTGTAATTGTTGAAATTTATTAAAAGTGGTTTATGAAGGCGGTCTATGCAAGCAACTATTCAGTTTTTGAGTACATGTCTTTTTCATAAATGAAACTTATGTATTCGAAGCTCAATTATAAGCATCAAATGTAATAAAAAATTAGTACATTTTACTTATTTTTAAGTACCTATTTTGAATAGTGCAAAAACACGTCTAATCTCCAACCCCGGCTACCTGATAACGCTAGAAGTGAATTTGGTCGCCAAGCATCAGCTGCTCGATCCCAGCAAAAAAGTCAGCATAAAACCTTCATCAAAATTTTTAAATTGAAGGTTTTATGCAGGAAAACTGCAGTTTTTTTGAAGATCTATAAAATTAAAGGTGTTTGTTTCAATATCCGTCATAAAAACTGTAAAAAAACCTTTAAAAGAAACTGAAAAAACCTTCAATTTTTAATTATGAAGGGAAAATGCAGATATTTTAAAGGTTTTATGCAGAAAAATTAAAAACTTCAAAAAAACTGCAGTTTTTTGTTTTAATATCCTTTATAAAATCTTCAAAAATCCTTCAGTTTGACAATTTTGATGAAGGTTTCATGCTGAATTTTTTTGCTGGGATCCCAGGCATTAAAACGTTCCCTTTTGAAAGTAAGCTCCTCATTTGTTTATTAACGCCGCAATGAAACAGGTTATGGCACGTACATCCCTTTCCTTTCATTGTCCAATAAATTAAATGGGTTGAAGTCCTTGCTAAAAATATTTACCATATACAATAGTACAAAGCAAATATTTTGAAATATGTTCAAATAAGTTATTTCATTTATTGCACAAGTTTACCATGCCTCTTAAGACGTAAACCTTTCTTAGGGTCACAGGGGTCAATGTGATCGTCGAATATTTTTTAAAAATATTTTTTCAGGTAATATATTTTGAGGACGCACTATTATTTTAAGAAAAAAATGTGTAGCGTGAAGGGTTAAGATATGGCAAGAACAAAAGAAAGTTATTCCTTTTTAGATATATGTCGAAAATATGCTTAATGTTAATAATAGCTTTCTGGGAAACATGTTCAAGCATATACATTAAGAGGTACAGGGTTGTCCCCTTCAGAATTTGAACCCGCGACCTCTTGTTCCAATGTCCAACGTGCTGTCGACTAAGCTGCAGAGGTCAGGATAGTTTAAGCTGCAGTGGTTGGGTTAATATTTAAAATATATTTTTTCAGATCTTTGGGAAGGTATTTTGCACACACGCTATTATTTTCAGGAAGAAAAAATATGTGGCGTGAAGGGTTAAGATATGGCAAGAACAAAAAAAGTTATTCCTTTTTAGATATATGTCGAAAATATGCTTAACGTTAATAATAGTTATTATAGCTTTCTGGGAAACACGTTCAAGTATATACATTAAGAAATATTGGGTTGTTCCCGTCAGAATTTGAACCCACGAAGTCTTGTTCCAACGTGCTATCGACTAAGCTGCAGAGGTTCGGTTAATATTTTTTAAATATTATTTCAGGTCTATGGGAAGGTATTTTGCACAAACACTATTATTTTCAGGAAGAAAAAATATGTGGCGTGAAGGGTTAAGATATGGCAAGAACAAAAAAGTTATTCCTTTTTAGATATATGTCGGAAATATGCCTAATGTTAATAATAGTTATTACAGCTGTACGGTCGCGCATTTCTGGGAAACTCGTTAAGGTATTTACATTAAGAGACACTGGATTGTCCCCGTTTGCATCCTTAAGTCGACTGTACTAACCTTAAATTTCCTTGATATATTTTGAAAAATGACTAAGACGAAGCAAAGACTTGATTTTGCTATACTGAAGCTACCAAAGCTTAGTTACAAGTCCGACGTTTGAATACGCCCCAAGACTGGTAAAAATATATTCAATGATTTTATTTGTGTGATTTTTGACGAAACAGACGTCTGCTTTATGCTTCAATTAAATAGTTCGTCAAATTGAGGAAATTAATTTGGTCGTTTTATTAACAAAATTTATTTCTTCAAAAATGAGGATATATAAGTATAAAAACAAATTATGAGTTAATGCCCCTGAAAAGGGCCGTAAAAGAATCATCCGAGTAAATTACTTTCGCCAAAAATGAGGCTCATAAAAGAAATCTGAGTAAATTACTTTCGTTAAAAATTTGAGGATTCTTGAATTGTCAAAAGTTACTTGATCAAATGACGAAATATTGTCAAATAGGACAAAAGTAGCCTTGACGATCCTTGTAATCTCAAAAATGATTGTGTGATTTTTGAGAGTGAAATTGTCATATATATACTTAATCCGATTGTTTTTCCAATAGAAAACTTTATATGGCTAGCCAAGAACTAAACTGGTCTATGTACATATGAAGTTCATACGGCATGAACCAGTCCAATTCAAAACTCGCCAATTGTTCAAAACAAAGTTGATGAAACGAAAAAAATAAACATCTATAAAAAAAATTCAGAAAGAATAGCACCGTGATTTAGCTCTCAACATCCTGATGGGACGCGAATGATGTTAATATTTCTTCAACAAGAACATTTCTTCGAGGCATTTGTACTCATAACACTAAAACCCCCGTCCACATAAAAAAAACATTTCGCATTTATTTTTCATATTCACAAAGACCATCCAAACAAAATAAATTATTCCTCTCTCCAAAAGGTTAAAAAACTTCATAAAACATAAAAAAATATACGTATAAGAATTAATTATGAGTTAATGTCCCTGAAAAGGGCCGTAAAGGAATCCGAGAAAATGACTTTCGTCAAAAAATGAGGCCCTGGAAAGGGCCATAAAGGAATCCGAGTAAAAAACATTTGTCAAAAATGAGGCCTTTAAAAAGGCCGTAAAGGAATCTGAATAAATTACTTGTATCAAAAATGAGACCCTAAAAAGGAATATGATTAAATTAATTTCGTCAAAAATGAGGCTCTAAAAAGGAATCTGGATAAATTACTTTCGTTAAAAATTTGAGGATTCTTGTTTCGTCAAAAGTTACGAGATAAAATGACGAAACTATTGTCAAATATGACGAAAGTAGCCTTGACGGTCCCAGTAACGTAAAAAATAGAACGTTTTTTCTGAGAGTGAAAATACCATGTACATACTTAATCCGATTGTTTTTCCAATAGAAAACTTTATATGGCTAGCCAAGAACTAAACTGGTCTATGTATATATGAAGTTCATATGACATGAACCACAAGGGCGGATCCATAGATTATTGTTAGGGGGGGGGGGGGGGGGTAATACAGTATATTGTTATCATGAACACCAAATTTGACCCCCTCCCCCAACGCCATCCAAGCTACTTTATAATCGAAAGTTTTTCCGTTGCTGGAAAAACTACATTGAAATTTAACATTTTTGAAATTATTACTTTAACTTTTTTTCATTTCCTTTTCAATACATTTTCTCTATAGAAATTAAAACAAGCATACTTTGAGTAACTCTGTCTACGGGAGGAGTGGGGGGGGGAGTGTATTGGGAAGTTTTAAAGAGCGTTAAGCAATGCATATATATCACGATTCTCAAAAATAAATTCTTAGTTTGAAATTTTTCATTGCCTAGGGGACTTTTGAAAATATAATCTGAGATGTTAGGGGGGGGGGGGTAATTTCCCCTTTACCCCCTACCTGGATCCGCGCTTGATGAACCAGTCCAATTCCAAACTCGCCAATCGTTAAAAAAAAGTTGATGAAACGAAAAAAATAAACATCTATAAAAATTTTCCAAAAGAATAGCGCCATGATTTAGCTCTCAACATCCTGATGGGACGCGAACAATGTTAATATTTCTTCAACAAGAACATTTCCTCGAGGCATTTGTACTCATAACACTAAAACCCCCCGTCCCCCATACATAAATAAAACATTTCGCATTTATTTTTCATATTCACAAAGACCATCCAAACAAAATAAATTATTCCTCTCCCCAAAAGGTTCAAAAACTTCATAAAACTTAAAAAAAGGACACTTCAAATAACACAACGAATCTCGCAGAAGAAGAATAAGACTGCAAAAGCTCACGTCTTTGCAGAGTTTTAAGACCCCACGTAAAAAACACTGATGACTGAAGTTGGACACTCCTAACATGGTTCTTATCTTATTCCAACATTTATGAAGAGAAGAACTGGTATATTTGGCCCTGGTCCAGCGATCTTGCCGTGTCCTCCAGTCTTAACGACCTATTTGCGTATTCAAAGAAATAGAGCAAAGCCAAGTTCCAGCAGAAGTTGAATACGAAAACATTTATTTTGTGTGTGATAGATTTAAGGTCTTTTATGTGGATTCTTTTTTGCTGACTAGATAAAAGTATGGTAGTGAAGTTATTGGTGTAAGATTTAAATCTCGATTTATATTCCTGTTTATGGGGAAGACACAAAGGGATGTGTTTTGTTGTCTGGGCCAGAAGGCAGTGGTTTTCTGTGGATGTATTGAAACAATCGCCTGCTGCGGCGGGGCTTCTGAAGTGGGCAATACATTTGGAACTTTCGCGGGAAGAATGGTAATAACATGGGAGGAATTGTAATAACAAGGGAGGAATAGTTAAGTGGGCAACACACCACAGATTTTCAGGGTTGTTTCGCTGGTGGTCCGTGCCATAAATAACATTAAAAGAATACCCTGGCCAAAGCATAAAATCAGAGCTTTAATTTATAGGAAAATAGGTATCGTGAATGAAAACCTAAAGTAGAAAAAGTTATTTAAAATCAAAGCTTGTATATTTATTAAAAGTTTAGATTTTTAAAAAAAAATTATAAATTATAATGTGCTAATTATGAAATATTACTGATGAGTTAAATCTGCTCTAAATATGTTTATACGTTAACTGAACATTATAACTGAACATTTAATTAATTAGTAATATCAAAATAATATTTCACTCCGCGGAGTAAAACGCAAATTAGTTTTATGGGAATAAAAACAGTTTGTATAGTAAAAATTGATGATTTTTTCCAGTTTCAAGTAACATTGCGAGCATTTAATTATACTAAATATTGTATTATAAAGTATTCAAATGTTTTATAGTTGAAATAAAAACCAGAGTATTTTCATAAATTTCGAAATACTTTTATTTTAACAAATCTCCATCTAACTAAAAAAAGTTAAATAACGAATAAGCATCTTATTTATAATATGCATATTTCACAAATTCCACTTCTGTAATTTAAAAACTGAATTTAATATAATCATATAGTAAAATAAAGGCACATTCAATATTATACAGGTTGTACGTTTCCTCCATATACATACGGTCGTATTTGAGTTGTCCAATGCCAAAACGTCTCTTATACACTTTGTGAAACTTACAGTAAATAATTTTTTTAATTACATTTTATTTATACATCTGAAATAAAGAAAAATATGGTGCTTAATCTGTAAAACAACATACTTTACTTAATTACAGGAGTAGAAATAAAATTTGATACGAAAAAAAATGCGATTTACCGAAAGTTTTGACGTCACAAAGTGAAGACCGAAAGGGGCGGAGGAAAGCAAAATAATAACTCCTGTTGGTCGAGGCACATCTCAGAAGCTGAAACAGGTGTTCAGTTTGTGACGTAAAAAGCACGTGATATACGGCTTTTTATACAGTGGGCGCTTTCTATATGCTCCGATTAAATATTTTGTCAAACTGATGAAATTCATTTTGTATTTTTTTTCTGTGTTCGATTGCCGGTGAGCCATGGTTGTAATTGTTGATATTTATAGATAGTTTGGTTTGTTTTGGTTAATTAACGTCGCACTAGAGCTGCACAGTGGGCTATAAGCGACGGTAAGTCCATCGCCTAGGATCGAACCAAGAATCCTAGGATTCTCAGCAGATGCCTTTAACCACTCGGCCACGGAGACCTCTGATATTTATTGAAAGTGGGTTATGAAGGCAGCCTATGTAGGCAAGAATCTGCTCTTTTTATTCATTTTTACCCATTGTACTCATTTATGAATTCATGTTTTTTTTTTTTAATTGAAACATATGTATTCGGATCCATGATAAGCATCGAATGTACTAAAAAATGAGTACATTTGACTTATTTTTATGTACCTGTTTTGAACAGTGTATTATCTATGTTTAAAAATAATTGTATTTGCTTACGATGCAATGGTATTTAAAGAAAAACGAAGGAGGGTTAAGTTCAAGATTTCTAATAGACTTCTTTAAAGAACACTTTTGGGTTGGTTTGGTTTGGTTTGGTTTGTTTAATTAACGTCGCGCTAGAGCTGCAGAGTGGGCTATTGGCGACGGTTCGGGGCCTATCTCGAAGGAAAGACCCGGGAACGATGCCTCGTATTTTTGAACCATGGTCAGATGACAAGGACAACACCTGAGCTAGCACCAGACGCAACATCAATAGGCGTCAGGACATTGGACCCCGATCACATTTCTCGTGCACCAGTCCCGTATACACGCCAGTATAATTTGTTGGATGTTCTGAACGACTTTCTAGTATTTTGTAGCGAAGCTGGCAACCCTCCGATCGCAAGATCACTACGTTTTTACTTTTCTTTGTCAAGTCCATCGCATGGATTCGAACCGCCAATCCTCTGATTAGTAGCTGAAAGGCCCTTATCCATTGAGGAACTGGGGCTCGAACACTTTTGGGAGATTTTTAAGCTTTCTATTCGAATTTTAAGATTTTGTTATTTCGAACCATTCCTTCATAACCTATTCTTAGCACATCAGTGATAATAATTCGATTTCAGTCTCTAATCTTCGACATACGAATCTTTATTCCCTATTCAAGGTTCATATCGTTTTAATCCCCCCAAAACAAAAAAATTCAAGTCGAAATATTTTTTAAAGCTCGTTGTTTCCTGATGCCCGTAATGTCGCAGAAAGAAAAAGAATTCTCATTACTTTCGCTTTACCCCGCAAGACGTCGGGAAATTGTATTACTCCTTTCTGACTTCTTTTTCCTTCTACGGTTGTTTTCCCGACTGTGTAACAAAGTGACGTACGTTACTTCACCCCCCCCCCCCCTTTATTTTTCTCCTTCTCCATTTCGGCTGTTTTTTCTTTTCATTATTTCAATTCTTTTGTTTTACGGTCGAAAGTCAACGAAAGTTTTCAACGGAAAACAAGACCCTAGAACAAATCCCTTAGTAATTATTTGTGAGTGCATTTTTAAAAAGCCCCTCCTCCTCCTCCTCCCCCCTTCCTCCTCCTTTTCTCCGTGTCGTTGTATTTCATTGCTTTGTGGTGAAAACAGATTAAAGTTTTTTTTTGTGTGTGTCCGTCAACTGTCTTCTAGGATGTGAGTTTTTGTTGAAACACCGATTAAAATCTTTATTAAAACTACCTTGTTTATGCAGGTTTGTGCGCTTACCTTATTTATTGCATCGATTAAATATTTAGTACATGATATAATTAAACTTATTTCCATATTCTCCGTGTCGTTATATTTTATTGCTTTGTGGTGAAAACAATGAAAGTTTTTTTTTGTGTGTCCGTCAACTGTCTTCTAGGATGTGAGTTTTTGTTGAAACACCGATTAAAATCTTTATTAAAACTCAAGTTAAAACTACCTTATTTATGCAGGTTTGTAGCATACCTTATTTATTGCATCGATTAAATATTTAGTACATGAAATAATTAAACTTTTTGCATATTCTCCGTGTCGTTGTATTTCATTGCTTTGTGGTGAAAACAGATTAAAGTTTTTTTGTGTGTGTCCGTCAACCGTCTTCTCGGATGTGAGTTTTTGTTGAAACATCGATTAAAATCTTTATTAAAACTACCTTATGTATGCAGGTTTGTGCGCTTACCTTATTTATTGCATCGATTAAATATTTAGTACATGGAATAATTAAACTTTTTGCATATTCTCCGTGTCGTTGTATTTCATTGCTTTGTGGTGAAAACAGATTAAAGTTTTTTTGTGTGTGTCCGTCAACTGTCTTCTCGGATGTGAGTTTTTGTTGAAACACCGATTAAAATCTTTATTAAAACTACCTTATTTATGCAGGTTTGTGCGCTTACCTTATTTATTGCATCGATTAAATATTTAGTACATGAAATAATTAAACTTTTTGCATATTCTCCGTGTTGTTGTATTTCATTGCTTTGTAATGAAAACAGATTAAAGTTTTTTTTGTGTGTCCGTCAACTGTCTTCTAGGATGTGAGTTTTTTTGTAACACTGATTAAAATCTTTATTAAAATTCAATTTAAAACTACCTTATTTATGCAGGTTTGTACGCTTACCTTATTTATTGCATCGATTAAATATTTAGTACATGAAATAATTCAACTTTTTTGCATATTCTCCGTGTCGTTGTATTTCATTGCTTTGTGGTGAAAACAGATTAAAGTTTTTTTTGTGTGTCCGTCAACTGTTTTCTAGGATGTGAGTTTTTGTTGAAACACCAATTAAAATCTTTAATAAAACTCAAGCTAAAACTACCTTATTTATGCAGGTTTGTACGCATACCCTACTTATTGCATCGATTAAATATTTGGTACATGAAATAATTAAACTTTTTTTCATATTCTCCTTGTCGTTGTATTTTATTGCTTTTGGTGAAAACAAATGAATTTTTTTTTGTTTGTCCGTCAACTGTCTTCTAGGATGTGAGTTTTTGTTGAAACACCGATTAAAATCTTTATTAAAACTCAAATTAAAACTACCTTATTTATGCAGGTTTGTACGCATACCTTATTTATTGCATCGAATAAATATTTTGTACATGATATAATTAAACTTTTTTGCATATTCTCCGTGTCGTTGTATTTCATTGCTTTGTGGTGAAAACATAATTTTTTTTTGTGTGTCCGTCAATTGTCTTCTAGGATGTGAGTTTTTGTTCAAACATCGATTAAAATCTTTATTAAAACTCAAGCTAAAACTACCTTATTTAAGCAGGTTTGTACGCATATCTTATTTTTTGCATCGATTAAATATTTAGTACATGATATAATTAAACTTTTTTGCATATTCTCCGTGTTGTTGTATTTCATTGCTTTGTAATGAAAACAGATTAAAGTTTTTTTGTGTGTGTCCGTCAACTGTCTTCTCGGATGTGAGTTTTTGTTGAAACACCGATTAAAATCTTTATTAAAACTCAAGTTAAAACTACCTTATTTATGCAGGTTTGTACGCGTACCTTATTTATTGCATCGATTAAATATTTAGTACATGATATAATTAAACTTATTTGCATATTCTCCGTGTCGTTGTATTTTATTGCTTTGTGGTGAAAACAATGAAAGTTTTTTTTTTGTGTGTCCGTCAACTGTCTTCTAGGATGTGAGTTTTTGTTGAAACACCGATTAAAATCTTTATTAAAACTCAAGTTAAAACTACCTTATTTATGCAGGTTTGTACGCGTACCTTATTTATTGCATCGATTTAATATTTAGTACATGATATAATTAAACTTATTTGCATATTCTCCGTGTCGTTGTATTTTATTGCTTTGTGGTGAAAACAATGAATTTTTTTTTTGTGTGTCCGTCAACTGTCTTCTAGGATGTGAGTTTTTGTTGAAACACCGATTAAAATCTTTATTAAAACTCAAGTTAAAACTACCTTATTTATGCAGGTTTGTAGCATACTTTATTTATTGCATCGAATAAATATTCGGTACATGAAATAATTAAACTTTTTTGCTTATTCTCTGTGACGTTGTATTTCATTGCTTTGTGATGAAAACAGATTAAAGTTTTTTTGTGTGTGTCCGTCAACTGTCTTCTAGGATGTGAGTTTTTGTTGAAACACCGATTAAAATCTTTATTAAAACTACCTTATTTATGCAGGTTTGTGTGCTTACCTTATTTATTGCATCGATTAAATATTTAGTACATGAAATAATTAAACTTTTTGCATATTCTCCGTGTCGTTGTATTTCATTGCTTTGTGGTGAAAACAGATAAAAGTTTTGTTTTTGTATGTCCGTCAACCGTCTTCTCGGATGTGAGTTTTTGTTGAAACACCGATTAAAATCTTAATTAAAACTACCTTATTTATGCAGGTTTGTGCGCTTACCTTATTTATTGCATCGATTAAATATTTAGTACATGATATAATTAAACTTTTTTGCATATTCTCCGTGTTGTTGTATTTCATTGCTTTGTAATGAAAACAGATTAAAGTTTTTTTTGTGTGTCCGTCAACTGTCTTCTAGGATGTGAGTTTTTGTTAAAACACCGATTAAAATCTTTATTAAAACTCAAGTTAAAACTACCTTATTTATGCAGGTTTGTACGCGTACCTTATTTATTGCATCGATTTAATATTTAGTACATGATATAATTAAACTTATTTGCATATTCTCCGTGTCGTTGTATTTTATTGCTTTGTGGTGAAAACAATGAAATTTTTTTTTTGTGTGTCCGTCAACTGTCTTCTAGGATGTGAGTTTTTGTTGAAACACCGATTAAAATCTTAATTAAAACTACCTTATTTATGCAGGTTTGTGCGCTTACCTTATTTATTGCATCGATTAAATATTTAGTACATGATATAATTAAACTTTTTTGCATATTCTCCTTGTTGTTGTATTTCATTGCTTTGTAATGAAAACAGATTAAAGTTTTTTTTGTGTGTCCGTCAACTGTCTTCTAGGATGTGAGTTTTTGTTGAAACACCGATTAAAACCTTTATTAAAATTCAATTTAAAACTACCTTATTTAAGCAGGTTTGTACGCATACCTTATTTATTGCATCGATTAAATATTTAGTACATGATATAATTAAACTTTTTTGCATATTCTCCGTGTCGTTGTATTTCATTGCTATGTGGTGAAAACATATTAAAGTTTTTTTTTGTGTGTCCGTCAACTGTCTTCTAGGATGTGAGTTTTTGTTGAAACACCGATTAAAATCTTTATTAAAACTCAAGTTAAAACTACCTTATTTATGCAGGTTGGTACGCATACCCTACTTATTGCATCGATTAAATATTTGGTACATGAAATAATTAAACTTTTTTTCATATTCTCCTTGTCGTTGTATTTTATTGCTTTTGGTGAAAACAAATGAATTTTTTTTTGTTTGTCCGTCAACTGTCTTCTAGGATGTGAGTTTTTGTTGAAACACCGATTAAAATCTTTATTAAAACTCAAATTAAAACTACCTTATTTATGCAGGTTTGTACGCATACCTTATTTATTGCATCGAATAAATATTTTGTACATGATATAATTAAACTTTTTTGCATATTCTCCGTGTCGTTGTATTTCATTGCTTTGTGGTGAAAACATAATTTTTTTTTGTGTGTCCGTCAATTGTCTTCTAGGATGTGAGTTTTTGTTCAAACATCGATTAAAATCTTTATTAAAACTCAAGCTAAAACTACCTTATTTAAGCAGGTTTGTACGCATATCTTATTTTTTGCATCGATTAAATATTTAGTACATGATATAATTAAACTTTTTTGCATATTCTCCGTGTTGTTGTATTTCATTGCTTTGTAATGAAAACAGATTAAAGTTTTTTTGTGTGTGTCCGTCAACTGTCTTCTCGGATGTGAGTTTTTGTTGAAACACCGATTAAAATCTTTATTAAAACTCAAGTTAAAACTACCTTATTTATGCAGGTTTGTACGCGTACCTTATTTATTGCATCGATTAAATATTTAGTACATGATATAATTAAACTTATTTGCATATTCTCCGTGTCGTTGTATTTTATTGCTTTGTGGTGAAAACAATGAAAGTTTTTTTTTTGTGTGTCCGTCAACTGTCTTCTAGGATGTGAGTTTTTGTTGAAACACCGATTAAAATCTTTATTAAAACTCAAGTTAAAACTACCTTATTTATGCAGGTTTGTACGCGTACCTTATTTATTGCATCGATTTAATATTTAGTACATGATATAATTAAACTTATTTGCATATTCTCCGTGTCGTTGTATTTTATTGCTTTGTGGTGAAAACAATGAATTTTTTTTTTGTGTGTCCGTCAACTGTCTTCTAGGATGTGAGTTTTTGTTGAAACACCGATTAAAATCTTTATTAAAACTCAAGTTAAAACTACCTTATTTATGCAGGTTTGTAGCATACTTTATTTATTGCATCGAATAAATATTCGGTACATGAAATAATTAAACTTTTTTGCTTATTCTCTGTGACGTTGTATTTCATTGCTTTGTGATGAAAACAGATTAAAGTTTTTTTGTGTGTGTCCGTCAACTGTCTTCTAGGATGTGAGTTTTTGTTGAAACACCGATTAAAATCTTTATTAAAACTACCTTATTTATGCAGGTTTGTGTGCTTACCTTATTTATTGCATCGATTAAATATTTAGTACATGAAATAATTAAACTTTTTGCATATTCTCCGTGTCGTTGTATTTCATTGCTTTGTGGTGAAAACAGATAAAAGTTTTGTTTTTGTATGTCCGTCAACCGTCTTCTCGGATGTGAGTTTTTGTTGAAACACCGATTAAAATCTTAATTAAAACTACCTTATTTATGCAGGTTTGTGCGCTTACCTTATTTATTGCATCGATTAAATATTTAGTACATGATATAATTAAACTTTTTTGCATATTCTCCGTGTTGTTGTATTTCATTGCTTTGTAATGAAAACAGATTAAAGTTTTTTTTGTGTGTCCGTCAACTGTCTTCTAGGATGTGAGTTTTTGTTAAAACACCGATTAAAATCTTTATTAAAACTCAAGTTAAAACTACCTTATTTATGCAGGTTTGTACGCGTACCTTATTTATTGCATCGATTTAATATTTAGTACATGATATAATTAAACTTATTTGCATATTCTCCGTGTCGTTGTATTTTATTGCTTTGTGGTGAAAACAATGAAATTTTTTTTTTGTGTGTCCGTCAACTGTCTTCTAGGATGTGAGTTTTTGTTGAAACACCGATTAAAATCTTAATTAAAACTACCTTATTTATGCAGGTTTGTGCGCTTACCTTATTTATTGCATCGATTAAATATTTAGTACATGATATAATTAAACTTTTTTGCATATTCTCCGTGTTGTTGTATTTCATTGCTTTGTAATGAAAACAGATTAAAGTTTTTTTTGTGTGTCCGTCAACTGTCTTCTAGGATGTGAGTTTTTGTTGAAACACCGATTAAAACCTTTATTAAAATTCAATTTAAAACTACCTTATTTAAGCAGGTTTGTACGCATACCTTATTTATTGCATCGATTAAATATTTAGTACATGATATAATTAAACTTTTTTGCATATTCTCCGTGTCGTTGTATTTCATTGCTATGTGGTGAAAACATATTAAAGTTTTTTTTTGTGTGTCCGTCAACTGTCTTCTAGGATGTGAGTTTTTGTTGAAACACCGATTAAAATCTTTATTAAAACTCAAGTTAAAACTACCTTATTTATGCAGGTTGGTACGCATACCCTACTTATTGCATCGATTAAATATTTGGTACATGAAATAATTAAACTTTTTTTCATATTCTCCTTGTCGTTGTATTTTATTGCTTTTGGTGAAAACAAATTAATTTTTGTTTGTTTGTCCGTCAACTGTCTTCTAGGATGTGAGTTATTGTTGAAACACCGATTAAAATCTTTAATAAAACTCAAGTTAAAACTACCTTATTTATGCAGGTTTGTAGCATATCTTATTTATTGCATCAATTAAATATTTAGTACATGATATAATTGAACTTTTTTGCATGTTCTCCGTATCGTTGTATTTCATTGCTTTGTGGTGAGTAAAATAAATAAAAGGAGCAATTGATTGCCTACATAGGCTGCCTTTATAAATCCTTTTCAATAAATATTCACAATTACAACAAAAACATAACGGAAATCGAACCCAGATCTACAAGCACCGCCCGTTAAACTATCAGGGCGACGTAAAGGAGTTATAAACATAATTTTTTTTTAAAAAGATGCGCCAAAATAATGGGAAGTAAAATAATTGAACTGTAACAACTCAGTTTCCATTTAAGCAATCGACATAAGATAATGTGGAAAACCATTTTCTGGACATCTATTTTAATTTTTCTTGTCGCTTTTTTTAAATGGATTGAATAGAAGCTGAGATTAGCAAAATTAAATCACACTCCCAATTTTTGAGAAAGTACTATTACTTAAGTTTAAGTACGTCATCTCTCATAATATAAACAATAGGTTTTATTTAATAAAATTGAAAAAATATTTTAAATTAAATATGCAGCCACCCAATTCTCTTATATAATACGATTGAAAGTCGGCATCAACCAGGCTTGTTTATCATACAGGTTATTAGTATCACTGCATAAAAAACTAATCCTATTTAATTTGTGTTGTGGTGAAAACAAAATAAAGACTTATTTATGTTCTTAAATAGTTTTCTCATGCAGAAATTTTAATGAATTCGCCACCTCTTGGAAGAGGCGGGATTCAGAGAAATCTACTCTGACATTTTGATAGTTCGCCGAATAAGCAGGGTCCAATAAATCTCAATCTAGAGGTGTCTCTTCATACGAGAAAGAAATATCTCTTTTTTATTGTCAAAAAAAGAGAAGAAATCTGTTTCTGATTCGACGCACAGATTGAGTAAACATGAATAAAAGAGTCCCGTGTGTGCACATGCAATGCGTTAGAACATCAAGGCTGACACGCCGACCAATATGTGAGAAGAAAACTCACTTTCTTTGATCAGTCAGGTGTGGTTCAGAATTTTATTTGATATTTTCCTTGCATATGAAAAAGGCCTCGAGGGAAGTGATCTAACACGTATTTTAGAATATGTTTCTGAAATGAAAATGTTGTCATAAAAGTTCTTCCAGGTAAAGATATATACTGCATATATTATGGTCTATGACCAAGTACACTGTCCCTATTATAGTCACTTAATGAATACACAATATATCCTGGATATTAAATACTATTAATATTATAAATGTACACTTTTAAAAATATGTACTCAAAAATATCTCAAATGTACACATTTTTGAGTACATTTGATGCTCAACATCGCTCTGAATACAAAAGTTTCATTTTTGAAAAAGACATGTACTCAAAAGTGAGTACAATAATGAAATGTTCAGATGCTAGCCGGAATAGACTGCTCCCATAAATCAACTTAAATTAATAAATTAATATCAACAATTACAACTACGACTTATCGGGAATCGAACCCAAATCCTCAGACACATTAGTCCATAGCATTATCCATTACACTAGCAGGACAACTTGAAGAAGTTATAAACAAAAGAAGTATTTAAAAGGTGCGACAAAAGAATGGGAAGTAAGATAATTGAGTTGTAATAACTCAGTTTCCATTTAAGCATTCGACAGCAAATAATGTGGAAAACCATCTTGTGAACAACTATTTTAAGTTTGTTAGGTCACTTTGTTAAGATGACTTAAACAGAAGCTGAGATTAGCAATATTAAATCACACTGATCAGTTTTGAGAAAGTCTGGTTACTTAAATTTGAGTACGTCATTGCTCATTTACGATGAAATATTACTGAAAGAAAAATGAGTAGGTTCAGGTAATCATTTTTAAGTACCATTTTATTTACAGTGTATTTTTATTAAAACTAAATGTGCATTAATAATTTGGTTAGAATAACGTCGCACTAGAGCTAGGTAATTGGGTTATTGGGGACAATCTAGAATCTACCAAAGAAAAAAATATGAACACTTTTACGTTCAGATGACGGGGACAACATCCGAGTTAGCTTTCACACTATCATAAGTTCTACATCAAATTCAACAACTTTTAAAACCTTAATTTTGAAGCATGAGAATATTTGAAACATGAACTGTTCAAACTACACCAGATACATCTATTTAGAATAATAAAACAAAAGTGTGTCTATGGATCACAAAACACAAACTTCCCCTACATATAAAAAGCTGAAAATGTATATATTTAAGTACTATTCATTGTCAAAATAGACATCACCTGAGACTAGAATTTGTAAAATTCCGTTTAGTTTTTTTAAATGATTTTCACAATTTTAGAACAATTGTATAAAGAAATATCTTTAATAATATATTTCCATGATCTAGACAGTGTCTTTGTAGCTTAGTCGGTATTGCTCCGAACTTTTGAACAAGAAATCTCGGGTTTTAGTCCCAGCAACGCGAGGCCAATCATGTGCAAGAGAAATATAACAATGAAAATAATAAAACTAGCGCACTGAATAACATGAATGTAAATCCATGTAACCCAAGAGAAGAAGAGAGAGAGAGAGAAGAAAGAAGAGGAGAGAGGGAGACAGAGAGAGAGAAGAAAGGTTGGGCAACTATAGCTAATACCATTGCTATCTAACCACATCTATAACGTATTTTAATACGTTAGTTAAATTAGTTTTATATGGTTAGTTAATATTATATTAAGATTATACACTTGGCTATCGCCATTAGATATAGCTTTATCTTTCAGAAACATCGCTAAATGTTTTATGGAGATGTAAAGTGTTTATTTTTCTATTATTTTAAATTTACTTAAACACTGATTGAATAAATAAAAACATGGAATAAGTAATTGGGTTCAATCAAATTATATCTTAAATCAAATCCGTCAACAATTAAAAGTAACCAATTTCCACAGTGATGTAGTATGACCTGTCTGGACGGTCAAGGTCAAAATGATGTACTTAATTAAAAGACTTTCAGATGTTTTGAAACTTGATTTAAAAAACAGTCGTGTAACCTTAAATTAACCGTAAAATAATTAAACCTTAAATTAACCGTAAATTAATTAAACCTTAAATTAACCGTAAATTAATTAAACCTTAAATTAATCGTAAATTAATTAAACCTTAAATTAACCGTAAATTATGTCTTAAATCAAATCCGTCAACAATTAAAAGTAACCAATTTCCACAGTGATATAGTGTGACCATCAGTTCTGTCTAGATGGTCAAGGTCAAACTGATTAACAAAATTAAAAGACTTTCAGAAGTTTTGAAACTTGATTTAAAAAACAGTCGTGTAACCTTAAATTAACCGTAAATTAATTAAACCTTAAATTAACCGTAAATTAAGTCTTAAATCAAATCCGTCAACAATTAAAAGTAACCAATTTCCACAGTGATATAGTGTGACCATCAGTTCTGTCTGGACGGTCAAGATCAAAATGATGTACCAAATTAAAAGACTGTCAGAAGTTTTGAAATTTGATTTATTAAACAGTCGTGTAAACTTATAAATAAAGCATCGATCTGAATAGGAGCATATTACATGAAAATAAATATTGAAATAAATTTCCCCATTTAAATCGATTAATCGATTCCGATAATCTGAACGATTTTTTATTCGATTCTGGCAACGATATGAAGCTAAAACAGGGCTATGAAGATGTCGGCATGGGTAAGAATGTTCTATATTTTTACAAAAGTCCGTTTTCCACAGTCCCCAAATTACGTTTCTATTCCTTTTTCTTTCACTAATTCTGCATAAATTCAACTTAGTTTCTCTGAAAGAAGAATTTACCTACTTTAAAAATGAGAGTTATCTTTTTCGAAAAGTTCATTTGCCCTCGACTATCCAGTTGTCCTTTTTTACCCCCCTTCTTCTTTGCCCCTCATCAAGGAAAGAGAAAACTTCGAAAAGCCAAAGTTTGTCAAAAATAAATAATTCCGAAGAAGGAGCATTTTAAAATTAATTAAAAATGTCGACAAAAAACTCTGGCAGGAATACGAGAAATTGAAAAACGTTGGAAAAGGGAAAAAAAACAAGGAAAATCCTTTCTACTTCAGCTGAATCCGAGAATCCGTTCCAAATGAAGGAGGCTGTTAATTAAAGGAAAATGCTCTTTCGAATGGTAAAATGAATAATAGATTTCGATTTTTTCACTCCTTTCGCTCATTTTTTTCCCTGTTTCTACTTGGGTAAGAGTTTTAATGAAGCAGATTATTATGGGTTGAAATGAAATATTTTTCTCGTGCCATATCTTTCGGCTTTTATTGGTAATACCCTTAGGTTGAAGACATTTGTAATACACTGGCAAAAAGAAAATCCGTAATTAAAAGAGTCATTTTTTAGTAACAGCCAAATTTAAGATATTTTTAATATGATAAATATATTGTAAGCTGGATATTTTATGCCTTACTATAAATCTGATATTTTTTTCTGATAATGTCTTCAATCGGAATTTAAATCTACATAACATAAGCTATAAAAGAGGAAAAAAAGTTTTATACATACTGCAAAACTAGTTTCCCCTACTATACAGGGTGCGTTCCATAAGTAATGCGACTAAATTCATAAAAAAACATATATTCGACATATTCGTACAATTAGTTAAAAATCTTCAAAATAGCATCCTCCTACGTCGATACATTTATGGAGGAGGTTTTTCCAGGCCTAGAAGACATCCTGGAAAGCCTTCTCCGGGAGGTTCTTTAGAGCCGATGTAACATGAGCCTGGATGTTTTCAAATGTGTCCCAATGTTTCCCTTTCGAGGCTCCTTTTAAGCGGGGAAACAAAAACAAAGTCCGGGGGAGCCAGGTCAGGCTTGTAGGAGGCTGACCAACAAGTGGGGAATGCGTCCTGGCCAGGAAATCAATTGACAACGAAGGAGCTGTGGCTTGGCGCGTTATTGTGATGAAGTTTCCATGCGTCCTTGATGTCACTTCGGCAGCGCGCGACCCTCCTTTCTAGCCAGGACACATTCCCCACTGGTTTCCCAGCGTCCCCACAGTCCTGACCTGGCTCCCCCAGACATTTTTTTGTTTCCTCGCTTTAAAGGAGCCCTGAAAGGGAAACATTGGGACACGATTGAAAAATCCAGGCTCATGTTACATCGGCTCTAAAGGACCTCACAGAGAAGGCCTTCCTGGATGCGTTCCAGACCTGGAAACTCCGCCTCCATAAATGTATCGACGCAGGAGGGTGCTATTTTGAGGATTTTTAACTAATAGAACGAATATGTCGAATAAATTATTTTTTATGAATTTAGTCGCATTACTTATGGAACGCACCCTGTATAACGCATTATTACAAGCATTTACTTGGGTATGAACTTTTGTATGTTAGAACCGCATTAGTCTCCGTACTAACTTACCTTTCAGTAACAAATTCGTTTTTCCCAATTAAGATGGTAAAAGTAATAGTGTAGTAACTCAAAATCAGACGTACACCACTTTTCCACCGGTTGTGTCAACAATCCACTCATTGGTTACTGAACACAACTATAGGGAAAGTGGTTTAAGTCTGACTGTACTAACTTACCTTTCAGTAACAAATTTATTTTTCCCAATTAAGATGGTAAAAGTTATAGTGTAGTAACTCAAAATCAGACGTACACCACTTTTCCACCAGTTGTGTCAACAATCCACTCATTGGTAACTGAACACAACTATAGGGAAAGTGGTTTTAAGTTTGACTGTGACTTATTCCACTATTACACTCACCGCCTCTAATCATTATGATTTCAATTGGTATCACTGGTACTGAAAGGGTTAAAGGTCGTATCTCTAACTCATCGTTGTTCTTCTCAAGAGAAAACTGTTCAAACATCCTATTGTGTACAAGAAAATGGCATTAAGATGCAGATTTGAGTGGTCTTAAGCATGGCAGCAAACTTCAAAGCATTTTGTTGTTGACTGTCCAAAGAAAACTTTCTGTCTCTCATTAGCAATTTAGAAAATTAATCCGTTAATTTGCTTATTATATTTTATATGAGCTATTCGCATATATAAGACCAGTGCTCAATTACTAGAAATAGAGGTATCGGAACTGTAACCTTCCGTGGGGTGTGGGAGTGCAATGCATCAGCCATCAAACCCAAGTCTGGAATCGTAATTGTTTTTTCCTAAAGAGAGGCACCGGAACGCCGTTAAGGTGCATTCCGGCTCAAATCGAACCATGTATAAGACTAACGACCAAACCTTTGGTCTGACGCCAAACGATTGGTTAATAAGATTGGAATATCCTGAAGATATTTTAAATATTTCTGTTTTCAATCAGCAGTATAATGTAAAAGATGACCACAAAATTAAAACTGTTCAATGAGTTTGGTTTATATATTTAGATATTCCATCCTTGCACAATTTCATTTAAGTCCACCCTTAATTGTCCAACTTCTTTAGCATTTTATGTTTTCTAAAAACGAATGTGAAAAGTCTCCATTATATACTGTAAAAAATAATACTTACAAATGAGTATCTGAACCTACTGGTTTTCTTTGAGTACAATTGTACCATAAATGAGCGACGACGTACTCAAATTTAAGCTACTGTACTTTCGCAAAAATGAGCAGTGTGATTTAATATTGCTAATCTCAGCTTCCTTTAAGTCATCTTAACAAAGCGAGATGACAAGCTTATAATAGTTGTTCAGAAGATGGTTTTCAACTATATTTGATATCGATTGCTTAAATGGAAACTGAGTTATTACAAGTCAATTATCTTACTTTCTATTCTTTTGGCACACCTTTTAAATAAGTCTTCTGCTTATAACTTATTCATGACGCCCTGGTAGTACAACGGATTATTAACCGTACTGCGGTATCTTAGGATCTGGGTTCGATTCCCAGTAAGTCTTAGTTGTAATTGTTGATATTTATTGAAAGTGATTTATGAAGGCAGCCTATTTAGGCTCTTTTTTTTCAGTGTGCTTATTTTTGAGTACATGTCTTTCTCAAAATTAAAACATGTATTAGAAGCCATGATAAGCATCAAATGTATTCAAAAATGAGTACATTTTACTTATTTTTGATTACTTATTTTTAACAGTGTATCCCTTAAGGATACAGCAAACAACAACAAATCTCAATCTCATTTATATAGGGTTTGGTAAATATCAAAGTCCTTAGACAAAAGAATCTACATTAAGAGAAGGCAATTGATATTGGATTTCCCTGAGAACGAAAGTTTCTCCAAGCTAAAGTAAACTACAAAACGGATTATTTTATTTGTAGTAAGCAGTCGAATTTTCTTTATTGCCTCCTTCTTCTTCAAGTCCAAACAACGGTTTTCTGCTTCAGTCAATAGTACTTGGATGTACCAGGTATACAAAGATCTCCTCGTTGCGTTTAGCTACCGATAGAAACGAACATCTGCCTTATAGTGTTTGTGCTGCTCCCAAAACACGCCCACGGCCTGTTTGGAATTGTGTTTTTGTCGCCGTAACGAACTTGAAATAACGTTTTGTAGCTGCAGGCGTAGGAGATAGGCCACGGATTCTCAAATACAACTGAACAAAAACGATAAAGGACAGGGGAATGAAACGAAAAAATAATAAAAATCGTTTCACAGAGCTCTATTCAAACAAATCTATAATATATCACAGGAGACCAAAAGTCTTGTCGATTTTTCTTATAGAATGACGTAAATTAAAAGTGAAATGCTTGAAGTTAAATAATGTTGCGCTGTAATGAAAAAGTATTTTACAATTTGTGCTTCCCTTTCTAATAAATAACGGAATTAATGTTTTTTTTTTTAAATTGTTTGGTGATATGTTTTTACTGGTTTGACGATTTTCATTTAGGCATACTGAAAAAATAATATATTTTTATTTTATAGCTGGACGAAAACCATCTTAACACAAATTTTATATGATGATTTAATCGGAATATTTAAAAAAGTATATAGTATATAATAAGTTATCCGTAGATAGGTATATGTAGATAGGTAGGTCACGGATTCTCAAATACAACTGAACAAAAACGATAAAGGACAGGGAAAAGAAACGACAAAATAATACAAATCGTTTCATAGACAACAAACAAATCTATAATATATTCAAACAAATCTATAATATATCACAGGAGACCAAAAGTCTTGTCGATTTTTCTTATAGAATGACGTAAATTAAAAGTGAAATGCTTAAAGATAAATAATGCTGTGTTGTAATGAAAAGTATTTTACAATGTTTGCTTCCTTTTCTAATAAACAACGGAATTATTGTTTTAAATAAATTTTAAAAATGTTAAAAAAAATTCTACTGGTTTGACGATTTTCATTTAGGCATACCGGAAAAATAATATATATTTATTTTATAGCTGGACTAAAACCATCTTAAAAAAAATCCCTAAAAAATTTAATTGGAGTAGTTTAAAATGTATAGAGTATATAATAAGTTATATCGTTGGCTTAGAATGAAAACCGTATATATTTAAACCACAGGTTCAGAATCCGCTTGGCGACAAAAAAAAGCGATTCATTTATAAATGTAGAATTGTTTAAAAACAGGACGTCAGCGAAGAACCTAGTATCTTACGAAATAAAAAAATTAAAGAATATGAAAAAACTGGTTTTTCATCGTATTTTGTAGAATTTAATACATGTGAAAACCATGTATATTTGAATTGAGTTATTCATTTTAATACTATCTGAGCTAACCTTTATACTTAGTTTTCACATTTACTTGTGGTAATGTAGAGGTAAAACTATCGGGGAAATTGATTAATGTTATAACTATAAGATAAGATACAGAAGTGTACTTACGTAGGCCAATTTTACACGAACGCTTTTAACACGTGTTTAGCTTTTGCAGATGATTCTGTTATTTGTATTCTCGAATCACAGAGCCATCATTAAAAGCGTTCGTGTAGAATAGGCCTTAGTGATATTCAATATATTTTGACTAAAAACTGCTGAAAATCATTAAAACTCGTGGAGGTCTTGTGTCGTTCAGGTAAAGCACTCGGCTAGCAATCAGAGAGTTGCGAGTTCAACTTGGCATAAGGAATGTAAATGTAAGAAAAATAATAACAACTGATATCCAAAAAAAGTAAAATAATGCCATTGTAATTATCACAATTTAAATATATTTTTGTAAAGAACATTAAATCATTAGGGTTTATTTACATTATACAAATCTGTTAAGCAAAATAGAATTTTTCTTCATCATAAAAAGGTTGTAGTATACTATTTTCATTAGAATTTACATTATCATCTTTCCAAAAAAAATTTACGTAAATTGACTCTTTTTTTGTGTTTGTAGTGCGGCCCCCTATGTTGCAGCCTATGTAGACTATGCCTATATCCGGGCCTGCCCTAGATAATTTCAAACAAACATACCAAATTTATAGATATTTGCTGGAAATAGTTTTTCAATTTTTATGACCATCGGATTATATAGAAGGCAATATCCCTTAGAAAAATCTACATTCAGAAGTAATTGTTTCTATATAAATTACAAATAATATTGAAAGATTGCGGAATCTATCCCAAAGCCTTTTCCTATTCCCTAAGATCTCTTAAATCTTAGATAAATATCTTATTTGATAGTGTTTCAAAAGTCTGAGTGATTTTCCATACCCCTTGAGGTTGTACTTACGAATTCAATCTAGATAAGTGAATTCAAGTTGAGGGTTCCGATAATTGCGATTAACCACCACTAAAAAGAGATTTATTTGTTGTATCCTCCTAATGTAGTTTAGTTTAATGAAAGTAGGCATCTCTGCTTTCCGAGAAATCTTTGTATTAAGGAGCCTAATGTGCAGTGACTGTTTTGACGGACTGTTTTTCCAGTTGGTTTGAGTGCGTTTGTAAGTGTTTATAGCACTGGAGTGAAATAGAATCGTTAATGATTTTAAATAATTCATTCGAGGAAGAGGGCTTGATAATAAATTTTAAATCGTTGGGGATGTTTTTAGTTTGGTTGTACTAATAAACTTTTAATGATATTCAGTGAATATTGAATGTAATGTTGTGACATTTAGTTAATATAATAAAGTAGACCCAAACCGGATAATTGGATAATTCATGGAAATAAAGGTTATTAAAAAAATTGTGTATTGAAATGCATCGTTTCTTGAACTTATTACCGATATCGCTGCACTATCCACTTCTTTATCATTCATCTATAAGAAACTTTTAAAATGTTAAACTTGCTGATTTCACTTTTTGCTCAAAGCGATTAGGATAACTGGAGTTAGGTACTGTATTATATAATTAATTCATTGTATTATATAATCATAATATTTCGTTATACTTGTAAGAAATAACAATGGCTTAACAGTTAGTAATAATTTAAGAATAAACTGTTTTTAACAATAAATTAAAAGAGAAACTTAAATTAATTTCAATACATTATTATTTGATAAATTATTATTTGTTTTGCTGATTTATAAGGATACAGTTGAATTGAAATTGTTTAAATTAAAACTTTTCAATACACAACTACTCCTATAAAAATGTTACGGACTTAATTGAATACTTACACTTTAACATATCAGGGATAAATAGAACACTTTTCAAACATTCAGTACGTATTGATAAGACAAAAATTGGAATGTTCACTAAAATGTTCAAAACAATTAGAATTGGATAAAACTAGCTATTTAATTAACGCTTCATTTTAACCCACTGATGCTAAAAACCGTAAATATACGTCCTGGGAAATTCAGTCAGGTTGCATGGGTTTTTCAACTGAGGTGTTGTACTCGCCATGATTCCAAATTTTGAAGCAGTATTCGCTCTCTTTCCTTCGAGATAGATCCCGAGCTGTCGCCAATAGCTATTTGATGAGCTCTAGTGTGAATTAATTAAATCAACCAACCAAATTGCAGAAAATATCACGTGATTCCTTGTTTTCAAAGACGAAATCGATTTCAACGAGGTGGCGCTAGTGCCCTTCCTTTGTGAAAAAACTTACTAAGTCACTTTTTTTTTTGTAATGTGCTGAAATAAATTGTTATAAGGAAAAAACTCCCAGTCAATCACGTATGTGATTGAGAAATAAAACGCGGTTGCATATGAGACTCTTATATAGCTTCGTCAAAACAAAAATATTATTATCTCAAAACAAAAATATTATTATCTCAAAACAAAAATACTATTATCTCAAAACAAAAATACTATTATCTCAAAACAAAAATATTATTATCTCAAAACAAAAATATTTTTATCTCAAAACAAAAATATTATTATCTCAAAACAAAAATATTATTATCTCCAAACGAAAATATTATTATCTCAAAACAAAAAAAAAATTATCTCAAAACAAAAATATTATTATCTCAATACAAAAATATTATTATCTCAAAACAAAAATATTATTTATATCAAAACCAAAATATTATTATCTCAAAACCAAAATATTATTATCTCAAGACAAAAATCTTATTATCTCATAACAAAAATATTATTATCTCAAAACAATCCTTTAGTGATTAAATGAGTTTTTTGGCAAACCCTAAGATACACACTAAATGGCCAAAATATCTTGAGTACCAAACTGATCTGCATCTTTCATATCCCAAACGCTGAAATGTACGGTGTGTAGTGCATCGGAGATCCTTTGAGAGAATCCTTGATTAAAATCTGTTGTATTGTCTGCACTGTTGGCCTTCTGTTATCCCTTACAAACCTGGACACTCATACTTTCGCTCGAGTGACATGAAGTACGTTGAGACACAGTTTTTTGGCTAACAGTCCAATCTTTAAATACTTTCAGCTATTTTCCTGATGCTCACTCTATGTTTCCGAGCATCCCCAATCATCCGACGTTGAAGTCCTTCAAATAGCGTTTATTACCCATACATTTCCAACGTTACAGTTGTAAGCCAGCATCTTTCTTTTTCCTTCATACCTGGCGGAAACAATGTAATATCCCACCTCATTTACTTAAAAACACCAGGTGACCATAATAATTTGGCCGCTCAGTGTATCAATTAACACATTGCTTTAAACCAATGACTAACAAAACTTTTTTTTTTCCAAATGTGCCTATCCAATCTCGGGTATCTTAACAGTACCACTTATGGTTAAAGAAGCATTTCCCCCTCCCCGGTATTGATTTCTCATTTTTTTTCATTTCGGCCGAAAGGTATTCAATCATTACTCGGAGCTGACATTACTCAAAGCGAGCGAAAAAATATACCTTTCGACATGTTTTATCACCCCATTCTGAGCTTCCACATTCTTCTTATCTCCTGACTAACATGAATGGTTTTATTTTCTTTTTCACGGGGGTGGGAATGGTCTTTTTTTTATTTTTCGGTATTTTATTAGCATAGGAAGAAGTTCAGGTACGAAGGTAACTGATTGAAGGTAAGACGTTCAGAAGGTGGGTAAAGGATTGATCTGGAAAGACTATGAAGAATATAATCGTGTATGGGAGTTTTGTAAGGGGTAGAAATTATTTGTAAAGAGTAGTTTACATAAATAATATGTCAATAAATATATACTATGTGCACAATCGAGGCTATGAATGCATAATTGTCCGTTATTTTAGGAAGATAATGGTAACTGATTTCAGGTAAGACGTTCAGACGGTGGGTAGAGGATTGATCTGGAAAGACTCATCAAGATCAATCTGAATATGGGTGAAATATTAATTTAGATACTAAATTTATAAAAAGACTATAAGAGAGAGATTCTAAAAACACTATAAGGGAAAGAAATACTATAAGGGCAATATTCTAAAGACAGTAAGACAAAAATTCTAAAGACTATAAGGGAAATATTCGAAAGACTGTAATGGAAAGATTCGGAAGACTATAAGGGAAATATTCGAAAGTCACTATAAAGGGAAAATTCGAAGGATATATTATAAGGGATATCATATAGAGGATATAATCACTTGTCACTATTTTATAGTGATCCATTCGTAGAATATAAATCCGTGAAAATAGTACTATTGATTTGTTTGGTCTTGTTAAATAGAAAATTTGGCATAAATGCGTGTAAAATCTTAACAGACATTTTGTAGATGAGTAAAAAATTTACCTAGATTCTAATTACTACCTTTAACTTTTATGCTACACTGTAACATTTAGTTTATATAAATATTGTGGACTATCGGGACAGAAACACTATGGACGATTTTATGGGGATCCATTCCGAGAATGTAACCCCGAAAAATAACACGATTGATATAAATTTGGTATCGTTTGATAGTAAATTAGGCACCGATGCGTGTAAAATCTTAAAATAAAAATAAACCACATGAAGTGTACGGGATCTTGCGTTATAATTGTAATTATTCCGATTTCTTTCTACATACTGCTTAAATACCGCTTCAGATATAACCGTTTTGGCCATGCACAGCCACACCCGATTGGTGTTCTATGAATCTAGCTAAATTTTTATGCAAATGCTTCTATTTATCTGAGATAATAATGATCATTAACCCACTAACTCTCAAGGCAAAACTTCTAAACACTATAAAGGAAATACTCGAAAGACTGTAATGGAAAGATTTGGAAGACTATAAGGGAAATATTAACCCACTAACTCTCATGGGCGTGATATCACGTGATGATATATCTCCATCAATGACACATAATATAATATATCTCCATAATATATATATATATATATATATATATATATATATATATATATATATTAATTTAGATACTAAATTAATTAAAAGTCTAAAATAGAAGATTCTAAAAACACTATAAGGGAAAGAAATACTATAAGGGCAATATTCTAAAGACTATAAGACAAAAATTCTAAAGACTATCAAGGAAATATTCGAAAGACTGTAAAGGAAAGATTTGGAAGACTATAAAGGAAAATATTAACCCACTAACTCTCATGGGCGTGATATCACTTGATGATATATCTCCATCAATGAAGCCAATTTTAAAACTAATAAAAATACTCAATTTTACAATATTTTTTATTTAAAGATTTGAGGTAGTACTTATTAGTTATCTCTTTATAAAGACTATCAAGGAAATATTCGAAAGACTGTAAAGGAAAGATTTGGAAGACTATAAAGGAAAATATTAACCCACTAACTCTCATGGGCGTGATATCACTTGATGATATATCTCCATCAATGAAGCCAATTTTAAAACTAATAAAAATACTCAATTTTACAATATTTTTTATTTAAAGATTTGAGGTAGTACTTATTAGTTATCTCTTTATAAAGACTATCAAGGAAATATTCGAAAGACTGTAAAGGAAAGATTTGGAAGACTATAAAGGAAAATATTAACCCACTAACTCTCATGGGCGTGATATCACTTGATGATATATCTCCATCAATGAAGCCAATTTTAAAACTAATAAAAATACTCAATTTTACAATATTTTTTATTTAAAGATTTGAGGTAGTACTTATTAGTTATCTCTTTACAACTAATTAAAAATTCAAAATAATATAAAAGAGCAGGCACAGGAAAAATTCTTTAACTATCCAAGGAGAGAAGACATATTTGTAATTACAAATATCGCGTGAGTGCCATTGGTTAAAACATTTTTTTTTTAAATAATATTTATTTTTTTATCTTGCGCTTTTTTTAACAGTGACTTTAATATGCGCACTCTCAAAGGAACACATTTTATTGAATTTTCTCCAGTTAAGGTTCTTAGCATTAGCAATTGAATAAGTACCAAGTTTCAAACGGGCACGGAAATTAACGAACCAATAAAATGTGTTCTCTAATCTCCTCCATTGTTGCAACGTTTATCCCGGCACAATAGAAAACATTCATTCTAAACAATACAAAATATGTTCTAAGAAAGGTTTCGGAGTGTCATGTAAATGAGAGCTGGCATCGATAGGCATTATTTTTTTCAGACATTTAAGTCAATTGTAAGTTTCGAATAATTGCTCTGAGAAAAAAAGTAATACATTTTCGAAGAAAGAAGTCAATTCCGCAAATAAGAGAAGAGGGCGTAAAAAACAACTGGAGATATACCCCTATGCTTTAGAGTAAGTGATTTACGACAAAAACGTTAAGTTCACAGACAGGTTTACTGTCTACCACGATCTAATGATTAGAAGAAAGAAAAAAGGAATATTTTAACTCGGTAAGAATTATTGGGGAACTTCTTAGATATTAGCTTGATAAATTTCTCTATTTCTTCTTTTTTTTTATATACAGAAAAAAAAAGTCGAAAGTAGTTAAGGGAAAAAACTAGAAATTAGCTCTTTTGAAACAGTTGAAAAGTCGTTTATCGATCAGATAGGAAGGGACATAGCTACAAAGGAGGAAGAAAAAATATAGATCCCAAAGAAAAAAATATCGTCTGACATAAGTGAATGTGCCCGTAAAAAGAAAAGAAAAAAATCTCCGTAAGTTCTGAAAAACACTTTTTATCTATGTATTTTAAAATCTCCCTTTAATTTCTCCCTTCTGCGCGAAAAATCAGCATTCTACTTTTGTTGAAAGTCCACAAATCTAGCTCTAATTACTTTAAAGGTTGTAGGGTCTGTAATTGCCCCTGGCTTTTCAACAAAAGGCTTCTTGATGGCAGAAGGAAGATTTTGGGTTGACAATAGGGCATCAGATAACACCCGGGGCACCTTCAGACGATTCGTTCAAATGCAGATGCCGAAAAGTAAAACTGAGGCGCTTAGAAAGACTTATCAAATAAAAGTCACATAAAAAGAAGGCTTTTATGTCAGTTTTCATTTGGCAGTGTAAAATATCCTGGTTTTGTTTCCTAGAAACCGAAGACAAAGTAAGGGGAATTCCAGAAAAACGTGAAAAATTGCATTATTTTTAAATTGAATTTCTTTCTTTAGTATAGAAGTTCGAAAAATTTCGCACCAAGCAATAATAACAAAGAAACATTGTAACATTATTGTAAATTGTGTCTTGTAATATTGTTTTATTAATATGATTTAAATGTTTCCATAATTAATTTGAAATATGGAGATTATAGAAAATGTATAATGGAAATGCTTTTCAAAATAACATAATTTACAAAAAAAAAATTATAACATACACATTTTTTTAGATCATATTTAACATTTTCATATGCAATCACTTCAAATATTGCTATGGTAAAAAGACATGATACCACCTAAAGTTTTTTTTTTAATTTTTGACTTTTTGAATAAAACAATTTAATGTTTATTATTTAAATGTATACAATACAATAATTTTCACACAAAATTTTTTTCATTGTTTGTATTTTTTCAAAATTCAAGCTTTTTCAATTTTTTAATGTTTTTTTTTTAAATATTTACATTTTTTTACCAAATTTTTTCTCAAATGCCTTGAAATATAAATACATAAAAAATGGCATTAAATTTTTGTATATTACATGTATTTGATTTTTATATAAATAGTTATTCATAATAACCCAAAAATTTTCCTTAAAATTCATTTTTTGTTACTTTAGTAATTAAAACAAAAACTATTACTCTTAGAACTAATTTGTATGACCATTTATATTATACACATATTTTACAATATGGTTAAAATTTATACATTTCTCCTCTAATAATCCATTAATAAAATGTTATTTCCTAAGTAATTTTTGACATGAGAACTTTATTTAGTTCTATAAAAAAAAATGGTAGTCCGTGATTTGTCTAACTAAATTTGGTAGTCCGTAGCCATGTAATGATTGGGAACCATTGTATTAAGTAAACTAATAAGGTACAGAATACCTTACGTAACTGTATCGGCGACATATTTAGTATTCTGTTTACATATGCATTGGCGTGATCTTAGTAATCATCTAGTAAAATAAACTATTAATAAAATACATTACTTCTAACTAACAAATACTTATGTTTCAATATTCATACTACTTTTTTTTTCGTACAACAAAGTAGATAAAATATAAAACTCTTCTTCAAACTAAACAAAGCCTTAATTTCAGACTTGCTCATTTACAAAAAAGGCTCTTAGACCTACCACTATTTAAAAAGTTTTTTTGAGAAAAAGGAATGAATAAAATAGACTTAGAGTGCATTAAATAACACCATTAAATAACACGCACGAGGGAAAAAACCTACAAAAGAGTTTACTTTTGACAACTCGTTAAAAATGAAAGTTACTTTAAAAAAAACTCAAGTACTTTTAAGCACGCAATTGTATTCCTTTTCTTTCAAACTAACTTACGTCATTAGAATAGCTAGTGTTAGAGTTCTTTACTGCCGGCACCTGACTTTAGGCTGGCATAGTTGAAGAATGATGCAATAAAAACATCAATGCAAAAGATGACTTAGTATTTTCTAAGCAATTTTTACCTGGAAGACTTAAGAAGAAAATATAGAAAATATTTCTTTTACAGCAAGGGAAGATTTTTAAGAGAAAAAATTGCTGGGCATCTGGCAAGGAATATCGTAAATTAAGTAGCTTTGTAAGTGATACATTTTTCTTGTTTGTTTTTCCATACCACATATCCTTCTACATATTTTCTCAGCAGTTTTTCTTATTTATTGCAAGCAATATTTATTAATTCTTTATAAATATTGCACATTTCGCTATTTTGAAATTCTATTTTATTCTAAAATTTTTAATAAAAGCGTTTTCCTGTATGAAAAGGTATGAATCACCTACTTAATTTGTGATTTCCGACGTTATTTAAAAATTATTTTTGAACAGTCTTAATTTTTCTAATTATATTCTTAATACAACTTTTCGGAAAGTTGTTTTGCATCATAAAGGCATCTAGAATTCCTATTTTTTTATAATTGAAAATACACGCGTAAATTTTGAATAAAAAAGTCCCTAATTGCTGAAATTAGACACATATACCACATTAGAATTATATATTTTTTAATTGATTCATTTACAATCGTACAGTTACTAAAAATTTATAAAAAAAGGCAATATTGTAAAGTTGTATTCTCTGAAAAATAGTTTACTTTATATTTCCAATGCATGTATATTATATATATATATATATATATATATATATATATATATATATATATATATATATATATATATATATATATATATATATATATATATATATATATATATATATATATATATATATATATATATATATATATATATATATATATATATATATATATATATATATATATATATATATATATATATATATATATATATATATATATATATATATATATATATATATATATATATATATATATATATATATATATATATATATATATATATATATATATATTGTTTAATTTGTATTTTTTAACAGATATAGTTCCAAGACAAAAGCTAACAATTCAGATTTGAAGAAGTTTTCAACATCGAACATTTTTATGAATTTAAATGTTATGTGTATTACTAGAAAAACTAGATTGATGGGCGTTACCCAACCGCCAATTAAACATACCAACTATATTTAGTATATACCAATAAAATCTCAACACCGACAATAACATCTATAAAAAATATTACATGCAATTACATGGATTGATAGATAGATGGATGAATGGATGAGTGGATGGGTAGGTAGGTAGATAGGTAGGTAGATAGGTAGATAGGTAAATAAATAGACAGACAGACAGATATATATATATATAAATTTTATTGTAGTGGGCCACAGCCCATTCACAAAGGTTAGCAACATAATTTTACAAAGGTGGATAAAAAAAGGTGGATATAAAAAAAAAAGCGCAAAATACAAGATAATACATTTTTTTAAAGATTAAAACAAACTTAAAACAAATATACAAAGAAAGACCAAACTAAATTACAAGGGCAATTGAAGTTAGGGTTTTAATCTGTTAATCTGTTATTCCGTCACAAGTTCACTGTTCAAGTCCTCCTGGAATTTAAAACGGAGATTGCGTAATTATAAAAACAAAAATATTCTTTTCGTGAATTTTAGGATGGTTAAAATGTTACTGAACTTAATTGAGGATAAGTATTTTCGTCTGAATGCTTCGTAAATTAGATAGATCAAGAATACTTAATTCCAGGTTTCATTTTCTGTTGTGTTACAAAATTTACAATAAGTATTAAGAAAATTTTCGGAAGCAACTCCTTTAAAAAATATACATGATTGATTACAACGAATTCGTATAATATTTTTTATAGTGAAATCTGTATTTTAAATTAAGTAGTCTCCGACTAAATGTAAATTTTTGATTTATTTATACTGTGAGTGGTTAACACTATGAAAATATTATGAAAACATATATAGTAATAAATATAATTTTAATAACTATTGTTTTCAGAAAATTTATTATTTGCAATATTTTATAATTAATGAGATTTTTGTTTGCATGTAACTGTCATATTTTTTTTTTATATCTTTGTATTTTTAGTAAAATTAGTAATGTTCTATATATACCTGGGAGCAAGTTTTTAATGTTATGAGGTAATAAAATTAACAGATAATAATGTATCTATTTTATTGTATATTCTTTTACAGACATTATTGCAAGAATTTCCCTAAGTGACATAATGTATCGTCTACGGATATCATAAACAATCTAAAATTCTTAAACTTTGACGTTTCTTTAGAGCTATTATGTTTTTTGCATATAATATGTTACCTCCCTAAGTCATTTGATGCATGCATCGTAAATGTTGAAGGGAATTTATTGGAAAAAATATTTCAGAAAGTCTTTTATACAGTAGCTTTAACAAGAAAGAGTTCAGTTCTTTTTTTTGTAAGAATCTCAAAAGTTTATGAAATTTTTATAGCTTATAATCTTTGTTTTAGCAATATTTTCTAATTCGTTAATTATCCTATCGGTCAAATTAATCTTGATTAGATAAAATTATTATAATTATGGTGATGACTTAGTTAAAACTAGGATTTGTCATGATATTTTAATTTGTTATAATAACGGTTGAAGTATTAGTGAAATATTCAATGTGTTTATATAAGTTTTATGCTAAAACTATTTTCCCATCTGGGTTTTAACCAATATATCTACAATTAAAATAAAAAGAAGAGTGATCCAACATATAGAAATACAAATAAAATGTTTAATTGTCTATAAGGATAAGTTGGGAGAAAAATGTTAAAAAAAGTTGTCATTGTAAATCCAATTTTTTATTATTATTTAATTCTGAAGGTTATGAATATTTTTAATAAGAATTTTTCTCTACGAATTTTTATATTCAAAGGTGAGGAAAATGGATAATTTTCTGGGTATTAATAAAGCAAATTTTTTGGTCACATTAAACTTAAATAAATTACAATAAATAGCTACCTTCAACTTTTGAAATTGAGGTATATTTGATTATTAATGAAATGTTTTTGTAACAGTCCATTCTGATAACAATTTATAAAAAACCATTTTAAAAAAAATCGACTTTTTTATTATTTTTTATATTCGAAAAAGAAAACCTGCTATTATAATTTGGGTTTATATTTATTTAGAAATCGATGCTGTATTAACGTTATTTTTAATTTGATCAAAAACGATTTTTTATGTCATTTAACACACTCTGTTTATCTTGCAACGGACAATGGTTATCTTGCAAATGGTATCAATTTTATTATCAAAATATGTTTTTCTTGTTGTCAAGTTTAAAAAAAATCATGTTGGTAACATAACTATATTAATATGCAAACAGTATAAAACATATATTGTAGTTCATTCTTGCCATTTATATGCTTTTAAATTAATATATTTTTAGAATATGGCACTTTTTTCAAATATCATTATTTGTTTCCGAATTTCTTATTCTTTAGCATTAATAATTCAAATAAACATTTTTCCACTTTGCAAATTATCAAAAAGAAACTAAATAAAGTAGTTTTTTTTATAATTTTTCATTCAAATGTATTAAAAGGATCTATTCATCAAAACCCAGGAACATTGGGAAATAATTCGACTTTTCTAATTTACCTATAGAAGTTTTAATGCATCAAATTATCGCACGTTTTTTGTATACTCAAACAAATCGACTTTTGGACTTAATTTTAATATTTTGAAATTTAATATTTTGCTGCTGAAATGTGCTGTATTAAAAGAAGTAAATAAAAAAATAAGGCAATCAAAGCATAACTTTAACATGTTAATTTCAAAATACCCTTTTTATCCCATTACCTATTTCCACCCTTTAGCTTACCTTAACGTTTTAGACAGTTTTGGGACAGAATTCTGAATTTGAAAATATAAAGCAATTTTAATTTTTGTTAGGCTAAATTAATTAATTGCTTCACACTTTTATTATTTTTACCAATATGATAGGGGCTAATTTATATAATTTTATTTATATTGCATATGTTTTGAAATGAAATTGAATTCTCTTAAAATGGAATTAAATTTAATTTATGAAAATATATAAATATAAAAAAGCTGTCACTTTACTTTAAAATTATCATAAAAACATTAAAAAAACATTAAAAAAATAACATAAAAATAGTTAACATAAAAAACTATCCTTATAAGATATTTTATTTAGATTTCAATATAATTATTTTATTCAACATAAACATCCAACAAAACACTAAATAAATGTATTTAAATTCTTATTATTTAGTTTACATAGTTTTAAATATACAACAAAGAATAATACTTTCAAAAATCTCTCATTTTAATACTCGATCAATTTTTTTTAATTTTAAAAAGCTTTAAATTACTTCATATCAATAAAATGTTTGTCTTACAAACAATTGTATAATAAAAAAACATTTATCAAAACACATACTTTTATTCATATCTTCACTTATTTAATGCTTTCCTCCACTAAATATCATAGATCGTTATGAAAAATCCTTGCATTTGGAAGTGTCCCTTACAACTATTATACAGAACATTATAAGGAGATTTAACACTCTCTAGTATCTATTTTAAAGCCTTATGATTATCTCTATGTCTACATTCAGGCCAGGTAAATGAAGATATAATGGTCGTAGCTTTAGAAGAGGGTAATATTACTTTTACAACCAAAAGCTTAAGAATTCAGAATGTTGCACTGGTAACGAGGCAGAGGAGGGTATTGCCATTTTCAGAAATTATCCAGAGACCAACTTGAATAAATAAACATTTATTTTTTATTTTTTTATTTATAGTTCTTTTTTAATTGTAAAAACATATTTTGAAAACTTTTATATTGAAATGAAACGTCCACTCTGTCATTTAAATAAATTACACAGATACATACATTATTTTTTTTTAATTATTATTTTTATTATATATATAATATTTACTTTTTGTAACATTCATGCCTCAAATTTTGTTAGATTTTTAAAAAAACTTTTAAAGAGGAACATTTTTTTCGGATGGGATTTAGCAGTTGTAACGAACTGAATTATCCCGACAGAACGCTGCTTCAACATTTAGAAGTGAATTGCTAGAATTTCGAGCAGCGTTCGCTACGGATGCTGAATATCAGTCAGGAAAATGTTCCTTTTTGAAAATAAGCTCCTTATTTTGAAAATATATATTTAACTGAAACCCAACTATCTAAATTAACAATAATCGAATAAAAACTTGCTATTTTCATGGCTAAAGTTCTCGCGATATGGTTAAACTATAATCAACTCCTTTTGAATTTTACAAATAACGATGCACCTAGGACAGATGAAATGACATTATATAAAGTATATTTTGCTAGAAAAAAAGCAAATTTTTGAATTTATATTTATATTGTTTCTGCAATTATTTAAGTTTGGTTTGGTTTGGTTAATTAGAGTCGCACTAAAGCTGCACAGTGGGCTAATGGCGTCAGTTCGGGGCCTATCTTGAAGGAAAGACCCGGGAACATTGCCTCGTATTTTTGAACCATGGATAGATGACGAGGACGACACCTTAGCTGGCACTCAACGCCTTCAATAGACGTCGGGACTTTGGATCCCGATCAGATTTATCGTGCACCAGCCCCGTATAATTTTGATGCTGATAATTTATATGGATGTTCTGGACGACATTTTTAGTATTTTGTAGTGAAGCTAGCAACCTTCCGATCACAAGATCACTACTTTTTTACTTTTCTTAGTTAAGTCCGTAGCACAGGATCGAACCAGGAACCCTCTGATTCCCAGCTGACTCCTTTATCCGCTCTGCCACGGAGGCCTGCAAGTGATTAAGCATATTTATATTAAAAACATTATTCTGTTTGCCACATATAGAAGTAAATAAACATAGTTTCCTCAAGACTATACAACACTGTACTATATAAACAGTTAGTCTTTATAAACAATTATTAAATCAAATTTTGTAAAGTATATCTAAATTTATAACTGTAACTACCTTATTTACTGTAAATAATTAAATAACTATGAACCCTAATTACACATTTTTATATTTCCAGCTAGCGTTCTTTATTAAAAGATAAAGAATTTATTAGCCATTTTACGCTTGAAAAATAATTCTTCACAAAACATTTAACACGCCTAATTTTATTTTCGCTGGATTTGTGTTTTTGAGTGGTCGTTAATTAGATGAAAATTAAGCGCAGTTTGCTGCTTTTCTGCTTGGTCAACGAAAAAAAAATTATGACTTAAAAAACATCATCCTAATAGCGCAAATATTTTAAATGAAAGCAATTTTGTTCGTAGGTCACATATATCAGCACCATATAATTTTAACTTAGTTGCAGAGGTTTACTATATAGTAAGGAATGTTTTTTTTTTGAATTTATAGTTTAAATATAGTTGACGTCTTAAAAAGTCTATTGATTTAACTAACTATATTGTTTGATTATTCAGATTTGGAAACATTTTCCTAAAATACACTGTAAAAAAAAGGGTACTTAACAATGAATACCTGAACATATTCGTTTTTCTTTGAGTACAATTGCAACGTAAATGAGCAACGTATGACTTAAAAAACAACATTTTCATAGCGCAAATATTTTAAATGAAAGCAATTTTGTTCGTAGGTCACATATATCAGCACCATATAATTTTAACTTAGTTGCAGAGGTTTACTATATAGTGAGGAATGTTTTTTTTTTGAATTTATAGTTTAAATATAGTTGACGTCTTAAAAAGTATATTGACTTAACTAACTATATTGTTTGATTATTCAGATTTGGAAACATTTTCCTAAAATACACTGTAAAAAAAAGGGTACTTAACAATGAATACCTGAACATATTCGTTTTTCTTTGAGTACAATTGCAACGTAAATGAGCAACGTATGACTTAAAAAACAACATTTTCATAGCGCAAATATTTTAAATGAAAGCAATTTTGTTCGTAGGTCACATATATCAGCACCATATAATTTTAACTTAGTTGCAGAGGTTTACTATATAGTGAGGAATGTTTTTTTTTGAATTTATAGTTTAAATATAGTTGACGTCTTAAAAAGTATATTGACTTAACTAACTATATTGTTTGATTATTCAGATTTGGAAACATTTTCCTAAAATACACTGTAAAAAAAAGGGTACTTAACAATGAATACCTGAACATATTCGTTTTTCTTTGAGTACAATTGCAACGTAAATGAGCAACGTATGACTTAAAAAACAACATTTTCATAGCGCAAATATTTTAAATGAAAGCAATTTTGTTCGTAGGTCACATATATCAGCACCATATAATTTTAACTTAGTTGCAGAGGTTTACTATATAGTGAGGAATACTTTTTTTATTTATAGTTTAAATATAGTTGATGTCTTAAAAAGTATATTGACTTAACTAACTATATTGTTTGATAATTCCTAAAATACACTGTAAAAAAAGGGTACTTAACAATGAATACCTAAACATGTTCGTTTTTCTTTGAGTACAATTGCAACGTAATTGAGCGATGACGTACTCAAATTTAAGCATCGTACTCTCTCAAAAATCAGCAGTGGAATTTAATATTGTTAATTTTAGCTTCTGTTCAAGCCATCTTAACAAAGAGACCTGACAAACTTAAAATAGTTTTTCAGAAAATGGTTTTTCACGTCATTTGATGATTTGATGTCGGTTTCTTCAATGGAAACTGAGTTATTTCAACTCAATTATCTTACTTGCCATTCTTTTGGCACACCCTTTTAATACATTTCTTATGTTTATAACTTCTTCACGTTGCCCTGGTAGTGCAACAGATAAGGCACCGGACTTCGGTATATTAGAATATGGGTTCGATTCCCGGTAAGTCTTGGTTCTAATTATTTATATTTAGTGAAAGTGATTTATGATGGCAGGCTACGTAGGCAAGCAAATTCTCTTTTTATTCAATTTTGCTCATTGTACTCATTTTTTGTACATGTCTTTTTCAAAAATAAAACTTATGTATTCGAAGTTATGATAATCATCGAATGTACTCAAAAATGAGTACATTTAACTAATTTTTAAGTACCTGTTTTTAACAGTGTATGCTTACTTTTCAATTTTATATAAACCATATGGTTAGTTTAAGTAATTATAATAATAATCAGAACTGGATGGATTGGTAATAAAATTTTACTATATCGATTAATTAGTGCCACAGGTAAATGACAATTTCCTATTTTTTCAGGACAGACATTTGAAAGTTCAAGAGATATTATAAGCAACAACCATCAGAATTTTCGGAAAATTACAATAATTGTTTTTCATTAACTAAAATTAGATACCGTAGAATCGGATAAGCAGGCGAATGAGTAGGGGCAGTTTTGAGAAAAATGTTGTTGCGACTTATAAAGTTACACTATTTAATGTAAAATTATAGAGGAAATACTATTTAATCCCTGGCATTTGGCGATTAAATCAAATCACCGTTGGACTAAAAATTGCGCAACTGTGACGTCAGAGGTAGTTTATACAGGGTGCGTTCCATAAGTAATGAGACCAAATTCCGTATATTGGACAAATTCGTGCAATTAGTTAAAAATATTCAAAATAACATCCTCCTGCGTCGATACACTTATGGAGGCTGTGTTTACAGGCCTGGAAGGCATCCTGGAAAGCCTTCTCATGGAGATCCTTTAGAGCCGATGTAACATGAGCCTGGATGTTTTCAATCGTGTCCCTATGTTTCCCTTTCAGGGCTCCTTTTAAGTGGGGAAACAGAAACAAAGTCTGGGGGGGCCAGGTCAGGCTTGTAGGAGGCTGAGGAACCAGTGGAGTATGCGTCCTGGCCAGGAAATCGTTGACAACGAAGGAGCTGTGGTTTGGCGCGTTATCGTGAAGAAGTTTCCATGCGTCCTTGATGTCGCTTCGGCAGCGCGCGACCCTCCTTTCTAGCCAGGACCCATACCTTACTGGTTTCCCAGCGTCCCTACAGTCCTGACCTGGCTCCCCCAGACTTTTTTTTTGTTTCCTCGCTTAAAAGGAATGGGAAACATTGGGACACGATTGAAAACATCCCGGCTCATGTTACATCGGCTCTAAAGGACCTCCAGAAGAAGGCCTTCCTGGATACCTTCCAGGCCTGGAAACACCGCCTCCATAAATGTTTCGACGCGGGAGGGTGCTATTTTGAGGATTTTTAACTAATTGTACGAATATGTCGAATTAATTATTTTTTATGAATTTAGTCGCATTACTTATGGAACGCACCCTATATACTCAGCTGATAAAGAGTCTTCCCAGTATTACTGATTAGAGGACACCATTTGCAACACGTGTTTTCAATATACGTTTCTGGATTTTTGGCTCGACCTCACCCAAACTCATACCCCTTAGAATCTGCAAATATATATTTGTTATCATTTTCCATAAATTTTAAATATATTTAGTTATTTTTTCGGGTGAATAGTAGAATTGCCTCTATTTACCAAAGGTAAATATTTTAAGGTAATAAAAATTGTAAACACTTAAAAAAAATGTCATTCAGTCATGCTCTCTTGTTCCAACGCCATTTTCGTCTTGTTAAACACATTTTAAGAAGAAAATGTATCAATAAACGATTGAACCGTCAATTAAGTTGTTCTTTCAGAGGAGAAATTGTGGCTTGTCATTAGGTATTTTTATTGCTACCAATTTTATAATATTTTGAAGGTACCTACTCTTTCTTATAAAATCTACAAAGGGTTGTTTAAAAAGTAAATAATCATCTTCGAAATCCACTAGCGAGATTTCAGAATTGAAATAGAATGAAAAAAAACGACTTTTTATGTTCATTCGTACTTGCGAGTGAATAGCAGCAGTACATAAATTATTTTCTTTTGCCTTCAAAGTCAAAAATTTAACATATTTTGACCAGGAGGGCCTATAGTACAGGCCGAAACCGAACTTTTAAGGAATTGCACATAATTTTAAATATACAAAAAACAACAAATGTGCAGATAACAGGAGAAAACAGAAATTTAATTTCTCATCAATTAATCAAAAATAAGAGGGACCATCTACAAATTTCGATTCCCCAAGCAACTTTATTTCTTAGTTAAGCGAAGCAATTAATATACGGCCCCTTACGAAATTGTCTAGGTTAGTACAGAGTTGCTCTATTCGATGCTTTCTAGTTACCGTACAGTTAACTTTATTTGATCTTATTCAAAACTCGCCTCTCAACATCTCATGTTAGCTTTTCTTCATGGCTTATTACAACACATTACGGAATTGGAATTATCCCTGTGCATTTCTCCCGAAATGTGATAAATAACAAACTACATCAGACAAACACACCCCAATATCAAGCATTCCTCCCCCCTCTACACAGAAAACAACACTGGTAACAACCCGCTTGCTGCCTCAAAGGCAATGAGTAATGCCTGATAAATAAATCATCGAGCACGTAACAAAATTTCTCTTGCTGGAGATCGATGCTAGAATGCGATCTTAAATGAGTCCTACTTGAATATATCCGAAGCAAAAAAAGTTCCCAGCTAATGACGCGGAGCATCTCAAACATCTCCAAACGCAGCTGCGCTTGCGAGATTGAGCAGAGGTAGTTCCTTGGATCCGAGCCATGTAAGTAATGAGATAACAGACATTGGATCCGCATCCGAAGAAATTTCGGCCTGGAATTGGATGAATTGAAGGCAATAATGTACTGCATTACTGAATGGTGATCACAGAGGGATGAGAAATGCACCTCTCGAATGGGGCTGAAGATTGGGGTTGTGGACTGGATGCGAAGGGTTGATTCTGTTATGTAATTTGGTGTGTTTTCTGTTTTGTCTCGCCTTAACGTTATTAGGATTGTATACTTTGAATGAGCAGGAAGGATGCATAGTATCAATTTCGCGATGCTTGAATAAACATAAAATGTGCAATCATACCAGTAGCCCAGATGCAAATGCAATTATGTGCACTCTTTTTTGAGCAAATCGCGAGAAACTGCCAAACTTCATTATTTTCAATTCATTTTTTTTTTCAAATGTAGAAAAAGTACAATTTTTTTTCCTTCATGTGAAATTTATTAGTTTACTAAATAATTTATAATTTATACTTGTTATTATTCAAGAAACAAAGTATCAATTTCGCGATGCTTGAATAAACATAAAATGTGTAATCATACCAGTAGCCCAAATGCAATTATGTGCACTCTGTTTTGAGCAAATCGCGAGAAACTGCCAAACTTAACTATTTTCAATACAATTTGTGTTTTGGAAAAATGTAGAAATAATACATTTTTTCCTTAATGTGAAATTAATAGTTTACTAAATAATTTATAATTTTAATCTTGTTATTATTCAAGAAACAAAGTATCAATTTCGCGATGCTTGAATAAACATAAAATGTGTAATCATACCAGTAGCCCAGATGCAAATGCAATTATCTGTACTCTTTTTTGTGCAAATCGCGAGAAACTGCCTAACTTAACTATTTTCAATTCATATTTTTTTAAATGTAGAAAAAATGCAAAAAAAATTCCTTCATGTGAAAATTGTTAGTTTACTAAATAATTTATAATTTTAATCTTGTTATTATTCAAGAAACAAAACCCGCTATATCCACATTTCAACCAATCAGAAATAACGTTCGCCTGACACTCGCGTTTACGTCAGTTGAATTTTCACCTGTATAAAGCGTGGAAAGTGTGAATATAGCTACTTTTGCTTCTGCATGAATCTTCGTTTTGGAATTTTTATTAGTAAATAACTGCTCTGCGGCAACTGCTCTTTTTATTCATTTTAGTCATTTTTGAGTAGATGTCATTTCAAAAATAAACATGTATTCGGAGCTATGATAAACATTGAATGTAATAAAAAAATTATTATATTTTACTTATTTTTAAGTACCTATTTTTAACAGAGTTCTTTTGGCACACCTTTTTAACATTTATTCTGTTTAAAACCTCTTCACGTCACCCTGGTAGTACAACGGATAAGGCATTGGAATGCGGTGTTGAATGATGTGGGTTCGATACTCAGTAAGTCTTGGTTGTAATTGTTGATATTTATTGAAAGTGATTTATGAAAACAGCCTATGTAGGCGAGCAAATGCATTTTTTATTCACTTTTGAGTATTTGTATTTTTCAAAAATGAAACTTATGTATTCGGAGCCATGATAAGCATCGAATGTACTAAAAAATGAGAACATTTTACATATTTTTTGGTATATATTTTTAACAGTGCAGAGACCATTTATAACTGTGCAATAATAAGAAATCTATAAAAAAACTAAATTTACGACAAATAAAAAAATGCAACATTAAAAAATTAACAGCTTTATAGAAGAAAAACATAAATTTTCAATTTATAGAAAATGATGTGGTTTTTTAAAGCATTTAACAGCTCACTAATGCAGTTTCCAAGAAGTTTGGGAAAGGTTTACATTTACTTATGATGAGTATATTTTACTTATTTTCAGTATCTATTTTTAACAGTGCAGAGACAATTTATAACTGTGCAATAACAAGAAATCTATAAACACACTAAATTTACGTCAATTAAAAAAATTCAACGTTAAAAAAATAATAGTTTTTACAGAAGAAATAAATGATTTTTCAATTTATAGAAAATGCTGTGGTTATTTAAAGCATTTAATAGATCACTAATGCAGTTTCCAAGAAGTTTGGGAAAGGTTTACATTTACTTATGATGAGTATATTTTACTTATTTTCAGTATCTATTTTTAACAGTGCAGAGACAATTTATAACTCTGCAATAACAAGAAATCTATAAACACACTAAATTTACGTCAATTAAAAAAATTCAACGTTAAAAAAATAATAGTTTTTACAGAAGAAATAAATGATTTTTCAATTTATAGAAAATGCTGTGGTTATTTAAAGCATTTAATAGATCACTAATGCAGTTTCCAGGAAGTTTGGGAAATGCTTACATTTACTTATGATGAGTACATTTTACTTATTTTTAGTATCCATTTTTAACAGTGCAGATACCATTTATAACTGTGCAATAATAAGAAGTTTATAAACCCACTAAATTTACGTCAATTAAAAAAATTCAACTTTAAAAATTAACAGCTTTACAGAAGAAAAAAAATGAATTTTCAATATATAGAAAATGCTGTGGTTATTTAACAGATCACTAATGCAGTTTCCAGGAAGTTTGGGAAATGTTTCATTTAATCCCCTCTAAAACACAAAGAAAGTATACAGCAATTCTTTATCAGATTAAAGTAAAGCAGCCGAAGAAATTTCATGTCACGTTTCTTTCTTACTTGGAATGCAGGGTCACACCGAGCAGAATATTCGTGTGCGGAGACGATTTTTTTAATAATCTTATGCATACATATTGTCTTTTTACCTTACGCAAGCTATAAATTTCGAAAATTCTCTTGGGCATTATTCTCTGGAAATAAGACGACAATAGGCATTTTATGCGCGCAGTTAATTCCCAATTGCACGGAATCGGGAAATCAGGAAACGGTTCGTATTTCGGGAGAGCTCTCATCGATTTGGAATTTTGTACTCGTCGTTTGAAAGGAACCATTTTCTTCAAATGATAAATTACGATTTAGATAAATGGATGAAAAGGAAAATGTGATTTTCTTTTAAATATAAATCGGAAGGATGTCTGTCATTTGCATTCTGTTGGGAATTCGAGGTGGAATCGGTTGCTGTTAAATAGAAAATGTTTGTTTTATTTTAACTAATTTGTTCGATATTTTATATGCACTCTGTACAAAAATGGTACTTAAAAATGAGTACAAGAACGCACTCGTTTTCCTTTGAGTACAATTGCATAATAAATGCGCGATGGCATACTCAAATTTAAGAAATCGTACTTTCGCAAAAATGAGCAGTGGGACTTAATATTGCTAATCTTAGCTTCTGCTCAAACCATCTTAACAAAGCGAACTGACCAACTTAAAATATTTTTTTCAGAAAATGGTTTTATACATCATTTGATGTCGATTGTTTAAATGGAAACTGAGTAATTACAATTGAATGATCTTACTTACCATTCATTTGGTACACATTTTTTACATTATTTCTGTCTATAACTTCTTCGCGTCGCCCTAATAGCTTAACGGCTCTGGACAGAGGTGCTTCAAGATGTGGGTTCGATTCCCGATAAGTCTTGATTAAAATTATTGATATTTATTGAAAGTGATTTATGAAGGTAGCCTATGTAGGCTATCATCTGCTCATTTTATTCATTTTTACCCATTGTACTCAATTTAGTACATGTCTTTTTCAAAATTGAATCTTATGTTTTTCGGAGCCATGATGAGCCTCAAATGAATTAAAAAGTGAGTAAATATTACTTATATATTTATTTATATATTGACGAAATTATTTATTTCAGAAAACTACCTTATCAAAGAAACGAACTTTTAGTGAAAATGCAAATATTGGTTTCAGTTTTTATTAACCCAATTTGCAGACAGAAAATGCACGGCAATCAAACAAATATTTTTAAAATGATTTTTTTCCGAGAAAAGAAATTCACAGAACAATGTCATAATAAACGCTTTCCCTCGAATTCGGTCCCACGATCCCTCCTTATTTGTATATATCTTTTCCCATCTCCTATTAATTCTCTGTACTTGTCTTTTAGAACCCGACTCCAAGAATTTTGCTTCTCCGTTAGAACAATAGCAGGTAGCAAATGCGCGTAATGCATTTTTTCGATACATTCTCGACTCTTCGCTATTTCCGTGCAACTCCCTAGAGCCTTACTATTTCCTAGTACGTCCTAGACAAAGTGTCGCGAGGTGTTTCAGGAGAAGGAATTTTATATAAATTCCGGAATTTTTCTGGAGACAGCTTTCCGGATATTATCCGCGTGTTATGTTCTAGTGTCGCAAAATATTCAGGTTATCTGAAGCTTTTTGTAAAGCAGTAAATAATCCCCTTGCGTTGAATGCAAGTTTCCGTTTACAGGGAGACACGTTGGAGATATTGTTTTCGTCCTTTTTTGAAAGTGTAGAATTTGGAATTGAAATATTTTTTTGTTTAGAAATACAATAAGTATTTTATTGAGTGATAAAATAATAAAATACAACAATACTTGTATTGCTAAATAAGGATAAAATTTAATTAAAAATGCATAGAAAAATCAAATATGAATCAGCGCTTGAGCTGCATGAAGCATAACGATAAAAATATACTGTAAAACAAAAAATTTAATAAATGAAAAAAATATAAACATTAATAGTTAAATTAGGGAAGAAATGTAGCAAATGTAATGAATGATAAATAAAAAAAAATATATATTTAATTCTTAAAGTAAAAATTATACTAATAAATATTCCATTAAAAAGTGAAAGACATAAACAAAACGGTACTTCATCGACCCCTTCTTATATATATATAAATATTTATATATATATATATATATATATATATATATATATATATATATATATATATATATATATATATATATATATATATATATATATATATATATATATATATATATATATATATATATATATATATATATATATATATATATATATATATATATATATATATATATATATATATATATATATATATATATATATATATATATATATATATATATATATATATATATATATATATATATATATATATATATATATATATATATATATATATATATATATATATATATATATATATATATATATATATATATATATATATATATATATATATATATATATATATATATTTATATATATATATATATATATAACAAAAACATAGTAGAAAACAATGGATAATAATAAACAAAATTATATAATTTAATAAAAATGCATAGAAAATCAAATATGAATCAGCGCTAGAGCTGCATGAAGCATAATGATAAAAATATACTGTAAAACAATAAAATAATAAAATATATTAAATTAGAAAAACACTTTAGTTAAATTAAAATAAAAAATATGGCAAATGTGAAAAAATCATAGTAATAAAACTAAAATATGAATTATTTAAGTAAAAATTATACTAATAAATATTTATTAAAAGGTGAAAGACATAATCAAAACGGGACTTCATCAGGGGGCATACACCCCCTTTTTTCCACGAAGAGAGGGAGAGAGAATTTGTGGAAAAAAGGGGGTGTATGCCCCGGCTAGACCTCACATCATGCCTTGAGTTTGTACAGTCAGGATGCTTTTTTCGCTTGCATCTTGTAGGTTTTTATATTTTCCATTTGTTGTCACTAATTGATCTGTCTAATCTGATGACTTTTTTTGTTTATATTTTGTATATACTATGTATATAGTTTGTATATATTCTTGTATATATTTAGTAACTTTTAAATTACTTAAAGAAGTATTTAGAGCTCTTGGGGTTGGATTGGCAATTTGTTTTTAACATTGCTAATACAGAAAGAGCTCTTTTTGACTTTTCAATGCGATCCTACCCCCTGATGAAGTACCGTTTTGATTATGTCTTTCACCTTTTAATAAATATTTATTAGTATAATTTTTACTTAAATAATTCATATTTTAGTTTTATTACTTTGATTTTTTCACATTTGCCATATTTTTTATTTTAATTTAACTAAAGTGTTTTTCTAATTTAATATATTTTATTATTTTATTGTTTTACAGTATATATATATATATATATATATATATATATATATATATATATATATATATATATATATATATATATATTAACTTGCGGATATCCTTTTAGTAATTGGTATCTATACTGGACAATTAAGTATCATTTGATCCTTAATATGTAATATACCAGGGTGACGGCGCGGAACGCTTATACCCTTTCATCGAAACAAGTGTCGTTGGCGACGGCCATGAATTTATCGAAAATAACTCTGTTAATCCGTTTACTAGAAGCAAGAATTGCCCAGTCCAAGCTGGCAAACGTTCCCTTGAAAAGGAGAGTACAAGTGAGAAGAGATAGTTGTTCTCAAGGATAGGATGTCCATTTAAATGGCCCATTTTAATGGTTCATTTAAAAGGTTATGACAATAACTGAATCAGATAAGTTGAAAGCAACATAGGGTATTTGATTGTGTATTTGTGTCTTCCTTAACCCTCTAGTGCATAGTGTAGCATACATGCTACACAACTTTAAAATGACCGCTATTTGCATATTCTCGAAGATTATTACTTATAAGTAAAATCTGTCTCTACAAAAATCCTAGTTAATACCAGAGGAATGTCGATTGTATTTAACTATATATTCATACTTTTTGAAAATTATTTTAGTAATTACACATAATGTTGCATATACTTTACACAACGGTTTTAATTCATTTTTTTATTCAATAGGCGCTTAGGATTTTTTTGTATTTTTTTTCAGCGGTCCAGGAGCAAAAAGAAAACTAAAAAAGAAAAAATCATGCATCAGAGGTTTAAGGATTCACATTAGATTATGTCCTTAATTCATGAGTAATTGCAATTAATTATACCAAAGGCAAAAGCAGTTACAAACAAAACTTCGAAAAATGGTATTTAGGTATTAATATAGCATTTTGTAACTTTGGCTGCAATTTTAATTTCCGTTTTTTATTAATAAAAACTGAATGAAGAAGTTCACAGGATCAAAAGGAGCTATATCCAGCGAACTGGAATATGAACTCAGATATCGTTTGATTTGTGATTGGTTAGAATGCGAATATAGCGGCTTCTGATTATTGGACAAAAACAGGATTGCGACGCAACCAGTTGCAAAACCAGTTAATAATCCGACTACAAAAGAAGTTATGTGAAATTTAAAATTTTGATTTTTACGTACTCAGTAATCTGAGAAAATACACATTTTACCGATTTATTATTATTATTATTATTTTTAATAATATTGTATTAACAATTGCTAAGTTTTGAAAAAATTGCGATTTACTCAAAAAATTTCTTCGTACATATAATTGTTTTTACATATGGACTACTCAAGTTATGTGATGTATATCGAAATCAAATTTATTTTGTTAAAAAATTATGGAAAAAATCTTGAAAAAAATTGTAATTTTAAACGAAAATTATAATTTTTTTTTATATATTTAAAACAAATCATTAAAATAACTTATTACATAAAAATTTTAGGTTAAATCTTAATGTTTGAATTGTAAAAAATATTTTAATATGTATTGGTCCGTGTATTATTTCATATAGTAATATTTTTTTTTAATACAATTTTAAACGAATGTCGTTCGAAGAATATTAAACACAACACAGGTCTCACATCTAATGTGTTTATACAAAAGTTTTTAAAATTTATTTTTATAAGCCCCACTTTTATATCAAGCCCCAACCCAAGAATGATATTTTAATATTTTTGGAACGTGAGTTAATTCATGATATTCCAGATGAATATAGAAAAAAGTTTTCCCCAAAAAGCTCCAAAATTTTCAAGCTTTTAAATTTTCGATTTCAATGCAGACAGAATATCGATTTTCACATAAAACACAAAAAATAAATATATTTCCTTTTAAAACGTCATTTCCCCCAATATGAATTGTTTTCACGTTTAAGTGATTCTCGTGCATATAAAAACCATTACTTCAGATGTCCTGCTATCGAAATTAAACATTTCTGGTTCATACAGAACCACGTGGAAACCATACACGAAACATTGAAGATGGAACACCTCCGATGCTTCTTGAATGCCAAATTACACTCAATATATATTTATTGCTTGAATCCCCCAGCCCGAAAGGCATGGGGAAGACTCAAATATTGAAGATATATCGTGGAATCCAAAGTCACAACTATATTCATAAGCTAAGCCTTACTTTCGCTTTCCAGATTCGGAATCTAAAATCTTGATTCGTATTCTCCAAACTTATTCCTCAAAAAGTGGAGAATACACAATAGTTCTGGGGGAGATAGATTGCCAGAAAACTATTCCTTCTTTGGAGGGGAGCTGGGGGGGAAAAATTGGGATTTTTTTTCTTGTATCTTAACTAAAAGGAAAAATAAAATGGGATGTTAAATAAATAGGGAATGTTCCGTGAGTAGAATGGGATTTAAAAACAGCTGAGGATGACGTCTGGCGCACAAATGGAAAGATTATCTCAAAACCGTTTAACATCGGAAATTATTTTCTTCTGCTTCGGATTCCAAATTTAACCCATATTTTAAATTTTTTAGGGACGTGATCATAGGCGTAAACTTTTCATAAATAAATATTAAAGGGGCCCCTGGGCCCCGTCCGGTTTTGTTTTGGTTTTATTAATTAACGCCGCACTAAAGCTGCACAGTGGGCTATTGGCGACTATCTTGAAGGAAAGATCCGGGAACGATGCATCTTATTTTTGAACTATGGTCAAATGACGATGACAAAACCTGAGCAGGCACTCGACGCAACCTCAATAGGCGTCAGGACATTGGACCCCGATCAAATTTATCGCGCACCAGTTCCGTATACACGCTAGTATAATTTATTGGATGTAGATTAACCAGACTTATTTTAAAAATATTTTCTCCTATTTCAGAACATTTTCATTGTTAGACGGATTGTATAAATATTATATAATTTGATTCATTTAATTTATTAAAACGGATAACCTCAAAATATACTACCCGAGACATGAAAAAAAAGTGAGCAAAAACTTAAAATTCCTGATGAATAATAGCTGTGAGCTATATGTGTCAAACGATGGACGATTTTCTGTGGAAGATTTTCTAGTATTTTGGTAGCGAAGCTAGCAACGCTACGATCGCACGATTTTTACTATTCTTTGTCAAGTCCATCGCACTGATTGGAAACTAGCAATAGTCTGATAACAAGATGAACGCCTTTATCCACTGGGCCACATAAACCCTGGGACATATAAAGGTCTATCGTAGTTCAAATGTCCTCGCGTTGGACATGGTGTGGAAGTTTAAAGTGTGGGTTGCCTCGCCATTGTCCATGGTTCAAAACCACGAGGCAGGGTTGCCCGGATGGTGAGTTTGTTGAATCAACGTCGTAAGGGAGCTTGCAATCGGAGGGTTTCTAGTTTCGCTACTAAAATACTAGTAAGTTGTTTAAAAATATCAAACAAATTTACTGGCGTGTATACGGAACTGATGCACGATAAATCTGATCGGGGTCCAATGTCCTGACGCCTATTGATATTGCGGCGGGTCAGCTCTGGTGTTGTCTTCGTCATCGGACCATAGTTCAAAAATACGAGGCATCGTTCCCGAGTCTTTCCATCGAGGTAGGGCCTCCAGTGGCCCAGTGGATAAATGCGTTCAGCTAGAAATCGGAGGATTGCTGGTTCAAATCCGACTTGAAAAAGAAAAGTAAAAAAGTAGTGATCCTGTGATCGGAGGGTTGCCAGCTTCGTTACAAAAATACTAGAAAGTCGTCCAGAAAATCCAACAAATTACACTGGCGTGTATACGGGATTGGTGCACGATATATCTGATCGGGGTCCAAAGTCCCGATGTCTATTGAAGGCGTTGGGTGCCAGCTCAGGTGTGGTCCTCGTCATCTGACCATGGTTCAAAAATACGAGGCATCGTTCCCGAGTCCTACCATCAAGGTAGGGCCTCCAGTGGCCCAGTGGATAAATGCGTTCAGCTAGAAATCGGAGGATTGCTGGTTCAAATCCGACATGAAAAAGAAAAGTAAAAAAATAGTGATCTTGTGATCGGAGGGTTGCCAGCTTCGTTACAAAAATACTATAAAGTCGTCCAGAAAATCCAACAAATTATACTGGCGTGTATACCGGACTAGTGCACGATAAATCTGATCGGGGTTCAAAGTCCCTACGTCTATTGAAGGCGTTTGGTGCCAGCTCAGGTGTTGTCCTCGTCATCGGACCATAGTTCAAAAATACGAGGCATCGTTCCCGAGTCTTTCCTTCGGTTTGATTATTTAACGTTGCACTACAGCTGCACAGTGGGCTATTGGCGACGGTTCGGGGTCTATCTCGAAGGAAAGACTCGGGAACGATGCCTCGTATTTTTGAACCATGGTCAGATGACGTGGACAACACCTGAGCTGGCTCCCAACGCCTTCAATAGACGTCGGGACTTTGGACCCCGATTAGATTTATCGGTCACCAGTCTCATATACACGCCGATAATTTTTGTGGATGTTCTGGACGACTTTTCTAGTATTTTGTAGCGAAGCTGGCGCAAACCTCTGATCACAAGATCTCTACTTTTATACTTTTCTTAGTCAAGTTCGTCGCACAGGATCGAACCAGGAACCCTCTGATTCCCAGCTGACGCCTTTATCCACTCGGCTACAGAGGCCTCGGAAACGTTTAAAAGTATATTGGCGGAGTTGTTTCTGCCATTATTTTCAATCTATGGGCTTTAGAATCCAAAAAATAATTCACTAAGCATTGTGAAAACAGAATGCAAGGAAACTGATAAACTCGCACTTTTATTCTACCTCCAGTAAAAAAATCACAGAAACAATCTCTTCCAAACGGAAGTTAAGAACTTTCACAGCCGAAATAAGAATACTTGTATAAAGTTACCATCGAAAAAATTGCGGTCTTCCTTCTAAAAAAAAGATAACAGAAAAAAGTGGGGAATTTGTTGTATCTTTCTACCACCCTTTCCAAATTTTATTTACTTGTACATTTTTTTTGTGTATTTTCGGAAAACGTTTTTGTTAGCCGAGACTTTTTTGATGGGCAGCGAGCGCTGTATGACTGGTTGCTACAAGCTTCGCTATTTGACGAGACAGAATTGTTGCTCGATGGGCTTGTCAGTTGTGCTTAGGTTGATTTTTTACGCCCCTGTGTTGTTGACAGAGCTTCTCGTCAAATAGCGTAGCCTCAGGGAAGCATTTTTGTCCGGATAAGAAATAAGAGTTGAAGAAAGGAAGTGTGGTTTGGTAGTCCGTTTTTTCTTTTTTTAAAGAAGAACTTGAAATATCCAATATCAACGTAATTCGGATTTCAAAGAACTCGGAGAGAGGCTTAAAAAGAATCAATGTTGGGTTGGAAGAGCTTTGGCGAGTATTGCTTTTCCGCGACAATTTGTCCATTGTGATATCGAAGGATGAAAGTCGAAGAATCAGTGGAAAATGTGAAAAATTAATTTTATTTGTGTAAATAATTTTTATTTTATTTTCATTCATTTTATTTTAAATTTTATTTTTGACTTTCTGAATCAATCAAAGTTTTAATGTAAATTATTAAAAAATTTATTAAAAAAAATATATTTCACACAAAAATTAAATAATTGTTTGTATTTTTTTAATTTAAACTTTTTCAATTTTTAAAAACTTTTTAAAACGGTAAGGCTTTTTTTTTTTAAATATTGATAATTTTCAACAAACTTTTTTATCGGATTCTTTGAACTAACTATTATTTACTTGTAAATTTTTTGTGTATTTTCGGAAAACGTTTTTGTTACCCGATACTTTTTTGATGGGCAGCGAGCGCTGTATAACTGGTTGCTACAAATTTTGCTATTTCACGAGACAGAATTGTTTCTCGATAAGCTAGTCAGTTGTGCTTAGGTTGATTTTTTACACCCCTGTGTTCCTCAGGGAAGCATTTTTGTCCGGATAAGAAATAAGAGTTGAAGAAAGGAAGTGTGGTTTGGTAGTCCGTTTTTTCTTTTTTTAAAGAAGAACTTGAAATATCCAATATCAACGTAATTCGGATTTCAAAAAACTCGGAGAGAGGCTTAAAAAGAATCAATGTTGGGTTGGAAGAGCTTTGGCGAGTATTGCTTTTCCGCGACAATTTGTCCATTGTGATATCGAAGGATGAAAGTCGAAGAATCAGTGGAAAATGTGAAAAATTAATTTTATTTGTGTAAATAATTTTTATTTATTTTCATTCTTTTTATTTTTGACTTTCTGAATCAAAGTTTTAATGTAAATTATTAAAAATTATATATATTTCACACAAAAGTTAAATAATAGTTTGTATTTTTTTAATTTAAACTTTTTCAATTTTTAAAAACTTTTTTAAAACGATAAGTTTTTTTTTTAAATATTTATAATTTTTACCAACTTTTTTATCAGATCCTTTGAACTGACTATTATTTACTTGTACATTTTTTGTGTTTTGTCGGAAAACGTTTATGCTACCCGAAACTTTTTTGAAAAGCAGCGACCGCTGTATGAGTGGTTGCTACAAGATTCGCTATTATCGAGGCAGAATTGTTGTTCGTTGGGCTAGTCAGTTGTGCTTAGGTTGATTTTTTACGCCCCTGTGTTCCTCAGGGAAGCATATTTGTCCAGATAAGAAATAGGAGTTGAAGAAAGGAAGTGTGGTTTGATAGTCCTTTTTTTTTTTTTAAAGAAGAACTTGAAATATCCAATATCAGCGTAATTCGGATTTCAAAGAACTCGGAGAGAGGCTTAAAAAGAATCAATGTTGGGTTGAAAGAGTTCTGGTGAGGATTGCTTTTCCGCGACAATTTGTCCATTATGAGATCGAAGGATGAAAGTCGAAGAATCAGTGGAAAATGTGAAAAATTAATTTTATTTGTGTAAATAATTTTTATTTTATTTTCATTCATTTTATTTTAAATTTTATTTTTGACTTTCTGAATCAATCAAAGTTTTAATGTAAATTATTAAAAAATTTATTAAAAAAAATATATTTCACACAAAAATTAAATAATTGTTTGTATTTTTTTAATTTAAACTTTTTCAATTTTTAAAAACTTTTTAAAACGGTAAGGCTTTTTTTTTTAAATATTGATAATTTTCAACAAACTTTTTTATCGGATTCTTTGAAATAACTATTATTTACTTGTAAATTTTTTGTGTATTTTCGGAAAACGTTTTTGTTACCCGATACTTTTTTGATGGGCAGCGAGCGCTGTATAACTGGTTGCTACAAATTTTGCTATTTCACGAGACAGAATTGTTTCTCGATAAGCTAGTCAGTTGTGCTTAGGTTGATTTTTTACGCCCTTGTGTTCCTCAGGGAAGCATTTTTGTCCAGATAAGAAATAGGAGTTGAAGAAAGGAAGTGTGGTTTGATAGTCCTTTTTTTTTTAAAAGAAGAACTTGAAATATCCAATATCAGCGTAATTCGGATTTCAAAGAACTCGGAGAGAGGCTTAAAAAGAATCAATGTTGGGTTGGAAGAGCTTTGGCGAGTATTGCTTTTCCGCGACAATTTGTCCATTGTGATATCGAAGGATGAAAGTCGAAGAATCAGTGGAAAATGTGAAAAATTAATTTTATTTGTGTAAATAATTTTTATTTTATTTTCATTCATTTTATTTTAAATTTTATTTTTGACTTTCTGAATCAATCAAAGTTTTAATGTAAATTATTAAAAAATTTATTAAAAAAAATATATTTCACACAAAAATTAAATAATTGTTTGTATTTTTTTAATTTAAACTTTTTCAATTTTTAAAAACTTTTTAAAACGGTAAGGCTTTTTTTTTTAAATATTGATAATTTTCAACAAACTTTTTTATCGGATTCTTTGAACTAACTATTATTTACTTGTAAATTTTTTGTGTATTTTCGGAAAACGTTTTTGTTACCCGATACTTTTTTGATGGGCAGCGAGCGCTGTATAACTGGTTGCTACAAATTTTGCTATTTCACGAGACAGAATTGTTTCTCGATAAGCTAGTCAGTTGTGCTTAGGTTGATTTTTTACACCCCTGTGTTCCTCAGGGAAGCATTTTTGTCCGGATAAGAAATAAGAGTTGAAGAAAGGAAGTGTGGTTTGGTAGTCCGTTTTTTCTTTTTTTAAAGAAGAACTTGAAATATCCAATATCAACGTAATTCGGATTTCAAAGAACTCGGAGAGAGGCTTAAAAAGAATCAATGTTGGGTTGGAAGAGCTTTGGCGAGTATTGCTTTTCCGCGACAATTTGTCCATTGTGATATCGAAGGATGAAAGTCGAAGAATCAGTGGAAAATGTGAAAAATTAATTTTATTTGTGTAAATAATTTTTATTTATTTTCATTCTTTTTATTTTTGACTTTCTGAATCAAAGTTTTAATGTAAATTATTAAAAATTATATATATTTCACACAAAAGTTAAATAATAGTTTGTATTTTTTTAATTTAAACTTTTTCAATTTTTAAAAACTTTTTTAAAACGATAAGTTTTTTTTTTAAATATTTATAATTTTTACCAACTTTTTTATCAGATCCTTTGAACTGACTATTATTTACTTGTACATTTTTTGTGTTTTGTCGGAAAACGTTTTTGCTACCCGAAACTTTTTTGAAAAGCAGCGACCGCTGTATGAGTGGTTGCTACAAGATTCGCTATTATCGAGGCAGAATTGTTGTTCGTTGGGCTAGTCAGTTGTGCTAAGGTTGATTTTTTACGCCCCTGTGTTCCTCAGGGAAGCATTTTTGTCCAGATAAGAAATAGGAGTTGAAGAAAGGAAGTGTGGTTTGATAGTCCTTTTTTTTTTTTTAAAGAAGAACTTGAAATATCCAATATCAGCGTAATTCGGATTTCAAAGAACTCGGAGAGAGGCTTAAAAAGAATCAATGTTGGGTTGAAAGAGTTCTGGTGAGGATTGCTTTTCCGCGACAATTTGTCCATTATGAGATCGAAGGATGAAAGTCGAAGAATCAGTGGAAAATGTGAAAAATTAATTTTATTTGTGTAAATAATTTTTATTTTATTTTCATTCATTTTATTTTAAATTTTATTTTTGACTTTCTGAATCAATCAAAGTTTTAATGTAAATTATTAAAAAATTTATTAAAAAAAATATATTTCACACAAAAATTAAGTAATTGTTTGTATTTTTTTAATTTAAACATTTTCAATTTTTAAAAACTTTTAAAACGCTAAGGCTTTTTTTAAATATTTATAATTTTCACCAAACTTTTTTATCAGATCCTTTGAACTAACTATTATTAACTTGTACATTTTTTGTGTATTTTCGGAAAACGTTTTTGTTACCCGAAACTTTTTTGAAAAGCAGTCGCTGTATGAGTGGTTGCTACAAGCTTCGCTATTTAACGAGACAAAATTGTTGTTCGTTGGGCTAGTCAGTTGTGCTTAGGTTGATTTTTTACGCCCTTGTGTTCCTCAGGGAAGCATTTTTGTCCAGATAAGAAATAGGAGTTGAAGAAAGGAAGTGTGGTTTGATAGTCCTTTTTTTTTTAAAAGAAGAACTTGAAATATCCAATATCAGCGTAATTCGGATTTCAAAGAACTCGGAGAGAGGCTTAAAAAGAATCAATGTTGGGTTGAAAGAGTTCTGGTGAGGATTGCTTTTCCGCGACAATTTGTCCTTTGTGATATCGAAGGATGAAAGTCGAAGAATCAGTGGAAAATTGATTTTATTTGTGTGATTAACTCAGACCCGAGCCCCAAATCCCAATTTTTTTAATGAATTCAGAAATACATTTATTTCCTTATTAGAACATCTTTTTCTAAACAATAATCAGTGAAAATAAATAATATTTTAAATATTATTTTTTTGCGTTTTTTAAGCTCAAATATAATACTTTTTTTAAAATACACTACTTCTCCTTCAATTTGAACAATTTAAAAAAATTAAATTGATTAAATAACATCAAAGTATATAATGCAGACGTATGAATAGACTTTTGCAGATGTGTGCCTTGATTGTTTTCAAACACTTATTGTAAGTTCATAACCTAAAAAATATTCACATTTTAGCATTCACTAACTCTTAAGAATTAGTGAATGCAAAAATGTGAATATTTTTTAAAAAAAGCTATACGTTTTTTAAAAAAAGCTATACGTAAAAAAAAAATATTTAAGCTTCAAAAACTATTAACAGTTTAGTTTTAGGTAATTTTTTTTACAAAGCTGTAGCATTTTAAGTGATGTACACTTACCAATAAACTTTAACTGTGAAGATAACATGCTTCATCTTGGAAGAACGTTTCAGTTCGGTAATAAATTTTAAATCCTGGTGGGTACAGCGACATATTTAAAACAACTACATCGCCACTTGTCGGTAACAAATGAAACTATTTTAGCACTAATATTTTTTATATATAAAAGTTCTGTCTTTTTGTGCATTTCTGTGAAAACCGCATCGTGCTACTGTCTATAATTTTAAAATTATTATTTTTTTTGTAACTTTTAGATAATCTTGTATTAATTAACATAGGAACCAATTAATTTTCCAAAGAATCTTGATAATTTCTGTACCTTTCGCACTGCAATCACGCACAGTCCCAACACGAATTCATTTTTGACAAGTTATAGATTAAACATTGATGTCCACATTAGACAGACTTAACGAGTGACATAATTCTCAAATTTGTTCAAAACCAGAAAGGCGAAATCCCCCGAAACTAGCCTCACCGTGAGCTTACTGCTCTTTACCTCAGTCGAAATCAATTTGCGATGTCAGTAGCATGTCCCAGCGACCAAGACGTACTTTCCTCGCTTGATTAAAGTCCCCTCCGTTGAACTAATCAAATTGGCTCGTTAACTTCTAATTTAATTTTCCATGTCTTAATTCAGAAAACGTTCGGAGAGTTTCAAAGCCCCCGTCCCTTCGATCAGAGCGTTCGCAATAACAGTAGGGGCGTTAGGTCCGGGCTTTGCTGATAAGTCCTGTACTTCCACGTTTAATTAAGCAACGCTGGCTTCCGAATCAGTTCGTTACCAGCTGCATTTACAGCTCAATTATCTGTGATAAAATTGTCTCTTTTTTTTGTTGTTAGGTTGTTAGGTTATTTCGGATGGTATAGTCCTTCAGTGATGCTGACTGTTTTATCGAGAAATAGATTGAAATACAGTCGAACTCCAATTATCCGAATTCCAGTTATCCGGTTCAAAGAAAGCGGACCGCCAATTATTCCGATTCGGATGGCTTTGAGAAAAAAAATCAGCAAAATCAAGATTTTAAAATTTCCTTATCGATGAGTCATGTTATTTTTAATGGACATTAAATTAGATTACATACTAAAACAAGTTAAGTTTATTATAATAGATGCAATATTCGTTGTTTTTATATTTTTTTAATAATTTTTTTTATTATTTTGTATGATTTTTTTTATAATTGGGTAATGTGTTGGAAAAGATATTAAGTACAGAATGATTTTAACTGAACAGAAGGTTGCACCTCTCTGTAGATAAAATTATTTGATAAAAATCACACCAAAATTTGTCCACTACAGGTGAAAATAGATCTTCTCTATACGTTTCATTATAACACCGAATAAATTATTAGCAAATATCTTCTGAAAAAGAATTGATTTGCTAAAATTTTATATTCGCATGTGGAAATGGAACCAATGAATTTTGTTTAATCAAAGTTATAAAATACATTGTATTTATTTTTTTGAATTGATATGCTAAATTTGAATAAATGCTAAATTTTAAATACTTTCAAATGTGAAATAAATGCTAAATTTTAAATACTTTCAAATGTGAAATATAAATGCTAAATTTTAAATAAGGGTTAAATTTTAAATAAATTTTAAATTAAAAAAGTGCAAGAAACATGAATGTACAAAATTTTCTTTCTTTTATGAAAAGAAAACAATATCTTAATCGTGAAACAAATTCGTTTATTTTAAAACAGAAAATATTTGGGTAAAAAACAGGGATAAATAAAATTAATACTTTATTAACTTAGTTACTGTTTAAACAATAAAAGTAAAAATAAAGAAATATAAATTTTAGAAAATTAGACAACCATGAACAATAAGTACCTTTGTTTAAATTTTTTAACCCTCCGATCACATTTCCGGTAATTTTTTGCCATGTGAACACCTGTTCTTCCAGCAATAGACAGCATTTTAAAATAATATACTTTATTACTTTTGATTTGAATCTGTTATAAAACTTGGGTATAAATTAAAAGCTATATCTTTAACAAGTATTCAAGATATGTTTTTTTTAAATAATTTTTAAATATATTTTATGAAATATCGTACAGATCAAAGTCCTGCTAGAAGGACCTTCCGGAAGCACATGTCTCTTACTGCGTCTTGCCGGCAGGAGGCCCGTTTGGCATTTATTTTGAACTGATAAAACCGATAATTAAAAAAGCGAAATTATAGAAAACACCAGTGATTACGCGTACAAGTGGGTTTTGCAAGCTCAGCTTATTTATATTAGGTAGCAAACTTCCAAATTTTCAAAAAGTCAGCATGAAACCTTCATTAAAATTGTCAAATTGAAGGTTTTATAAAGGATATTGAAACAAAAAATTGCAGGTTTTTTTTTGAAGTTTTTAATTTTCCTGCATAAAACCTTTAAAATATCTGCATTTTCCCTTCATGATTAAAAATTGAAGGTTTTTTTGCAGGTTTTTATGAAGTTGTTTTACAGTTTTTATGAAGGATATTGAAACAAAAACCTTTAATTTTAAAGATCTTCAAGAAAACTGCAGTTTTTCTGCATAACAACTTCAATTTCAAATTTTTTATAAAGATTTAATGCTGACTCTTTTTGCTGGGTACTTTTTAAAAAAATGTTACAATTAGAATTTTCAAAATATTTTATTTTCTGCTTCAATTCATAATTTTCTGTTGGTATTACTCTGACCGTCCTACCAAAAAGAAAAAAAACCTGTATAAGATCGTAAAGCTGAGTATGATGCGTCCGTCCTTCCGGAAGCACATTCTGTGTTCTATCATTAAAATATCCTGTACAGAAAACAAGTTTCCATTTTTGGTAATTTGTTGGTTTTTGAGACGGTTCAGAGTAAATATAAATTTCCAATCGATTAAAAACGATCTCGAATTTTCAACTTAACAAAACTCATCCAATAATTCCCCTCCTTTCAGAATTCTAGTTGTGCAAATACTAGCAGAAATCATTAAAGTGGTTTCGGTGAAATAAGCAATACCTGTGACTTGAATACAATGGCTCCCTCCTTTCCTGAAAATTCAATGATCGGAAATAAAATCCTGTTTCAATAGGGATCCAATTAAAACCGAATATATAAGAAAGAGCCGTTAAAGTAAACACTTGATGTTAAATCCAGTCCAATTTAATTGCAGCCCCCTGTAAGCTTCTCCCAATACAGTTAATCCGCCTTATACAGAAGGCGATATCTTATTAAAACAAAGTACTTGCAATCCAAGGTAAAATTTACGATTAAACAATGCAGTTTCATTGTCTTGGTGGCAATTCGGGAAGCTCCGTGGAAGCCATTCTTGTCTCACTGGCGTAATTAGAAACTAGCATAGGGAGACACTTGAATCAAATTTATCACTTTGTTCGGATCATTAATTCTATTGATTTTCTTTACATGATCATTTGTTTCTTTGCTAAGAGGTTCTGTGTGAATGCCATCTTGAGAGCTGACAGAAAGTCGCATATGGTCATCCTTTGTCTTGGAACAAAAGTTTGACAAATATAAATTTCGTTTACAATAGCTTGTTCGTTTAGGAAGGTTTAGAGAAGAGTGCGTTAGGACACTTCGATTTAAAAAACTCTTTTTAGATAGTCGTTGTACATTACATTCATTTATTACTTTTACGTCAATATTTCTATCTCAGTTTTTTAATAGAGGGCTTTTAAGGTTCTCAAAAGTGTAAAGTGCTAGTTGAGATTAAATGTCAATTATATACTTTTTTTCTAAGCCCCTGACGTATTAAAATAATGTTATCACATTAGCATTAACAAATTAACATATTAATATTCAGGTATTAAAATTACCATATTTACATTAGCATCTTAACATATCACCAACCCTCTGACAGAGCAGAACGATTTAAACCATTCACGGATATATATATTATATTTATATATATATATATATATATATATATATATATATATATATATATATATATATATATATATATATATATATATATATATATATATATATATATATATATATATATATATATATATATATATATATATATATATATATATATATATATATATATATATATATATATATATATATATATATATATATATATATATATATATATATATATATATATATAAATCAGAGGATTAAGTGTCTTCTTCTTTCAGAAATGGCTTGCTACTCGTTTTAAACAATCTTTACAGAAATAGTAATGTAAATTTGCTTCTACATTTAAACAAATAGTTTAATTTTAAAAACAGGTTGGCGTCGTCTAATTTAATTGTACGAACTTAATTATCCAATTCAACTAACAGGTGTCCATTATTCTTAATATTTCCTCAAAATCGCTTTGAAACATGTTGATAATTCAGATTTAACAGAATAAATACAATAACTCTATTATTATTTATTCCAATGATTGTGTCGCTTCAAATGCCAAACATTTCTTTTAAATTATTCAATTCAACAATATGCACTTATTAACGATACCAATATTTTCAGTTATATATCTAAAGCTATACAAAATTTATATTCTGCTACTTACATTTACTTGCTTTTAAACATTTAAAACCAAATTATGAATATTTATCTTTAAAAGTATTAGCGAATTATCTTTATTTGGACTATGTTAATTTGTTCCATTGCAATTTTTCTAAATATGTTTACCACTAAGGTTTCTTTTAAAGTAATAAGGTTTACGTTTTACCAAGGGGATTTAAGTTAATATTTAGTAAGTTAATTATAATTAAATTTAAAATGCTTGATGCTAACTTTTTTCATTTATCTCGTTTAAAATTATATGTAGTTTTAATACGATCTTTACACAATAAACCAGTATTTTAATAATTGTTCCAAATGTAATGTTAAAATACAAATGCAACGTTAAAATACGCAATAAAAGTCCGTAATAATCCGGACATGTTTCGGGAGATACATCACCCTTCATCAGCGGAAAATGTAAAGTCTGTGTGTAATGAAATATAAATAAACCCAAGCAATCTAAAATGTTGCCAAAGACCAAAAAACTAACTAAACATTACAAACGGTTATTTGTATTTTAATATTCTTAACGCAATGTTCTATAAGACGAGTTTTTACCCAAATGTAATGGTTGAAATATAAATATAGTAATCGTTATATTTAAAATATATTTAAAAACACGAAACAAAATTATTTATATTTATAAGTAAGAAAATAGGAGCATTCCAGCGGGACGTGTGTGACATTCAGACAACATTTTTCAGCATATTTGTAATTATTTTGACTTTAAAATAACTGCAATTTTCGAAACAACAAATTGATATCAGTCATTAATGTCTAGATATATAATTAATCTCATTGGAAATTGTTTTTCGTTGCAAGAATACATAGATATAAATGTTTAATTTTGCGTGACGTGTGTGACCAAGAAAATTAATGTTTACACATAAAAGTTTATATTTTAATATAAACTTAATACTTATCTGGTATGAACTACCAAATAAAACTTTCGCAAAAAAATAGCTAGAAAAAATTAACCATTAATGTTTAAAAAATATAAAAAATAAATTGCGTCAACCGACAAGATATGCAGTTCTTAATGAACCGAGCAGTGTAATTAATGGCAGCCATTCCCCGATGCTTCCTTAACCGCAGTATTTTATAAAAACCCCAACAAAGAAGTACTTTGCATCAGTCAATTATTACGCCAGTCAATCCTCTCCTCGACATCATCTATAAAATATTCCGAGCGACTCGTAAAATACTTGACATAATAATACACCAGTTACTACGCGAACGAAACTGCTCGATCAGCCAAAATGGCGGACAGAATGGAACGATATTATTTATTCCTCGAACGAAAATAAAACTTCCCAAGCAAAAAAAAAAGAACCTCTTTTTGTTTTGATACGGAGGAAGAAGTGTCATTGGAATAATAATCACTGATATCAGAATATTAACTTGAAACCCATGGTAATGATAGGGAGTGAGGATGGCAATATAATGTGCGCTAAGACTCGTTCCAGATGGCTGTGACATCGACAAGACCTGATGATGTCACTCAGCCGTAATTACAAGCAAAATATGTCTCCAGAACTTGCAGGTCGATCTGACAGATAGCTTCTCGAGGCCGAAAATTACGGACATCGATGGGGCTGGTAAAAACAGCACAAAAAACGGTGGAAATATCAAACACCTATAGTTTGCGATCTTTGTTTTTGTGCTCTTGTTCTTATTTATGAATATGCATGGTAATTTTTATCGGTGTAAATGGTTGGATGATTTGTACCTTTATTGGAAGGTTGGGGTATAATTTAGAGCGAATGGATGTGGGATGGAAAGAAGATTTTTGTTTGGGGTTTTGTTTACATGGTATATAGTGATATAGGTTCGATATTTTATGGAAAAAGTACACAGATTTACATTGCCTCGTAAGGATGAAGAAAAATACTCGCAAATGTTTATGTAGTTTTCTGAAAAAATGGTATTTCAATACGGAAGTTTTATGTTATTGTTGTTTATAAAAAAGTGCGAATTTGTGAACTTATGTACTGACAAAAGGAGACATAAGTATTAATGGTTTGTACTCTAAACCACTCTCTCACTACTAGATGTTACTATAAAAGTCTATAACTAATGTTTACCCACATTTAAAAGTATACTGCATTACCCAAAAATATTAAAGTTGGTGAAACAATATAATTTGAAATATCATCAATATTACTTGACATTAAATAAATATACATGGCCTCATCAATTTTAAAAGTTACTTTACCTAAATATAGAAAGAAAATTATGCAACAGTTAGATTTTTTAATTAATAAATTTATTGAAACATATAGTATTTAGTATTTGAATTATATCTATATTTGGTACTGGAATATTTTTTACTGATAATGGTAAATGAGGGTTTGCGCAATGTTAAACTTTCAAATCGGTGGTCTGTGACCAATTAAAGTTTAAGAACCACTGATTTAATTAATATTGGTCTCGTTTCAAATTTTACATCTAGTAGTGAGGTAAAGAAAGAATTAATGCAAAGAAAAAGGTATAAATTTGAAGTACTAATGCACAAACTCTGATTCTTAGGAAGGATTATTTCCTTTGAATTCAGTCACTAAATTAGTTTGTGTCTATCGTAACTTTTTATATAGTATATTGTGCTTGTTTTCTATTAGAACAGCGCCAAAATTCCCCCTATCGGTGATTTACATGTGTACATTTGGTGTAATTCCGTTCATTAGTTTTAGTTAAGGATGCTTCTAGGCAGGAGAAATTATTTTATGGTCATTATGTAGTACAGATACATGGTACAAATCAATGACTTTCCTATTGACCCCTTTCCCGTTAAACCCCAAATAAGAAATCCAAGTCTAAGACTAAAAGAGAAAATCCTTCTTATCTTCTCCGTCTTGATAATCCGACATGGAATATCTTTGGAACCTGCAAATCGAATAAAAGAACAGATACAGTCCCCCTCAAAAAGTTCTCTTTTCTATTACGTATGACTTTCGTCGAATCACTAAATATCGAATTGGAAACAATCATAGAAGGAAAAATACATTACTTTTTAACGGGTTGCTGGATATGTGGACAAGTGGTGTTAGTCTATTGCAGTGTTTTTTAAGCAGTCGTTTCTAACCTGTGGTCCGTGGACTGACAATGGCCCCTTAAACTTTTAAAAATAATATGTGAATCTTAATTATAAAACGTACAACGTCCTACCGGAAGGACGCAGCGTTCTGTTGTTAGGGCTCACATTTACGGTCGTATAGATGTTTTCCTTCTTTCTGACAGTACGGCCGATACCACCACCAAAAACTCTAAGTAGGAAGTTAAACAGTTTAAAAATTCCAATTGTAAAGTTTTTTACGAGAATTTGAAAATTCGAAAGTTTGCGACCTAACAAAAGTAATCTGAGCTAGTAAAACCTACTTTGTGTGCGTCAGCACTGGCGTATTCGACAACTTTACTTTTAATTCATAATTCTAAGTTCAAAATGAATTCAAAGCGGACATCATGCCGGCAAGACTCAGTGTTTATTGGGAGTTCATGTACAAAAGTGCTTCCGGAAGGTCCTTCTAGCAGGACTAAACTATACTTTTTATCATTACCACGAAATATATTAATCCATATTCATTTATATTGGTTTAAAAGGGGCCATAACTATTATTTAATTTTATTGGTATCGATTATTTTGGTAGACATTCTTTATAGTCAAAAATGTTAAAACATTTAAAGTTAATTTGAAGTTTCATCTGATTCCCTTGAATCCTTAAATAAAACAATCCTTCTCCATACAACATAAAAACTACTTAGATAACAATGACATTGAAAACAATAGAATTTCAGGAAAATTGAAATTGAAAAGAAAGGTTGTGTCTATAAGGCCGAAATGGTAAAGGTTTTTAGCGTGTGAAGGTTGACAAGGGAAGTATAAATTGGTGCAATGGTACATATCCATTAAACGAACATGGTAATAGCATTGAAAGAGTATAGTTGCCGCTCATAAAAAAATTATTATTTTGCAAAATAATTAGTAAACGTAAAATTAGTAGAAGACAATGGGGAAATATAAGTTGGTGTAATAGTACATACCCACTAAAAGAACATTGTAATAGCATTGAAAAAGTATAGTTCCCTCTGATAAAAATCTATTATTTCGAAAAACAATTATTAAACTTAAAATTAGTAGAAGAAAATGGGGAAGTATAAATTGGTGTAATGGTGCTCATCCACTATAAGAACATGGTAATAGTATTGAAATAGTATGGTTCCCGCTGATAAAAAATGTTTTATTTCGAAAAATAATTATTAAACATAAAATTAGTGTAAAGCAAAGGAGAAGTATAAATTGGTGTAATAGTATACACCCACTACAAGAACATTGTAATAGCATTGAAAAAGTATAGTTCCCTCTGATAAAAATCTATTATTTCGAAAAACAATTATTAAACTTAAAATTAGTAGAAGAAAATGGGAAATAATAAATTAGTGTAATGGTGCTCATCCATTAAAAAGACATGGTAATAGCATTGAAAGAGTATAGATACTGCTGATAAAAATGTATTATTTTGAAAAATAATTATTAAAATTAAAATTAATAGAAGACAATGGGGAAATATAAATTGGTGTAATAGTACACACCCACTAAAAGAACATGGTAATAGGATTGAAATAGTATGGTTCCCGCTGATAAAAAATGTTTTATTTCGAAAAATAATTATTAAACATAAAATTAGTAGAAGGCAAAGGGGAAGTATAAATTGGTGTAATGATACACAGCCATTAAAAGGACATGGTAATAGCATTGAAAGAGTATAGATACTACCGATAAAAATGTATTATTTTGAAAAATAATTATTAAAATTAAAATTAATAAAAAAAAATTAACATGTATATATTAGTGCATGTGTCTATTGTATTTAAACAATTGTATATCTCCACCAACTGGAACTTGACTTAGGTAATTTTTTTAGTTTCCGAGTTGGAATGAGAAGGGAATTATGTTACTATTGATCTCATCAAAGGAAAATGATATTTTTTTTATGGAGCAGTTCGATTTCTTGCTGTCATATTTTGATAAGGACATTTTTCTCCCTTATGAAAGTCATTTATCATAAAGAGTAGAACGAGATGACAAAAATTGTGAATGGAGATTATTTTTATTTTTTATTTTATTACAGTTTCTTGGCAACAATGAGCAAAATTGTTGATTGTTTGCAGTGAAATGATTTCAGTCACATATAGTATGAAAATTCTTCAATTTATAAACAGTATATACAACAATGTTTTAGTTTAATTGTATTTTTTACGGTTAAATGTCAATATGCGTGTATGTATATAGATATGCATTTGTATTTTAACGATAATACATACAGGGTGTCCATTTCTCACCCCCCTTAACTTTTGAACGCCGGCAGTTTTAGTCATAACTGTAGCGCCCCTAACGATAATGCATACAGTAAACGTACTCATCTCTAAAAATTTTCGACAAACATGAAAATATTCAATTATAAAGTAGTTTAACAGCATGAATTTAGTACGAAAGCACACCTAGAACGCGTACAGAGCTCGTTTGTTATCTCGTAATTTCCAAGGGTACGGTACAAAACGCTCCAAAAAATAAGAGATTCCGTTTTCGGTAAATATAAAAGTCAGCTCACGGGGTGTAATTCAAGCAGAAAAATGGAAGTTGTACACGTTCTGTTCATAGTATTCATGTGCGAAAGATGGTTTTTATTACTAAACTGATGCTATACTACAACTTTGTAATCGATTATTTTCATCTATGTCGTATAATTTTAGAGATAGAAACGCTAACTCCATGCATTGCCGCTAGGAGCGCTGTAAGCGGTCTTACCATATATAGCACATAGTCACTTTACTATACTTAGACACTTTTCTATACCTAGAGAGTAATAAAAGCCTTTATTGAACACCCCTTATTGATAGTTAGACCAAACATTATATGCTTGCATGTTTGAAATTTTATAATTGTGCACTGAAGCTTCTGATTTTCATATTTTTCAATGTATGTATGTAATTCCTATTCTTCATTCCATTCTTAAACTACAAAATTATAAAAAGTACAAACTTTAATTTTTATATAAAAAAATTTTAATATTTTTTTAAGTTTTCTAATTTTTAATAATTGATTTTAATTATTTTTTTTAATAAAAAACGACTTAAAAAGTTATTAATAAACTATTAATCTCAGCTCATGTATGATCGGTATTCGAAACATTTTCAAAAATATTAAAATATGGGCTAACAAAATGTTTTTGTTGACATTAACTTATTGGATATTAATAAACAACTGCTCCATCTGAAAAACTGGATAAAATATCATGTTTAGTGTTCCATCCTTCAAATAAGAAGGGATTATGCTCCATCGAACGCCATCAAAATAGAGGGATAGTTTTTGGAGACAGCTCAATTCCTTTGTGTCAAAATATAATAAGCACATCATAACAGCCATCTATTATTACAAGGCATAGAATGATAGAAGAAAATAGTGTACAAACAAGCATATCTATAAGAATTCTACAGACAAATTTCAAATAAACTAATTGAAAAGCAGAATTCGAAACTACTTGGTTTACTTCCTGTGAAAATCTGTATTAAAATAATGCAATTATGTGGTAGTAAAAATAACTACACTTACAAGAAAAGATGCAAATATAATTATATTGACAATTCTGTAAACGATAAAAAAATAAGCAAGTACAGAGCTTCCAAAAAAGTATACATGGCCACGCACTTTCACGAAAATTAAAAATGTTTTATATCTCTCAATTTCCAATTTAAAAAAAACATAGTTTATGTTTTTAAAGGTCTTATTAATACAATATCAGTATGTAACTTGTAGTTACTTGAACTCTGGAAGAATTTACTTGAACACAAACAAAAAAAAAATGCTTTTAATCACTCCTGGGTCTGCAGTCATGAAAATATACACTGTTAAAAATGCACCAAAATTTGGTACCTATTTAGATGCAACCAACATTTGGTGCTTAGTTTCACCATTTTACGGGGCTAACCCGGATACCATTTAGTGGTGAAACGTTGCGCCAGAACTCCTAACGTTGCATAAAACTAAAAATTCCGGTTTACAAAGTATTCTTACAGCGAAGCTGGCAACCCTAGATCCCTAATTTTTTATTTTTATTTGTCAAGTCCACCGATCGTGTTAGAAATAGGAATCCTTTTATTCCCAGCTGAACGCCTTATCTACTCGGCCACGGAGGCTCTTGTTCGTTGGTATCTTTCTTGAATGTGATTTCTCGACTACTGATTGATTTAGCGACAGCGAAAACTTCGTTTGCAGTTAAAGAGGTTGAACCAATTCTCGGTGAAACCTCCGCTTTTTTTTCCGAAAAAGGATTTTTGGTTCAACCTAGATTCCACCATAATATGGTGTAGACCTCTGTTTTGCACCAAGATATGATACATCGTTGAACTGAAATTTTTAACATTATAGACGTGATTCACCATCAATCCAACAAGTAGTGATTTAACCAACAGGTGACTTAAAACATTTTATTTTCTTGTTGTTTTGGGTCCAAGTAAACCCTACCTATGGTCCAAGTAACCCTCCCTAGAGTCCAAGTACCCCTCCCTAGAGTCCAAGTAACCCTCCCTATAGTCCAAGTAAACCTCCCTAGGTCCAAGTAACCCTCCCTAGAGTCCAAGTAACCCTCCCTAGGGTCCAAGTAACCCTCCCTAGAGTCCAAGTAACCCATCCTAGGGTCCAAGTAACCCTCCCTAGGGTCCACGTAACCCTCCCTAGAGTCCAAGTAATTATCCCTTGAGTCCAAGTAATTCTCCCTAGAGTCCAAGTAACTCTCCCTAGAGTCCAAGTAACCCTCCCTAGAGTCCAAGTAACCCTTCCTAGGGTCCAAGTAACCCTCCCTAGGGTCCAAGTAACCTCCCCCAGGGTCTAAATAACCCCAAGATGCAGTAGTGTGTCAGTTTTATCTTTCTGCTGCGTTATATTTAGTCCAAAAGGACACCATGCAGTCATTCGTGGTAAGCAAGGAGCAGGTGATCCAAAAATTAATTCCTTAAAGTACTTAACATTCTGACCGTTACCAACGTATTTTTGCGTCCTTGTATCTAGTTTTTCCAGCAATACACACTATTTTTAAATTCATAAAAATACTTTATTTCTAATATTTTTAAAACTTTTTTTATTGGGAGATAAATTCAAAGCCAGATCTTTAAGACTAAACAAGTTTTTTTTTAATTATATAAATTTATTAAAATATTATTTAAACTCTCTAATTGAGAAAATAACTTTACAATTTGATTAATTTTCAGAACGGTCAAAGGGTATTAAATCAAAATAAATATTACGATAAAATAACAGCTTCCAAAAAATATTATAGATCATTATTTACCAAAATAGTATTGTGTATTTGTATTGTGTCTATCTGACAGTGTACTATCTAAACCTAAAATAATTTTCAAACGAATTGTAAAGTCCAAGTTTTTGTTTAAATTATATAAATTTATTAAAATATTATTTAAACTCTCTTATTGAGAAAATAACTTTACAATTTGGTTAATTTTCTGAACGGTCAAAGGGTAGTAAGTCAAAGCACATATTACGATAAAATAACAGCTTCCAAAAATTATTCTAAATCATTATTTACCAAAATAGTATTGTGTATTTGTATTGTGTCTATCTGACAGTGTACTATCTAAACCTAAAATAATTTTCAAACGAATTGTAAAGTCCAAGTTTTTGTTTAAATTATATAATATTATTAAAATATTATTTAAACTCTCTAATTGAAAAAATAACTTTACAATTTGGTTAATTTTCTGAACGGTCAAAGGGTAGTAAGTCAAAGCACATATTACGATAAAATAACATTTTTTAAAAATTATTCTAGATCATTATTTACCAAAATAGTATTGTGTATTTGTATTGTGTCTATCTGACAGTGTACAATCTAAACCTAAAATAATTTTCAAACGAATTGTAAAGTCCAAGGTTTTGTTTAAATTATATAAATTTATTAAAATATTATTTAAACTCTTTAAAAGAGAAAATAACTTTACAATTTGATTAATTTTCAGAACGGTCAAAGGGTATTAAGTCAAAATACATATTACGATAAAATAACAGCTTCCAAAAAATATTATAGATCATTATTTACCAAAATAGTATTGGGTATTTGTATTGTGTCTATCTGACAGTGTACTATCTAAACCTAAAATAATTTTCAAACGAAATTGTAAAGTCCAAGTTTTTGTTTAAATTATATAAATTTATTAAAATATTATTTAAACTCTCTAATTGAGAAAATAACTTTACAATTTGATTAATTTTCAGAGGGTATTAAGTCAAAATACAGATTACGATAAAATAACAGCTTCCAAAAAATATTATAGATCATTATTTACCAAAATAGTATTGTGTATTTGTATTGTGTCTATCTGACAGTGTACTATCTAAACCTAAAATAATTTTCATACGAATTGTTTAGTCCAAGTTTTTTTTTAAATTATATAAATTTATTAAAACATTATTTAAACTCATTAATTGAGAAAATAACTTTACAATCTATTTAATTTTCTGAACGGTTAAAGGGTAGTAAGTCAAAGTACATATTACGATAAAATAACAGCTTCCAAAAAAATATTATAGATCCTTATTTACCGAAATATTATTGTGTATTTGTATTGTGTCTATCTGACAGTGTACTATATAAACCTAAAATAATTTTCAAACAAATAGTTTAGTATTTTTAATGCAGCTCATTATTCCTTTACAATAAGACAAATTTTGAAATGCTAAAAATAATTATATTTTCATTTGCATATGTTAAATTATTATATTTTCGAATTCAATTATTTGAAAAGCAATTTCACTTTTAGTCCTTATTAAAATAGTTTAATTGAAATTCTGTCTTTTTTATTTTAATTATAAATGGTATGGAATAAAATACCTTTGTTGTTTATGCATGACGAAATGATTATAAAAAGAGAGGTATAATTTAGCGCTGGAACTGAAATCAATTACTGAATAATAATTCAAACGGATTAAATTCATTTATTTTTTATAAGAATGAACACATTTTCAGAAAGACAGTGTTAATTGCATCAAAGAAAGGTAAGGAAAATTCAATATAAAACTATTATCATTAAGGTAACACAAACATTTTTTAAAATTAAAACTCGCGAAGTATACCTAATTATATTAGGGGCAAATGGAAATTAGAAGAAAATGTTAAATTTAGTTTGACATTTTTTGTCAAGTTTTACATTTATCGAATATAATATAATATAGTAAATAAAATACTGAATTTTTAATTTGCTCGAAACAATTATTTCGTTTATTATTTTAAATGTAATCATATAAACGGTTCTGAAAAAATTCACTTAATTTAACTAATTTTATTTCCGTTTTCATTTAATTAATCACTTTAGAAATAAAGTTGGCGTTTAATAATTTACACACTTCAATAAAATAATGATTACTTAACAAAATACTTGTACTACTTTAATTTACTACACATAATAGATTATGCATTCATATTTAAAGTAAACCTCATAACCACATATAAAATGTACGTGTGTTCACTACATTCTGCATGTGTTTAACAAAGCATATTTTTGTACTTTGTTGATTATGCATTTATATTTAAAGTAAACCTCATAACCACATATAAAATGTACTTGTGTTCACTACATTCTGCATGTTTTTAACAAAGCCTATATTTTTGTAAGTCATTAATAAAAAATGATGTGAATTTTTCTTTTTCTCGATATGATGCGTAAAACAAAGATGTTATACGACATAATTGCCATAAAAAAGATTGCTATTAGCATATTATAATTACTTTTTGATATGAGGAGATGTTTTGACAGCATGATACTAAAAAAAATTTTAAAGTACAAATAGGTTCATCGATTGAAATATAAAATTTCTATTATTCTTTCACAAAAACTCTTGACAATATGATAAAGGCAGAGGGTGGTACTTAATTTCATAAAAACGTCTTTTGTGTTCATAAAAATATGCATCATAATACAGATCATGTCAATAACAGCAAGGCTTTTCATATTTTTTTAACTTTATGCAGTAAAGTGCGTTCCTGTTTTGATCTACAGCTTGGTTCTTGCGGGCAAAATAGCTGAAGGTAAAAATGGATTTTTGGAATAGAATAAAAAATATTTCTTGAAAGACATGTCACCACAATATATTTTCCCAATAAAAATAAGTAGCTTAATTCATAAGAAGTATTTATTCAAACCTCTACACTCACCAAACAAGACATAAATAATAATGTATTGTAGTTTTATTGAAAATAATTAAGAATTGTATTTATTAAACTAAATACAGTAATTCTAATGTACTCAGAAAGGAAATAAGTATACATACTTTTTGCTATGACGATTAAAATATCTCAAATTCCAGTAAAGAAAACCAAAAAATTTAAGCATAATTTTGAATTTTATTTTAAATTATAAAATATTTTTTTACTATTTAAATTATAAACTAAACTATATTATTGTGATATTTTGGTTAAAAAACAAATATTATAAGTAAGCCAACTTTATGAATAAAAATGTATTTGCGACAATTTAATAAGTTGCAAAACAAATTAAATTCACAAATGTCTTTTCTACTGTCCTAAAATTTAGTAAATGTGATTAAAAAAACCATTAGTCCCGAACAAATTAATAAATACAATATACTTAATCAAATCAACTCAAATTATTACCACCAACTGCACTTATCACATAAGAGATAGTAATTAAAATAGTTTAGAACTTTTATACATACGAATAGCTACTTGGCAATACTTTTTACGCTAGGCAATTCTGGACCGAAGCCCCCATAAAGAGTTCCAATAGCCAATTAATGCTTCTAACTTGCCCCTCTTTAAGCACATCTCAATCCACTCCAAAATTAAACAACATCTGGAATCCTATATGCACCCAAACCCCTACTCTAATCAAACTTATGCATAGAAAATGCTCGGGTAAGATAAGTTGCCAGCGCAATAATCCACTGAAGCACTACTTAGCCTAGCCTGGAACACAGCGAGCCCTTTTCAATGAATGGCCAGCTTGGATTTTGAATTTCAAGTAATGCACGGCTTCTACTTCTAATCAAACACTTCCATTAGAGTAATTGGCAAGGGGTGCTTTGCTTATCTCCCGCGTTTATAATACATGAAATCTGAATAAATAGCCTGGATTGGTTCCGAGCTCAATGAAGGGGTTTGAATAATTTCGCCAATATGGCGGACCGCAGAACTTGAAGCAGAATTACATAAACTGCTGCTGCAGTTGGAGTTAGTTGATGGAAAAGACCATGATTGGATTTGGCTTGTTGTTTTAGACTGGCTTGTCGAGGAGTGTTTGGGAGATTGCACGTTACATGTGGCAGAGTGGAAATACCTGATCGAGATCTCGATTTGATTAAGATGGAAAGACCCATGCATTGTTTCAAAATCATTGAATAGGCATTTTCTGGATCGGACATCAATTCGTTAATTGATTATTAAAATATTGAATATTAACTTAGGAAGTTTAGTAATAATTTTGAGGCATAGTTAAACCTTTTGAAGTCAGTTGCGGTTCGGGATTATTTTTTTCTTACAAAATATTGTTTGTTGTAATTTTTTTAGAAATCACCTTTAAATTTTAAATATGCACTGTAAAAAAGGTGCTTATAAAAATAAGTACATGAACGTACTCGTTTCCTTGACTACAATTCCATCGTAAATGAGCGATAACGTACTCAAATTTAAGTAATTGTATTTTCCAAAAATGAGCAATGTGATTTAATATTTCTAATCACCCTTTTAGAAGTCAGTTGCGGTTCGGGATTATTTTTTTCTTACAAAATATTGTTTGTTGTAATTTTTTTAGAAATCACCTTTAAATTTTAAATATGCACTGTAAAAAAAGGTGCTTATAAAAATGAGTAATGAGCACATTAACGTACTCGTTTTTCTTTGAGTACAATTCCATCGTAAATGAGCGATGACGTACTCAAATTTAAGTAATTGCATTTTCCAAAAATGAGCAATGTGATTTAATATTTCTAATCACGGCTTCTGTTCAATCCATCTCAACAAAGCAATCTGGCAAACTTAAAATATTTGTTCAGTAGATGGTTTTTTACATTATTTGATGTCGTTTGCTTAAATAGAAACTGAGTTATTACGTATCAATTATCTTATTTCCCATTCTTTTGACACGTGTTTTTAGCATTACTTCTGTTTATAACTTCCTATCGTCGCCCTGGTAGCTTAACGGATAAGGCTGTGGACAGTGGTGTCTGTAGATGTGGGTTCTATCCCCGATAAGTCTTGTTTGTATTTGTCGATATTTATTGACAGAGATTTATGAAGGATAGCATCTGCCCTTTTTATTCCTTTTTAACCATTCTACTCCTTTTTAAGTATATCGACTATTGTATCTAAATTAAATTACTCAGAAATTTTAATGTTGTTGATGAATGATGAAATTGTAATTAAAATATACTTCATTAAACGATTTTTTTAACGATATTTTTTTTAAAAAAAGAACAATTCTATAGAGAAATGTTTAGAAGTAAATAAAATATTTTTTTTAATCTTTAGAATTTCAAACTATTAAAATTTAACGTACGGTTTGATAAAAAGTTTGTGGATTTTAACTGATGCTATTCTTATAGTAATTGACTAATATTTTTTAATTTCGATTACCAGCAAACATTCGATAATGATATTTTGCAATAAACATATTTTGTTTAACACATAGATTAAAGAGCCTTAAAGATTTTTAGATGACTTATTGCAAATTTTAAAAATCTAGATATTTAATCTAAATTGTTTAATTAAAAATTAATTACACTTAAAATGCATTTTAATGAAAATATTTAAACTATAGTTTGTCATATAATAACTTTTCATCACGATATCACAATAACCTGAATTATTTAATTTTATAAAAAAAATGCATTAATAATTACTGAAAATAAATGCTGAAAGTTTAATTTCAGCAAAGAAAACAGTATTTTATTATGTTAATTTCCAAACTTTAAGCAAGGTATGTGTAAAAATACCAAATACAATGTACTCTTTTAATTACGTAAATTATAAAATGTTGTTGCTGTTATTCAATAATAGCAAGAAAAAAATTAAAACGCTAACAGTAATTTATTGTTTGCTTAAATTAATTAATATTTCTTTACACAAAAACATTCAATTCTATAAAAAAAAGCGCATCTTTATTGTAGAGCACTAAGTTTGTTTATTTCCACTCTGCATTTAGAGTAAAAACAAAATCACATATAAAAAACTGAAAAGGTGTATTTTTTGTCAGCCAAACAAGTTTCCGGCAATTCTCAATTAAAATTTAATTAAGTAACATTTCAGTTTAAAAAATAAATTACACTCCAGTTAAAATTAACATTCCAAATGAGTTAGTTACTTTTGAACAAAAAGGGGTTTTTTCCCCCGCTAACCATTTTTTTTTTTTAAGTATTCGTGTATACCATTTGAAGCGTGTTTTTGGCATAATTGATGTGTTGTTAGTCAGAAAAAAACAACTAAAAAGCACATTTTAATCTATAATGCAATGGATTATACTAAATGCTGTATACGTTAGTTTTGAGCGTTTTATTTCAGAGATTTTTATTTGTTTATTTTTTATTTCATGTGATTTTTTTTAAAAAACGAGCAGTCCTAAGGCAAATTTAAAAAATAATTTATACTTAAGCGAAAACAATTTATTCTCCATATTTTAAAATTAAATATATATGATATAATATTCATTTTTAATTTTCGTCTTATCAATGTTTATAAATTGTAACTACATTAAATTAGTTATGTTTGTAAAAAATAATATAATATATGAATTACTAAATAGGTTTATTTTAACACACACACACACACACATATATAATATATATATATATATATATATATATATATATATATATATATATATATATATATATATATATATATATATATATATATATATATATATATATATATATATATATATATATATATATATATATATATATATATATATATATATATATATATATATATATATATATATATATATATATATATATATATATATATATATATATATTTTAAAAATCATTGTAATATGCAACATCTTATATTTTGGTTTTTCAAGTTGGCTCTAACAGTTCTATCTGCAATATCTCTATCAATAGAAGTCTCAACATACACATGTATGTTAAAAAAGGAAAAAAAATATTATTTTAAAACTCCGACTCTTTAGAATTAAAATAAATACGACTATAATTAAGTTTTACTTTTAAATGGGATTGCTATTATATCTATTGTTAGGACCATCAAATAAAATACATTATTTTAATAAATTATTTAGTTTTCCATTATTAATTAAAAAAAATTATAACTTGATTTGCACATTTCTTAAAAATTATAATACATTTAAAAGATAATTTATAATCCATTTTTTATACAAGTTGACTATAAAAAATCGGGGCAAAATGCAAACTCTTTATTTTATTTTCAGATCTGATATAATCTTACTTTTATGAATTAATTTAACCTAGAATAAATGAGAAATTTTCGTTATATAAACTAATATTAGTCCAAATTAAGTTAAATCAAGAATCATAAGAAAATTTATATTTACAATACAACACATTTTCAATGCAATACTGAATCTGAATAATTTTTTTTCACAGGCTAAACAAATTTAATCTTTTTATTGTCGACTTTAACTTATCTGTGAATGTCCTAAGGAATGTCCTAATTAAACAATCATCGAAAATAAGTGAAACTAACTACTCAAAAATGAAACTTATTTTCAATCATCTATCTATAGATAAATGCAAAACTCAGCACTCTACTTTCCCTATAGTCCACTGCTGTGGCATCACATTGTTTGCTATTTATAGAAATATCAATTGCTTAACTCGCCCAAACTTGTTTGTTGATTCGCTGAAACCAGTTTCGCTGAAACCAGTTTCGCTGAAACCAGTTGCCTATACATCAATTACGCTGTTAAAAATAATTATTCAAAAATCAGCAAAATGTACACATTTTTGAATACATTCGATGATTATCATGGCTCCGAATACATAAGTTTCTATTTTGAAAAAAAACATGTACTTAAAAATTAGTACAATGTGTAAAAAAAAATAAAAAGAGCAGATGCTAGTCTGTATAGGTAGCCTTCATTAATAATTTTCAATAAATATCGACAAATGCAACAAAGATTTACCGGGAATCAATCCCACATCTGCAGGCACCGCTGTCTATAGCCTTATCCATTGAAGAAGTTATAAACAGAAGAAACGTTAAAAAGGTGTGCAAAAAGAATGAGAATTAAGATAATTGAATTATAATAACTCAGTTTCCATTTAACTAATCGACATCAAATAATGTGGAAAACCATCTTCTGAACAAATATTTTAGGCTTGTCAGGTCGCTTTGTTAAGATGGCATGAACAAAAGCTGAGATTAGAAATATTAAATCACATTTCTCATTTTTGGAAAATACAATTATTTAAATTTGAGTACGTCATCGCTTATTTACGATCCATTTGTACTCAAAGAAAAACGAGTACGTTCATGTACTCATTTTTAAGCATCTTTTTTACAGTGCCACAGTATTCCAAAATAACTTTTGCTATTTATTGAACAACATAAATCTAAAAACCCTACAAACTAAATAAGAAATATAAGTTACTTTATGCCATCTCTCATATCACTGAAAGGGTACACTTTTTCCCTTTTCAAAATTTTACCTGATCTTTTTTCCATTTAATTCTAGCTATTCTAGCTACATGTAAGTAACAAGTAGAATTTGCTCATGAGTGGAATTTATTTCCATGATTCTTCCTAAAGTGGAAAATTGGAAGTGAAATTGAATTTAGTTTCTCGGTTCTTTTGTTTTGAAGCATTCTTGGCTGCTTTTGTTCGTCGTCTGCTTTAATTTCTGTTTCGTCTGGTATTAAACTTTAGACGGGGAACTTTTATTTATTAAATCACTAGTTTGGGGGTGTCAGCACTTTTTGCAAGAATTGAATTTAGGCTAAGTTTTAATCACTTTTATAGAGAATAGAATGTCTAGGAAATTGTAAATACTTTTCTTTAGGGGAGGAGGATCTATAAGTTATTTTATTAAAAAGTAAAAGTCTATTTACTTTCTAACATTAAAGAAAATAATGAGATTTTTTATATTTGTATTTATTTTTGTTAAAAAAATTAATGAAATCGTTAAAACTGAGAGATTTATGTATATGAGATCTTTTTATATTATATAATAAGCAAAAACTTGCATTAGAGTATTTTAAACTTGTTGGTTGTTATGAGCTATGGTTGGTCGCTACACATATTAATAATCAAAACCTTGCATAGAGTATTTTAAACTTGTTGGTTGTTATGAGCTATGGTTGGTCGCTACACATATTAATAATCAAAACCTTGTATAGAGTATTTTAAACTTGTTGGTTGATATGAGCTATTTTACACATATTAATAATCAAAACCTTGCATTAGAGTATTTTAAACTTCTTGGTTGTTATGAGCTATGGTTGGTCGCTACACATATTAATAATCAAAACCTTGTATAGAGTATTTTAAACTTGTTGGTTGATATGAGCTATTTTACGTTGCATAGAGTATTTTAAACTTGTTGGTTGCTATGAGCTATTTTACACATATTAATAATCAAAACCTTGCATAGAGTATTTTAAACTTGTTGGTTGTTATGAGCTATGGTTGGTCGCTACACATATTAATAATCAAAACCTTGTATAGAGTATTTTAAACTTGTTGGTTGATATGAGCTATTTTACACATATTAATAATCAAAACCTTGCATTAGAGTATTTTAAACTTCTTGGTTGTTATGAGCTATGGTTGGTCGCTACACATATTAATAATCAAAACCTTGTATAGAGTATTTTAAACTTGTTGGTTGATATGAGCTATTTTACGTTGCATAGAGTATTTTAAACTTGTTGGTTGCTATGAGCTATTTTACACATATTAATAATCAAAACCTTGCATAGAGTATTTTAAACTTGTTGGTTGCTATGAGCTATTTTACGTTGCATAGATTATTTTAAACTTGTTGGTTGCTATGAGCTATTTTACAAATATTAATAATCATAACGTTGTATACAGTATTTTAAACTTGTTGGTTGCTATGAGCTATTTTACAAATATTAATAATTAAAACGCTGTATAGAATATTTTAAACTTGTTGTGTACTATGAGCTATTTTATAACACTTAAGTAAATTGATTACAGATAGTTTTTTGTTATTTTTTTTTTTTACGTTTCTCAAAATATCCAGGTTTCCTGGAACGAATTGCTCTGACTAAATTTTTGTAAATAAAAACTTATGAATTATTAAATGTTTAAATTACCCAAAGTGGCTTGGCTGGATGAGTGGCGAGCTTGTAATCAGAGGGTTGCGAGATCGAACCCGTCGTTCAACTGAACATCACCGTTGGTAGACGAGGTCGGTTTACATTAAATCATTTGTGGTATAAATATCCTCATATCCATGTAGTTGAAGTTTGGAAAGTGGGGTGCCTGGTAAAATGTAATTATCGCCATTTGATTATGTTTTATAAGCACTGCTCTCGGGTCTTTCCTTCGGGATATATCCCAAACAGTCGCTAGTAGTGCATTGTGTATCTCTAATGCGACTTTAGTTCAACCAAATAGCTAGTTTTTAATATAATTTTAAAACTATATTAAACCATATTTTTTATTAAATTTTCCCAAAAACACAACATTTATATTAATCTTTAAAGAATTCAATGTCAAGAGTTGTTAGTCAATAATCTTATACGCGCCTTACGAAATCGTGATTTTTCATTTTAAAGCTACTTATATATATGCTTAAAAATAAAACTTTAAAACAAAAAAGCTGTATTTAACTACTAATTTCTATTTACTATATTATATGCCCCCTAATCATAAAAATGTGTGTCTGGAAAAGCACTTCTACCGTGAAAAAAATATAATTAGTTTTTAAAATTCGTGATTATACTTCAACGAATCCAAACTCAGCTTTTTTAGAATACATTACATTTTTCTTACAAAACTCCAAACAAAATGTTATTTAAAAAAGTCATTTTCAAAATATAAAGTAAATCGTAATGAATAAATTTTTTTTTCAGAAAAAAAAGTGCATATGATTTGAGAAATTTCTAATTTATCAAAATTTTATTCACTTTGTCTATTTCATGTCTAGTTTAATCTTCTTATAGTGAAATTAAATGTACTAATTATTAAAAAATCTTTTTGTGTTGGGGTGCAAAACAGAAAAAAATTCGTAAATAAACTATTTGTGTTTTATAGGAATATTAACTATTTATATTAAAAAATTATTCTTATATGAAGTGTGATTGTCGTTCACATAATGGAGTCTCGTTAAGATATTTACGAACATTTAATTCATGATAGATAGATAAACTATGTAAATGGAAAAATTGCTCAAAATGTTTAATTAAAATTTAACTTTTATACGACCCCACTATTTCAAATATATATTATTAAAAAAATCCCCAATAAATAGCCACGGCTATTTTATTAAGCGTCATGGCTCTATTTATTAAATTGTATTGCACAAAAAAGGAGTGCTCAAAGCATATAAGTACATTTACAAAAAATAGAGATGGTATGTGAAAACGGATTATTTTGTATCTTCATAATTAAAGCAGTTTTATATTTAAAATAAACATATATCTATTTGCTATATCGAAATAATTGAGCACTTTAAAAAGTAAAGTTGAGAATACTTTTAAAAACGTTATCTAAAATATAATTTTTGAAAGCAATATGAATTAATATATTGCAACTACAATTATTCTTACTTATATTAATTTATATTTAATTTACCTATTCTGTTGAGTTACGTCATGTATTATTTCTATATATAAGACCGATCCCTCAAACTGGCGTAGTTAGTGTTAGTTTACAGTTTGTAATTAAATTGCTTGCTTATAAAGAAATAGCTTCCTTTAATTATAACAACAGCTACTTGACATTATTGTTTTTATCCCATACATTTCCAGTTACATTCAATTAGCCATAACTTCTTCAATTTGTAACTAACTGGTACAATTTTTTGTATTAACGTGATCGTATTTAAATCGTACTTTTTTAATAATGTAATAACTTTTTTATCATAGGAACTACATAAAAAATTTAGATTTTTTTTTATTTTTAGAAAAAAATATTTTATATTTTTTTTCCTTATTACCAATATTTTCTATATATTATAAGTTTTTTTTTTTTAAATTATAATTAGATATGTACAACTTTTTGAGTATATTATATTATATATTATATAACGTGTAGTAGTGCACAAAATTCAAGCATATTATATTAAATTTTAGTATATTAAATATAATTCCTAATTTTAACTATTTAAAATTTGATTTCATTTCTTAATCAAGAAAAATTTATTGCGAATTACATATTAATTCGTTTTATTAAACCGTAATGATCGTATATATCACATACATATGTGTCATGGGAATGAAAATCTATCTCTTTCTCGTTTATTGAAAGTGATTTAATAAGGCAGCCTACGTAGGTAAGCAACTGCTCCTTTTATTAATTTTACTCATTTTTGAGTACATGACTTTTTCAAAGTTGAAACTTATGTATTCAGAGCTATGATAAGCATTGGATGTAATCAAAAATGACTACATTTTACTTATTTTTGAGTACCTATATTCAATAGTGTACTAGGAAGGGGGGACCATCTGGGAACACCACGCGCTGTTGGCCCCGCCCGGTGGCCCCGAGGAATAGTATCCGGTTATCAATCAGAGAATTGTGTGTTCGAATAGATGCGGACTTAACAAAAGTTAAGATATAGCGATCTTGCGATCGGAGGGTTGTCACATTCGCTCCTAAATTACAAAAGTCCTCCAAAATATCCTCAATTACCACCGGTGAGTATACGGGGCTGGTGTATGTTAAATATGATTGGGATGCAATATCCTGACGCCTATTGATGTTGCGTCGAGCGCCAGATCAGGTCTTGTCCTCGTCATCTGACCATAGTTCAAAAATACAAGGCAGTGTTCCCTGGTCCTTGAGATAAACCCCGAACCCTCGCCAATAACCCATTGTGCAGCTCCAGTACGTTAATTAACCAACCAAATTTAATTCTAACATTCCCAAATACTGAAGGAATGGGAACAAACCAAAATCCTCACATTTTAATCTAGTCCAATTCCCAAGTTTATTTTCACTTAACTTTAAACCATCACCACACATTATCCCAACTGATATTCCAACCTCGCACACCTACACACACTTTATTCAATTCCGAATTCAGCTGCAGCTACAAAGAGAAAAGATTCCAGCTCCTCGCCAAGTGGACTAATGCACCTCACCAAACAAAGGAATTTTACACAAGCGCAGTTTATACTTCAATTGTTATCTCAAAATAACAGGAACATTATCCGGTACCCATTCATACAAAGCGTCCATCTTTGCAAACAGACGGAATATTTGCGAACCCTCCCCTTGCACAAAGCAAACTTTAATAGCAAGTCGTCCCCTGTTTGTCCAGAAGTAATACTTGATGTCCCTTTCTATACCAACTCTGTTTGTTTTTGGTTATTTTCTCATGCAATTTTCATCTGGAAGGGACATTCTGGAGCATTGCAGTCGCAGCGAAGTTTCATGTTCGCTGAGGATTCCCTAGAAATGTATGGACTGGATTCTTTCTTAACCCATATTTAAACAGCGGTTTATCTTCGGAATGGTAGAGTTCAGCATATATTCAATATGAAGAAGGTCCTGAACGTGTTTTAGACTTTATTCCCTGGGCAAACTTTCTTCATATTACATTTTTTTGATACAAAGTTAGCCAAATATAAAAGTTTTCTGGCACATTTCGAGTAAGATTTATAGGGAAATTATTGACTTGGCGTTTATAAAAAAGACAAAATAGTTTTTAAAAATAAACTTTCTTAAAAATACAATTGAAAACTTGGGTAGAAGAACCAGACTGCTCCGTTATTTTCTGATTTATACTTTTTCACTTATTCACATAAAGTAAAAAATGCTTCGATTTGTACAAAGCCAGACAGCTGTAAGCAATGGCTATAGAGATATAAAGGAAAAGGAGCGGTAATGTTGTCTCATATGGTGCAAGAAACCTACAGCTCCAGGTACTGTGTTGTTTTTGCACCAAATTAGTTCAACGTTCGATAGCTTGGGTCGCTTTCCGTGTTGCATCAACCTGTCGTTTGACAAACTCGTTTGTTGAAGGTGTGTTGTTTGTTGAACCAGCTAAAAGGTGTGTTACACATCCGAAATTCCATTAAAGTAGTGTAATTCATAGATAGACTATATTTATTTGTAGTCTAGTATGTAATCCTTAAATGAAACGAATGTTTTTTGCGGTTTGAAGTTCACAGTCGCATTGATTATTTCGGAGAAATATCTACAAGGATTTTATTAGAAAGCATGGACACAGAATTCTAGTGTTTGGTGCAAAAACCAGACAACTCCATTATTATTTTCAATAAAAAATCAGACAAAAGAGGCTGTAATAGAGGAAGGTAATTTTTATGTTTTACCAAAATTTTAAAGGTTTTAAGAAAATTATTGTATTTTAAAAATGTTTTTCATCTTTCCAGAACAATATTGAAAAATGGAGCTGTCTTGTTCTTCCACCTACGTCTTCAACTGAAGAACTCCGTGCCAGAGCAACGCAAGTCGATTTTCAAAGTGTTTCAGTGGAATACAAAGTGACTCACTATATTGTTAAAGAAATAATCAATATACTCTAAAAGTGATTTTTCCCATTTCATACCTTTTAATTATGCAAAATGTACTTCTTTATTTATAGTTTACAATGCACATTTTAACTCAATTTTGTTAAATTGTGACTTACACAGTTTTTTCACTGAACTCTTCAATTGTTATTGCAACTTAATAAAAAGTTCGAAATTATATTTTTTTGGGAAAAGTTAACTCGTAAGATTAAATTTTTATCAAAGAGATCAAATAAAAATCCTTCATTTTATTAGACAACCCCCGGAGGATTGCTACGCAATCCTCATAGGTTTGCTTCGCAAACCACTTCTCGCTTCACTCGCTAAAAGGTAAGACACAATAACAATGTGTCCTAGTAACAATACATTTTTTATTATATTACTAAAAACTTTAGAAGTTGAAATTGTAAATTTAAATTAATATTCATCTTGGCATCACTACATTTTTACAAATGAAAACAATGGTACCACTGGCAAGCCTACCATTATTTATTTATTTTCCCCGTTATTTCCACACCTTTTCCGCGTTTCAGTTAAATTTCTAACATTATTGGTAGTTTGTTTTGGCCATAAATGACGTTAAGCTTACCATAAATCTTGCCTACCAGAGGTGTGTAATTTACTGAGTTTTTACGTCATAAAAATGAAGCTCAAAGAAATCTAGTTTTCAAAATTGCCAACAGATGGCGCCACCATTATTTTTCCTTCATTGAAAGTTGAGAAAAGCGTTTTTCAAAACTTCTATTTTTTAATTTATAAGGCTTATATTCTTCCTAATTTAAGCTGACATCATCAAAATAATTATTTACCAATGAATTGAAGGGGTTAATCGTCAAAATGGCTTACATAATGGCAAAATAAAAATGCGGGCGCAACAGAATTTCATAAACAAACAAACTGTTGCCACTCAGCATACAGAAAAACAGCGTTTTTCAATCACCGCGTAAGAGAAATATATATAAAGATAGTTAATATAAGCTACAAAATGAAAGCTGAATTGCTGGAGTAACGTTTCTTGTGGGGTTTAGTATTTCTTAATTATAAAACCATTAATTACTTTCTCTGTACAACTCTTTATTCGTATGTTAGGTAGTCGAAAATAAAGCTAAAGAAATAAGAAATTGACTAAATTTCGAGAAAATAAATTGAAAACGGTACTATTATAAATGTGAAATCAAGAAATAGATGTTTAATTAAAAATATCGAATTTACTGTTAGCTGCTTATTCAAACGTAGAATTTCATTCAAATCATTCAAAATGTATAAGTTAATTATGTTAGTTATTAAAGATATATATAAGTTGTAATCTGTTATAAAAGACTATTCTTAATAAATATACATTATTTAATGTTATCATAAAAGGCTTATCTATTAGATCGTCCTACTATTATTAATTTTTTACAATATATATAGATAAATGTCTTTTACGTACATGAGTACCATGTGATAAGATTAAATTAAATATCGCATAAAACTTGATAGGGATTAAAATTTATGTAATTTTAAAATATTTTACTTTCTGAAAATATCGATTACTTTCACATTTATATTGGGGCAGGTTATTACATGTTACAACCAAACGCAATTGCAATAAACCTAATCATTTTGCTTCAACAGCTTAGTCAACTTTTAATTGTTAATATAAATGTTTTGTACATATTGATGTTTTAACAATTGTGTGCAATTACCGGCTTTGTGTACATGCTGCATATTGGTTTGGAATATATACAATTGTGCAAGAACGAAAATAACTAAACTGAAAAAAAATGAGTACATAAACCTACTCGTTTTTCTTTAAGAACAATTGCATCGTAAATGAGCGATGATGTACTCAAATTTAAGTACCCGTACTCTCTCAAGAATGATCAGATTGATTTAATATTGCTAATATTAAGCTTTTGTCCCAAGCCATCTTAACAAAGCGAGCTGACAAACTCAAAATATTTATTTATTAAATGGTTTTCCACATTATTTGACATCGATTGCTTAAATGGAAACTGAGTTATTAGAACACAGTTATATTACTTCCCGTTCTTTTGTCACACATTCTTAACATTACTTATGTTTATAACTTCTTCACGTCGCTCAACTATGGTGCCTGCAGATGTGTTTTTTTGCCGGTAAGTATTGGTTGTAATTGTCGATATTTATTGAAATAGTTTTATGAAGGCAGCGTATGCAGGCTAACATCTGCTCTTTTTATTCATTGTACTCATTTTTCAGTACATGTCTTATTTAAAATTGAAACATGTGTATTCGGAGCCATGATAAACATCGAATGTATTCAAAAATGAGTACATTTTACTTATATATGAGTACCTATTTTTAACAATGTTTATTCAAGTTCTCATTTGTAAATAAAATTTTAAGGGTTTTATTTTGTCCAAGAAACATATAAACAGACATTCAAGCAGACATAAAAGTGATAAAACAAGTACTCCTTTTTTTTGGCCTGAAGTGTCATGAAACACTGAAAACACAAAACCGAAAGTAAATCCCAGAAAAAAAAACACCACAAGGCACCTTTCAGCTCAACTTCAACAAAAGTATAAAAACTGCACCAAAGAGAATTCTCGAATTAGTTCAAAGATTCCCCGACTTTATTGCTTTTATTCCTTTCCCCAACTTGTCAAAGGTTTTTCATCGCCTTTGGGAACAAGAACTCAGCGGTTCTTGTTACCAGGACAGACCCCATTGTTTTGTCGATTGACGCTTGGGCGACAGAAGCAGAGCTTTAATGAGCAACTTCTCCTTTCTCGCCCGGTCCGCTTCAAGAGCGGAGGACAAAGTGGGAGGACAAAAAAAAACCAACAAGAAAAAGATGGCTGTGTCCTCCTCCTTCCTCCATCCATCAAGAAGGAGGAAGAGGAGATAATCAAGAAACACTTGACATCTCAAATCTCCTGTTTTACAGGATGGAAGCTAATGGGACGTTCTTTCACGAGACATCTAGTAGATATCCAATAGAGAATATATAGGTTTTTACTCTATGTAACACAGAATATACTTTACGCTGCAAAAACAGAGTACTTGAGCAAATGCACACGGTGATCATAATTAAATTAAATAAACTAAAATATGTGATATAACGACCTTTTAAATATAGAATGACCCTTTAAATATATAATATAACAATATAACGACCCTTTAAATATATAATATAACAATATAACGACCCTTTAAATATATAATATAACAATATAACGACCCTTTAAATATATAATATAACAATATAACGACCCTTTAAATATATAATATAACAATATAACGACCCTTTAAATATATAATATAACAATATAACGACTCTTTAAATATATAATATAACAGTATAACGACCCTTTAAATATATAATATAACAATATAAAGACCCTTTAAATATATAATTTAACAATATAACGACCCCTCACGGGACCAATAAAAGTGTCCGTTACAATAAAAAAGGTCATTGTAACGTGCAAAAATTAGAAATTAATCTACCAATTGCATAAGATCGTAGGGACGGCCTACTGTAATATATATTAAACACATCTATTTTTTAAAACCTGATGGATGAAAATCCCTCTCAAAATTCGATTAAAAATACCCTTGAGTATACTAGTTTGATTTCTGCAATAAAAACAGTAAAGTTGAAAATACAATAAATACGAAATACACCAATTACAAAAAAATCTAAAATTACGTCTAACTAAATATAATACATTTATGTATAGTGTTACTGATAAGGGAGACCCAAGCCCAAAATTAAAAAAAAACGGGTTTTTTTTTGTATAAAAAAAATATTATATATATTCAAGAAGATGTGTACAAAATCTCAAAACAGTAGGAGAAAGAAGAACATATGGTTTTTTACATGTTTATGTACCATTTATCATCTGCTTACCTACTTTTTGTCTGGAACATTCGTCATTTACTCGAAATATAATTTTGTAATTTTACCAATGTTTCAAATGCTAAGGCTTTGTAAAACTTGTACTTAAAACTAAACTGTTATTAGTTTTTGAAACTTTAATATTTGTTTTATAAATGTAGGAAGAGTTTTTTTTAAACTAAGTTAGAAATTATTTTTTACGAATTAATGAACATAAAAATTTGAATAATTTTTAGGTTATGAACTAAAATATTTTTTTTGAAAACAACTAAAACACAAACTTGCAAAAATCTCTTTCTAAATCTCTACTATATAAACTTTGACATTATTTATTCAATTAAAATTTATTTTAAATATTAAAATTTGAAGGATTAGTTTTGGTTAATAATGTCGCATTAGAGCTGCACGTTAGGCTATTGGTGACGGTTCGGAGCCTATCCCGAAGGAAAGACCCGGGAACAATGCCTCGTATTTTTGAACCTTGGTCAGATGACGAGGACTACATCTGAGCTGGCACCCAACTTAATTTTAATAGGCGTCAAGACATTGGACCACGATTAGATTTATCGCGCACCAGTCCCATATACACGCCAGTATTATTTGTTGGAAATTTTTTTACTACTTCCTAGTATTTTAGTAGCAAAGCTGGCAACCCTCCTATTGCAAGATAACTACATTTTTACTTTTCTTTGAAAAGTCCATCAGTCTGGCTCGAACTCGCATTCCTCTAATTACTAGCCGAACTCTTTTATCCACTGGGCAACTGGGGGCCCTAAAGTTTAAAGAAGTAATGTTTTTAAAAAAGCATATCGTCGCCTCAGAGCAACAGTAGGATATGAGCAAAAACAGAATTGCGTATAAAACTGTTTTTAAAATTGGCTGTTTTATCAATGCTGAATATCTAAGGCTGTAATTCAGGGATTTCAAAGAAGACATAAAAATGTCCGAGTGTTCCACTAAATAAAGGCATGTTTGATAATATTAGCAAGACCGAAAACTTATTTTCGTTTTTTTTAGATGTCTTACTGTTGCTCTGAGGCGACGATATATATTTAGTTTTAAAAAACGCAGAAAAAAAATATTTAAAAAAATATTTTTCGTTGATTGTTGTTTAGAAATAAATGTTCAAGCAACGCAAAAAAAATTTATTTCTAAATTTATTAATAAAAATATGAGGATTTGGGGTTCGGATCTTCCTTAACTAAACAATGTGCATTTCACATGAAACCCAACCCTTGCATCATTAGTTAAAGTAACACCAGACATTTCCTCTAACAAAAACAACTCCTCCAGATAATAGACAAGGCCTCATTAGGCCCCATAGAAATAACGATACAAAATACAACTTTTAGCATCCATCATTGTCTGAAAGAGGCGTCCAGGAGCCGGGATAATCCATGTCTCGACTCTGGATTAAATGACTCGAAGCCGTCAATAATTGAATCTCACATTTGCAGGGCAAAAGAAAACCGTCACCAATCATCTGTAGCAGTGGGGGATTTAGAGAGGTTGCATTGTTTGCTGCGCTTGCAATGGTTTGCAAGATATTCTTCGTCTTCGCGATACATAGAAATAGATTCAATAAAAGATGCAGTTATGGTATCGAATAAACGGATATCCGTAACGTCGTGACTTCATTTTCCCGGCGCCAATTTGGCGTTTTCTTTATAGTTTTGTTATTGGAATTGAGGATTTATCACAAACCGTTATTTAAAAAACATTCAATGTATTCGCATTGTACACTGTCAACAAAATGTGCTTAAAAATGAGTACATAGACGTACTCATTTTTCATTGAGTACAATTGCATCGTAAATAAGCGATGGCGTACTCAAATTTAAGTAATCGTATTTTCGAAAAAATGAGCAGTATGGATTAATATTATAAAATGAGCTTGAGCTGTTGATATAATGAGCTTGAGCTGTTAATATAATGAGCTTGAGCTGTTGACATAATGAACTTCAGCTATTGGTATAAAGAGCTTGAGCTGTTGACATAATGAGCTTCAGCTGTTGATATAAAGAGCTTGAGCTGTTGACATAATGAGCTTCAGCTTTTGACATAATGAGCTTCAGCTGTTGATATAAAGAGCTTGAGCTGTTGATATAAAGAGCTTGAGCTGTTGATATAATGCCATGTGTCTAAAATTGTGTATGATAAAAAAAATTGAGTTTTTTGCTAAATAATAGTAGTTTTGGGAACTGTACACTTCGCACCAAAAATTATTTTAATTAAAACAAAACATATACGATGATTTTAATGACTTCAAACAACATTAAGGCCAAATTTGAAGAAAACCGAACTACGCGTTTGGTCGTAAATGATGAATCACTAAAAAACCACTGAATTCATTCGGATGGGAATTACACTGTAAAAAAAGGTACTTAAAAATGAGTACCTGAATATAATCGATTTTCTTTAAGTACAATTGTATAGTAAATTAGCCATGACGTACTCAAATTTAAGCGGCGGTATTTTCCAAAAAATGAGCAGTGGCATTTAATATTGCTAATTTTAGCTTCTGTTCAACCCATCATAACAAAGCAACATGACAAAAAAGAGTTGTTCAGAGGTGAGCTTCCACATTATTTGATCCCATTCTTTTGGCACACCTTTTTAACAATTCTTCTGTTTATAACTTATTTACGTCGCCCTTGTAGTATAACAGATAAAACACTAGACTACGGTGTCTGAGGATCTGGGTTCGATTACCTGTAAAGTCTTAGTTGTAATTGTAGATATTTATTGAAAGTGATTTATGGAGGCAGCCTATGTAGGTAAGCTATTGTTCTTTCTATTCATTTTTCCTCAATGTACTGTATGCAGAGTGATACCAATAACTTGTATAATAAACAAGTCTGTTTAATCCTAATCCGGTTTCAATAGTATTACATAAAGAAATTGAATTGCTACAGATTTAATTTTTTTTTTCAATTTTATTAAATAAACCAATTGTTTATATTATGAGCGTTGGCGTACTCAAATTTATTAATCGTACTTTCTCAAAAATCGGAAGTGTGATTTAATATTGCTAATATCAGTTTCTGTTCAAGCCATCTTAACAAAGCGACCTGGTACACTTAAAATAGCTATTCAGATGGTTTTCCACATTGCTTAAATGAAGCTTAGTTATTACAGCTCAATTATCTTACTTCCCATTCTTTTGGCACACCTTTTTAACAATTTTCTGTTTATAAAATCTTCACGTCACCCTGGTAGTATAACGGGTAAGGCACTGGACTGTGGTGCCTGCAGATCTGGGTTCGATTCCAGGTAAGTCTTGGTTGTAATTGTGGATGTTTATTGAAAGGAAGATTTATGAAGGCAGCCTATGTAGGCAAGCAACTCCTCCTTTTATTTATTTTTCCTCATTGTACGCATTTTGAAGCACAAATGAAACTTATGTATTCGGAGCTATAATAAGCATCGAATGTAATCAAAAATGAGTACATTTTATTTATTTTTATGTACCTATTTTTAATAGTGTGCACTCATGGATAAGTTTGTGTGATCGGAGGGTTGCCAGCTTCGCTACAAAATACTAGAAAAGTCGTCCAGAACATCCGCAAAAAATTAACGGAGTGTATACGGGACTAGTGCACGATAAATCTGATCGGGGTCCAAAGTCACGACGTCTATTGAAGGCGTTGGGTGTCAGTTCAGGTGTTTTCTCGTCATCTGACCATGGTTCTAAAATAACGAGGTGCATGTATGAATGTGTATGTGTTCCCGGGTCTTTCCTTCGAGATAGACCCCGAACCGTCGCCAATAGCCCACTGTACAGTAGGGTGGAGTGAAAGTATAGGCAAAAATATTTTTTTTCGAATTTCAACTATTAATAGTGCGGAAAAGTTGCCATTTGGTATCATAATGACATACCTAAAATATTTTTATTCTATATTTTCATCTTGAGGTTCCCCTCTGGCCTTGAATTCTACAAAATTGGGTTTTTTACAACAATGTGACGTTGATACGTTGATACTGTGGATCAAAGCTTCAATACCTATAGTAACCCACATGCGAGTTCTTCAGCTAATTCGTTCATATCATACCAAATACAAAGTTCTGTTAAAAAAATCATATAAAGGGAAACAAATCAGTGATCATTACCAGGCAAAGCTCAAAGCATTCAGAGAGAAAGCTAAACAAAAATTGTTCGATATTTCGGCCTGTAAATGTGAAATTTTCTCTTGCTGTTGTGAAAAGTATCGTAAGGTTCCTGTTGAAGAAGAGGCATTTCTTCATGACCAAAGAACTGTCAGAAGAATGGTCATCAGTACTGTTGACCTAACCGCAACACAAGTCCTCCGACGTAAGGTCGAACGAAAAGCACAAAAAAATGCTTGACTTTCTAAAAATGCTAAAAGATATGAAAGTACTAATGTTTTCAAATTCGAGTTCATCAGAAATGGAGATAAACGATGGCATTTTTATGGCTTCTACTTCAAACACATCACCTTTTAGAGCAACAGTTAATGAACCATCACACTCACTAGCAAAGCCACGACATAGTTCACAACAAATGCGACTTTCTTTACCAACATTGGCAAGTCAATGTGACAGATACGGTGTGTCAGACAGAACAGTAATCTCAAGCGCTGTGCTTCAAGATGTGGGTTTAGTTACGGAACAAGATTCTTCAAACGCAATTGACCGCAGCAAAATCATGCGAGAGAAAAAAAAGAAAAAGAAGAATATACAGGAGACAGAAAGACCGACAATACTACGTGGATTGTAATTCGATGGCAGAAAGGACAAGACATTAAAACTTGCAAGTTTCGATGGAAAAAAAGTACTGCAAAAGATTAGTTGAAGAGCACGTTACTCTGATTCAAGAACGTATCTTGATCATGTGACTCCATCCAGTGGCTCAGCGAAAAACATCACCAAGAGCATACAGGTCCTCGTGCGTCCTCTGGTATTATTGGAAAAGCATTGGCTAATTGTGAACAATTGCCAGTTGTATTATTTGACACAATTCAAGTTAACCTTCCAGAAATAAGTAGAAAATTTTTAAGTACTGAACAACAGTACTTTTTTGCAGTGGCTAGCGGCCAGTGTTCAACAAGTTTGTCAAGACGATAACCTGGTGCATTAAACCACTCAAGGTGGTTAACGACTGCAAATAGAATTTTGCGTTTGTGTCGCAACCGTTAATCCATCACAGAATTAATACATTCTAGCAGAATACGTTATGAAAGTTTATGCACCAATGTAGTTTAGTATTAAGATTCACCACTCCTGTAAAGCTAGTGCCAAACACGTCTTCGAAACTATAAAAAGATCTTGTTATCTCTCTTCTGAAATGAAAACTGTGATAGATCCTGTAATTCAGCGCAATGGTTTCTTTGAGAGTCCAGAAAATATACTATTAGCAATGATGACAGATGATCGAAAATCTATCAGGGAGCTTGGTCTGCATAGGATCTTGGCGGCAAGATCCATTGAACTTCGCAAATTTACAATTCCAGATTTTAACTTCGAAGCGGAAGACTACCATGAACTCATATATTGGCAGAGTTTGGAAACAACTGAACCTCCGTTTACCATGGGAATTTCAGATGAAGCTTTAAAAGAAATGGTTCTTTATGGCGTACCTGAAGTGTTTGATTTTGCAAACTACCCATGTCATACTCAATTGGTGGAACGATGCGTTAAATTAGTTACAGAAGCTGCGGTTTGTGGTGCAAGCAATATAGATAGATTTATTAGAGTCAGATTGCAGTCTAGACAACTTATGCCACAATTTAACACCAAAGCAGTTTATCGTCAATAATCAAGTCAAGTGGCCCATTAAACTATGTTCAGTTGTTTGCATTGTGGTTACAGTTATAGTTCTGAATAACAGAGGAATGTTTTACTAATATCTTTAGATTTAAGTGATACTTGTGTGAACAATGCTAAGCTGAATTCACAATTTCATACTTACTTCACCTTTGTTCTGTGGTATATGGAAACTTAACATTTGTTGTAAAGTTCGTACCACGGGCGGAGCCTCAGATTATCTTTATCATTGTCAGAACTTGTTAACTTGCTTATGTTTAAAAAATGACCCTATATTAAAGCTAAAATGTCCACAGTATTAAATTCTAATACATTTTTCTTATCCTATATTACGTTACAACATTATTAAATTTTTCACTATTATTGGTAAACTTCAAGGCCCGAGGGGAACCTCTAGATATTATTTGCTATCAAAATCCTTTTACATGACAAATAATGTATACGAAAGGCAACTTTTCCGCACTATTACTTTACATTAATCAAATTTTGATTTTTTCGCTCCACCCTACTGTACAGCTCTAGTGCGACGTTAATTACCAAAATAAAAAAAACAACGGATAAGTTTGAAATCAACTAAAAAAATATCACTTTCAAAATAGGACGTCACCACAACTAAAGTCACACGTTTCCGCGAAAACGAAAAAGAAACTATATTGAATTAGCTTTCAGCAAAAGTTATTTCATAAAATAAAACGCACTATCTTTATTTCAAACCAAGTATTTACAGAGAAGAAAGAAAATACTTCCCGATTCTGAGTGACAGAGCTGAAGAACAAGCTTTACTACCTGCCTTTACGGGAACCCGATTCTTTAGAATACAAGAAAATAATACATTTGTTACAAAATCCCAGGGAATTCCCCACACTTATTAAATTCTGGATCACTTATTGACTAACCGAAGTAGAAAAATCGGATTCTTCTTCGTTCTATCTCTTTCCGAGTTGGCAGACAATATCGCGGACATTTCTTCTCGAAATTTTTCACATGAATGAAAACAATCCTGATTACTGGGACGACCGTTCAACTGAGTGCTCTTCGTTCTTTCTACCACTGGCAGGAACTCCATCTTTTCTTTTGGATTTAAAACAGGGCTGTCAGGTTCGAAATTCCTACATCGCCAAACTACAAAAAAAAGTCGGCAAAATACGAAAATATCGCCAAATTTCAAAAATATATTCAATTGTCTTCCAAACTTAGTAAATATATATATATTAAAAGTAAAAAACGCTATTTAGTTTTATTGAAACACAAAAAAGTCAAATCATGTAAAAATTTTCTAAATAAATTTCGTATTTTGGCGTAAAATATTTTCAAAATATCGCCTTTTTGGTTATTTTTCGCCAAATTTGGCAACACCTGGTTTAAAGGTGGAAGAATGGGGGGTTTATTTGAAGGTAGAGTTGGAGCTATTTGAAATTCTGTTTTCGCTAAATTGACGACAGAGAATGGGCTGAAAGGTATTAGTACTTGTTTAAATTTTCTAAAGAAAGGTTTTGATTTTTTTAGCTATGACTAATAGAACTAGAAACAATTTTCAATAATAAGACTTTAATGTTTTAAACTTTTAAATGCTTGTAATATATATTATTATAAAATAATTAATAAATAATAAAAATTTTAAAAAAAAATGCATTAAATGTAACATTCTTAGCTATCTAATGTTTTACTTTTGTTGAGTTAAACTAAAAAAAAATGTATTATTTTCAAACGTTATAAGCATAATAAATGAATAATAAAACAATAAGTAAAATGTTCCTTTTTTTTATGCTTAATTAATGTTTTACAACCATTTATCAGTTAAATTGATTAGATTATAGTTCATGTCTATCACAAAAACATATCCATAACGTTAATACATAATGGATTCCAAATTTGATATTTTTTTTCACAAAGCAGTATTTTAATAGCGACATATCCATACTAATAAAACTACAAGAGCGGCTGTGCTTATCTGCTCTAATCTTAAAAACTAATGATCCAATTTTGTTCAGACTTGAAAAAATAAAAACTTCCACTCAACAGAAGGCTTTAACGTCGAGTATTTTATTTCAATACATTAATTAGATGATGATTTATAACTATAAAATTGACGTAATCCAACTGACGTAAAAGTCAAAGTTTGCTCCCGATTACTTCAGCATCTGTCAGACCAAAAGTAATAAAACTTGACAAGCCTAAATTCACAGTTCAGAAGAAGATTTTCCACTTCATTGTGTATCGATCTAGTTATACTTATAGACAAGCCGTAGTTGCTTACGGATATCTTTCAGGAAAAGATCTGATAATATTACAAACACGCTTCAATCTTCGATCTCTTCATAAATATGTCCTCTGTCTCTTTTGAATTAAAACGACTGGAAACTGAAAAACAGGTGTTCCAATCGATAGCAAAGTGGACTGTCTTTTCAGCGACGGATGTAATGGGTTTGTAATCCATTGTTCTGTATTTTGTTGAAAGAAGGTCGATAATGGAAATGTACAAATAAGGCTCAATAACATTGGGAGAGTTTAATAGAGAGCAACTCGTGCAAATGCACCATTTGCTATTGAATTCGTAGTGTACTCACGACGATTAGAGCATTTTAGCACCATTAATGTTGACAGGGCTACATTTCTAGCTACTAGCTGGCTTTATCGCTATCTAGCTAGTAAATAAGCTCTGTGAAATCACATCTGCTAGAAAAAGAGCGTGCCGTCTGTGTAGTACTGTACTTGATATTCTTCCCCAACCCATTTGTCGCCGCGGTTACTGTAGAAGCAAAATGGAAATAAGTCAAGTGAGATTTACATATGCATTTATTTCTTCTTTTTACGATAAACTTCATAATTTAATGAAAAACAAAGTGTTTTCAATTTTAGAAAAGACGTAGAAAGACGTTTAGACGTAGAAAATAATAAAACAATCCAATATTTTTAAAGTGTAAAACTTGGTGCAAGTAAAAGGCAACGCTTCTTTTTCACTTATTCCTATAAAGAAAAAATCATCTCTCAATTGGTGCAAGGACCAGACAGATCTAAGCAATGGCTATAGATATATAAAGGAAAAGAAGCTGTACTGTTGACACATACGGTCCAAGAAACGTACAGCTTCAGGAGATGCCTTTTTTTGCACCGAACTAGTTCAACGTTTAGTCACTTGGTTGGATCACATTCCTTGTTGCATCAGCCAGTCATTTTCGAAACTCGTTTGTTGATGGTGTGTTGCTTGTTGAACCAGCTAAAAGGTGTGTCCATTAAAAGGGTGTAATTCATAACTAGACTATATTTATATATAGTTTATTATGCAATCCTTAAATGAAACAAATACTGTTTGATGTTTGAAGTTCATAGTCACAATAACGATTTCGGAGACAAGGATTTTATTGGTAAGCCTTTCCACAGAATTTTTGGGATAGGTGTAAAAAATCAGACAGCTCCTTTCTTTTTTTTTAATAAAAAATAAACCAGGCAAAGGGTTTAAATAGTTAAACCGGTATGCGATAGAGTAGGGTATTTTTAGGTTACACTCAAACTTGATAAGTTTAAAAAAAAACAATAAGTATTCTTAAAGTGTTTTTAGTCCTTCCTTAACAATTTTGATAGCAGGAGCTGCCTTGTTCTTGCACCCACGTCTCCAATTGTACTTTTCAATCTTTTCTACGAAAATGATTTGTTGACCTTTCGATATTGACGTTCCATCGAAAATGGAAATAATGGTTAAAAAATAAATTATTTGTATTTTAATGAAAACTAATTTATTTATTTTAACCCACTGAAGCTCATGACCATCATATCAAGTAGTGAGATTACCAGTTTTTCTATATACCAATACAATTTTTTTTTAATTGATAAGAAACCACCAATTTAAAATATTTATGGTTCAAAGTACAACTTAACACTTTATGAGGAACAATTGAAAATGTATATATATATATATATATATATATATATATATATTACACAATTTTTTGCTTTGAATTTTTTTAACTAATTTTCACTATAATTGATGTGCTGGTTTCAGTTTTTCTCTATCAGATCTACTTTTCTAAGATATGACAGTAGCGTCTACTTATCTAAGATATGACAGTAGAAACCACCAATTTAAAATATTTATGGTTCAAAGTACAACTTAACACTTTATGAGGAACAATTGAAAATGTATATATATATATATATATATATATATATATATATATATATATATATATATATATATATATATATATATATATATATATATTTTTTTTTACACAATTTTTTGCTTGGAATTTTTTTTAACTAATTTTCACTATAATTGATGTGCTGGTTTCAGTTTTTCTCAATCAGATCTACTTTCCTAAGATATGACAGTAGCGTCTACTTTTCTAAGATATGACAGTAGAAACCACCAATTTAAAATATTTATGGTTCAAAGTACAACTTAACACTTTATGAAGAACAATTGAATATATATATATATATATATATATATATATATATATATATATATATATATATATATATATATATATATATATATATATATATATATATATATATATATATATATATATATATATATATATATATATATATATATATATATATATATATATATATATATATATATATATATATATATATATATATATATATATATATATATATATATATATATATATATATATATATATATATATATATTATATATATATATATATATATATATTATATATATATATATATATATATATATATATATATATATATATATATATTTATTACACAATTGTTTACTTGGAATTTTTTTAACTAATTTTCACTATACTTGATGTGCTGGTTTCAGTTTATCTCTATCCGATCTACTTTTTAAGATATGACAGTAGCGTTATTTACGTTTTCATATAAAATTAATCTTAGCTACGACGAACGTCAAAAAGTAAAGTTGATAAGGAAAAACTTTCTTCATATTTGAAATTAGCGCACCAAATATAGTCAAAATTAATTATACCATTTCAGGAAAAAAACAAAAAGGGTTTTTGTCGGCCAGTGAAATTATTCACTCTTCAACCAGCGAAAACAACTTTGCAACTGCAAAAAATCGCTTAAGCTTTTGTGAGTTTCACTAAAAATCAGAATATTCCAGTAAAATATCCCAACGATATTTTTAACAGTGCAACTGCTTCGATCCACTCCAAAGCGCATATTTCTGACTTAGGTCACTTTCTCCACCTGAGCTGCGTTATTTATCGCGAATAAAAAAAACCAACCATGTTTGGGAGCGCAGAAAACAAACATGCGATACTATGAATCACTGTGTGTTGGCCCTCGCCTTTCGGTGTCAATTGACAGATGGGTTGGCGGCGCCGTTTCTATTTCTGCACGCCAATCTCTGAAATTAAACGGGGGAGTTGAACGCCAACCCGTCCAATAAGCGTGTGTCGATAGGATGTTGATTTATGTTCTAGACGCCCATTCATCACCGAGCGCCAATTCTGCATACTTTGACTCAGGCTGAGCCAGTGAGAGCAAGGATTGAATTGTTTACTTGGGGAATGTGCTCTTTTATTTGGCTTCAAAAACTTTCTGCAACAGCTCGAGCTCTCGCAACAGCGTCGAAACGTGGGTTTCTGTATAAATCTGGTGTCAAGCGCGAGTAAAAATTAAACGTTTAATACGTCGTACTTTTATTTGGACTCTTGGATAGTAGCTTTAATATTTTTTATAAACTTAATTATTTCGAGAATAATAATAAAAAAATTGTTTGCCAGTTAAATATCACATATTGGACAAAAAAAATTTTGAGTAATAGAATCAACCAGTTCGGGATAATTTGAATCCATTTATATCAGTGAGAACAAATATTGAATTGCTTATTCAAGAAACGTTCTTTTTTATTTGGTTTCAGAAACTTTCTACAACAGCCTCGAAATGTAAAATGGGAGTAGTCTGAATCAAGTTATACACACCAGTGCGCTTCGTTTTTATTTTTTAATTTATTTAAATTTATCAAAATATCATTTAAGCTCTCTGACTTAGAATACAACTTTACAATTTTATTAATTTGCTGAACGGTCAGAGGGTTAATGCTAATTATGAACAACCGCAATAGACTGGCATCATTCTTGCCCTGGATCCTTCATTTGGGAAGGGGAATTGAAATTGAAGCGCAAGATTAGATTATACATTAACAAAATATGTTAAATAAAAGTATACAAAAGGGTCTCAAAAAAAGTTGTGCGCTGAAGGAGTAGTCTGAATCGAGTTACACACATCAATGCGCTTCGTTTTTTTTTTAATTTATGTAAATTTATTAAAATATCATTTAAACTCTCTGACTTAGCAAACAACTTTACAATTTTATTAATTAACTGAACGGTCAGAGGGTTAATGCTAATTATAAACAGCTGCAATAGACTGGCATCATTCTTACCCTGGATCCTCCATTTGGGAAGGGGATTTGAAATTGAAGCGCAAGATTAGATTATACATTAACAAAATATATTAAATAAAAGTATACAAAATGGTCTCAAAAAAAATTGTGCGCTGAAGGAGTAGTCTGAATCGAGTTACACACACCAGTGCGCTTCGCATATCGAGCTTCCGAATCTGACCACAGGCATTCCCAAGTTCGCCATGGTGCGAATCTCTGCTCAACTGCTTTCATTGACAAAGCCGTCCATGGAACTACTTTTTCTATTTACCTGCCTCACATTTGAGTGAGAGCCCCTCTCGGGCTGACTAGAATCGTTTCTCAGACCTTCCCAAGGGTTCCTTTAGTGCAACTAAGGGCACGTTCGTGGCCCCTCATGCAAACTCCACAGCGCACTTGTCTGACTGAAGCAATTTTTGGTTTATATACGCATAATAACTTAGTTTATGAAAATAGTGGTAGATATAAAAAAAAAATTAAGAAAATTGCAACAAGTTATGATGAAAAATACAGGGTGTCCATAATTAATCCAGTAAAAAAGTCAGTAAAATCTTATCAAAATTGTTAAATTAAAGATTTTATGCAGGAAACTGCAGTGTTTTAAAGATTTATTAAATTAAAGGTTTTTGTTTCAATATCCTTTATAAAACCTAAAACCTGTAAAAGACTTTAAAATGCTTTCAATATTGAATCATTCAAATTATTGAAAGGAAAATGCCTATTTTTTAAAGCTTCTATGCAGGATTTTTTTTTAAATGCAGTTTTTGTTTCCAAAATCTTTTATAAAACCTTTAATTTCACAATTTTGATGAAAGCTTAATGCTGATTTTTTTTTCGAAGGTCCTATTCGGAGCTGCCTGCATCTGTAACTATTCATTAGAAAAAAAATAAACCTTGGGTATCCCTTAATTTATGAAAGGGAAAGACAATTAACAAAAACAAAAATAAAAAATTAGTTCCAAATATTGCCACTAGACGTCTCAATTCCATTTTAATACTAAAATAAAAAAAAAACATTTATCCCAAAATCAAATGATGTGACCCAAAATGACATATTCAACAGCAAAAAGTGAGTACCTCGTTATATTGAAAATTCGGCGCTAAACTTTCAATTTAAAACGGTCATTGCCGACTCGATAGATCTATCGGCATCGTCACGGAGAAGGAATCTCGTACTTGATAGATCTATCGGCATCATCACGGAGAAGGAATTTCGTACTCGATAAGTCTATCGGCATCATCACGAAGAAGGAATCTCGCACTCGATAGATCTATCGGCATCATCACGGAGAAGGAATCTCGTACTCGATAAGTCTATCGGCATCATCACGAAGAAGGAATCTCGCACTCGATATATCTATCGGCATCGTCCTAAGAAGAAATTTCGTACTCATCTATCGGCATCGTCACAAAGAAGGAATCTCGTACTCGATAGAACAATCAATTCTGCACTGAACGTGAAGTTAAGTAAAGCGATCTTGCAATCGGAGAGTTGCAAGGTTCGCTCATAAATTACAAAAGTCGTCCAAAAATATCCTCAATTACCAAAGTCGAACAACTAAATCGATTAGGCATCCACCCTTCATTGAATAATTCCTATAAAGACTCACGTTCATTCGTGTAAATTCATTGATTACATCCAAATTGCGAAAAATCAGTCCAACACAAGAACGTTGAGTAACAAGGTTTCTGATTGGCACCAATTAACTACCAGATGGCGCTAAATATTAAAATTAGGACCTTTGTTTACTATTGCATGTGAAGTAATATAAAGGCATTATATAATCTGGCTCAAATGATTTATACAGGGTGATCCAAAAGTAACAGAAAAAGTTGTTTTTTTAATAGTAATTTTAAAAGTATAGACAGTAGCACGATGCGATTTTCACAAAAATACACTGAAATACGCAAGATTTTTTTAATACCAAAAAAAATTTTAATTAAATTTTCAACCGATAGGTGGCGTTTTAAATGTGTTTATCTCTGTATAACTGTGACTTCAAGTACTTTTACACTTACAATTAAACTTTATACCTTAAAGGTAACATCCTCCATCTTTGTATAACGTATAAGTTTGGCAATAAACTTTAAATGCTGTTGGTACAGCGACAAGAAGCATAACTGAGACAACTACAGCACCATTTTTCGGTAACAAATGTATCTATTTTACCACTATTTTTTTCATAAAAAATCTAATATCTTTCTGAGAAAACCGCATCGCGCTATTGTCTGTACTTTTAAAACTATTTTTTACATTTTTTTATTAATTTTGGTCCACCTGGTATTTTTCACACATCCCTTAATAGCAATTATTATTACAATAGTGCTTTGAGCATTAACCAACCTGGAAGCCGCAAATCTCATAACATAGTCATACAGACAAATGCTATGAGATTTTACAATATTTGTAATATCCTTGTTGCAACTAAGAAAGTCTCTTGATTGCATCTATATTACACTAATATGAACTTTGTGATATTATTATATAGTGTGAACCATTATCAAGATTTTTTTTAAGTGTATCAAAATATTTAACAACAGTAAAGTAATAAATGCTACCAAATGGGGCTTTGATAGTAAATGGCTACTTTTTTAAAGGTATAGACTTAGTAGTAATTAGATAACAATATGGATTCTTATAAATTAATACTATTTTTTTCTTCAAATACTAGAACTTTAAAATGCCTAATCTTCCCACCATACTGTCTTAATAGTCACATTCTATAAATATGGGACTAGCATCTGCTGTGGCTCATGTTTAAAATTCTTCTAAATTAATGTAATTCCCCCCCCCCCCCCCCCCCCTCAAGTCTTAGGCTCCTCCCTCTCGTTCGGGAATGGTTTCGGTAACGCGGAAAATCTGATTTTCTGTGCTTTGTTTTGCTCGTTTATCTAATTTGCACACCTGGTCATTTCATTACCCACTTTACACATGCATATACCATTTTAAGCAACAGGTCTTCACTTTCATACCGGAGAAATGTAATTTGGTTTATGGCCTCAGTCAATAAATATAAACGACGACACCATGCTGTCTGTACCAAATCGTTTGAGCAGTGGCGTTAACTTGACGTCCAGTGCTGGCTTAAATGGTTAAAACTCTTATTCTGCTAGTTGGAGGTAGTTTACTATAATATTGATATCATCAAATTTATACGAATAGTTTTATCAGTGAGTTTTCATAAGTCTTAGGATTGTTTAAGTATCGTAGAGCATCGTAGTACAGAACATTATTGGATTCAGAGCAATGCATATAATATCTGTCAAATTTTATTAACTTTTTAGCTGAGCTATTAACACAAAGTACGTGCTGTTTAAAAAATATAATGCTATTTCTAGTAATCGGATATAATTTGCATCAAACAAAATTCAAGATTAGTTTAATGAAAATAAACAGTTCTAAATATTTCTGTTACATAGGGTAAGGGCGGGAATGGGAATATAAACTCGATTCTTTTAGTTCAAAGTCCAATTTATATCTGAAAAAATATTAATTATAATTGTTTTTTTTTTTAAATTGCTTTTTCATTAGGAACACAAAACTTTATTTTATTTAATTCTGAGGTTCATAAGTATTTTTAAAAATATTTTTTTTTCGATTCTTTTTCGATTCAAAGGTCACCAGTGAGAATCGTGGAATGTTTCGTGTAAAAATAGAATAAATAATTACCATCAACACTTAAAAATCTCAATACATATGATTAGTAAAAGACTGTTATTGTAACATTCTTTCTAAAAACCAGTTGCACTCCGCCATTTTGAAAAATCAACAATTTCAATAAAAAAAGAAAATTTGCTAGTATAATAATTTTTATTCATGAATATATGCTGTGTTTACGTTATTCTTTTAAGACTTTCTGCTTATGTTCTAATGGTTCCAGCAACTGGCGCAAATTTTGGCACCCCCCCCCCCCCCACTTTACCCTAGAGTTGTTCTTTATAAATAATCTGAAAATAATATATATATAATTTCTGGAAACGTTTTATTCGTTTACTACTGACAAAATTACAAATCAAGAATAATTCAAATTTCATATTCAAAACTATCTAAAATCGGTTTAAATACTGATTTTTCATAGAAAAAGTTCAAAGATACGTAAAAGCTCTTCATAAATATTACATTTAAACAACATTTACAAGAATATTTCTTTCAAAAGAATTATATCTTATAAACACAGAATAAGTTTTGAAGTTCATTTTTAATGCTTAAAATTCTTATATTCAAAAGCCAAAGTTTCAAAACCACATGCACAAGTTTTTACTGCAACCTCTTACACTTTAGCCTAAGAAAAACTGACACGTGGCTTTATCAAAACAAAAAATGCATTCAAAACCATAATTAAATTTGGAGCTAAAGTAAAGTCCCACATTCTTAAGCACCCTAAAGAAAAAACTAAAAAATTTGACTACTTTCTTTCAATTTTTGCTACATCCATTAAATGATAAAGCGAATCCGACATTTTTTTTTTTACAATTTGAACTCGAAGAAACGTGGTTAAGTGGGAATTTTCAAAATTGGTTTGAGAAAGATTTTGACAAGCTTTTTGCGTCAAAGGTCTGAAGCATTAATGAGGTCCTTAGATTCATTTTAGACAAAAGGAATAAAAAGTTTCGTCATTAAGCCATTTTAATAGAAGAAACTCGAGATTTCTGCAAGCTTTATTCTTCACCCAATAGCTATGGCTTGAAACCCGCTTAGCTCGCCAAATCTCAATGCTCCTGCGCTTTTTATCTAATTTATTCAAACTCAAGTTTCTTAATAAATCCCTTTTGGGCTGTAAGCTTCATACTCTTATTGAAAAGTTTGAATAACTTAAATTATTATCCGAATGATTTTTTTTGTCTGAGAGTGGAGTAATTTGCAAGAGTTTAAAATGAACTCCTTTGTAAAATGAAATGAAAGAAATAAGCTTCAGCGCTTTTTAATAGACTTTATACGTCAATTTCATTATGCGTCTAACGTAGTCAGCCATTTGATGAAATTGCTTTGTTTCTAAGGGTATATATGAGATTTTTACAATAGCTATCAAGCATATATTTTGCAATACACTGGAGGGAAAAATTAAAGGATCAACAATAAATTTGAATGTAGCTCGCATTATTTTTTAGAAATGAGAATGAAAATTTCACAATATCTTTATTTCGTATTGTCTGATATATTTTTATAGCCTAATTGTCTATTTCAGCAAATATATTTTTTTAGTAATAAAATAAGAAATCTTTAAAAAACTGATATCTGGAACATTTTGAAATAATTTTTGGGGGGAAATACATGGACTGTGGTAACCTGGTGTATGATTACACCTGACTTTATGCAATCTTTGCAGGGATTTTGGATAATTTAAATTTGACTATCTAGAAGTTTTTGAGTTAACAAAGCGTATACGCGATAAATCAAGTTTCGAGGTTACTGGAGAGTGCTAAATTAAGTATACAGTTATATAAATTGAAATTATAGTTTGTCATACTTTTCGAGGTTACTGGAGAGTGCTAAATTAAGTATACAGTTATATAAATTGAAATTATAGTTTGTCATACTCATTTTCTATACGATTTAAATACGGAGAATATGCAGGCCAATCCATCCTATGGATCCCCTCGCTCTCAAAAGAATCAGACACATAGGTGGGAGATGGGGACGATAATTACCATTCATTAGAATTGAGCTGTATCCTATTGCACCTCTAAACAACATGACATAAGGATCAAAAAGCTTGTTTCTGTATTGTTATGCAATCATGGATCAGCGGGTAAAGAAGTACAGGTCAATGCGGTCATACAGAATGATGCCTTGTAAGACCATGATTTCACTAACTTCGTCTCGATGTTTCTATGGTAATTGCATGTGTTTCGTTTCCTCCAGATGTCTAGAAGCTCGTTTCAAACAAAACCTAGACTCGTCAATAATGAGAACGAACTCAGCAACAGTCAATGGAGCTCTAATGACGATGTTCTCACTCCTTTAACAGAGAACATTTCGCAGCCAGAGTCAGTTAGACACAGATCATTAGTTTCAAGCACCTTTTATACAGCTTGTCACTGGCGGTATATCTGGCAAAACTCATTTTAATATGTGATGAAGTCATTTACCTATTCCCTTTTTGCAATTGTAACCAAACAACTGTTTATATATGCTGTTTTGACATATTTTCGACCTTGACCTGGTTATTGTCGGAATAGCAGTATCTATACCATTTTACAGATCCTGGACAAGGCACTTTTTTAGGGTCTTACTCACATGTGTCTGTGCCTGTCAAATTTCCATCCTCCCAATCTCATGCCATTCATCAGAATCACTCAAGCCATTTCTCAAAAACGTGTTTAAGCATCCACAAACTAATTTTTTATCCAACTGCTCGTACAATAACTCACAATAGGAATTTCAAGCATCTGCATACATTTCTTTCAACGAGTGAGAAAGGAGCATGCGAAAAAATGTACTTATTCCTATAAAGTGAAGTTGAATCCTATTGTACTAAGCGATGAGTTTGACTTTAACAAATTAATTTGAATTTCATCCAATATTACTAACAGTAAACTTATTTTTATGGTTGGTCCTTTAATTTTTCCCGAAAGGTGTACATTTTCGTATTTCAATACTCCTGACAGTAAATAACTAATAATAATTAAATAAAACTGACAGTAAATAACTAAACAAAAAACCAATATTTGAAAAGGATATTCTAATAACGATAATGGCGAAAATGATACCTCTAATTAATGATAATGGTAAACATGATATCTCTAATTAACGTCGCATTGGTAGTACAACCGGGTAAGGCACTGGACTGCAGTGCCTGCAGATCTGGGTTTGATTCCCGGTAAGTCTAAGCTGTAATTCCCGATATTTATTGAAAGTGATTTATGAAGGCAGCCTATGTAGGCTAGCATCTGCTCTTTTTATTCATTTTTGAGTACATGTCTTTTCAAAAATGAAACTAATGTAACTATGATAAGCATCGAATGTAATCAAAAATGAATATATTTTACTTATTTTTGAATACCTATTTTTAACAGTGTCTTCTATGGTATTTCTGTCTGTAATATCAACAAAAAAAATCTTTTGAAAATCTTTATTTTAAACGCTGTAACAAATTCGCCAAAAATAGAGCTAACTTGTGGACCATAGTTACTGTAATTGGAAATCCATATATAATTAGGAATAGTTATATTTAAATTATTACTATCCTCTTATTTGAGCTCTCAGAATCCTCAACTCTTTGCAAATGCTTACTACAATCATCTCAATGCGAAAAGAAAATTATTATTCTGTTGTTTTCTAACCTGCTCTGTGTTCTAATAACAACTCAATACTCCATAGCCGTATGCAATTTTTAGATTAAAATATATACTATTGTCCTAAAAACATCCGTTCACAAAAAAAAAGATTAAAGAACAGTTATTTAAACAAAAATTCATTTAAAACCAGTTCTTTAAAAATAACAGTTCTGGAAAAAAGGAAATATAATGAACAATTCTTTTAAAAAAAGATTGAGGAACATTGTTTGAACTAATTTAAGAACAGTTCTGAAAAAATATCTGTTTATAGGCTAGTTGTTTAAAAACAATTAAGGTACTGATTTAAAAAGAATGCAAATAGGACGATAAATAGGACAAATAGGAAATTAACGTTTTAGAAAGTAAAATAAATATTGTATTTTTAAAGTATAATAAAATTTATTATCGGCCCCTATTCGCAAATGATTTCCAGCATATACTATAATAGTTGACTTCGTTTTGATAGCAATAGATAATCTACATTTCTAACACGAAAAATATAAAGCCAAAATAGGCTATTTTCAGTATAATAGATTTTGATTTGCATATTTTAAACCTTAACTAAAGATAAATGATGTGATATAACTAACGTGTTCGAATGAAAAGAAGTCAAAGTCATTCTGAATAGTTTAAAATCAATTTATACAAACTTTTCTTCCCAAGATAAATAATCCAGATCTTCCCATATAGTTTATTTTACATTTATTTCCTATTTCGAAAGAAAAAGATAGCCATGCTGAAATCAATATTACTTTTTTCAATATAAAATGTCCAATTCTTTACAAAAATCGACAAAATCCTTAGGAAACTTTTTGAAATTAGTATTATTTTTCAAAAAAATATTTAACTAAACAACTTCCACAAACTTTCCGAGTAAATATAAAGCCCATAAAATTCATAACAAAGACTTTCGCTGTAAGTTTAAACCTAACCGAGTTTCAGAATTTCCGTTATTATTCTAGCTTCTCCATTCAAATCCTAAATGGCAAAGCATCAATTCTTTTTAACAGAAATTCTTTACACAGAATGAAATAGCGCTCCGTTCAATTCTCTAGTTTCAAAACAAAATAAATTCTTAACAGAAAGTGATTTTTTTTCTCCAAAAGTAAATCATTTTCTGCTTAGCTTTCTGTATTCATAATACTTTCACTACTTTTAACCCGTTAGTTACGCAAGTTTAATCATTGTTACGCTTTAAAGCGAAATTTTTTGAAATGGCCCCTTTATAAATATTAAATTCCAACTGAGAAAAATATAGAAACCTAAAACCAAAAAAAAAGTGTTAGCAAAAGTTAATCAGTGTTAAGCTGTAAAGAGCAATTTTAGAATGGTCACCTTTATAAATATTAAATTCAAACTGAGAAAAATATAGAAACGTAAAACCGGAAAAGATTGAACAGTTTAAATAAGTAATTATTTGCATTTTGATAGAATCTTGAAATAATAAAGGGACAATTGTTTTCACACACAGACTTTTCATTTCTGTTGATGAAGGGAGATGTATCTCCCGAAACATGTCCAGATCTCCTCGATTTTTATTGCGTATTTTAACGTTGTATTTGTATTTTAATACTCTTAACGCAATGTTAGGAATATTAAAATTAATATAAGAATAATATATTAATATAAGAATAATATATTAATATAAGAATAATATATTAATATAAGAATAATATATTAATATAAGAATAATATATTAATATAAGAATAATATATTAATATAAGAATAATATATTAATATAAGAATAATATATTAATATAAGAATAATATATTAATATAAGAATAACATATTAATATAAGAATAATATATTAATATAAGAATAATATATTAATATAAGAATAATATATTAATATAAGAATAATATATTAATATAAGAATAATATATTAATATAAGAATAATATATTAATATAAGAATAATATATTAATATAAGAATAATATATTAATATAAGAATAATATATTAATATAAGAATAATATATTAATATCAGAATAATATATTAATATAAGAATAATCTATTAATAAAAGAATAATATATTAATATAAGAATGATATATTAATATAAGAATAATATATTAATATAAGAATAATACATTAATATAAGAATAATACATTAATATAAGAATAATATATTAATATAAGAATAATACATTAATATAAGAATAATATATTAATATAAGAATAATATATTAATATAAGAATTATATATTAATATAAGAATAATACATTAATATAAGAATAATATATTAATATAAGAATAATATATTAATATAAGAATAATATATTAATATAAGAATAATATACTAATATAAGAATAATATATTAATATAAGAATAATATATTAATATAAGAATAATATATTAATATAAGAATAATATATTAATATAAGAATAATATATTAATATAAGAATAATATATTAATATAAGAATAATATATTAATATAAGAATATTAATATAAGACTAGTTTTTATCTTATACAATTATTATATTTACAGAACATATTAACTTTTATTGTAAGCAAAGCCATCCAAACTCGTGCATTTACTGCCTATTAGTTCATTTCTTAATTGCTTAAATTGCAGATAAAATTTATAAATGCGACTTTATTTTTAATCATTAGAAAGAGTTCTCAATTTTGACGAAAGTTTGACGAAATATTCTCCAATTAGACTTTTTGTCACATTTAACGTTATTACTGTCATTACGAATATCCTAATTTGTAATAATTTTATAACAACAAACAATGTGTATTCGTGTGTTTGCTAACTGGTATATATATTCCACCCATATCATTTAACAACTGTAATTTCATAGCCAAAACCATTTTTTATGTAAGATAAACACATTCTTAAAAGTATGTTTAAACAGAAATAAGGTAAAAAGAGAAAAAGTATTCTGTTGATTGCCAAATCAATCCACATAATACTAACTTCAGTCTCGTTCTTTGGACAATATTTCACAGCCATTCCCGATTTAAGCTATTACCAAAACAATTCCAATACTTTCATCTACGACGCCCAATTCAATTGCGAAAGGAAAACCCAGCGAAACCACATTAATCGAAGCACCAGATGGCAGGCCGCAGGCCAAGTGCTCATATTTCAAGACACTACCACCCTTGACATCAACGAACGACACCCACAACTCTCTTACGCCACCATTCAAAATCGAATCTAACCCTCAAACAAAAATAAAGAACGAGACATCATAACATAAGAATACGCTGGCCAATCCCTAATATTCTTATTTTCTTACCATGCCGTTTTCACGCGCCTGCAATAAGAAGCAGGCAACTGAACTAGACATGCGTGGTACTACAAGCAACGCACGTCCAGTGATATACCAAAGAAATATCTGGAAATTCTTTTTCCTGGAAGAAAGTCTGGGGGAACATTAAATAACTTCTGTCCGTCCGTCTATACCCCCTCCTCTTTACACGTGCACTAGGTAATAATACCAGAGCCCAAAAGCTTGATAAAGAACGTTCTTCTGCCTCGGCGCTTTTTTGTTTGTTTCTTGTCTTTCCACCTTATTACTGCCTTTTGAAATAGAGATTAGTTTGAGGGGGGTGTCACTTTGATAAATAAGCCAAGTTAAGCGGACAGGCCCAGAGGGCTTTTACACATAGTGGCGCGGGGAGGGTTCATCGGATCACATTACTTTGGGTAAAGGCGGTTTGAAGGGTGATAAAAATTCGGGGTGATTGTTGAAATTTAAAATAACTTTATGCCTGTCTATTACTAAGTATAGGATGCGATAATAAAAGTATTGGTTTAGTATTGCAAACATTTTCAGTTTTTTTTTTTTTTTTGCATGAAATGGCCATGAATTTTTGAATGATTTTAATATGGTCAAGCCGTAAATGTAAAAATCGGAGTGTAGGTAGCAGTGATATTCTTTTTAAATCTCAAGGCATATATAGGTAATAATATATAATATATATAAAAAAAATCATTTAAAATAAAAATATATTTTATGAGCGAAAGAAAAAAATAATTTTTTTCTTTTTTCGTAAAGATTTTTTTAAAAAAGGATTACATTCAGAATCGATATTTTTTCTATAACCATGCAATTTAACAGTTTAAAAATTTCCGATAAAAATATTAATTTTTGAATGAAACAAACTAATAATTGGCATTGAATATAATTATTTTATTCAATAAAGATAGCATCTATAGTTGTAGTGCCAATAATAAAACAATATCTGACTATTTTTATCTTTTGTTTTAATTTTGATGTTTCTTTACTTTAATTGTGTTTTTTTATATATTTTTTTCAGATTTTTAAATTTTAATTTTAAATTAAATTTAAATTTAATTTTTCATATTGTGTTTTTTTCTATATTTTTTTAATAATTTTAAATTTTAATTTTAAATTAAAAAAACATAATTTTCAAAATTTAAAATAAAATTAATAAATAAAAATTAAATTATTTTTTATATATATATATATATATATATATATATATATATATATATTATATATATATATATATATATATATATATATATATATATATATATATATATATATATATATATATATATATATATATATATATATATATATATATATATATATATATATATATATATATATATATATATATATATATATATATATATATATATATATATATATATATATATATATATATATATATATATATATATATATATATATATATATATATATATATATATATATATATATATGGGTAATTCCACGTAAAAGTGTCCTGAGTGAATTTTAAAATAATTTTTTACAAAGTTGAAATTTGTATATTATATAGAAAAATAATTGAATTTATTATATTTTGCATTAATATAAATTTTGCGCATATTTTGTGACAATGATGCAAATTCAAAATGGTTGCTATGCAATGAAACTAAACTTGCTTACATTTGCATTATTTCTACTCCTAGATTCCTAATATAAGTTACATTTTCTGAATATTTTGAGTATGGGTTTTTAGAAATACAGTTAATGTACAATCAAATTCCTTACTTTATAAAAATTTATCTTGATTTAATTATTGATTTAGAACCAAATAAAATATGTATTTTTCAAACGTAGTGTAAGTCACAAAAAAAGAACAAAAGTTCTTCTATTTTCTTTAAATTGAGCCACAATTAAAAAAAAATCCGTGATTTCCTCCTCTATACTAATCTCTATCGGACTGTAGTTTTGATTTTTAAAAGAAGGAAACTTTTTAGTGAATACTAAATAAATTAAAACTGTAGTGTAAGTCACAGCGTAGAGTAAGTCACAACTATATGCTGTGTTTGTAGAACAACAACGATTACAAAATGCACAGTAACAATATTTAAAAATAATATCATAAGTGATCTTATTTTTAAATATTGTTATTTATTATACTTTTCTTATTTAAACTGTAAATGGGGAAAAAGTAGCAAAATGAAAGATAGAGATTAGAGAAAGAAAAAAACAAATTGAATATTTCAAGCAGTTAAAGATAATTAATCTAGATAGCAAGAGGAAAGGTGTAAGAACGTGGAAATTACAATGAAAGTTGATCAAAGGGATTTTTAAAGCAAAGAAGAGGGAATAGATAAAAAAGAATTTCCGCAACCGCTTAAAATGAACCAAGCCCTTCTAATCCAAATTCAGTAGATTCTTCTAAGAAAGCCTATCAAAATTGTAGCTCATTTTTTAAAGATATTGCAAGAGTCAAGAAAAGCCATCCTTAAAGCCCAAATAAATGTCAGGCCATTGCAAAGAAACTAGCACATCAGTTTACACCGGAGATAGGTCAACCTGCCTGCTCAACATTTACGAATTACTGCACTAAGGAATGAAATAAAATATTTGATAAAGATTTTTATGAAGAGGCATATAATATTCCAGTAATCAAGGATTTTGTAAGATAACAATCGAGATGAACTTAAAAGGGGCAATAGGGTATAGATTTCATCAGTATTAATTTTCTTCCGGCATAAATTTCCCCCCGTGCGACGAGCCTGGGTTTCATTTGTAGGAAGAAGAAAAGTGAAATATTTTGATGTACAATTCATTTCTAAAGAAGGCTCTACAATAAAAGTGGATTTTTGCAATGCACAAGGAATATTTTTCATTGGCCAGAAAAAGCAGGTGCCGCAAATGTTGTAATTGTTGAAAAAATAAAAAAAAATTGCCTGACTGAAACTTTGATTGTAAATTCTATTATAGTTTTTCACATTATAATTTTTCAAGTTATGTAAAGTCATATTTTAATTTTATTTATACATTTTACCAGTGCCTATTTTGAGGTGTAGTGTAAGTCACGTTTCAGTTGTAGTGTAAGTCACACAGATTAATTTAAATTAAAATAATTTGAAACACATCTAGAAATATAATTTTTAACTGATTAAATTTCAAACCATATACAACGAAACTAGCATAACATAATTTTTTTATATCAAAGCATGAGGAAGAAAACGTAAATTGAAATGATATCCAAAAAACCGTGTCCTTTTTTGTAGTGTAAGTCACACTGTGACATTTTTATTTTTAAAAATTAAAGTTAAATAAAATGAAAAAAGTTTACATTGTCAAAAAATAGAACATATGTCTGGTATGTCTTTTGACATAAAAAGTTTTTTTAAATCACAAATTGCTTTTTTTAATTAAGCTTACAATGTGGTATAAATTGTCAAATGTAGTGTAAGTCACGCGTGGAATTACCCATGTGTGTGTGTGTGTGTGTGTGTGTGTGTGTGTGTGTGTGTGTGTGTGTGTGTGTGTGTGTGTGTGTGTGTGTGTGTGTGTGTGTGTGTGTGTGTGTGTGTGCGTGCGTGCGTGTGTGTGTGTGTGTGTGTGTGTGTGTGGGTGGGTGGGTGGGTGGGTGGGTGGGTGGGTGTGTGGGTGGTGTGTGTGGGTGTGGGTGTGTGTGGGTGGGTGGGTGGGTGGGTGTGTGTGGGTGGGTGGGTGGGTGTGTGGGTGGGTGTGCGTGCGTGCGTGCGTGCGTGCGTGCGTGCGTGCGTGCGTGCGTGCGTGCGTGCGTGCGTGTGTGTGTGTGTGTGTGTGTGTGTGTGTGTGTGTGTGTGTGTGTGTGTGTGTGTGTGTGTGTGTGTGTGTGTGTGTGTGTGTGTGTGTGTGTGTGTGTGTGTGTGTGTGTGTGTGTGTGTGTGTGTGTGTGTGTGTGTGTGTGTGTGTGTGTGTGTGTGTGTGTGTGTGTGTGTGTGTGTGTGTGTGTGTGTGTGTGTGTGTGTGTGTGTGTGTGTGTGTGTGTGTGTGTGTGTGTGTGTGTGTGTGTGTGTGTGTGTGTGTGTGTGAAATTAAATTTATCTTCACATAGAATTGTTTTTTAGCGAGCTAGGCTACAACCGTCGCATTTTTTTTTATTCCAATGTCTCTTTGAAAACTCACACATCAGACTTTTAAAATGTTTCTCAATAATACTAAAAAAAATTAAGTAATTTAAATATTTGCATTCAGTAGGATGGAATGGGGTAAGTTTAACGGATTCATTTTTTCTTTTTCATTTTCAAACTTTTACTGTGAGATAACGATAAAGAATATAGAAGAATATACAAACAAAACTCAACACACACTACTTGGGGATATTTAGCTATAAAAACTTGCAATTAGATTTTTTATATAATCTACCATTGATTTTCTACAATTTGTTTTCTTTTTCAATGTCCGCTGGTTGTAATTGCCTTGAAAAAACGGGAAAGTGCAACCACGCCCTTCAAACTTTACAAAACAAACTTAAATTTTTTTGCCATGTTATACCTTGAATTGTACTGATTCTGCCAGTTTTTGTTTTGTATTTTTATCTCAAACTGTTTGGGAGATACGAACTTTTCGTGAGTAGATTGGGGTGATTGGAAAAATGAGAAATTTAGCATATAAGAATTTTGCTATTTTATGTTAAAGCTGAAAAATTTACATTGTTGTAGGAAAAACGAAAAAGAAACCACCCCATAATTAAAATTTGTGGTAGAATAATACCAATATTTCGGAATTTTTGCCTATCACTTTCGGTTTTTTTAAATTTATAGAATTTTAAAAATTCTTTATATTTTTGATAACTTGTCATTTAGTTTAATTAAGTCTCAAGTTATATTGTCATATTTTTTGCGTGTGCAACTCCAACAGTTTAAAATTAAAATGTTCACATGAAATAACTTATATAATACTGCAATCATTAAATTAAAAAGGTAATGAGTTTTCCTACCTATCATTGTTTCACCTATTTAATTTTCGTTAAATTAAGATAATTTTAATGAGATATCTATTTATAAGTTAAAGTATCAAAAATAATTTATTAAATAATAATTTGTGATAAGACTTATTTAGATAATTTAACAAAATGGGTGATTGTTAAAAAATGCAGGTTGATTATATAATATATAGTATCTTAAAAATATTTCAGTTTAATTTTCATTTGACAAAACTTGCTTTGACCACTACTGTTCTGGTTACCCAACTATCCAAATTTGCATATCTATGTACTCGAAAATACAAAAGTATAATCAAACTACCAAAATTCGATAAGATGAAAATTTTTAAATAAATTTTATAAAATTTTAGATGAGCAAAGCAGAATTTTTTCTCAATTGTTTGAAATTATAAATTGTATGATATTTTACTGATTTTTTTGTTTTTGAAAAATAAATATCTAACTTTTCATAACCTGAAATTCCGATAAAATTTAAAATGTAATTAATTTAAAAAGTGTTAAAAATAAAAATTTATATATAAACAATCCATTACAATTCTCACAAATTTACGGATTATTAAATTAACTATCGTTTTGTAACTTTAATACTTCACACTAGATGTCAGCACTAAATACTGTCTTAAGTTTGACTTGAATATCCTCGGACTCTCAATATATTTATTTTTGTTTCTATTTTATAACATTTTCTTTAAAATATAAATGGTTATGTAAAATAAATAATTATTAGTAATTACACATGTACCACGGTAAATGTTATAAAAAAGCTGAGAAAAAAGGCAATAAAATGTTTGCTATCTTTTTTTCCCATAACTAATCCAGAATATTTCTAAATTTTAGTAGCTATAGATTTTAGAACCTACTATTTTAAGCATTTTGGGAAGGACGCGGAATTAAAAAAATATTCGATTATTAATAAATTAATTAAGCACTTTTTACTTACTTGAAAATGGACTTGATATATTTTTGCAGTCTATTTACAATACTTAAACGAAAGATGTATTTTTTTTACTTTGAAGTTAAAATTATTTTTTTAATCAGAAATAAAAAATTCGAGCAATTGTTCGTCAATGAAAAGTTTATTTACCATTTTAATTATGTTTCTGCGTGCATATTTAAGATTAAAATCATCAAGCAACTGGTTAAAAACTTTTTCTCTATTTTCTTCAAAACAATGTGTTTATATAATGAAAAAAGTCAAACTTGCAACAATATTATAACCAATGTCCTTCGGGAAGGACATTATGTACTGGCGGTATAACTCATCTTTACGATCGTATAAAGGTTTTTCTTTTCTAGCCCTCCTTCCTCTGACAAGACCGAAATTTCTGAACCAGAAAGTTCAGAAAATTCCAACTCAAACATTATTTATATACAAAAGTGCTTTTGGAAATCCGTCTGCCTGTACGTTAAAATTGTAATAGTAATAAATAAAAAAATAAACTTTATATATTATATATACATAAACATTTTCTACCACTATTGCCTTATTTTTACATGTGCCCTTATTGTACACTACAATATCATATTACACACTAACTGACTAGGCCCGCCCCCTGATCCGACCCTGCACCGTTCCTCGTTCAGAATGGCATGCATGAGAAATTCTTCAATCTGCTGTAAACCAATTTAACCTGAGGTGTTATCAACGCATATTTTATATGCAGTCATGATGGAGGTTGTGGGGACTTCGGCCCCGGGTACTCCACAACAAATTGAAATATCTCTCATATTACACACTGGTTTCACTGATAGCTTATAAGAATATCGATTGCTATAATTTTTATTTGAAATTTTCTTGTACTCTCCTGAAAAAAATAATATGAATACACTAAACCCTTAAAATAACTTTACGGCGTTTAACAAAACTAATTTATTAACAAATTCCCAACTAAAGATAAACTCTCTTAACTACAAAACAAGCAACAGGCTCATTGTTTGTCGCATCTCCCGCGATAAACATCCCTTCAAAGCAAGCCAGACGCTCCCCCCTGCGTTTATCGTCACCGCGAACCATAAATTGCACGCTTTTTTGCGCGCGAGTCCAGATAGCAAAGAAGCTCTGCCGAAGTTGCGATAGACGCAATAATGCAGCCCAAAGACTTTCCAAAACGCTCCGGGTAGAATGATCCCGACTACTGATATCTTTATCGTCCTTTCCTGAAATGTATGCGCCAGGAAAAAAATGTAATCTTATAGCGCTTGGTGTTCAGCGATAACAGGGGCCCAGGGGATGGGGATGTCAATTTATCTGACATTACTGGATTTTCAAAAATTGCGACACGATTTCCCTGTGGGATTCGATTTATATAAGGAGTAGATTGCGGGGCTTGCTTAAATATGTTCGACATCAAAATGTAACGCTAAAGGTCTGGGAGAGAATTTTTATTTTAGTGATATATATGAGAAATTTTGTTATTTTAGTGATGTATGAGAAATGATGTGGGTTAGGAAAAAGAAGAATTTCGATAAATATTTCATTTGAAACGATATGGGTTTGCTTTTAAATTTATTTAATTCTACATGGTACACAACTGATTTAAACTACTATAATTGATTATTGGCGTATCCCGTATGTAGTTTGGCATTGGCACAAAGCAATGCAATAATAATTTTAATATTTCTGAAATCATCTTAATATCACTAACTGCCTATTAAAACTAGCGAATGTTATTGAGGAATTTGACCAGGAATTTTTACAGTCTAGGTTCCTAGAGCCGAAGGCTCTATAACCCTTACAATAAATTTATAGAACCCCAGCAAAAAAAGTCAGCATAAAACCTTCATCAAACTTTTGAAATTGAAGGTTTTATGCTGGAAAACTGCAGTTTTTTTTTAAGATCTATAAAATTAAAGGTTTTTGTTTCAATATCCTTCATAAAAACCTGCAAGAAACCTTCAATTTTTAATAATGAAGGGAAAATGCAGATATTTTAAAGGTTTTATGCAGAAAAATTAAAAACTTCAAAAAAACTGCAGTTTTTTTTTGTTTCAATGTCCTTTATAAAACCTTCAATTTGACAATTTTGATGAAGGTTTCATGTTGAAATTTTTTGCTGGGACTTAAGTGTTGCATTATTTAATTATTACATAAGGTAAGAGGACTAAACACGGGACAACACAAACGAAAAACATGAGCGAATGTTATTGAATCGTTTTAAAGATATCTTATTAAAATTATTAATTATTTAGTTGTGGTAATTTAAAACTGTAAATAAGGTAAGGGGCCAAATACCGCCCACTTAACCGTATAGGCGATATTTGGGACCCCTACTTTACAATATAACTCCTCGATATAGTAACATCCTATTAGTAACTAGCCTTTATTTAATTTTAGAGGACTAATCCATATATCATTTGTCTAAAAATATTTCTAATCGAAAATTCTAGCCTGTTATCTAAAAATAAACTTAATTACAACTCTAACACATAATTTTAACACACCCAAAAATTTGGGGGGTTTGCCGCGACATTTTTCTATTAAAAAAAGTGTTCCTAATATCATATTGGCCACTTCATGTTCCTAATATCGCCTACGTCTAAAATAGTGTCGTAAATAGTGAGTGGGTTACAAAAATCACAGACACATAGAAAAGGAAATAGGAACTACACAAGCGCGGATCCAGGTGGGGGGTAAAGGGGAAATTACCCCCCCCCCCCCCTAACATCAAAGATTTTATTTTTAAAAGTCACCTTAGGCAATGAAAAATTTCGAACAAAGAATTTTTTTTGCGAATCGGGATATATATGCATTGCTTAACGCTCTTTAAAACTTCTCAATACTTCCCCCCCCCCCCCCCCGCCCTTAATTTGTGTTCATGATAACAATATAACCGCGTCAAATTTGGTGTTTATGATAACAATATACTGCATTACCCCCCCCCCCCCCCTAACAGTAATTTCTGGATCCGCCCTTGGTACTACATCTAATTCATTTAATATAAAATCAAAATGTAAAATCAAATAATTTGTTTTATAATACTTTTAAAATTGATTAATGTATACACTCTTATTGTATCACTAGTGAAATATTTCATTTGTGTCAATTTTAAAAAAAATCATCAAAATTAATTATGTGGTTACATAAATTGAATTAAAAAATTAGTTGTCGGGTTCACTAGTGGAATATAAAAAAATGCTCATTAGTGCGTTAAATAAATTAAATATTGAATCATACATTAAATAATGTTTATATGAACTAAAACATAAAAAAAATTAATAATGTTTTTAAAAGTTCAATAAGGATACTTTAAAAAAAAATTACAAAAAAAAATCATAAACAAATACAATTTTTTTAATTTAATTGTTTAACATTTTATTATTTAAGTTCAGTTTTAAAAAATTCTAAATTTTTGCTACGGACAATATAACTTTTCATATACTATTTAAAAATGATATACAATATATTTTATCGTAAAAAATCAAAATTCTAATCATCAAATTCATAATCTTGTTGGCAAGAACTGAATAACCCCAATAAGCTCTTCACTTGTTATTGTGAACCATTTCGAAAAGTATAAAATAAAAAATAATAAGAAGAATTCATAGAGTTGTAGATAGAAAAATAATAAGGTCATAATACAATTTCCTGAATCTATCTTTAAAAATATTTAACAGACAACAACAACTCTGTTGCAAAGAACATATAAAACAGGAAATATTCTTTCATATTATTTACAAAGTACACATATCATACGAAAAATATAATAATCTACACTGAAAAACAACGGGGAAAATATGATAGATAAGCATTTAAATGTCTCTGAAGAAATCTTGAAAATTTGCCAAGATAAATTTTGTTCGACATATAGGCCTTCAATAAAGAGATTAAATAAAACATGGGTAACATAAAAGTGATGATAAAGTGAAGCAACAACAAATATCAAAAAGTTAGCAGTACGTGCACACGATATCATCTGCCTATGATACCAAAAAACTTTATTGCTATAGTTCACCGAATTTCTCAACAATTAAAAAATATCGGAAACTCGGGACATAAAACGAAGTTTGAGATTATGGGTTTTGAAAGGGAAGAAAACGTGAAGATATTAAAATAAAGCATTGTACCATTTTAATAAAAAAAAAGAGAGAATAAGGTTAAAATAAAGAATAAAAAAAGGGAAGGGGGCAGTCCGCCAAGAAGTAAAATTAATGTTGCCATTAGGATTTCTAATCAAATTGGCAACCCTGCACAATACTTGCGTAATATGTTTACACGTATGAGCAGTTAGTTGCCTAATATATTTTACAAGCATTGTCGTAATTAAGTTAGTTCGCCCATAGTTTCCCTAGCTAAAAAAATAAGCATAACACCTTCATGAAAATTGTGAAATTGAAGATCTTATTCAGATTTAATGCTTAAGAATTCAGCATTCAAATAATTGAAGGGATGGATTTTAAAGATTTTACTCAGACAAACTTAAAAAAATATCAGTTTTTATAAAGGTATTTGAAACTTCATGCAGGTTTTATGAAAGTTTTATAAAGGCTTTTATGCTGATTTTCGATGTAACAATAAAATGTCCGTGTACAAAAAAAATCCATATGAAATTTGTAAAATTGATGCAGGTTTATGTTTTATGCAGATTTAATACTTAAGAATTCAGCATTCAAATAATTGAAGTGAAGGATTTCAAAGGCTATAATCATCAGGTTTTATAAAGGTATTTGAAACAACATGCAGGTTTGATGAAGATTTTATAAAGGCTCTTATGCAGCATTTTTTGTGAAGAATTTATGCTGATATTCCATGTAATAAAAAAAATGCCCATGTACAAAGTAATCAGCATGAAACCTTCATGAAAGTTGTGACATTGAAGGTTTTAATGCAGGTTTAATGCAGAAGAATTCAGCATTCAAATAATTGAAGGGAAATATTTTAAAGGTTTTATTCAAACAATATTTTTGTTAGTAAACACGTCAGTTTTTATAAAGGTATTTGGAACAACATGGAGGTTTCATGAAGATTTTATAAAGGCTTGTATGCGATATTTTCTATGAATAATTTATCACCAGAAGACACCATTTTATATTCCATGTCATAATAAAATGCCCATGTACAAAGTAATCAGCATAAAACTTTCATGAAAGTTGTAACTTGAAGGTTTTGAATTCAGCATTCAAAAAATTAAAGAGAAGGATTTTAAAGGTTTTATTCAGACAAACTTTAAATATATATATAAGTTTTTATAAAAGTATCTTAAACAACATGCAGGTTTCATGAAGATTTTATAAAGGCTTTTATGCAGTATATTTATGAAGGATTTATGCTGATTTTCCATGTAACAATAAAAAGTCCATTTACAAAATCATCAGCATGACACCTTCATAAAAGTTGTGATATTGAAGGTTTTAATGCAGGTTTAATGCTGCAATAAAATAATTGAAAGAAAAATGCGGGGTTTTTTAAAAACTGTATGCAGACAAACAAACCATGCCGGTTTTGTAAAGGTATTTGAAACAACATGCAGGTTTCATATAGGTTTTATAAAGGTTTTTTATGCAGTATTTTTTATGAAGGTTTTTTGAGGATTATTTTTATGAGTCCATATAGCACTTTAACCGGTTCCCAGCAAGGCAGGGGCACGCAGCTAGTTTAAAGAAATAGAATGTCCAAGACCATGCATGAAATTTTTATTCATATAAAATAGTAACTTCTTCATTCCGTACAAAGAGAAAATAGATAAATAAGCTTAGAGACTTTTCTTCGCGTACAATGATCTCTAGTCCCGAAAGGTCTCATCATCAAAGAGACAACTCAAAAGAAGACTACTTCTTCCAAAAGAAAAGACCCAAAAAAGAAGAAACATAAAGAGATCAAAGGAACGAACTACCAGCGTGATTGAAAGATATTCCCACTCATGTTTTCATTTCAAGAAACATTATATATCTTCTCCAGCTACAACAAAAAAAAAATCGCACAAAACGAAGAAGTCTCAACTCAAAAGCGCCAGAACAAAGGAAAGGAATTGCAAAACTCTGTCTTTCCCTTCTTCCAGACTTGTTCTGGCTATTTCCATTTTCAATTTAAGCGGAATATTAGAACTTCGGTATCTGCTGAACTCTTTCATTTATATCAGAGCTCTTTATTCCATGGGACAAGAGCTATATTACTTTCGCTGGAAAAGTCCTTTCTGCTATTTTAATATCCTACTTTTCAATAACATGGCGAGTGGGGAAGTCTTCGTTATTAGTTATTCGTCTACCCTTAGGTTGTCGGATGTGTCGCGAAAATGACACGTCAAAAAGTACCAGGAGTTCACTTGGAGGTGGTTGGTATAAGAGGAGTTACAGATTTGGAAGGAAATTAAAAATGTTCCTTGTCGTTTTTGGAGTATCCTGGAATTTGGAGTTTATTGGTAAAAAACTCAGAGAAATTTTTAAATTAAGGAGAACGGGCACGTGTTGTTAACAAAAAAAATAGTCAAGTGGGACTAGTGCGAGATTTACAGTAGGTTATAACACAAGAGAAATTGTATAAAAAATTTATTTATATTTTTATCTATACTTCTAAATAGCAGGGGGTCTGATTTTATCCAGGCTAATCTTGGAAACCTAATGACACATGGTAAATTCACAGTTTTCACTTGGAAGAAATTTATAGCATCAAATTTTTTCGACATTTTTATTAAAATATAAGATATAATTATAAAAAAAAATTCATAAGAATTTTCTAATTGACATAAAAGTCACAGTTTGTATATGCTAATCTCGGCATCTGTTAAAGCGATCTTGACCCGATCTTGCCCAGATATAACTTTTATTGTGTGATTATTGTGTAGAGAATTATGTGTACACTTATTATCTAGTACCTATTTTAGAGTATTAGGCACCTATTATAGTACCAATTGTAAAGTATTGTGTACATATTATGGAGAATTATGTGCCTATTATCTAGTACGTATTGTTGATTATTAAGTACATATTATCTAGTACGTATTGTAAAGTATTGAGTATCTATTGTAGAATATTGTGGAGCTATTATATCGTTTTTTGTCATTGGGGACGGTTCAATTGTAATACTATCCCACTGATTTCTTATGTAAATTTGGAGGATTTTTAGAAAAAATTAAAAGTTAACAAATTACACACACATATCTATATATATTTGTATTGTTGATAATCCCCTTCCCACGAATATACAGAAATAGTCCACATAAGGAATAAAAGAATAAATATGTCTGTCTTTGGCACACAAATCACTATATTCCTCTGCACGGAAATGTCTGACATTTAATACAGCCTCAAAATATGCTGCTAAGAGCCAGCATTTTAAAATTTTAATTAATATTTAAAGTTTCCATCTAATATGAATCGCAGCGTTGTAGTGAGAGAAAACTGCCCATGCATACATCATGGATCAGTCGGTACAGCGGGGGACTTCGGAACAATGGGTCGCTGGTTCAAGTCCAGATGGGGGCAACTGAATTATTTTTAATGTATAAGCTTTAACGGGTTCCCAACAGGGCACGGTCAAACAGAATATTAAAGAATAGGGGAGAATAGGAATCGTGAAGAATAAGAAATATATAAAAGAATAGGTAAAAATAGGAATCGGGAAGAATAAGAAATATATAAAAGTTCAAGAAAATTCATTAATTTCGAATAAGAATGGATTAAAGTAACCCAGCAAAAAAAGTCAGCATGAAACCTTCATCAAAATTGTCAAATTGAAGGTTGTTTGAAGGTTTTATAAAGGATATTGAAACAAAAAACTGCAGTTTTTTTTAAGTTTTTAATTTTCCTGCATAAAACCTTTAAAATATCTTCATTTTCCCTTCGTGATTAAAAATTGAAGGTTTTTTTGCAGATTTTTTATGAAGGTTTTTTGCAGTTTTATGAAGGTTTTTTGCAGTTTTTATGAAGGACATTCAAACAAAAACCTTAAATTTTATAGATCTTCAAAAACACTGCAGTTTTCCAGCATAAAAACTTCAATTTCAAAATTTTGATGAAGGCTTTATGCTGACTTTTTTTTGCTGGGAAGTATTCTCGACTTAAAATATGCTTGGCCACACAACCACCACACCTGATTTACGACATTACTATAACGTTGTTCAAAATCTTATCTTGAAAATGCCCATAAACATGTTGATAGGATGATAGGATACATTTATATCACATTAAGCGCAGCCGTGAAATGACATAAGATAAAAAATGTCTAGTATAAACGGAATGGTATGACAGAAGATATGTCTGATCCAGCAATAATCTATGTCAAACGAAACTAGTAAATGACGTACACCAGTGATGAGAAACAGCATTGAATATTAAGTAATTGGAAATATATATTTTAAAAATGAAGTCTGGGTTACATATGTTTTAATTTCCAAATAAGAGGTCGAATGGGACACATCAATCGCTTTCGTTTTCGCTGAAAATTGCAATTCATTGCTTATCCATTGTTTTGGGCATTGACGTAAATTTCATGAATTGAAGATTAATTAATGAATAAAATTGAATAATTAAAAATAAATTGAAGATTAATTATTTCATGAAAGAGGTGATATAAATAAATGAGACTGCTTAAAGAAAATTAATTTTAAAAATGCATGCTCATTTTTTAAGAAACTTTCGTCATTTTTGAGGAAACAGACACACTGTAAAAAAAAGTACTTAAAAATGAGTACCTGGAACTATTCGTTTTTTTTAAATACAATTGCATTGTAAATGGGCGATGACGTACTCAAATTTAAGTAAATGTACTTTCTCAAAAATGAGCAGCGTGATTGAATATTGTTAATCTCAGCTTCTGTTCAAGCTATCTTAACAAATCAACCTGACAAACTAAAAATAGTTGTTTAGAAAATGTTTTTCCACATAATTTGATGTCGATTGCTTAAATGGAAACTGAGTTATTCCAACTCAATTTATCTTACTTCATATTCTTTTGGCACATCTTTTTAACCTTTCTTCTGTTTATAACTTCTTCAACTCGCCCTGGTAGTTTAACGGATAAGACTCTGGACTGCGGTGCCTGAGGATCTGGGTTCGATTCACGGTAAGTTTCGGTTGTAATTGTCGATGTTTATTGAAAGGTATTTATGACGGCAGCCTATGCAGGCTAGCTTCTGCTCTTTTTATTCATTTTTACTTATTTTTGAGTACATGTCTTTTTTTAAATGAAACTCCTGTATTCGGAGCCATGCATCGAATGCACTGAAAAATGAGTATATATTTTTTATTTTTGAATATCTATTTTGAATATCTATAGTGCAGAAAAAATCTGTTTAGATAATTGCCAATTTTTGAGACAGTGCAACATTGCGCAAAAACAATGATACGATTTACCAAATTCAAAAACTCCTCTTATCCACTTTGTAAATCTTACGATAAATCACAATATTTTTTTCTTATTAAATTTCATTTCTACATTTAAAATTAAGCAAAGTATGCTGTTTAACACATAAACAACACAATTTGCTTAATTCTGGGGTAGAAATAAAATTTAATACGATAAAAATTTGATTTACCATAAGTTTTACAAAGAGAAGTTTTAGAATTGGGCAACTCTATATATATATACACGAATATTGTAATTGTCCCACAAACTACGTTGAAACAACACGTGCAAATGATACATATCACAAATGTAATTAAAATTTAATATTATGCAGAGTATTGTTTTTCCTCCAGCTTATCACATCACATAAATCTAATCAGTAAATTTTATTTGCAATGGAGAAATACAAATGAAATTTAGACTTCGCTCGCGATCCAGGGGATCATTGAAATTGAAGTCCAAAGAATTAGACCTCTGTCGCAGTCAAAATGTCCACTCTCAAAGTTTAAAGTGGGAATTTCTGGAAAAGTCTACAATCCAAACCGTTATCTTGACGACTTCTAATAAAATTTTATTACTTTGCTCCTATACAATCTTAAATATATATATGCATAAGAAAAACGAAATAAAAATTCTTGTCTATCCAGTACATTATTTGGTACATTGTTTTAGCAATCCTTCCATTCGTTAGTCCTTTATACCTCTAACCGTCAAAATTACCTGACGTATGAGATACAGCTGTAATATAGGTATTAAATTTTCAATTTAGGTATTGAGGCGAATCAAATTTGAAGTTGAGTTATAATAGTATCTTATAATTAATGTAATCAACTTGATGATGATGTTTTTCAAAGCAAAAGAATCACCTACAATTTTCGAATGCAATTCGGATTCATTTAAACCAGCCTATGTTCTGTTATCGGCTATTTGTGATATGATTTTAAGCGTTGTTTACGAGACGCTCTTTGCAATATAACAGCGCATTCTCAAGATCCGAAAGCAAACTCGAACGATAAGAAATACATCGGAAGACAAGGTGGACTCAATCGGGGAAGATTCAAGGAACGCAGAAAATCGAAATTTGCCATTAAAGAATAGAAAAGCTTCAAAAGTGCATTTAAAGATCTAAATCAATGGGAGCTTACGGAGTATCCAGAAGCTCTTTAACCATAAATAGCATATGGAAGGTAAGAGGCAGACGACCAACTTTAAGACGCACCTGTAAGGTATACATACCACGAGATCTTAGACAACTTGACACGTTACGGCTTCCAGCAACATATGAAGAAGATCATTTTCTAGTACAGAAACTAAAAGCTTTCACAAAACACAAGCTGCACCACGTAATACTTGTCACCTTTATATCCATTTACATATATGCCGGCGCGTTGCTATTCCAGTATTTAGATTCCCAATGCAATGAAGTCAATACCTTAAATATAACTGAACAACGAGAGGACTTGTTGCAGCAGATCTACAATGTGTCTCTGGAAAGCCTTGATGATGACTGGGTAAGTATTGTGAAGAGGGCCATTGAGCAGCATGAAACTGTCATCTTAAGTTATGATGATGCAGGTTATGGAGCAGATATGGTAACCAGAGAAAGAAAGGGTTTGAGCATCGAATCGTCCATATTCTTTTGTTTCACAGTTATAACTACTATTGGTAAGTATTATTTTAGTTACATATCTCTACTTTGTAGATTGTTTAATACATTTTATTTAAGAATTAATAACTTTTAAAGTGTTTAATATCCAATCGGTGAATTTGGCATTGTGTCACCAGAGGCGACATTAATGTAAATAAATCAATGGTTAAGCTGTGTGGTAGCTTTTTTTTAACAGAATGCTCAAAGAAATATCATTTTAGAATTTTCTTCTGATAAATTGCGAAAATTCAATTAAAAAAATTCTAGAAAATTTAGACTTGTTTAAAACTATAAAATTATATTCTTCTCTACCTCATTGGAAATAGACAAATATTCTCAATAATTTATCAAATACAAAAATTGAAGGCAAACTAAGAGAAAATATTTTTCCTACCGGTTTTTCTTGTATATTAATAAAAACATAAGCAAAAATAGTCCAACGATAACGTAATACAAACTTTTTGTGAATAATAGAAGGTAATTTTAAAAAATCTAAAATTATTTTAGCATTTTAGTTAAATTACTAATAAGGTTATTAAAAGCCAGGTTAAACACTAAATACGGAGGGTAGTGAAGAGTAGTCTCCTTTTACAATTTGATTTTATCTTAAGTGTAAAGACTTACTAAATTTAAAAACTATTACTAATCCTGAAACTTTTTTGGTTAATTTCTAATATTTTAAAACAATTTTCAAAAAAGAAAAGTAAGAAAAAATCATTATGTGTGTGCTATCAAGTTAACAACGCCCACAGCAAAAAAGAAGCAGCATTAAACCTTCATCAAAGTTGTGACATTGAATGTTTTATGCTCATAAACTGCAGATTTTTTTTTTTTTTTTAAGATTTTTTTAAATTAAAGATTTTTGTGTCAATGTCATTCTTAAAACTTGTAAAAAACCTTTAAAAGAAACTTGCAAAAACTATTCAATCTTGAAATTATTGACGGAAAAATTCAGATTTTTTATAGGTTTTATGCAAAAAATCAAAAACTTTTTTAAAAAATGCAGGTTTTATTTCAAATTCCTTTGTAAAACCTTCAATTTCACAATTTTGATGCGGATTTTATGTTGACTTTTTAATGCTTACTTCATTTTTAAAATTAGAAAAATCCGGTACCAGTCCCAGTTACGTCTTGAAATACACTATTAAAATTTGAATGCGTGCCATTTTCGCCCATGATAAAAATATTGCTGTGCCCAAAGTCGTCTTGATTGTCCTTTCTCTATAGACTGGATTTTTATCGGCTATTTTGTCCATGTTTCCTTTTTTTATTTATACCAGGGTATGGAAACATTGCTCCTTGTACAGATGTCTCTCGAGGAGTCACTACAATTTATGCTTCAATGGGAGTTCCCCTAATGATATTGGTGTTAGCTGATTTGGGAAAGTTGTTTACAAAAGCCATGAAGTTTGCTTTCTTTTACGTGAGAAGATTTTACAGAACGGGGACATTTTTTCATATGAAAGAATCGGAAATAACTGATAAAAAACCCTTACAAGTAAGTTAATTATTGTATATCACATTATATTTTTTAACGAAACCAAAGTCATTTTTAAACTTAAAGACGAGTATTACAACACGGTAACCATATTTACCTACAGCTGATTCGTATATGAATCAACTGCAGGTAACTATGGTAGATAACTAGACATGGCTAGAACATTTTGGGCAGCAGATTTGATTGTAATAAAGTGAATAAAACTTCCCTAGAATTTGATTTATCTTTTAAAAAAATACATCTGAATATTGTAGACTTTCGTCACAAACCACGTAGCTCCTATGGACGGGATTCTGCAGCCGCAGCGAAAGGTGCTTGGCGACAAAATTCAAGCGATTCATATCTGAATGTGGAATTGATTAAAAACAAGAATTGATAGTAATACCTGCGGTTAGATTGTATGTGAAGGATTGGTCTAGTCACGTGATTTCCGATTGACGCTGTGCTAACAGACATCATTAACAACACGATTCCCTACTAGGTAATCTACGGTTGCCATGAATACGGGATTCGTTCACCGGTAAAAAAGAAATAACTATTGCGATCAAAACGATGCATTTGCCCAACACATCTGATTAATTGGCGACATTCTAATAAAAATTTCAAGCCGCTACATCTGCTAGGTACCATGGCAATTACATATACCATGGTACCACACATACCATGGTAATTACGTGGTTAGTAAACTAAGCCGACTATATAGAATACTTTTTTTAATTTTAAAATCCTTAAAATTATGTGTTGTACGAGCTCCTCAGTGCAATTTCGGAATATAAAGACGTGAATTAAGTCTTAAATATAAATTATTTTTTTAATGGTATGTTTTAATAGATTATGATTAAAATTTGATGTGCAACATCGCATAACTTTATGTTACTATCGTTAATAGAATCCATATTCAAAGGAGCAATGAACTAGTTTTGATAACAGTTCAAAACATCCATCCACTTCTTCGAGGATTTCTTTTAATGCACTATATTGATTTGATTAAAAAATACAGTTATACAGTTTCTATATATTTCACATAACATTATTATGATGAATTTGATAAAACTTAAAAATATGTCTTACTTCTGAAAAATTATTTTCTAAAATTTTTTACCCTTTTGAACAATACCTACACACAGATACGTAGGTAAGGGGGTGGTACAGGGGGTTCAAACCCCTCCCATTGAAAGTCAAGTAGAAAAATTTTAAAAATCGAATTACTGTAAAAATCATAAAAATACTTTAAAAAACTAGCAAAATTTCCATTTCTGGTATGATACTTCTTGTTGAGTTGCATGGGGGAAGACCTGCTATTTCCCGGGGGTCTTACCCCGGAAAATAGTTTTCAAAAAGCTTCAAAAATATGTTTTGAGTTTATTTTTATCTCAAACTAAGCGTAACATGACGTCATCGTGTTGCATTATCGAACTTTTTAATTTCGGTGACAAAGGGTCACCGAAATTAAAACCTCAATCACATCACCGATCGTCAAACGGTATCTATATATTATTTAAAACAAGGAATTTAAAAATTTTAATTTGTTCTCTAAATTTACTTCATAATTAGGAGTATATTTACTAATTTTTAAAAAGAGTTAATGACTGATATTGGTAGCAATTTCATGAAAAATAAATAACTGTTGTTGTTTCGATACTTATATGTCAACATATTCTTGTTTACTTAAATACAAATTAATTATTTTTTAATGGGGGGGGGATAAGTTACTTAGTCACTGAACCACCCCCATGAAACATCTATACCTACGTGCCTGGCTACACAAGTTCAATTGAAATCAACCTTGAGAAAACATTGAAATACATGGTGTTGAGAATTAGCTTTACAACTTTGACACGCAATTAAACCTAAAAGAAATAAGATAGTTAAGTTATGTTACCTGTACATGTAATAGTAACACGTGAAAAATTATTTGTAAGCAGTTGAAAATTAAAGCTAAAAAAAAAGTGACTGAAGCTGTTGATTGTTAATGCTGCTGGAGCAACATATCTTACCCACCTTATTTCCTTTAGGTTTTATAGAGTATGTTGTAAAGATAATTCATATACACCCATCCTCAGGAGAAAGTTCAGGGTGTTAATGCGTTAAATGGTTCGGTAATGGTTTTGGAAGGAAAAAAATGTATATAAATAAAACTTCATGTATTTCTGTTACATTAACAAGCAACATAACTTAACTATCTTATTTATTTTATGTTTAATTGCGTGTCAGAATTGCAAAGGTAATTCTTAAACACCCTGCACTTACCACAACATATAATTCATATAGTTTATTTAAAACAATAAATATAATTTATAATACAATTGTAGTAATAAATAAACTTGGTAATAATTTATCGACTAACGGAAGGATGGTTGATTAATTATACTTCAAAAATACTGTGAATATATTATAAGTGAGTAGTCTAGATCTAGATGCAAAAGCAACTATATACGCTAAAAGTTATTTTGAGTAAAGCGGGAAAAACTCTCAAAACTTAGCTCTTATTAATACAATAATTTTTTGTTGTTGTAAAAATGAAGAAAAAATACAATTTTTCACTAAAATGTGTATAGAACACATTTTAGTGAACAGATAACAAAATAAGTTATAATCTAAACTTTTCACAAATTGTTTTGCAACTGGGTGAAGGCTTTGAACTGCATGTGTCGCCATCTTGTTTTGTCATCATCAACCAAAGCCGCTATATTCACATTCCAAAGCCAAAAAGAAATCAAACTTGCACTGACGCTTATATATTATGTTCACTGGATTTAGCAACTTTTTCTCCTGATGACTTTTTAAAGTTTTTATTAGCAAAAAACGGTTTTTGTTTTTTATTATGTTTTGAAATTGAAGACAAACTTATAAAGTACTTATTAATAATAATATATCATTTTTTAAATTTTTGGATATAACTGCTTTTGCATTTGGGTTATTCAAGTAATAACTCCATATAAATTTAACATTTAAAATATTAAAAACATTTTGTGCATTAACCTTTTTTTATTTTAGTACATGACAGTGTCCTGGAGGACAGTTAGCCAAGACAAGATGGCAGAAGAAGACAAATCATTCCCTCAGTTCCAACACAATCAAGTTACCACACTTACCATCCACAATGATGACCTATACAAAAATCTGGACTTCTTAAATCCCGACGAAAAAAATCATAAACATGTCGAAGTAAAAGACGATTTCAACCTTCCTGTAAGCCTGGCAATAATAATGGTTCTAACTTACATGATTGTGGGTGGTCTGCTATTCTCACTATGGGAAGAATGGACATTTTTCGAAGCATTTTACTTTGTGTTTATTTCCATGACAACAATCGGATTCGGAGATTATGTGCCAACGAATGAAGAATATATGTTGGGATCTTTTGCTTACCTTTTACTGGGTTTGATGTTAACATCAATGTGCATCAATGTCATTCGAGAAAAAATAACAGTCACTTTTCAAAAGGCGCGTGTGAGAATTGGTAACAACACAGTTTTGAACGTTGGAGCTCTCTTGCAAGATGAAGATCACAGGTCAAGAGTACCACAAACATATAACTTGAACTCTCAGCATGGTCGTAACAACTCACACAACTGTTACGGATTCAAAATGACTGTTCATAAAGACAGTGTAGCAAATCCAATGAATAATTCTATACCACAAATAATAACTACCGATTCTGACGGTAAGGTAAGCATTCCTAAAGAATTAACTGTGGATAATTTGGAAGGTATGCTTAAATTGCCATCACAGAATAGATTCACATTTTACGATTCTCCTTATAATACAATTCAAGATGAAAATGAAAGTTCTCCACCATCTTTGTTAAAGAAATAAATAACAAAAAATTAGCATAAATTATATATTTTTAATTATCATGCATAATCTAAATAATATATCAGCATTTATCATCTCAAAATATTTTTTATACATTTGTAGCAGAAGTAATTGTGCAATATTTCCTTAAAATTGCAAATTTACAGCAAAATGCTTTCTTTTGATAAAACAAAAATACTCATTGAGGGCTACAATTGTAATGTGCAATTATAAAACATTAAATGTAAATTAATATCTGTGACTTATAACAAGAAGGACCAATGTCAATTTTATAATTTTTTCAAACTATTTTGCATATATTAATTTTAAACTTCTAAGTGAAATTTATAAGTTTAATACAAAAAAAAATTAATATAAAAACTTTTACTTCTCAGTGTACCTAGAGCATGTGCAATTTTTTAAAATATATATTAAGATTTTAGGTTCCACAAAAAGTGGGCAAAATAGGTAGTAGAGCTAATTTAAATTGTGATTACACTAATGCTGTGACAATACAGTAGAACTCCAACTATGTGGACCGCTTCAAGAATAGCCAATTATCCAGATCGCATTGAGAAGAAAAAAAATCAGCAAAATCCACATTTTATAAGTTTCTTATCAGTGAATGATAAAAAAGTTACAATACATACCAAATTACATATCGTACATTACATACCAGAGCAAAATTCGTTTTTTTTTACTAAGAAATAACCTTTTTTTGTGAATTGTCCAATTATTCTAATGGGATCTGGTCACAATTGATCTGAATAATTGGAGTTCTACAGTACTAGTGTTAAATTAAATATAACTGCTGAGTCCATTATACAATACTTTACAGCAGAACTACTTAAACTTTTATAAAAACGCATTCAGGAAGGACAATTGACAAACAAAACATTTTATAATAATAATTTCAATTAATGCAACCTTTTCAATTTGCAAGAAATTAAAATAATTTAAGATTAAAAAATAAGTCATTACATTTTCATTTGTACATATTTATCCCTTTTAGTTGTGACTTTATGCATGCAGATCTGCTTTAATAGATAAAAAAATATTATAGTCATTAATAAAGGTGCTAAGAGAAATTAAAGTATAGAAATATAAAATAACAATATATATGAATCTAAATGTTTTACAATTTTGTTTGATAATTCACTAATTTCAACAAAAAGAAAATCACAGAAGTTATAATAACTAAAGTTATAATCAACTTTTATTAATGTAGTACAAATAATAAGCCCTATATATATTAAAAAATAATCATTACACCAAAGAAAATGAACTTAGGTCGTACCAATTAAGAACTATAATAAATCCAAGTTGAATATGGAAGTAACTTCAAACTGGAATGTGACTCTCCAGCACATATGCAGGATCATTGATAATTTTCCATGATAAAAATGATAGTGTCTAGTAGCTTAAAATGCAGCACAATTATTCCTTCAAAATAGTAAAAAGCCATTAACAGGATAAAGAAAAATGGTGGGCTCTATAAAGCATACCGGACATACTCATTTATATTTGTTTAATCTGGCTATTCTCTACAAATCAGTCATATTGTAAACACATTGTTCTATTACGACATTAGCCCCTTGAAGAATAAAGAATGCACATTTTTCTAGCTGAAGACTGTTCTATAATGTTACTAATTGTGATTATATCTTTATACAGTAAATAGTTTTAATGTTATGGAAACAAAGAGATCACTTTTGGAATAATCAGCTTGTAAGGTGGCACAAGTAACATTATGAAGTTCATTTTTCAAGTCTTGTTTGCTCATTCAATTGTCAATAGTCATATTTGAAGAATCTTGTACTGAAAAACAAGTAGTATGAGAAACCCATTATGTGTCCAAGATGTCATCAAAAAAATAATCTGGATGACAGTGACTCCTAGATTGCACTTAAACCAAAACTTTGGAAATACTCTACAAACTACTATCTCAACTCATCATTGACAATTGACCTTCCTGCCCCCATCTCCTAATGGTAGAAAACAGGGGTATACAAATTTATTGTTTTAATTTTAAACTTTACCTAATTCTAGTAACATGGTATTTAAAAAAAATCATTAAATTCAAAAAGCTCATATTCTTGAAATTCACAATATATATTTTAAAACTATGGAAATAGAAATCATAATGATACAAATTTTTATTTGCTAATTTTATTTTATAGTAATATTTTTACAATAAAATCAGAATAAATATTTGAATGAACAATCCCCTCAAATTAATGCCACAGAAAAAAGAAATTACTAAAAGCTAGATAGCAGAAATTAAATATAAACAATTCAACAAAAAATAAACTAATTTAGTATTAAATTTTGTAAGATAAAAAAAGTCAAAACTAAAGGAAAATATAAATTTTTTATTTACAATATAAAATAAATTAACATAAACAAATATTACAGTTCAGAATGTTCAGTTTGTGAGGTAGGACCAGTAACATTATCTAGTTCATGTTCCAAGCCTTGCTTGTGCTCATCAGTTTCATTCGTCACATCATTAGAATTTGAATCAACTTGTACTGAAAAACAATAAGAAACAACATGAAGAAACTTAGCTAAATAGCAATTTGTAAAAAACAATTTAAAAGTGTCTATTAATAAAAAAAAATGTATGGATAAATTAGCAATGCACATATTATGTACTGAGAATGCTGATATAACTCTGAAAAAAGCTATTTTAAAATAGCATATAGCCTCAACTTTTTTTTTACCTAAATTTTGATTTCGACTTAACCAATAAAGTTGTTTATTTGAATTATCATCCAATTTGTCTAATTGATGGAATATTCTTTTAATTTCACAAATTAATTTTTTCTAATTTTGAATATATTGTGTAGTTAATTCATTACTTTTTTAAAAATTTATATCATTAATGTATTGTTTTTGGACAACTACATTCTTTAAATGCAATATAATATAACTATTGTACAATGAAAACATCAGAAATATTATTTGAAACAAAGATGAAGACCATTTGAAATTTAAAGAACAAACAAGGTGTACCAATCAGCTTCTTTTTCAAGGGATTTCGACTGAATTGGAACCTTTTTAAAAAAGAGGCTGATTGATACTCCTTGTATGTTCTTAAAGAATTTAGTTATACATAAAAAATTATCCAGCAGTAATTACCACTTTAGTGTTAACTGTGGATTTATATCATTTTTCATACATTTTCATTTATTTTAATATTATTACAAGTTTTCTAATTAGACCGTATTATTTCTTAATTAATTTTACATAAGAAAATAAGTACATATAACATACAGGTACATACTCTCAAGGGGCATATTACAATACACTGGGATGCACAACTCAAAAGCGATATATGTAGTAACTTTTTATGTATGCTTGTCATTAAATATTTTGCATGAAATCTATCTCGGTTTTCAGCATAATTGAATTTTTTACTATCGAAAAGGTTTTTACTATCGAAATGCTCTTCAAGTATGAAAAAATTATCTGATGTGCATGGAGAAGATGTATTGACAGAAAGCCAATGTCAAAACTGGTTTGCAAAATTTCGATAAGGCAATTTTGATGTTGAAGATGCACCACATTCTGGAAGGCCAGTTGAGGCTGATGCAGACACAATAAAGGCATTAATTGATGCAAGACGGCGAAAAACAACTTGTGAGATCGCTGAGAGATTAAACTTATCAAATTCGACCGTTCATGATCATTTGAAACGGCTAGGTTTTATCTCAAAGCTTGACATATGGGTTCCTCATGTTCTTATGAAAGAAATTTGTGTTGTCGCGTTGACACCTGTGATTTGCTTCTCAAACATCAAGAAAATTATCCAGTTTTGAAGCGCAGCATCACTGGGGACAAGAAATGGGTTGTCTACAACAATGTTAAATGCAAGAGATCATGGAGTACAAAAGATTAATTGGCTCAAAGCACTTCGAAAGCCGATATTCATAAAAAAAAGGTGATGCTATCTGTTTGGTGGGATTTCAAAGAATCGATTTTCTTATCTTCTACCAGACAACACAACGATTAATTCTGAAGTGTACTGTCACCAGCTGGACAAATTGAATAATTCACTTAAACAGAAAAGGCCAGAATTGATCAATAGAAAAAGTGTAGTGTTCCACCAAGATAATGCGAGACTTCATACAAGTTTGTTAACTCACCAAAAGCTTTTACAGCTTGGATGGGATATACTGCCACACCCACTATATTCTCCAGATCTGGCACCTTCTAATTATTATTGGTTCAGGTCTCTACAAAATTTTTAGACAGTAAAACCTTTACTTCAAATGAGGAGGTCAAAAATCACCTGGATCATTTTTTTGCCAGCAAAGAACAAAACTTTTATGAGCATGGAATCATGCTACTGCCAGAAAGATGGCAAAAGGTATTGGACCAGAATGAACAATATATAATTCAATAAAATATTTATTCACTATAAGAAAATCGTCTTTCATTTTCATAAAAAAAAAAAACGAAATTACTTTCTGAACAACCCAATACAATTAAAAACAGCTGCATAAAAATAGACCACTATGGTAAAAAAGCTCGTAAAGGTACTTTTAAAGTACAAAAATAATTTGATAAGGTAAAAAAAAAAATCAAATATCTTTTTAATTTTTTTTGTTTATAATTAGGAAGAAGATACGAATTGTTATCTATATTAATTAAAAATTTATTTACAATACCATAAAAAATGTCAACAGCTTGACCAACAGTTTTTTAAATGTTTCATTATTAGAAGTTCGACCAATGTTGTCGCATATTATTTGAAATATTCTAGGGGTTTCTTCATTGAGTTAAGTGCTTTTGCCTGAGAGAAGAAATTTTTTCAAATGCACTTGTTGCATCATACTTGTGTTTCTATCAACAATCGTTATACTTTTATTATACATATAAAAAAGATGCAAAAATTACTATTTAACACCCAGATCACAAAATAAAAAAGTTATAATCTGCAGGGACGGCTTAAGGACTGGACCAGCAGGGCCCTCGCCAGGGCAACACCTTTGAGGATAGGTGATAAATTAATTCCAAGTATAAAATAGTTCTAAACCTATTTTTCATAAAATTATAGTATTAACATATCTTTTGTTATTTTACAATATAATTATACTGAAGTTACATCAAAATCATTTAGCACTATAATTATATCCCTTGCATTCATTTCAGAAATTGTTTTAAGCTACTGGATTTGTCATCACTGAAAGATATCCTCTACTCACAACTGGAGAAGTCTGAGATTGTGTGGTATTTAAGTTCAAGGCCACAACAAAAGAAATTATTTGCACGCCCCCATCCCCCCCCCCCCCCCCTAAGAAAAAATAATCAAAATTCCTTCAGCAGAAGTCAAACTTTGCATATAAAACAAAAAGCTTAACTTTAAAAATTTCATCAGTAATTTGTTCTTTAAATTGCATGAGAATTATTAATTATATATATTTAGACTTGTGTGATACTTCATTTAAGTGATACATTCATTATTCATCATACCCTTGTAATATCACACTGCAATTTTTTTAGGTTAATTCAATTTTCTTTAGTTGGGTTTTAAAGTACAGTAAAAAACTTGAAATCCAGACTTCTTACAACTGGAATGATCTAATATCCAGATTTTTTTTTGTATTTCTATAAGAAAAAAAATGTAAGGGAAAAAAATGCAAACTTGAAATTCCATTGCCCATAAACCAACAAATCGGACGGAGGGGATAGTGGAAGGAGACGAGCGTTGATTTAAACCTTGCCCTCGCAAACTGCTTTTGGCCCTCAAAATAGACAAACTCAAAATATTAAGAAATTCCATTTTTACAATAATGTTATCAGTACTATTCCGTAATGAATTGGATGCTTTGGAGAATAGAGATAGGGATATAGGTTTACCTTATGGACCTGCATCCTATTTAAGCCTTGCAAAGTTTCCACTCGCATTGGCACATAAAATGGATAAATACAGAATGAACAGTACCTTTATCAGTACTTTTTCCTAATGAATTGGTCGGGTGAGAGAGTAGAAATGGGGAGTTGGGTTTACCCCTTTTATGCAAATTTCATTTATTGACGTAGTACCCAGCCGGCGCGGTGATCGGTGTACGATATATTTAAACCCCTGCTGCAAGACCAGGAGTGAATGAGTGAATAAAGGGTGAGCCCTCAATGAGTGAATAAAGAGGTGAGCAATGCAATGGCCAAGAGAATATCCTAGCTTGCTTCCTTGTGATAGAGAGTCAGCAATTTCACTAAGCAGATTTGTAGGTGATATTTGTAGGTGATTACGTTGTAAATAATGCAACATAATACATCTGCTTTAATGAACATTTTTTATTCTTAAAATGGTATTTAAACTATATGGATAATCCAGAGATTTTCTAAATTTTCGTCAATTATGACAGATTTTTTTTTTCTTTTGGTGCTGGGTACTTTTTTTTACAACTTCAAAGTGATAAGCCACCAATAATATTTAATTAAAATGTTGAATGACATATAGAGCATTTTATCTATGGACAGATATGAAGTCTTTTCTTTATACATCTCTTTAAATTGTGTTAATAAATAACCCAGTCAATTTGAAAACAGTAAAAAATTCAATTCTAATGGAACACACAGTACATATTGCAGAACAAAGGCAGAGATTTTAAAAGAAATAATATGATTTTAAATTTATAAGAAAAGATGGAAGACATATGCAAATTTGAATGCCTAATTGAAGAAATTTGAGAATAACATTACTTTGTTGAAAATATTACTTACAGACACATCCTTCATTTTCATGGAAATTATACTCATCAGCACAGACTTCACAATTCTTTGGTCCTGGTCCCCTACAGTGACTTTTACAAGCTTTGTCACATTCTTCACAAGATGATAAGAAATCGTTTCGATAATACCCACTTTCGCAATGGTTGCACAATTCACCATAATAGCCTATATCACAAAGACATTGTGAAGGTGCTTCTCGTGTTCCAGCATTCTATATAAAATACCAAATAAGTATTAAGTAAAAAGGCTATAAAGATTTTTTTTATAATGGAAATAAATTAAAAGTCAACAAAAAAAAATAATAGTTTGAAAAGTTAAAAAAATTAGCTTCCAGATAAAAATTTTAGCCATTATTATGATATTGTCATTTTATTAAACAATGTTTTACAGTATATAACAACAGTATTTTTATAAACAGTATAGCTGATATAAAAACACTAGTTTTAACACACATTTCAATAGATTTAAAATATTGTAGTCGTAAAAAAAATCTGAACAGCATAACACCGTTAACCTTTTAAAGCAGAGAAGCAAACACATTAAACACTCCTATTTTAAGAACTACTTACATCTAGAAAAAAAAAATTTGCTTGATAGTTTACAGAATTCTTTATTATCTCATGAAATTCTGTTACTAAAACTAGAGGTAAATATAACTGTTAAATTTGTCAAAAAAAAATATATCATTGATATTAATTCCATGTGGTTTAACTTTTAAAAGGTGGGTGTTTAAATAGAATTCTGGTTGAAATACCAACCACCACCCTGTAAAGTTTAATATAATGCACTGAATATTTTTAATAAAAAACATACTTTTTTAAAAATTAAGTATCCATTTAAGAAATTCAGTATATAATTAAACATCAAACTTCTCACCCTACCTTACATTTCCCGTGGCCACTGCAAGGTTTTTCAACACCTCCAGGACAAGGAATGCATTTAGGTCCATAAGTGTTTTCGGGACAGCAAACTGAATTTTATTTAAAAATGAAACATTCTTTTATAAAACTTTTTAATTTTAGAAATAATTTTTTTTAGAAAACATCAAAAAATATCATATTGACAACTATAATATATTTTTTTAATTATAAATCATCTAAAACAAATAAATATATATAAACCATTCAAAACTAAGTTTAAAATAAATACAATAAGTAGTCATTAAATTGCAAACCTAAATAGAAAATAAAAACCAAAATTTCAAACCTAACCTTACAAGAATTCAATAATATTAGTTTTTTTTGTTGTTGTTGTTGAGTTACAAACTAAAGAAAGTTAAGCAAACAAAAAAAAAATAAGTTAAGTTACAAACTTTAAGCTAATAAATTTTAAAGCTAGTTTGTGAAGAATACATTTAACAATAACATTATATTGACTTAGCTATAACTATCACAGGTGTCTGGCAAATTATTTCTGACCATATTTACTCTTGCACTATTGTTAATAAATTCTGAAAAGTTAATTTAAGTCATTCCTGGTTTATTAATTAGTATGTCTAGTATATGGCTTTATAAAACGGGAAAATATTTGGACTAGTTAAAAAATTTATAAAGCTACCACTATACGATCTAGCAAATTTACTTTTTATTTATATATTAAATGCATATTGAAAAAACAGTATGGTGTTATGCATCTTGACAGATTTACATAATAAAAAAACACAGTATAAATGTAAAATAAAATAAATATAATTTATTATGAAATATTTAAGAAATTATTAGACATGCTTATCTCTATATTTAAGTATGGCTCCCATTGATAATTTGCCTCATGTCCAATATTCCACAAACAGCTCCTAGTCTCAAATAACAGAACTGTTGAAGCAATGATCATTGGAGTTTATAAGTAATACTCTGGGATACGCCATCCAAATATTCACGGATGGCAGTAAAAATGATCAGGGTAACACTGGCAGTAGTATACTCATAAAGTTATATGACAACATGATGAGAACAAGCAAGAGAAATCCAGATTTCTGTTCAGTATTCAGGTCCAAATTAATTGCTATCGACAAAGCACTTAAATACCTTATTCACTGCAACCATAATGAAAATGTCTGGATTTCCTAGGATAGCAGAAGTGAAATTCAACATCTATGCAAATGGAGGGGAATTGGCAATAGTACCAGCACATATATAATAGATTAGCTTAAAAAATTGTCAGTACAAAATGAAATCCCTATTCAGTGGATTCCTTCACATGTAGACCTGTATTTCAATGATGTTGCAGATGGCTTGGCCAAGGCTGGTACTATCTCCCCGGGGTTTCCCTCAGGAGCACTCACTTTTCAGGTAATTTCCTCCAAGAGAAAGATCATGATTAACAAGACTTGGCGTATTGCTCCTCCTCACAATTGGTATAAAGATACCCATCCGAGGGCTGCATTGGAGTTTAAGGGAGAAAGAAACGAACAGACCGTCCTAACAAGATTTAATAGTGGACATATTAGGTCACTCTACTATAACAGGGGATGTAAGACATTCGCCCTGTGCACTAAATGTGATCAAGTACCCGCTTCACACGAACATATTCTGTCTTGCCTGGGGCTGAGTCGTGAAGATCTTGAGAAGAACCCTGCCCTGGTGATGGACTTTCTGAGGACCTGATCTAGTATATTCTATTCAGGTTGGAATAAGTAACAACAACAAGATCTCTATATTTGAATGTAAATACCTCACACATTCAAATGATGCACAAAATGAAAATTAAATGACTAGATTGAATCAGGAGGAATGCCTTTACAAAATTATATTTAAAAAAATTACCTTTCAATTCATTAATGCATAAAAATTTCAAGAAGTCCACATTCTGTTTTCTTTTTTTATAAAACCAGTCTTCCAATTTGTCTTCATATCGTTCTGCAAGATTGTAGCACTAAAAAGGTTTAAAAATAATAATAAATGGGATATCATATCTAGTGGATTAAATTGTTAGAAGGTCAATCTCAAAATGATTAGGTTTGATGACTACAATATGCCTCTTACATTGTAGATGTTTGACCATTGTGTCCCTAATGCACTCACTTGTTCATCATCAGTTGAAGGAATAAAATTATTTCCTATTTCCAAATTAATGACTAAGTGGCTTTTAATCTCTCCTTTATAGGATATTTGTTAGTTGTTTGGTAGAATTGATGTTAACCTAGAGCTACTCAAAGAGCCTTTGGCATCAATCCTGCAAAAAAGGCCAGAAGAAAGACATTCTTGTATATTTGAACCATGGTCAAATGACATTCATTTGTACAGTCAAACACTGTTAATGTAAAATCGTTTAACATGAAATAAAATGACAAGAACTGAAAGGAATGAAGACATGCAAGTTGGGGCTGCATTTGCTCGAATGGTTGGCTCTCAAGACGTAAAGAGTGCAATGGAAGTGTATGCAGACAAATTTATGGAGAAGAGGGTGTATATATGAACAGAATGGATTAGTGTTCTAGAGCGAAATGAAGTAAAAAACAGATGGTATAAACTGCTAAAATTGAAGCGAGTCAATTATACTTTTTTTTTAATTATTGGCATGTATGGATTAGTATTTTCTTTTATGTATGTGTAGCTTGTTTAATTTTTTTACTGAATATAAACCTTACTACTATACATATTTTCGATAAAAAAAAGAAGTATTTTTTAATATGTATATAACTAATTGGTTTTTATTTTAAATATTTATTAAATAGACAACCAAGTTTTCTGTACGGTTAACACAAATAATTTCATCAGCATCGTTGACTTTGTGTTAATGAGGTATGACTGTACAACTGGTTTTGTTAGGCATAGCATGTAACTTTTTTTCTGAGTTATTAGCTTTGAGTTTTGCCAAAGTTTAAGAATTGTTGAAAATGACGATACTCTTTAAAAAAAAGCATATGCCTATGTCATGATTTTCTTACTGTCACATCAAGACAATTACAGAAATGAATTATTTTGTGAATTATTAGTAATGAATTATTAGAAGCTTTTAATGGAATGATTTCTATTGAAATGCATTTAAAATTAATAAAAGAAAATGAGAAAAGTACATATTTAATTTAGACACTTTATATAAGTGCACTATTGTTCTAGCTGAGAAAAAAAATCTTAAATTTGAAACTAAATTTTCTTTGTAGTAGAGCAAAGTAAACATTTCTTCAGCAAAGGGGTATATGGGCAGTTAAGTTCAAAAATAAATATTAGAAATTTTAGTTATCTGACAAATAACATCTAAACTCAAATCTAACAGATTTCAAAAAGCAAAACAGGAAATACAATTTTTTGAAAATGAAAGTATTTACATAAAACTGAAAATTAAAACATTAAGTCGATTAGACAAATATTCGATAATAAAAAAATATATTAAAACTAACACATCACATTTTAACAAATTATTAATGTTTTCTATATCTAAAACTTACAACTTTGATAGCCTAAAAAAGTAGTGTCATATAAATATCAACAAAAAATGCAGATGAGAAGTTCTAATATATATATATATATATATATATATATATATATATATATATATATATATATATATATATATATATATATATATATATATATATATATATATATATATATATATATCAAATTCATTATGGCATGTATGACTCAAAATAACCTTGTCTATTTCCCAAAATAACTTATTAATCGAATACAATACTATATTGACAAACATTAACTACTGTATTGTGATGCAATAACATTCTTAAAAAAGATTATCTTTTCTTTCTTATTTTTAAAACAAGCAAATGTTATAAATGCATAGTAAAATTATTAGTACATCTCTTTACAGATTCCCTGTTTTCAAAATTTGAAAGCACATTTTTTTTGTTTAAATTTGAAATAACAGATCATTCAAGGAGTTTTATTTAGATAAGCATACAAAAACCATTTTTAACAACTATTATATCCTTTTCCTATTTCCTTTTATTTATAAATCAAGCACGATTTTGTGCTTTAACACACACACTGACCTATTATCATGAAGCTGAATTTCAAAAGAAATTCAAACTTTAGGTACAGTATTAATTTTTAGACATTTTATACATAATTGCAAGAAAATGCCTTTTTTTATATTATACTCATCAACTATTAAAAATGTATTTTGTAGCTCTACAAAGTCTCTAATTGTGTGCAAGTTATTTAATCAAATTAATTCAAATAAAAATTATAATTGTATATAATTATAATTGCACAGTGTAAAAATTTAGATGAATTGAATCATATGTGAAATGTCCTTGTACACAGTGGATATTCTAGATATAAACTGGTTATCATTAAAAATGTCAGTTCAAGAAAATTTAAAACTACACTGTAAATGAGGGAACCAAGAGGCATTTAAAATATATTGTAGCTGGAATATATTATAACAATATATGTTGTAATATAAGTAATAATATATAAAATATGTTGTAGCTTTTCCCCAAATATCAGGTGTTATTTCAAATGTTACCTTTTATAATAAAACAATCTAAATGGGATTTAAAAAAAAAAATTATTACCTATTTTAAAGAATTTATGTTTTTTCTAGAATTCCCATATAACACTCTCACACGTTTAATTTTATTATTAAGAAAAATTAACCAGAAATGAGTTTTATATTTTTTGTCAATTAATGATATTGTTTTTCCTTTCTGTTGCAACCATTTTCAGTCTTACATCGTGTATTTAAAATAGCTCTTTGAAAACATTATTCGATATTTGAGTTAATTTCATTTAGAGTTTTTAGAAGGTGGTGGGCTGCACATTTGAAAATTTTCGACTCAGTAGTTCTTAATTATCTAATAGTTGGGAACTACTGCTTTAAAAGAAAAATAACATTTTCAACAAACAGAAATGCAATGAAATATTAAAATTTTATAGCTAAGTATAAATTTTAAAGTCCCTGAGGATTTTTAAACAGTCAAATTCAGCAGAATTTGGTAAAAAAAAAATTATATCTGTAACATTTTACATAATTATTGAACCAGATAAAATAACTCAAATTCATATATTGTATGAACAGCTTGAACAAATTAGCACTTATGGAACACACATTGCCAATACTTTTAGAAATTATTTACTAAATACAGTAACTTAGTAAATACATTTAATAACTTACTTGATCCTTTCCTGAAGCCACATCAGAACATAGCATTTCTTGAATTTCAATAAAACGCAGTTCACTGTAAAAATATAACATAAAAGTTGCAACATTTGTTTTGAAAACATGAAATGTTAATAAACGTTAGAACTCCTGTTAAATAATATGCATTTCATCCTTTTCAATAAAATAGTATAACTGGTACAAATAGGGGGTTGTCATTCAATGAAAGTCACATTCACTTAAGTTGAATTCAAAATAAAATAACAAATAATGTACTTATTGGAACTGATTAAAGTGAGTATGCTCAATCATTTAAAAAAAGTTAACACAGAATTGCAATATTTGCTACAAAGTATTTGACACTGCTAAAATCTCAATTTTTATCTTTGATAAATCTGGCATTTGAATTGCCAGCAAATAAAATTTTAAAGTAGGTTTTTTTTCCAAAAATGTATACCTATTTTCATATCTTCCAAGCTTTTCACTTTCCCAGGCAGCATCACCTCCCTGGAAACTTTCTCGATTTGTTACATCAACAGCCTTTAAAAAAAGATGTTTTTCAAGAGAGAAATGAAGAATAAAAATAAAACATTTTTTTTTAACGTAAATAGATTATATAAATGTAGATAAGAGAATCAGTTGAAAATTGGTGATGAATGAAAACTATATTTTTATTAAATATCAATATCCTGAATGCAAGAAGTATCTTTCATTTGTAATAGTAAATAATAATGACCAATTTGCAATACCATGATCAATGGGCATAAAAAAAACTACTTTACAAGGTTCATCCCAAAACAATTCAAATACACAAATACAAATAATCACGGCCAACTACCGGCTCTACACCCAATAAGTTGGTCCAGTTTAATGCAACCAAACAATCCCCCAATGCTGATCACGTTGTCTTTTAAAACTATTTATTGCTGATTAACCATATCTTCAGGTAAACTGTTCCATTTATCTATTACTCTTTTATAAAAAAAATATTTCTTTCTACTTTCCCAATCAAGGAATGATTTGTATAACTTGTATCCATGACCTCTAGTCCATACTTATTAAATTGTATGCCTTCAACATCACCCGATTCGATAAATTAAAATAGTTGAATAAGGTTCCCTCTAGTCCTCCTACCCTTGAGTGTATGCTTGTTCAAAGTTGTGTCTGTATAGTTCATTCATGAAGTACAATGTACCAATTTTGCCCTTTGTTAAACCCGTTATAGCAAATTAATATATTTTTTTTAAGATAAAGTAACCAAAACTGTACTGCATACTAAAGATGATATATAACCAACTTCCTACAAAATGGCAATATCACATCTTTAGAATTAGATTATACATTCCGATTAGTAAATCCTAACATTCTATTTGCCATTTTAATTACTATCCGATTTTTAAAGCCACATTAACCCACACACCTAGATTTCTCACAATATCACTAGCATTAATTTCAAAATTTTGTAGATAATGAGTAAATTTTCTATTGTTGTAGTGTCATATGTGTAAAACCTAACATTTAATAGTATTGAATGACATACATCAATAAACAGACAATACTGAAATGTTACTTAAATCGTCCTGCAATTACTGAATCTCTCCCTTACAATTGACTATACCCATAATCTTTAAAACTTACAATTGACAGATGTTCAGAAGATTAGCAAACAAGCACTATTCTCAAATATTGCAGTCTAATAATAATTACTATTTGTCTAAATTATTGCCAATTGGCACAGATTTTTTATAGAGATATAAGTCACCAAAAAATAATATAATCTACAAACATTGAGATAATTTTTTTGTAAATAAAGAAAAATATTAAAGAATTCTAAACAATATCAAAAGCAACTTTTAGTTCCTATTTATATTTCAAAATATATTTTTTCATTCTACCAAGTACTATAAACTAAATACTGTAAAAATTATTATAGTCATTATCATACTTTAACCTATGACAGGGACAAATTAAGCAATACTCCAAAATACCATCTCATAATTTAAAGTATTTTTAACTGTAATAACTAATTTATATTTAGTAGCAAATCAAAGATCAAACCTTTAGAAAAGATGTTACAACGCTACTACATGCATTGCATGAAGAAACAAGCTTATCTTTAAAGGAAAGTGTATCCTCAAGATCATTATGTTTTGGCAATAATGAGAAGTCCAAGGCCGTAGAATGGGATAAGACTAAAACTAAGCAGGCACAAAAGATACTGATAACATACATTCCAGATTACTTTGATCTGAAAAACAAGAATACATGTTAGGAATTTATAATAGTAAACACAAGTAAATGTCTGCAGATTAATTGTTAAAATAACTTAAACAGTTAGTCTATGCCATTCTGAAACATACTAATTTTGATTAATTTACATGTTTGCTGGCTTCATACTAATATGTGCATATTAAGAGTTTGGTAGTACAGTCAAACAAAGTCGACAAGGCTGACAAAATTATGCGTGTTGGTGGACTGTTGGGTTAACAGTCCTGAAAATTTTATATTTTATTTTATAAATATTTAAAATAAAAACAAACTAATACCTGTCAATCATTTAAAAAAATCTGTAATTGACTTTTAATTGTAGCAGTTTATAACAGTAATGTGTTCTTTGCTGCATTTTTCCCTAAAATACGAATCCACTCTGGTCTTTGTTCGTATCTACACCCGCTGCTTCTCCACAAATTCTTCCATGGCGCACTTAAAATCTAAAGAGCCAACCATTACTGTAAATGAAGTTATCCACATAAAAGGGAAATTTCCAGTCCCAATCCTTGCAGGTTTAAATTTAATGACAGTGTAAGTTGTTTCGAAATCATTTCCCGATTGTTTGAAATTGCAGATAGATTCGACTCATCTTCAAATAATTCAAAAGCAACTACCACAGATACGGCAATGTGCTCATCAAACAAGTTACCCTTTAACATGAAGAATGGAAATTTATTTATTCACACTTAATTTGAAAAGAGTACAGAAGTTGTTCCTTTTGAAGTTCTCCCATTGTCAAAGATCCATTTCTTATCTGGTCAGTTCCACCCCACAATAGAACAAAAGGAGATGAACCTCGTTGAGCAAACGTTATGAATAGTGATTTGCTTTTAAAATGAGTTTTTCTGGAAGCACAGAACTTGAAATTGCTGCTGCTCTGTCGGGCACAGCGTATCTGTCGCATCCTTTTGCCAACGTTGGTAGAGAAAGTGAAAAGATGAGTGAATAGGTAAAATAAGGCTATTTTAGCTCTGCTTTAGTGAGACCAATTGGAAACTTTCCTGCGAAGAAATTTATTTTCAGGAGATAAAACTTACTGACGACAGATGGGTTGGTTGGTTGTATGGGTTTTAATGGCGCAAGGGCCAAAAATGGCCAAGCTGCGCCAAACTCTAGATGACAAAAAGAGGAGATGGGAGACCAGCATGGAAACAATATTCCGGAAAAAGAGACTCACCCTGTGGTATTTTCTGTCGTTTTGTACACGAATCAACACCAATCCTGCCTTTCCCCGAACCTCAAAAGAATTAATTCATTCACTTTACGAACAAATCTATTCTCAATCCTTTTTTTTTTTCGGAAATAAAAACAGCTTTTCCATCTTTTCTGAAAAAAATCTATGTGAATAGAAAACAGGATTATCCGCTAAAATGAGATTGCAGATTTAGAGAAAAATGTTGGCATTTAATTACACTATATTTACCATTAATTACATTTATCAAGAATTTGATTTCATAAGACAATCAATAACACCAAGCTTTTTGAAAGTTGGCAATTTGATGCTGTGATTACTGCGACTTTGATGATTAAAAAATCATTATTTTGCAAACTTATTACTATTTATATAGCTTTACACGCTTTTTTTATTGGATTTGTTAGGAATTTGATCATCAATAGCTAACCAGAGTTTCCGATTTTAGCAAAGGTTGGTATTATAGCAATATTTTTTTTTTCATTTTAAAAGTAGTTCTGCATGTTTAAAGCCAGCCCAAAGGAGGAAACCACAGAATATTCCTTAGTAATTTTAAACGACTGTCACATGATTAAGACATTCAACTGGCAATATTTTTTTTTTCATTTAGCCTAACCTTTAGAGGATGGGTGTAGGGTTTTAAGATGAGATTTTGTTTAAAATATCAACCACCATCTTGTAAAGGTACATGCAATTAAGCAAAATTTTAATTTAGGACATTTATTTTGCTGTTTTAACGTAACAATGTTTTTGAGTATTACATGCCATAAACGACTGCTCAGAAAAGGTGAGATGCCCCAAAATGATTGTCCTACATTGTTAAAAAATTATTAGACAACTGTGCACCATTGCCCTAATAACGATAGAATTAACCTCCCACTTGAACTACACAATAGGCAATTGGTGACTGTTCAAGATCTCGTAATTTTAAAAAATGGTCAGATGGCAAAGAAAACACCTGCAACAGCACCCCTACACCTGTGTAGGCATAAGGATGTTAGGATTACAACAGACTTAATATGCACCAGTCCAGGTAAGTAATCTTAATCTTAGAACTAAACCTATTTAAACAAATTGATCAGTTATGATAGTGAAGGAAGGGAACAAAAATATTTTTTTTATAACTGATATGGATGATTAAGTAATTTAAAAATATTGATCTGCAATTACTGTGCTATAACAAGAAAATTAGTAACGTATTCATATAATGTTCCTCACGAAAGTGGTAACAATACATGCACATTTTAAATAAATGATTAAATATATACATATATACAAATGCGAGTAAAAAAAGGCTAGCTTAAATAGAATTTACAATAAAAAATTTGGGAAATTAATAACAGTTCAAGTAGAATTTATAACAATATATTATAAATTTTACCTTAAATATTCACTTAGAATGCAAATAATTTAATTAATACATTGGCGAAATTTGATCGAGTGAATGAAAATACAATTTGTAAATTTTCCAATACAATATATATATAAAATAGATTCCCATAAATAAAAAAATTTGTCTGCGAATTTCCAATAATAAATAAACACGCCGCAGTAATTTGATTGAATGATTGAAGAAGTCTTTTAAGTACACGTGCAACTTAAATGTTGGTTACTGATAAGAAGAGTGGCGGACTGATAATCGGAGGTTTGCAACTTCGAGTATCTTCGTTCAAACAAAATTTGCCATTTATAAAGATCAGATGCTCATTGAATCAGTCATGGCTCAAATGCTTTCATTTTAGTCCTGGTATGAAAGTCTAGAAAGTGGAGTGCTACAGCAGATATTGTTTTGAGCATTTGACTTAGGTTCAAAATTACAGGGCAGAACCAAACCAAACCTCCGGTACAGTTTCTAAATCATCACTACCTCGTCATTTAACCATTGGTAAAAAATACGAGGCAATGTTCCCGGGTCTTTTCTTCAAGATGTTCCCAAACAGTAGACAATAGCCCACTGTGCAAATCTATTGTAACTCTTACGTGACGTAGGAATGGGGAAATCTTATTGGTAGCTTAGATTTCTTCGCTCCATAGCAGACAACTCGACACCTCATGTTCGTTGGATCGCTACACTCGCTTTTATGGGAAAATATTCTTTTACAATATTCGTTTCTAACAAATAAAGTAATATAATTCTACATATGAATAAATTTAAATGCAGAAATACTTATATTTTATATATTTATAACTTGCATATAATAAGAATAACAACGAAATACGGGAAAATTATTTTATTTCAAAGGAAAATACGGTTCACATAGATGTGTACAATCTGTCTCACTGTATGAAGTAAATATTTCTAAGTTTTGGCATTTATTGATGGCAGATATTTAAAATATTTACAACAGGACCTGAAGTTCCATGCTAATCCTATAGAACTTTTTAGCAAACTCCAAAGTTTTACAACACGACAAAGACATTATTGAGCTAGCATTGCAAGAAGAGCTGCTATAGTTTACATGTGTAGTTGGCTGATTTATCGTCTCAGAAAAGAAACACAATAGGTTAGACGCTCTAGTAGTGATTTGAAGTCAATTGAACGTTAAAAAAATATATTTAAAAAATATATACAGTTTATTTCAACACCTGGAATTAAGCAAAGTATATTATTTTACTCATAAAACAGCATACTTTACTTAATTCCCGGTTTAGAAATAAAATTTAATACGAAAAAATTTGGTCGGCTTGTTCTCCAAAGTGGACAAGAGGAATTGGACAAATCAATTGTACTATTTCTCCAGTGCCGCTACGCTAAACATTGTTTTTTTTTTATAAGAAGTAAAAAATATATAAAAATTACATTTTGCGCATGTTTAAAATATACTCCAAACATCCAGTACAGAAATTTTTAAAAAATTGTAGAAAACAACAATATTACTGTACATGGTTTGGTTTGGTTAATTAACGTCGTCGCACTTAAGCTGCACAGTGGGCTATTGGCGACGGTTCGGGGCCTATCTCGACGGATAGCCCCGGGAACGATGCCTCGTATTTTTGAACCATGGTCAGATGACGAGGACAACACCTGAGCTGGCACCCAACGCCTTCAATAGACGTCGGGAATTTGGACCCCGATCAGATTTATCATGTACCAGTCCCGTATACACGCCGTTAATTTTTTGTGGATGTTCTGGACGATATTCTAGTATTTTGGTAGCGAAGTTGGCAACCATCCGATCGCAATATCACTACTTTTTACTATTTTTTAGTCTAGTCCATCGCAAGGTTTTGAACAGGGGACCCTTGGATTCTCCGCTATTTCAACGGAAGATAGAGAAAAATCCGCGACGTCGAAGAAGTTCCGTTGGATTAGCATGGAACTTCAGTTCCTCTACTATAATTTTAAGTTTTTGTCATTAAATAATATCTCAGTACAAAAATATTTACTTCATATACTGAGATAGATAGATTGTACTGATCGTTTATCAAGTATTTTTGTGTAAAAAAAAGTATATTTTCGTATTTTGTTGTAATTCTAATTATATACAAATATAATATAATTATTTATGTACTTAAATTTATTCGTATATGGAATAAAAATGTTACTTATTTGGAAAAAACAAATATTATAAACAAACTTTTCCATAATTGCAAGCGTAGCGACTAAACAAACAAAAGCAAAGTTATCTGCTGTAGGGAAGAAATCGAAACTACTAGTAAGTTACCATGTTGACACGTCACGTGAAACTCCCGCATAGTTAAACATTGTCAATATTTTTGTAAACATTGTCAATATATTTTTATTTTTTTTATTCTTTATAATTCAAAAACTGAACATTTGCTCTCCCATTATTATCTCCCCATGTTGTCTTAAAGCATTCTAGACCTCTGCCTCCTAACGTGGAGGAGACTGGAACCCCGAAATGTATGTTGCATGTTAAATCTGCCATGTTACAAATGACGCTGGTCGTAGCGTCAGTTATGTGATTGTCATCATACATATACTGACCATCATCGCCCCAATTCATGAGGCAACGTTTCCGAGAATATTATTTTGGATAAAGGATATTTCGTTTGTGATATATCCCAAACTTACGTCAAATAACTGTAACTATAAAACAATATAAACTAAACTAACCAATCATTTCAGCTACAACGGAATTAAGATACCGGAGCAGCAAAAACGGTTTTATGTTAATAAAGATCATGATGAATTTACATGTGAAATGTTTTATCATTAACTTTTACAGCCCCTTTTTTAATAAAAATGTACCTTCTAATAAATGAGTTGCAATGAATATTAATTTATAATGGATGAAATCAAAAAATCATATAGCAAAAATACATAAAAATTTATTTACATCACATTTTACAAGTGACAGTTTACTTAATACATTCCATATTTTGAAGAATAAAACAAAATTGAGCATTTTACTTCAACAGTAGTCCTTCTTTTAGTTTTGAAAACAAAAGAAAATATAAGTTCATAAAATCTCTAGCACATCGATTTTTCTAAAGATGCGCAGATTTGACATGTATAATGTAGGACTCTTCATTAGGAATGTTTTAAGAATGTTAACTCGAAATCGACATTTACATTAACGGTCATAAAGCACAGATGGTTAAATACAATACATACATAGGAAAACACATAATCTTTATTACATCTGTGCACTAAGACATACCTTAATACTTAAGTCCGTCATCCCTATTTCCTTTTTATTTCACAACATATTTTAAATAGAGCAATTTAAATGTTAAGTATGGTTCTTAAAATATCTTTGAGAAAATTTACTTCAACAGTAGTCCTTCTTTTAGTTTTGAAAACAAAAAAAAATTATAAGTTCATAAAAGCTCTAGCACATCGATTTCTCTAAAGATGCGCAGATTTGACATGTATAATGTAGGACTCTTCATTAGGAATGTTTTAAGAATGTTAACTCAAAATCGACATTTACATTAACGGTCATAAAGCACAGATGGTTAAATACAATACATACATAGGAAAAAACATCATATTTATTACATCTGTGCACTAAGACATACCTTAATACTTAAGTCTATCATCCCTATTTCCTTTTTATTTCACAACATATCTTAAATGGAGCAATTACAATGTTAAGTATGGTTCTTAAAATATCTTTGAGAAAATAACGGCACTATGTTAAAAGCTTCAAAAATCTCTCATTAATACCAGATATAAAGTAATAAAAAACATTATATAAAATACCCAGTAAAGGCAATATCAAATAACTGCTCCAATGTAGTTATACTTACTTTATCGTCTGCACCATGCAAATTTACTACTACTTTATTTGAACTTCTTAAACTAACAGTTATAATATCTTAATGACTTAATAATAAAATAAGAATGTGTGACTTGTATACTTTTATATATATATACACTTCCACTACCTCATTTAAGCAACAAGTACGTGTTCTAAATAGTTTGAAGCATAGATCTATCACCATTTTTTGTTTTATGCATTTTCTGAGCACACACTGAATCTCAGGATTTCAACAATTGTTTTTCAGTTATAAAAGTCTTCGGAATCAAAAAAATATCCTAAATTTTAATTTTAAGACTGATCATCTAATCTTTTCTTCGCTGTTTCATCTTGCGAACCAGTATTATGGTTCACATCTTTAACCGCTTCAGTTTTCTTCTCCATCACTTTCGTCTTCCCATCTTCCAGAATGGTAATGCACATAGTGAAGCAAATATCCTTTGCTTCTTCCTTCAATGTCATAAAAAACACTATGAAAGCCAAAACCAGGCACCATTCGCATACGGAGCTGATGAGGTAGGACAAATTATACTGAAATTAAAAATAAAACAGATATGAATTAAGTTTCTAAACAATAAAAGACAAAAAGAAAATACAAAAGGAAAGTTACTGCGTCTCAAAAATGAGTAGATGAGTGCAAACATAGGCTGCGCCTTCATAAATCACTCAATAAATATCGACAGAACCAAGTCTTACCGGGAATCGAATCCAGATCCTTAAGCTCCTCTGTCCAGTGCCTTATTCGTTATCCAGGGTGATATTAAGAAGTTATAAATAGAAGAAATCTTAAAAATGGTGTACCAAAATAATGGGAAGTAAGATAATTGATTTGTGATAAAGCAGTTGTTTATTTAAACAATCGACAACAAATAATGTGGAAAAACATCTTCTGAACTACTATGTTAAGTTTGCCAGGTTTCATTAAGGTAGCCTGAGATTAGCAATATTAAATCACATCGCTTAATTTTGAGAATGTACAGTTACTAAAATTTGAGTTCATCATCGCTCATTTACGATACAATTACTCTTAAAGAAAAACGAGTAAGTTCAGGTACTCATTTTAAGTACCTTTTTTTTCACAGTGCAGTGGTCTGAATGGTATGTCCACCAACTTTGGTTCTATTAGCTGCAATAGGTTTTCAGTACCAAACACCTTCTCTTTAACCCTCTAATGCATAGTGTAGCATATATGCTACACAACTATAAAATGACCGCTAGTTGCATCTATTGAGCTTTATGTTAACTATTATAGTATTTTCACGTAGTGAATCATTTTCCTAGTTCTTATAACTGCCTCAAGGTCCCTTTTCTTTATAAAAATGATTGTGATAAATACAATCAGTTGCTTCGAGTTCCGTTGTCGCCATCCCCTTGCTAGACCTGTAAAATCTATGGGACATATGTTGTCCCAGCCAGCCCACACGTAGATGTTAATAAATTTATTTATTTTTATACTTACGGGAAGATGGTCAGCTTCTACTATACAAGTTGTTATAGAATCACCAGCAAATTCATTCATAAAACCATCCCGGACTGTGTATCCCTCTGAAGAACGGAGTTAAGGTAAAATATGACAATGTAGTGTACTATGCGATCTTTTACTACAATTGATGCAATGTTTTTCAAGACAAATACTTATTAATGATAATATAATGATCTTATATCAAGGATACGTAATGCTGAACACATAGTAATGAGCGACACCAAGAAGATTCGTATTCCCAGGATCTGCTTTTGCTCAGGATGCAGCAAGGACATAATATAAGTGATGAGGATACAGTAAAACATTCCTCCTAGGAATAATGATAGGGCTCCTATCAGGTGAGGAATGATAGTTACTCCCATCTGAAAGTAAAAGCTATGTGTAAGAATATAAATGAAATTCATAAATGTGTAAGAAATGAAAATTAATAATTTCAATGTATTTCTATTCGACGCTCGGGGGTCTACTAAAAAATATGTTTAGTTTTTCCTTACAAACTATTTCAAAACTCTCCCCTTCTCTTCAATAAGCCACTAATAATTACTTCAATAATATACCTTTGACATAAACATTGTAATATTTTTTTGTTATGCTTTATTATTTTATAAAAGTTATATCATATCATATCATTTTACTTTTTAATCAAATTTATAATATCAATAAAAAATTATACTTTTCATACATCTCAAAACGTCAATAAATAACTTTAGGTGTAATCCATAGAAATCGTAACTTAAAAAAAATTAAAGTTAAATTAATATAATGGATCGAGACGTTGGCGGTTCGAGCTCCGGTAACGACAAATTATTTGACTTTTAATTATTTAAATACTTAAACTATATTAGACAAAAACACATCACACAACTGATGCATCGACACCGACTTAAACTTGTAGTTGACGTGTACGCATGCGCTACTCAAACTTCCGGTTCATGTTTGGTTTCCACGTGAGGTAATTTCACTGAACTCTAACTGTAACTGCTGGAAGGCTCAAACTTTGTTTCCTCTACGGGCGCGTTGAAACCAATTGAAAGCTGCCATACGGTTCCCCAACATTTTTTAAAAAATGATTTAGTGGTGTTTTTTATTACCAAAGCATTGTAGAAGTATTAAATATATATAAATATTATATTTTCTTCTTATAGAATTAATTTTTATATTGCCAAACAGATAGTTTTTGCTCTTGCTTTTTAACTACTTCTACTTTGACTTGCAAATGACTTCCTATTTTAAAAGCAGATTACATTTAAAATGGGTTTAAAAATAAAATAAAAAAAACTTACCCAAAAATAATATATGTCGGCGTATTTTAACATGAAAAATATACGAAATATTGCAGTATCAAGAAAAGTGTGTCCCATCATGGCGGCCTCCATATCGGCTTCAAGTCAACAAAATGTCTTGCCCTATCCAGAAGTTACAGTTAGAGATCAGTGGGTCATTTAGATTCACTAGCCTCGCTAAAGAAATTTCACTTCAAAACTCTTTAAGAACGATTATGTTCAACATCACATTAATTAACTTAATGGGAGGACTTTGAAGACCTCCACGCTTTTAGGTCCATGCGGACTCGTCCGTTACGCTAATGCAGGTGCCTTATATTACATTAAAATCTTATATTAAAAATGAGTGTAATATATTCACCCAAATATCTTGTATATACGCTAATATTTACCTAAGTACTATATTCATCCAATATTCGCTATTTCTGTAGAAGTCGATTAATAGAAGTCGACTAGACCCGTTTAAAAATATCAGCATAAAAACTTCATAAAAGTTGTGAAATTGAAGGTTTTATGAAAGTTTAATGCTGAAAATTTTGCATTGAAATAATTGAAGGGAAAATGCAGGTTTTTTTAAAAGTTTTATGCAAGCAAATTAAAAAAACTTGTAGGTTTCAGAAAGGTTTTATGCAGGTTTTTGATGAAGGCTTTATGCTGATTTTTTGTTGTTGCTGGCGAAACACTTCTAAATAATTAAATACCAATATTTACCCAAATTTGTCTCCTTCTGTAGGAGTCGATTGGATAGAAGCCGACTATAACCATTGTATGAATATACTATATATACTCAAATACTTTATACACCTACCTCTTACTTATCCAAAGTACTATTTTTACCTAAAATTCTCTCTTCTGTAGAAGTCGATTGAATAGGACTAACTATTTACTGAGTATACAATTTGATCTTAAAAGACTTGATATAAATATATGCTTATATTTACTCAAAGTAATATATTTACCCAAATTTCGGTCCTTCTGTAGAAGTCGATTGGATAGGAGCCGACTAGAAGCATACCCATAATCCCCACATGTCCTGGTATAAGTGAGATTTTGTTTAATAAAGATGCTGTTTGTCGAACCCAGTCATCTCCTAGTCTCTTCTTTTGAATTCGAATACCCATGTGGAGCAAGTTGAGACCAATGAATGCTAAAAAATATATAAAATTAAAAATTAAAAATCCAATGTAGTACTTAATAAAAGCTCATTTAATGAACAAAGGCTACTGAATGTTTACAAATATTTCTTTTTTTGTTAAAATATCGATATTATATGCTTTAGAATGCATTTCCTGTAATGAAATGGAATTAAAAAAATAACATATATTCTATTAATTCTGTTAGAAACTTGCAACTTTTTACTTATAAGTTTCTTTAATAAATTTCATCATAAATATTAAAAGAAAAAAAAATAGAATGCTGTGTTTAAAAAAAATTTAGTACATTTTTAAATCAGACATGAATTGTAACGAAAAATCGTGTTAACCTAAATTTTTTATAGACTTTCATTGTGAAATCTTAGATTTGTCAGTTTTTGATGCAGACTAGTGTTTTCTTTCTGAACTTATTGAACAATAGCAAATGAATATATTTCTTAAAAATGTCTTTACTTTAAAATGGTTCCTCAATGGGACTTCAAAATCTATGAATTTAAGACACTTTTTTGTACATTACACATAGTCAGTCAAACTTTTACTTAATTTATTATATATGTAAGTACAGATACATTTTTTTCTTTTTCTTTTTAAAAAGGTATTTTTTAGCGTGTTCTTTTTAGGTTTAAGGTGTATAATAAGAAAAATAAAAAAGTTGCGTGAAGCTAAATATTAATATCAGTACACCAGATCAAATATATTATTTTTATAGTAAATATCCCTTTTACGGTCAAAATACGCAACGGATCTTAGCATATAAGGATCAAAATAAAGAGAATTTTCAGGAGCAGGGACAAATCGCCCATTCATCTCATAAATATCAACGTTATTTTTTTTAAAATGCGTTAAAAATAATTCATTTAAACGTGTTTTTTTAAACAAACCGTTGTCAATGCTGCTTATCTATGAATGAGCAGAAACGTTAAACTTTTATGATTTATTGGAAAGGAACTTTTTTTTTTTGGGGGGGGGGGGGGGTCATGCGATATTATTGCACGGGAGTGCTAGTATATATTTAATGGTTTATGAAATTTGCCAAATTAAAACAAAAAAATACTGGTTGTGAGTAATAAAGCTGAAGAAGGTTTTAGATCACCTACATAGTTGGAGCTTCTTGATGGCAAATATAATATATATTAAAATTTGTGAGAGAATAACTTTTTAAACTCAATTATCTTTCGTTTTGAAGAACCGAGAAAACAATAACACGTCGTTATTTTGGTGACTTAAAGACGACACTCGAGTACAAAGGGTTAAAATATGTTGATACCCAGATGATGTCATACTTTTAAATGGAGTTAAATAAAGAACAAGCTAACGAAAGAAAAGCGTTTTTTCTGTTCAACAATATGCAGTTCTCGTTCAATTTGAAGAAAAAGGAACATAGCGTTATTATGGTGACTGAGTGTTACAGCTGAATGTTTAAAATATGAAGCAATGAAGCTGTTATGTTTTAAATGTATAAATTTCCAAATTAAAAGTTCTTTAAAGTCCCTGATCTTACCAAACAGAGATGATACTATAAGAAGCAAGTTGAATATTCCGCTTTGTGGTGGGCTACCAGAAACTTGACTGAAATGAAACAATAAAAATAAAAATGAGAATTTGACCAAAATAAGAAATTTTGTGTGAACGTAGCAAGTAATTCTGAAACTTATGAAAGAAAAGTAATTATATTAAAAAAATTACATGCATTATACTGCTTTAAATATTTTTACATTTTAAGTGTAGACCTCTAACGTTGAAGCCAATTTTAGAGCTGTAAAATAGCTTTCGCTGCTTGGGATTTAAAATATTTTTTTCTGAACTCGTTTATTTAATAAAATTTTAAATTCTTATTTATTTTAAAGAAAAAATCTTTATTTATACCAAACATTTAAACATTTCGTTAAATTGAGTATTGTTATAAATGTATGGTTGCATTGTTGGAGAACTGGCGATCCCAAAACGTGATATCCCGTAATAATAATAGATAATAATCTTCTTATATTTGTGGTACATAATAATCTTCTTATATTTGTGGTACAAACAATCACAATGTGTTTTGTCCAAAATTTCAAATTCGCCTTCAAATTTTCTATCGAATTAAATTATTTTTTAGCACAAAACACGTTTTATGTTATTGAAATTAACTGAAAAAATTACAATCTGTGTACGAGTCAATGCATTTAGGAAAAGTTATTTTCGTTTTCACCGAATCACCTTCAATGTGACAAAACGCGTTTTGAATGTTTTCTCAGTTATCCTCCATGTTAAATTTGAAATATAATAATCTTTGGTCTTCATGTAAATAAATTATACGTAGCATAGATTACATTACGTCGCTGAATTTTATTAATACAAAATACGTTTTATCTAATTGAAATTAACTTGCAAAAATTACAGTAGGTGTACGAGTCAATGCAATTAGAAAAAGTTATTTGCGTTTTTCCACTAATTAACTCAATGTGGCAAAACAAGTTTTGAATGTTTGCTCCAAATTTATCCTCCATGTTAAATTTGAAATAATCTCTGATCTTCAAACACATAAAATATACATTACATATATAATATAAATTGATACAATAATGTGATACATTAATATAAAAGAATATAGAATATAAAAATATTAACATGATTAACATATTAATGTAAAATGATTACCTAATGAAAGGTAAAAAAGGATGTAATGTTCCTCTTGCTAAGACTATTAAATATGGCACAAATATAGTGGCGAACATGACGGATGACATAGCTACAGGATACCAGCTCGCTCCCATGAATTTGTACTCAGTATGAGCTTTGGTAGAGGAAACTTGTACTGAAAGATAAGTAATATTTTGAGTTAAATTCGTATCCAGTTTTAAATTAAAGCAACAATCCCGAAAATAAAATTTCAAAATAATAATTTATAAACTTTATAATCATTTCAAAACTTATTTACATTGTTTATTCTATTGTTAATCGAGTTGAATGTATTATAACACTTTAAAAACAACACTGTTGTTGATTTTGTTTAACTTGAAAATATTTATATTAAATATTTTCAAATCTGGGGATTAGATCAGAATTTAAGCCCATACACGATTTTAACCATATATTATTATCTATATTTAATTCTTGGCTGCGAAGTAGTTAAGTCAAGTTAAATATCCTAGAAAAGTCGTCCAGAACATCCGCAAAAATTAACGGCGTGTATACAGGACTGGTGCACGATAAATATGATCGGGGTCCAAAGTTCCGACGTCTATTGAAGGCGTTGGGTTCCAGTTCAGGTGTTTCCTCGTCATTTGAACCATTATTCAAAAATACGAGGCATCGTTCCCTGGCCTTTCCTTCGAAATAGGCCCCGAACCGTCGCCAATAGCCCACTGTGCAGCTCTAGTGCGACGTTATTTATTAATAAAACCAAACCAAAAAACCAAGTTAAATATCCGAAACTGGACTAACACTATTTTCCATTACTAGGCTATATCACTGATCTCTACCTGTAACTTCTGGATTGGGCAAGACAGCTTGTTGACTTGAAGCTAATTGAGGGCTAACAAACTGTACCCTTTTTCCATTTCTACTTCTATATTTCGTATATTGTTCACTCTCAAATATGCTGAATTGTAGTGCTTTTTGCTATTTTTTTTCATTTTCCATTGAAAACCATTTTGAATGCATATCCATTTTAACCAATAATAAGTGGATAAGCAGCTATATTAAAGAAAACCTATATTTTTGGCGATATACAAATTGATTCTAGATGTAGAAAATAAAATATCTAAACATATTTAACATATCTATAATGGTTTGAGAAGAAATAAACCGCCCAATATTATACTTTTAAAATTTAGTTAGGTATGGCTGCTTACAGTATGGCTTCGACCGCGTCCATAGAAGGAACTGATTATGAGCACTCTAGAAGTTACAGTTAGAGTTTAGCGGACTAGAGTATCAGTTAGTCAACGGTGTGGGTCCTAGTTCAATAAGGTACACACCATTATCCCAATATCTTATTATTTCTGTGGCTTGGAACAAGAAGGCGAATCTCTCATTGACTTAATATGGGATACTTGCCTTTTTGTTCTAGGCCACAGATTTATAGTAGCAAAAAATGCTACTTTTGAAGATTATGATTTTGAAAACTGAACTGTTTTTCTGAAAACTGAATTTTTGCTTATTTATAGGAAATTTATTACATCCCAAACAACAGATTAATAACATATGTTTATACAAAAAAAATCCGATAAATTTAGGAAAAGTTGTAAACTTTAAATTTAATCTTCTGAAGGAACTCTGTTGGACATATATCAACTTGTCAGTCAAGTCTTATATGTAAATATGCTTTTGCGTGTATAAATGTGATTAAAGTTATTTGTTTAACCATCTGACGCTCATGGACGAAATATCACGCACTAATATCTCCAGTTTTTTTATAGCAATTCACCAATCGCTAAATTCATATAAAAAAAATCAATTTTGTGCTATTTTTTTATTTCAAAGTCTGAGGTACAACTTAAAAACTCTTTGTAATTAATTAAAAAACAAATAATATGAAATAGCATGCAGAGGCAGTTAAAGCAACTTTGCAATTGCAAAAAGCGCGTTCTGGAATATTTACACTCTTCCATAGAGTTGTTTTCAACCACTCCATAATTACCTTTTAAATGATGATAGTCACTGTCCTTAACCATACCAAACCACTATTGAAAGTATACTCATTTTATTTTTGGAATACTTCTTCCTCTTATGCCATACCATTTACCTACGTCGCAAAGAATAGCAGGAGACAGTTTCATACTCGCTTTGAATGCTGGTGTTTCCTCAATCCTATTTCTCAGAAGGCAATTACCTTCACTTTTTATCAATCCGGTTTTAACGAAATCTTTACCACAAGTCTATTATTACTATTGCCTGCTAAAACAAAACACTCATTCTAGTTTTAGTTCGTATGTTTTTATAAACATTTTTATACGACTACTGTACATTTGGAATGTGCGTAAGCTTTATTAGTGTAAAAAATGGTATTGAAATAAACAAATTAAATATTGTATTGGGGTTTAAATGCATTTTCCTTGTCGTAAAATGTCCCAATAACACTTTCATTCGCTTGAACCGTGGCCGTGGATAAATTCTGGTTTAAATTAGCCATAAAGGAAGTTAAGGACTAGAAGTTTTACTTAAGTTATGGTTCGTGACCCAATTAGGATGGATCACAGTTCTTATAGATATGTTTTTGGACAATGAAACAAGGTCAATTGAAAACATCTTTCTATTAAATTAAAAATTAAGTCTAGTTATTTTGAATGCAAGTATTAGTGACTTCAGTCAGATGGAACATATTTTTTTGTATTAATTTATTTTATATTTCTTGTAAGTGTAGAAAAACTATAATTATTATTCAGATGCATATATGAAGCTAAAGCAAATATTTTAACTTCAGAAAGAAAGCTTTTGGGCACATCATTTTAAATTGCGGAAGTAAAATATATTGCAATTAAATCTGAAGAACTCAACGCTTTAATATATTTGCAAATTAGATAATAACAAGTGTTTCGATAACATAATAAATAGTTTCAACAAAAAATATTTTTTTTAATAGTCATTAAAATAAACATGGCTATTTGGTTAACCAATACAAATTGTTTGGAAAACACATGAAATTTTTTTGACTATATAATAAATTTTAAATATGTAATTAATTTTAGAGACTACTTTTTTTCGACTATATAATAACGCTTAAATTTTAATACTTTATAAATTTCCCTTTATACATTTTCCAAATATAAAAAGAAGATAATTCATAAATGAGGAGTAAACATTCAAAACGCATTTTGTCAATCAATGCATTTTGTCATCAAAACGCATTTTGTCATCAAAACGCATTTTGTCAATCAATGCATTTTGTCATCAAAACGCATTTTGTCAATCAATGCATTTTGTCATCAAAACGCATTTTGTCAATCAATGCATTTTGTCATCAAAACGCATTTTGTCAATCAATGCATTTTGTCATCAAAACGCATTTTGTCACCTAATGTTATTCGGGGTAAACGCAAATAAATTGTCCTAAATGCATTGACTCATGTACAGATTCCAATATTCGCAAGTTAATTTTAATGGGACAAAAACATTTTGGACAAATAAAATAAGCTAGTTCGATTGAAAATTTAAAGGCAAATTTTCAATGCTGAAAGAATCTAATTTTTTGAATTGAAAAATTTGAACAAAACACATTTCGAATATTTGCTTATCTGTTTGTAAGTAAAAATATCAATAATAAAAAAATATATAATCGATCGCCGATAATTTCAACGATCTATGATAAAGGAATTCGTAAAAGAAATAGACACATCAAATTAATTATAGCTTAAAATAAGTTTCCCAAAAATATATTTTAACGACAATGAATAATTATACGGAGTACGAATAGCGCATTTAACGAGTAATTTCGTATTGTAAAATAAGCAGTCTCTGTAAAAGAATGGTTTTATTACAACTCAGATTCAAGCATTGGGGTAAATGGAATGTAGGACAATCAACTTGAGGTTTGCGACATTGATACTTTCCGCTGAATGGGCTTTTCCGCCGACCGAGTTGCAATTTAAGTTAATGCTAGATTTTTTCCTTTGGCCTTCACATACTACCAGAAAGAAGCATTCATTGTCTTTCTGCTTGTTTTCCTTATCGGTTGGTTTCAGACAGAACCGAAAAGATCCACCGGAACCAGTTTTTAGGGGTCCGTACTCCAAGGGAAGAAAGGATTACAATTGGTATTAACTTAAATGCAGATTGCGGATTTTTTTTCATTTAGTGGTGACGGTACGTTTTAGAATTAAGCATATATTAATGACATTGGAGATATTTGTTATGCTTATATATATACAATCAAACCTCGGTATAACGAACCCGGGATATAACAATTCCTCGGTTATAACGAACTTTTCAAATGGTCCCAACCGGACTCCTATGCCACTAATGTATTTTCAAATGCTTGTAACGAAATGCAAAAGTAAGGAATTCGGATGCAGCGAACTAAAATTCACACGTTTCAAGTTTAGTTTCAAGTCTTTTACGGAAAATTTTAGACCTCTCACGGGACCAATATAATATAGTCGTTACAACGAAAGGTCTTCGAACAAGTTCAAAAAATAAGCGATTTACAAACTTATTTAACGTATTGTACTTTCAGTAGCGGTAGTTATAAGGTGGGGACGCTATATCGAGATTTAATTTCAGGAAAGGTGCACTCTATTTTTGTTTTCAAACGGAAATTTCTTAGATAAATAAAATTATAAATTTTTATGTAAGAATAGACACTAAAATCCTTTTCAATAGTTTTTTTCCAAATACTTTTAATGAAATTTTGGTTTGAGCCATTGCTATATGCAGCGAAGCGTTTCGAAATCGTAATTTAAACGAAGGATCGTTCACCTCAGGGGTTTCCAGCCAGCAATGATTAGGCTCTAAATATAAGCAGGCCATTTATCAGAACCTGCAGTAGGTTAACATACTTTCTGTCTCTGCGAGGCACGCAGAAATGGGTCACTGGTAAACAGACCTTGAACTTCATGCGAAATTCAATGTTTACTTAGTTCAAATTGAAGAAAATAATCATAAGACACACATAATAAGTTGTAATTTCCGTTTCTTACTAGAAAAGGGATCATCTCTGAAGAATAACTATGTTCAAAATGCACCAAATTCAACCAAAAATGGCCGTGTCTCATTCAAAATCTTCATTTCTTTTCATTTGTATTTAATTTAAATGTTTGTAATCCTTGAGAAACTTTAGGAACTTTAGTGAGGAACTTTAAATTTAATTGTATTATATATAAATCTTAATTATATTTAAATGTTAAAGTCGGATTTAAATATTTTTAAAAGCAATATTAAATTTAGTTTTTTACAAAAAAAAATATTAAAAACAGGATTTGAATAAAATGTTTTAAAATATATTGTAACGATGTTACATGAAACAAATGAAAACTTTAGGAAATTATAATTTTATTTGTAGCGGTTATACGATAGTAATTTTATCAACCAGAGCTATTTCTATTTTGTGTATGTGATAATAGTAACGTAAAATGTAGGAACGCTTAAAATTTAACATTTAAAAAAAATTAATAATTTAGAAAGCTTTCTATTTGATGCTGTTTAACCACTACTTTGAAATCCATTAATATATGCGTGCCCTTGACATTCAATTAAACTGGTTATTTCTCCATAACTCGAATAATTAAGAGTTTCTGAGAGAAATATCCGAGTTCATTTGAAAGTTGCGTCGAATTTAAATTGCTAACCTTGTACATAAAGCAAAACAACAACAAAATACGAAATTCGCTACCCCACTGTACTGTACTTTCAAATAATTCCTTTTTCCAAATATAATTAAAAATCAAATAAATATTATTACAGTTGATATGTAATTTAAAATTATCACGTTTAAACAGGAGACTATTAATAAATTGGAATTTAAACGTAAAAATAGTGTGATTTAGAATAATTAATTGAAATAATTTTTAGGAAGCGCAATAATTATTTTGTATTAATTATTATAACATTAAAAAGTCGTAATATTTGACGGCATTGAAAGCTTAGCCGTTGATTTTTGAGGAATATATTGAAAATAAAAAACCGGTTCGTGAAACCGGTTAAAAAAAATTGTTATAACACTGTAAGAGAAAGCCGGTTATTAACCTCTTATTCTTCTTATATATAAATTCAGAATTATCGTTCAACAATGAAAATAATGTTAAACATTGGAACTTAACGTATTAAATAGATTGAATTTAACTTAATAAAATTATTTGGTAGCAGTATTTAATTTATCATACTTTTCAATCGGACTGGCTTCAGACGTCTTTTATACAATTTCTTTTCAACCGGAGCGGTCCTACAATTATTAGACATAATTTGTCATTATTTTTCATTAATGTCGTTAAAATTGGAAACAAAAAAACATCTGTAGGAAAAATTTAAATATTTTAAACATTACAATACTTTATTTTTTTTAATTACAGTTGCTCATCGATTATGACGACTATTAACAAACATTTCAACTTCAAAATTTATTTATTTTGGGACTTTTAAAAGGAACCAGAGGTATTGGACAACAAAATTTGTTTAATAATTAATTGTGGATAATTAGTTATTCACCAACCATTAAAAATAATTAAAAATAAAATAATTATTTAATTATATTGAATAGCAATAAATGTAATTCCGTTAATTAATCAAGGGAAATAATTTTTTTATGAAATTTATTTCTGCAAAAATAAGGAAAATTTCAAACAAATATCGACGGGATGACTCGAACCGCACATCTTTTGGTCCGAAACTACACGCTATATTTCGACCGTGCCAAAAAGGCTTGCAGCAATAGATATATAAGAACCAAAATGGAATGGAAGTGGAGTAAATTATTTGCGTTAAAAATATAAAGAATATTGGTGAAGAAAATTTAAAAAAGTCCAGTGATTCAATGGCAAAACGATTGTCAAAATTAACAAAAATAGCCTTGAAGATCGCAGAATGCTTAGAAAAAGAGAGTGTTATTTCTAAGAGTATAAAAATATGAAAAAGATTTAAGATAAAAAATATTTTTACATTAGGTGACTATAAATATTATTCTATTCTATTAGATGCGGAGTTTTCCATATAAACTAGTTTGTGGACCCGTTTTAGTAAGTATGATTGCAAAATGTTATGGGAAAATACGTGTGTGGGTTAATAAAAGATAAAAAAGAGTCAAGAAAACCTTAGTGTTTGGGGAAATTAATAGCTGTTCTTTTTAAATAATAAGACTAAAAATATTATTAAGATTATTAAATTAAGATATAAAAATATTAAGACCATATTTTCTGACATTGTTTTACATGTTTTTTAAATTTTACTTCCATATACAACACGTGAACGTTTACAACATATGTTACATTTCCGATACGTTTTCATTAAACTATAACACAGAGTGTTAACAAAGATAAAAAAAAAGTCTAGAAACCCTTAGTTTTGGGGAAAAGTAACAACTGTTATTTTTTTTAATAATATTTAAAACTTAATATAATTTTGAAATAAATTGTAATTAATTTTGAATTATATTCATCAACCCACTGTTAAATTTATATAAGTTAAAGTTAAATCAAAAGCTTAAAAAATTATCCTTATAATTAAAACTATGTTTTACGGAATTGTATTGCCCGTTTTTCGAATTTTACTTCCACATATACAACACATGAATATTTACCACATACGTTAACTTTTCCATACCTTTTAATAAAACTATATCAAATATAAGCTAAATCAATACCTTCACATAAACATTTTATTACATTCTTACATTAGTTTTGATATACTTTATCATTATTTTATTCTTCAAAATAAAATAAAAGTTTCTTACATTTTCACTTCGTTAAAATCTTAAAAACAATATTGCTAAAAAAAATTATATAGTTAGTTTTCTATACCGTTTCGACTAACATAAATGTACTTTCAAAAGCATAAATTAAACGTATAGGTAACCCGAAGTGTCCTTTATTATTATTACTGACATCATTACATTTGCACATCGATTATGACGACTATTAATAAACATTTCAAGTTCAAAATTCATTGGTTTGGTCGTATTTAAAAGGAGCTAAATTCAGTTATAAAATGTATTCGCCAATATTTTATTAACAATTAATTGTTGATATTTTGTTATGCACCAAGTACTAAAACTAATTAAAATTTTCATAATAATTATTATTTAATCACATTAAATAGCAATAATCAATAAAACATAACCTAAATCAATACCTTCTCATAAACATTTTATCACAAAATCCCAAGCCCTTCAAAATAAAATGAAAATTTCTTACACTTTTACTTCTTTAAAATAATATCGTTAAACTTATTTTTATATAGTCAGTTTTCTACACCGTATCCGATTTACATAGATTTACTTTCAAAAGCATAAATTAAGCGCATAAGTAACCCGAAATGTCATTTATTATTGTTACTGACATCTGGAGACAATTTACACGCGATTGAGTGTTGTCATCATGATTGTTTTGGAGACGATACATAGATAAGGTTATGAACTTTATTCATAGAAGAAGCATTATTGCATTCATCATGAATAATTCGCTGTCTAACACGTTTTGGACACGGTTTTATGCAATGGCTGCCTTATAAGGCAATAGTAAAATGTTTTAATGTAAAAATAAAACTCATAACATTTTATTACTCAAGTTAAATTGTAAGGGATTTTGAAATTTTTAACTAGATATTTATTCAACATTCCTTTATCAGGATAGTAACAAAATCGAAATTTGACAGAGGAATAAAAAAAAACGATTTTTTTAAATTTATGTTTAGCTACTGTGTGCTATATCACAAAATTGGAAAAAATTGCAATATTTTGTATTTACAAACTTTGGATAGAACTTCACCCCAAGAAAGATTGAAACCTAAAATTGAATAAAAATTGCCATACATAGCTTTTGATTAAATGCATTAAAATAACATTGTTAAGTATTTTGTTTCAAGAAAGTTTTGTATATATCATTTTCATTTAAATATGTTATTTAAATGTATTAAATTAAATTCAAATTAGGAACAAATATTTGAGTATTATAATGGAGTTTATTTTTTAAACTTTGCCCGCTTTGGAAAAATTCTTTGCAAACCTAATTTATAAGAAATGTTCAAACGTTATTCGAGTAGCGATTTTTCAGACCCATTTCCAAGCAATAGCGAAAATATCGAATGAGAAATATAAGTAATGTGAATACTCGTACAAAAATTATTTTTAGCAGCTTTTGAATAATATATATTTTAAATAATTGATAATTAAGCAATGTTATATGAAAAATTATTTTAAAATGTAGTTAAATTTATAGCTCTTCGATGATAATAATTGAATGAAACAAAGTAATTATTATTATTATTTTGTTTTGTTAATGTGATTATAGTCATGTAAAATGTAGGATAGTTTAAAAAGTAATAGGGTGAAAGCACCAATTACCGACCACGTACAAGTTACCGATCATTTGGAAAAAAAATTTAAAACTAAGAAGAGAGAACATGTCATTATGTTTGTAAAGTCCTTTCAATCAATGTTACTTAAAGCTTTTTAAAATTGAGGCAAATTTCATTTTACAGTCTAATGGGAGTGCAATAGTCATAAAATTTGTTATGTTTGACAATGGTCGGAAATTGGTCTAAACTGGTCAGAAATTGGTCTAAACTGGACGGACATTTGTCTAAACTGGTCAAAAATTGGTTTTAACTGGTCAGAAATTGGTCTAAAATGGTTGGAAATTGGTCTAAACTGGACGGACATTTGTCTAAACTGGTCAAAAATTGGTTTTAACTGGTCAAAAATTGGTCTAAAATGGTTGGAAATTGATCTAAACTGGTCGGAAATTGGTCTAAAATGGTCGGAAATTGGTCGAGAATTGGTCTACACCAGTTATAAATTGGTCTAATCTGGACGGAAATTGGTACATTAAACCAAATTAAAAATAAATTTCAAAACAACGGAAATGTATCAAAATCAATTAACGTTTGTAAAGGGAATGGTTTAACAAAAATTAAGCTATATAGTGTTCTCCGAATTGTAAAATATACATATAAAATCTTATTTATATAACATTCAGAAAACTATAGAATTTATTATTATATATTATATAACAGAAACCTTTTAGATTAAAAGACATACTAATCATAGTATTAACTCCCTGTGCTCTTTGTGAAGACTTTCTCCCAAGCATGAATTTGCATAACGCACGTAGTTAGAAGCATTGTACTGATAACATGGCTTCGAAAGTACGCACTGTCCAATTTTTCAGCATAAAATTAAAATCATTAATAATTAAAAAGCGTATAAATAACGAATTAATTTATAATTTTTATGACTAAATATTATTCTTATCATTATTACGAAAGTGTACGAAATTTCAAGTGCATGTGACATTTGGAAAAAGATTAAAATTGAATTGTTAGTTTGCTGATAAAGCAACAGATTTCTATAAAATAGTGTAATTTATATAAAATAATTATATAAAATTATTTATGTAAAATGTAGTAATAATATGAATTAACTGTTAAAACATTCTATGAGTGTATACTTATGTGTATAACTGCATTACAACCCTAGGCGTTTAGCTTGTATTATGTTATCCTGTATAAACGCAACTTTCAAATATTCATAAGTGCGACCACCAAAAGCGCCACAAGGTATTAAAAGGTCTGAATTTGTAGCATAAATATATCAATGTCACAAAGTAGTAATAATTGAATGAAACAGAGTGAAAAAACTGCGTGTAAAAAAATCTGAGTTGTTTATCTAAGAAATAAACACGTAAATAGCCTTCATAACGGGTTTAATTTATTTGAATTAATGCCGAAAATCTACGCATCACAAAATTGGGATTCCGGTTCTGAGGTATTTCAAGGAGTTTAGGCAGTTTAGTGAGGAAAAAAATGTTTATTACATATTTTGAATGGCAAGTAAATGTTATTTAATTATTGGAATTGCAATACGTTTGTTAATGAGAACCCGAAAATAAATTATAAAAAAATAAGAACATTTGAAAAATACTAAACATTCCAAATTTTTTTTTTAAATGTTAAATTCGCACATATAGTAATGGAGAAGAAAACATTATTACATCAATTTAATAAAAATATTTAATAAACTCGTTAAAACTTTGGGATTTTGGATTTGATAAAACGTCATTTTTCTTACAACATCTCACCAACAACTTCCTGTAAATTGATTAAATATATAAACTAGGTAAAATTGTAAACGGAAAGTCATCCCTGAGAAAAATTTAAAATAAAATATAATCTAAACTATAAAAATATTAATAAATTTTTTTGTAAGGAAAATTCAGTTTTATGTTAATATTTTAATATTAGACTTTTGAAAGACTTTACTAGAATTTTGAAAGTTAACTCCAATTATATTTAATATAACCTGTATGCAAAATATAGGTGATATATAGGTGAAAAATATAATAGGTAAATTATAAATATATGAGAAAACTAATATGTAACCTATATGATATATATCACCTATAAAAATATCACATAAATGAAAATAAAACAATAAGGGAGATGCCTAATTGTTTTTATTGTGCAAGTATATGATGACCTTGCAGATGTATTAAAATTTATATCTTTCAAAACTCTTTAATTGTTCAAACTTAAACATCAAGTATAAACTACAAAACAAATGAAGTTATCCCATTAGTTCTTAGGAGTCCAGTTTCTGCGATGCTTCGAAAATAATATTTTTAATGTCATATAATTAAAACTTTCATATTAAAATTAACGCAGACACAACGTGTTATATACATTTACATTTGATTTTACAATAGAGTATATTGCATTTTTTAATATAAAAATTAAAAAGCTATTTAGGACGATTAAAAAATCAATTTCAGTTATATATACCTAAATCTTTAAAATTTACATTTTATTAGATTAAATTAAAAATATTTTTTTAAAAATTAAAAAAAAAATATTAAAAACACATTTAATTATAATTAAACATATTTTTAAAAAAAATAATTAAAAAATATAAAAAATATTAAAAACACATTTAATTAAACATATTAAAAAAAAAATTATAAAATATTAAATAAAAATATTTAAAAAAAAACTTTAATTAAAAATATGTTTTAAAAATTAATTAAAAATATTTTTAAAAAATAATTAAAAATATTTTTAAAAAATAATTAAAAATATTTTTAAAAAATAATTAAAAATATTTTTAAAAAATATTTAAAAATATTTTTAAAAAATATTTAAAAATATTTTTAAAAAATAATTAAACATATTTTTAAAAAATAATTAAACATATTTTTAAAAAATAATTAAAAATATTTTTAAAAAATAATTAAAAATATTTTTAAAAAATAATTAAAAATATTTTTAAAAAATAATTAAAAATATTTTTAAAAAATAATTAAAAATATTTTTTAATTCATTGAAAAATATTTTTTTAAAGTTTAATTAAATATATATATTTTAAATTTACATTAAAAATTAATTTTAATATTATTTTAAGACATTTCAATTACATATAAACCTTTAAAGTTTTAATTAAAAAATATTTAATATAAAATATTTTGTTGATAAATATTGTTCATAAAATATTTTTAGTTACTTCCACACCACGCGCAACCGGTAAACAAGACATTCTTGAAAACAAACATAAAAATCACGCATGGTTAATAATTTTCAATGATAATAACAAAACAACTAGATAAATTAAAAACCAAATCAATAAGCTTTAAATGAACACAGGTAAGTCAATCACAGAACACAGAACTCCATTTACCTTTTGGCCACTCCATTCTTTGTCTTTGAATGAATCAAATTCCGCAGAAGCCAGTCTCCCCAACAGTCCGATGTTGTCGTTTGTTTTCTTTTTCGGTTTGTTAGCCAGCTGCTTTCCTCTTCATTCTTCCGCCAGCCAATGAAAGCGCCCAAAAGATGTCGGCAAAGATGGTGGCTTAAAACTAGGGCGGGAAAAATTGGGGGGAGACACTTATCCAAGGTAAACCGGGTCGCTCGGAACAGACTGAGCAGAACAATCTAAGTTCAAGTTTGCCATTACACCGGCTGACGCAATTATTGAATCCTGGAGAAAGTGAGGTTTCTGGTGTATTGAAGAAGATTTAATTGGGTAGGATGAGTTCTTTTGGGCTTTCGCTGGAAAGATTTAATTAGTCGTTCTATTTTGTTATTCGAACGGAACTTTTTTAAATAGAACAATTTTAATGTGAGCATGGACCCCATGTGGCTTGACTTGCTGCATAGGTTTCTATCCGGCTTTTGACGAGGGTTATCAGCAGCTCTTTTTTAAAAATAGATTTTACTTTATTGCAATATTGGTTATAATTTAATTGGTAAATTTACAGTATTAGTTAATTTAAAGAGAAATGTAGAAGACACTTTCCTCCGATGTAAATCTTAGCAAAATAAGATGTCCTTTTAAGATTTTCCAGACTTTATATCTTAAGTTTGATCGTATTTAGATTGAGAAGAATTAAGAATCTGTTTTACTCCAATTTATCTTCATATCATCCATAGAGAGTCTGTGATTACTCAGAAATACAGATTCAAAATCTTTGAACTAATTTTGATGTATTGTCAGGTAGTAGTGTGAAACATACGTTTTTATAAATGGATGGTAATGAGCTTCCTCACCACACGTGTATGCTCAATGGCTTTTGAGAAATTAAATATATGGATTGACCAGCAAAGTCTTCCAATTCGAACCAAATAGAACTAGTAGGACGATGTTGGGAGACAAATTGTATCGTTACCAATCTCACTAACGATCGTCAATAAAATAAAAAAAGCTCTATGTCGGGCTTGGCACTAGTTGGTTACACAGCTAATTAATAACATAATATAGAGCTCAATGGCTTTTGAGAAATTAAATATATGGATTGACCAGCAAAGTCTACCAATCCGAACCAGATAGAACTAGTAGGACGATGTTGGGAGACAAATTGTATCGTTACTACCCTCACCAACGATCGTCAAAAAATTAAAACAGCTCGATGTCGGGCTTGGCACTAGGTTACACAGATAATTAATAACAAAACATAGAGCAAGGATACTCATTGCCCGTCATGCGTGTGTGCAAGAACTTGCTACATCCCTCATTATAGTTTTAGCACAGCGTTTTGTTTGTTTTATTTCCACTAATGTGTGACAATCCGTTTTAGAAGATAATTTTTCCAACAGGATTATTTTTTTTTTGAAATAATTATTTCCATATTTATTTGGTTTTTATATTGCAACAACCTTGATATACTTGTGTATTAAGTTTCACTCGATTACGGTTACACTCGATAAACAGTGCTCGATCTCTAGAAATATAGGTACCGGAACTGTAACCGTGGAAGTGCAATGCATCAGTCATCAAACCCAAGTCTGGAATCGTAATTTTTTTTCCTAAAGAGAGGTACTGGAACGCCGTTCCGATGCGTTCATGACCCACGTTTAAAACTTTTATACAATTCCTGAAAATTGTATTTAATTCTGATTTTAGATTCATTTTCAATATTTGTAACCATTCTAAAATTATACAAAAATAACTATTCTAAAACAAATTACATATTAAACAATGTTTTAGGTATTTACCCAATATGGATCGTCTGCAAGATGGATGAATATAAAGAATAAATAAATTAAACATTTATCAAAATGGATTCAACACTTAATGGATAAATACAATGAGGATTTTTAATATAAGGTACATTTTGTTACCTATCTTAGGATCATTGTCAGTAAAGAAAATACAGTGTTCCATTCTTCTGTTAACTTTACGATACGATCTAACATCGTACGCAAGTTACGATCTGATATTTATTCAATTTATTCACTCTCAATCTGCTTTGGGCAATTCTTGTATAGTGAGGAAAAACAAAAACAAAATTATATATATATATTCGACCAACGCCTCATAAGTATTTTCACTTAGAAAAAAAAATAATCTTATAAAATTAAATTATATTTTTATTTAAAAATAAAAAATGAGTTTTTTTGTAGTATTCTTCGATTTAGTTGCACAGACATCAAGGATAACCCTTTCGGCCTTCACTTAGATATTCAAGATATGTATCTCCATTGTGCATTTATTGCTGTTCCGAATTCTAATCTTTTCCTTGTTATATGTGTGGAAACAAGAGTCGGAACTGCAATATAAGAATAAAGATCCTTCTTTTCGAAATTTGTTGTGTTTTCGGTAAAATAATAGATTCAAAAGATAGTACAGTGCGGTATAAATAAATTAGACAGGGGAGACAAGACATACAAATATGTTGAATACATTCGCTGCCATATGAGTTGTATTTAACTCGCGTCTTGGTTAGTCAAGAGATTCCGTTAGTTAAATACAACCCCTATCACAAACCACTGTATTCTCTCTGTGAATTGTATGCATTTTACATAAGATATGATAGATCCACATTTTTCATAAAATTTATATATTTATATATATATATATAGAGAGAGAGAGAGACGGCCCATATATGCCATGCAAACCTAATGTAGGCCTATACTGTCTGGAGTCCCAAGACAAAAAACTTAATTTGGTCTGGATAACTCTCTGGTAACTTTCTGTATGTGTCTCGAAACTCTCTTTAAACTACATACAACTTACGCAATAATATCTTAGATTGTTTTCCTTCCAAATTTGCACAAGTGTTGATAAATGAGAATTATTCAAAAAAGCAAATTAAGAATAAAACCAAGAATATTTAACTCTCGCTTTGGTTGGATAAGAGATTCCGTGAGTTAAATGTAACTCATATCACAAACCAATGTATTCGTTCTGTGAATTGTATGCATTTACATAAGATATCTAGTTTCAAAACCAGATAGATTCACATTTTTCATAAATTATATATATATATATATGTATGTATAGAGATGGCCCCTCTGGATAACTTTCTGTATGTTTGAACTCTCTTTAAACTACATACAAATTACGCAAGAATGTCTTCGATTTTTTTTCCTTCAAAATTTGCACAAGTGTTGATAAATCTGAATCATTTTAAAAAGCAAATAAAAAAAAGCATAATGTGGCCGCATGTGTGCCATTTATTTTTCTTCTGTGGAAGCGAATATTTTAAATAACTGAATGCATTAATACTTTATATTAAAACGTTTTGATTCCAATAACATGAAAATTATTAAAACTATATCAATTATATTTCCTAAAATTTTATTAATAAATTTAATTTTTTATATCAATGTTCCTTGGCTCTTAGCCCCACCTGTAAAACCAATAACTTTTTTCCTGAACTTTTGCAAATTCAAATCCGAAGTCCCGAATTGTTTGCGCATTTATTATAATAAAAATATTCCAAGAAAGGATGCTTTATCTGATTACTTTAAATTGTCGTTTTAAGTTATCGTTAATAAATTTTTAAATAACTTTTTGAAGATAGTAATCATCTTGTAAAATTAACACTTTTTGATGTTTTTATAATAAACAAATATAATCTAAATGTTTTTGTTTGTTTTGCAATGTTGTGCTTGTAATTTTTTTTTTCGCCAAATAAATATTTAGTGACTAATATTAAAAAAAAAAATCATTAAATGCTTTATATTTTTAATTAAATTTATTATTATTTTTTCCTTGAGTACATTTATAAAAAAAATTATAACAATCATTCGTGAAAAAATAAACTAAAAAATAAAATACGTTCCACCCTACTCCGCAATAAATATCAAGTCTTCGTAAATGTTAGATCATTTGGCACCTAAAATTCGTATAAATAAAATAATAATAGTCATGCTGCAAGTATAACATAAAATTTTATTCATATTTAAAAAAAAAATAACAAAATATTCGAATTTCTGGTTTAGATTTACCCTCGAAATTTGTATAGGGCCTCCAAACAATTTAGATATATTTTATTGCATCTATCGCTACTATCACGTATTCTGCTTTCACTTATAAATAATAGACATTCGCGCAAATATTCTGATCTAAACCTTTCCCCCCTGTATAAATATCTTCACACCTACTCAATAATAACAATAATAATATTTAAATTTTTTCGTGAAGGAACTCTTACCATCTCTAGTAGCAAATCATGTTTGTTAAATATAGTCAAATTAAAAAATTCTTTTTCATAAAATTTTGAAAACATTTCACATTTGTGATAAAGTTATTAAAATAATAAATGGTAATAAAATGTATTCGAAAACGAAATATTTCCCAATCCTATATTCACCGATATCGTAGGTTTATAACTTTATTTCAGAAAATAAATTTCTGCATCTGAAACCAATTTAGACTTTTTTACACCTAGATTTTCTTCACATTTCGAACTATTCAAATGTTCTTATAATTAATTTAATTTGATGAAAGAGAAAATTATCTGTTTAATTTCAATATCAACCCAGAGGTTGACATTTTAATACAATTTGATTTTTATACGAGGTTAAAAACGTACCTAAATAATTTTAATAATTAATTGCTGTTTACTGCTGGATCGTCAGCTCCCATTCCCATGCTCTCATCATGCAGGAATTTTTGTAATTGGTGCTGCCATCTCGCGTAATAAATCGAAACAATAAAATACCACAGCTCTCAAAACTTTTTCCAGCGAGTGCGCCCCTCCTCCTTTAGCAAATAAATAATATACATAATAAAAATAAAAAAAAATCGACATTCATCCATCTCTCTATTATTTTATGAGAAATTGTAAAATATCATCATGTAATAATAAAAGTTTTTTTCTAACACTTGGTGGTAAGACAAGTTTACATTAAAAGTAAATTTTCCGTTTGCTGATATGTTGCAATTCAAAGAAGTGTTTTTAGATAGGGGATCCTCTTAATTCTCTTGTAAATAGAAGCTTAAAATTTCTTGTTCTGATTAAAATGTATTACTAATAACTTATTTTTAAAAATAAACTGTCAATTTATAGTGCCTTTAAATTAGTTGATGCTGCTGCCATCTATATTGCATGATTAAGACAATAAAATACAATGGAATAACAAATGATTATTTGTAAAAACTGTAATGATTTTTTTTTCAATTTACATTTGATAAAATTACATTAATATTTGAATAAATTACAAAAACATTATTAATATCTTATTAATATGAAATTCTCTAGAGAATCAATTACAAAAACAGTTTCGAAATTATATTTGAGATATATCTTTCGAAATTTTGTGCGGATGCTTTTATAAATTTTTCAAATTTAGTTTAAATAACTTTTAGTAACTAGCTTTTATCCTATTGATAATGCTCAATTTTAATCTTCTTTAAAAGTTTTAAACTAGGTCAAATTCTTTACATATAACAACATTTTAAATTAAATAAGTAAGCAATAAAAATCAGGAATTGTTCTAAACATATTTATATGAAACCGATTAAATTTTTTTTTTATGAAATTGCATGACAACTTTTTTAGAATAAAAAATAATTATAACATTTTTAACAATTATACATAAAAACCTGATAAGGATGATGAGTAGATTTTAAATAATCCAATTGATGATCAAAGTAAAATTTGAAAACGTACAATTTATTTTTTATAGATTTAGATTATTGAAAATTATAAAATTTAACGTTACAAAAATATATTCAGTGTAATTTTAGCACTTTAGTAGCTTTTGAACTAAATATTACTAATATTACAAATTGGTATTTTAAAATATGCTTTTGGTTGAATCAGAACACATAATATAAATATTTTCAATAAATAACAAATGTTTACAGACAATTAAACACAATGATTTTATAATACTAATTACAATGTTTCTGTAATATTAATAACAATGCTTCTGTAATACTAATTACAATGTTTCTCTAATACTAATTACAATGTTTCTCTAATACTAATTACAAAGTTTCTGTAATACTAATTACAATGTTTCTGTAATACTAATTACAATGTTTCTGTAATACTAATTACAATGTTTCTGTAATACTAATTACAATGTTTCTGTAATACTAATTACAATGTTTCTGTAATACTAATTACAATGTTTCTGTAATACTAATTACAATGTTTCTGTAATACTAATTACAATGTTTCTGTAATACTAATTATAATGTTTCTGTAATACTAATTACAATGTTTCTGTAATACTAATTACAATGTTTCTGTAATACTAATTACAATGTTTCTGTAATACTAATTACAATGTTTCTGTAATACTAATTACAATGTTTCTGTAATACTAATTACAAGGTTTCTGTAATACTAATTACAAGGTTTCATTTCTATGTGATGGGTAGCTTAGGTTCCTGATAATTTGTATACTGAACCATTATATTACATGGCAAATCATATTGCTATGTTGTTACTATTTAATTGAATTTATATTAAAAAATAAGAACTGGACATTAACTTATTATTTTTAAATCTAAAACGCAAAAAGAATGTAGAAAAATAAAAAACACAAGCTAAAACGTATGTAACATGTAAGCCTTAACAATAGTTTTGTAAATTCATTGTTCTTATAAAAAAATACATATCCAAATAGAAACATAAATAACTCTATTTATTTCAATTTTAGATTAAAAAAATTTAGTAGTTGACGTTATTTCAGTTATTTTGATCTTGGACAGTTTATTAACAGTACAAAAAGATTTTGTTTCAATGAGCCAGCAACAAATAAATTCAGATATATGATGTACTGCTTACGAAAAATGCAGTAGGTTTTATTCATGGATACATTAACTATATTGCATTTTTCTTGAAAAATTCTCTATTTAATATTACGATGAAAGTTAGGAATTTTCGGTCTTGCTCAGAGTTATTCGAGGAAAAGAGAAAAAAAAATAACCATCCTATAGAAGATATTAGCCTGAAAGTTGAATAGCATTTATTTTATTTTCAGCTATTGATGATCTACTGTCTATTATTTATGAGAGTATACTTCGATAGCACAAATAAGTTATTTTATATATAAATTTTATTTTGTATACTAAGGCAGCAAATATTGATTATTTTAAAAAGATGATCGATGCTTCAGTTGACGAGTTTCACAGTTTCGTTTTTATATTATTTTTATTATAATTTTTATTGTAAACATTATTATTAGATAGTATTATTTTCATTCTGCATTAAAGACAACGTTTATAATAATTTTGATCAAGTCTTCTAAGTGTTTACCTGTAAACTTAAACGCTTGAAGACGATCAATGAGATCAATGTGTCTCTAATTGAATGAGTTAAGTTGAGGTAATTTTTTTGATTCGCTAATATTTAAAAAAAATTCCGTACAATAAATGAATTGTACTTATATGGTTTGACAAAATTAAAAAAAAATTAAAACTTTAAATTAAAAAGTTATTCAAAAATTTAAGTTTTCGTATTTTTCGTTTTGTATGAGTACATTTACTTTTATATTAAAATACATATTTTAGCTTTATTATTTAAATTGTTTAGAACTTCGTACGTATTTCAGAAGTCGTTGCTATTTTAGTTCTGGGATCGGTTTAATTCAAATTCACACCACTGAAAATACTAATGCCCTGCACCATTGTCTCGAATAGACTGCAATAGAAACATGTGAAAAAGTTAGACAGAAATTTACACCCTTGTTCATAAAAAAAAATGCGTACAGTAAAACATAATTTTTTTCCCTTTTGAATGTAAGCAGAAAATTTTTAGTTTTTAGAGTAAAATACATTTGCCACCAAAAATGCTATGGAAATACATAATAAAGGAACTGATTTAAAAAGTGTTCTAATTTTCAATAAAAACTTAACATCATAATAAGAAAGATGCGTTTTGATGTTATTTCACAATTAGATTGTAACACATGACCATGCAGTTCATATTCTGTATATACTCAACATAAAAAATTAGTGTAAAACTTTCATTGAAGTTTTGAAATTGAAAATCATTATGCAGATTTAATACACTGAAAATTTCGACATTGAACATTTTTAAGGAAAATTACAGTTTTTAAAGGTTTTATGCAGGCAAATGAAAAATTTACAAAACTTATAAAGTATTTGGAATAACCTACAAGTATCATGAATGTTTTGTGCAGGTTTTTGAAGAATATTGTATGCTGATTTTTTTTGCTAGGTATACATAGAACATTATTTTCAAATAAAAATATTTATAATTTAAGGTATAAAATATTAAAAGATAAATAGGTAGTTGATCTTGCTGTACTGAGTTATATTTCTGAGATTTTTCGTGATTTCACCTTTAAATATCAATATGAGATCACGAAAAGACTGAAAAAAGAGCGTTTGATAACTCATAGTTAATTTCAAATATGGGTCTACCTCACTGTTTGGGAAAGGGTTGTTTCAGTTCTTGTCTATTTAGAAGACTGATATTACGTAATTCAAATCAAGTTGATGCTTGAAAATAAGATTTTGATAAGGTACATTTAGAATGCAAAGCTCCAACAACTTCACTGGTTTGTTAGGGACACGGTTGATACACTTCATGTCTTTCCACGCGATTTAAATCACGCTCAAACAACTTAAGGTTGAATGGATTTGTAGATCTTGTGGCGAATAGATAAAATGGTAATTGCATAGAGATTTGCAATGTTTCAAGGCTCGTTTAATTTCTTTAAAAAAATAACTAATTCAGTTCAACTTTATTATTATTATTATTTTTTTAATTTTGTAGATATCATTATAATTTTTTTTATATATGTATGCGAAACATATTAACGTAATTATATGGTCAAACATTTAAAATATTTATAATATTTTTTAAAAAATAATAAAATTTACAAAAAAGTGACCTTTTTTATTTTTGTATAAGTCAAAAATAAAAAATAAAATATTTTTTGAAAGACTACAATTTTGCATTTTTATAAACAAAAAAAATGTGTTTAACAAATTGTTTTTACAGAATTTTGTTATTTGCAAAAGAATGTTTTTCAAAAAATAATTAAAAAAAATCATTAATTTCAATACTCAAACTATTTTTTAAAAAAAATACTAAACCCATATAATTTATATATTACTAATCCCAAAGACAAATTAAACAAAAATATGTTTGAGAATACACTGTAGCAAATTTAAAGCAATTCCTTTAAATAAATTTCAACTTATATCGATTTAAACATGATCAAACATGATTAGAATCATCACTGAGAAAAATTAGTTCAAAGTTACATATTCAGGCAATCTTGTCCCAAAGCTTAATATCATTCCCAAAATATAATTAGTTGTACTTAATAATATGATTGTCGTTAGATTCAAAATAAAATGAACTATTTCTTATAGCAATAAGGTATTTTTGTATATATATTTGATGATTTTGTGTACCACACACCCTTAAAATAGTACCCAGAAAAATATCCATGCCAAGATCTGAACAGACAATAAAATGTCAATGATGGACAATTTAAGTGCACATTTATGCTTCAACATTTTTAAGAATACTGAAGGTTCACACCCATGTCTTTTCATAAGACATAAATCATACAATAAATATTTATACCAAGGTGAAGACTGGAAAAGATGCTCTTGAATACCAATAGCTTAAGTGCACGTTTTCCAAGATTTCTATATATGTGTTTACAACACTTTTATATTGTAGGACCACTTCATGTTTTTCCAAAAGATTAAAATTACTTCTAGGAAACACTAATACTTAAGTGAGATAAAACAATGTAAGGAATGGTGTTGAACTGTTGAACAGAGAGTTCCCCGAATCTATATTTTAATAAAGACACTAGATGGATCTGCTTCGGCTGGATACTCAGATTCAAGAATATGAGTTTTAGCATCGTAACTAGGTTTCCCATACATTACATCAAATTCTTTGTTCTTATAGCCACTAAGCATTTTCTTACCACCATGGAATGGTTTTCCCATGAACTTCTCAAAAGACTCCATATGTTTCTTTTGCATTTCTTCCAATTTCTTTTCATGTTCCTGTAAAAATGTGCTTTTTCTATTCTCGTCTATCAAATATCGCATATCCTTTCTTGGTTTGTAAGTAAAACCATAACTGTGTCCGCCATGGTTGAACCTGGATGCGATATCTGGGTAGCTTTTCGAAGAATGCAGATGCTTTCGGATGTCTTTAAAAAACCCATCCTTTTCTTCAGAGCCGCTGTCTTCGGAAATTGAGTCTTCAGGGTACTCATCCTTCTTACCCAACCATTTATTTCGCATTTGGACACTTCTAATTTCTTTCTCGGCTTCTTTCTCCAAGTCAGCTTCAGATTTGAAATTAGAGTACTTCTGCTGTCTTCTGGGGCTGCCTGCGTAGTTTTTCCCTTGAGAAATTGGAGGTTCTCTATGTACTCTAATATCCATCTGTACGTTATTTGGACGTCTTGGACCTTCCTCTGTCTCATATCTAGAACCTCTGAAGCTTGAATTCTCACTGCGTTGACCATCGTTTGTTTCCCATATTTCTTGGTTTGGATGTTTGCCATCTACAGAATACCCACCAGAACTTTTATAATCCAAATCTTTATCATTTGATGTGTCTAGGCTCAATTTGAAAGGTGAATCACGATGACTCTGAGTACGAAATGGAGAGTTCTGTCCTCTGGATTTCCAACCATTTAGCTTTTTGTATGTCCAATCACTGAAATATCCTTCTTTATTGTCATTTAATGGCTGATCATTGTCCGATTGTTCATGTTTCGAAGTATGACGTTCTTCACCTTTATATCCATATACTGGTTTGTCTTCGAGCTCTTCACTTTCAGTTTTGTAATTGTCCTTTCTCAACCAATTTCTATCCTCATCTCTTGGATTTAATTCATCGCTATTTTCTGCGTAGGTATTTCTACTTCTTTCAGGTGTGTCGAGGGGTTTGTAATAATCGTAGTTGGAAATGGGGCGTCTTGTGTTGCTACGCTGGCCGTGGGAAATATGAAGAATCAGTAGGAAATAAATCAAAATCTGTAGAAATAAAATTTAAATGTTACTAAATACTCATGTTTTTAAAGAATAAAAAAAAAACCAGCAACTTAACATTTATCAGTAAAACAAATATTATTTAAAAAGTATGGAATATTTTTAAATTAATAAATTAAAATTATTTTTAAATTAATAAATTAAAATTATCTTTAAATTAATAAATAAAATTTATTTATAAATTAATAAATTAAAAATATCTTTAAATTAATAAATTAAAAATATTTTTAAATTAATAAATTAAAATTATTTTTAAATTAACGAATTAAAATTATTTTTAAAATAAAAATTAAATTTATCTTTAAATTAATAAATTAAAATTATTTTTAAATATATTACATTTAAAATTGAAATACGAAATTTAAAATTTAAATGCTTTAAAACTATTTCAATTTAGTTAATGAAATTTAGAAAATACGTGACAAGTTATAGTATACAATTTAAATTATTATATTACTGAGTATAAAAGATACCAACATTTATACCTAAGTATTATAAATAAGATTAAATTTTCTCTGTAAATAGATGCACTAATTTATTTCAAACCTAAAATAATTACAATTATAGAGGCTATAAAATGATTCAATCCCACATTATTATAAAGATTGAATCCCACAGTGTGATCTTAACAATTAGCAACTAATTTAAAAATTAGGTTGCTTTGAGAGTATGAAACATATTCCTCATATTTAAGATATTTGGTCCCTTTTATCCTTTTTATTTTATAAAATGACTTACTCAGATATAAATAAAACAGTGGCGGCTCGTCCACTACAGCAAGTACAGCCGGGCTGCACGTAAATTCAGTATTTTAAAACTAAAATCAGATATTTTACTAATTTTCTTAAATGAAGATTAGAATCGAAAATGAAATTTCTACGGTAGTAAACAAAATCTCCGATAAATAGCAAGCCTGTTACCGTAATGTACAATTCAGGAGGGGAAAAAACTCCATTCAATTAAAACTGCAGCCAAAAAGCGAAATTCGAAATCGGCTGCATCGTTGCTATGGCAACCTCTACGTAGTATGGAGTTTCCTCCCTCCCCATTCTAATGCACTGCATTTGTAAGAAGTTACAGCTGAAATGAAATTTCTTGTTTTAGCTGCACTTGAGATTCAATATGCTGATTGGCTCGTGCGTGAAACGCTAGGATGGGTGGGTGAAACGATAACTTACGAGATTATCTCCAAACGGAAATGGTTTTCGGTATAAATGTACTGTGTGCTGTCGTTTCAGGACATGGTCCTGTTATTGTTTTGTTATTTAAGTTAATATTAAAATTGACTGATTCGCATGTTTAAAAGAAAGGAGGATTGCTTTAATTTTAAAAAAATAAGTAAGTGCTTTCTATTTTTTTTGCGTGTTATCATTTTGTAAAAATTGAATGGAAACTTTGATTTGAGTAGTAAATAATAAAGAATTTCGGTTCATGTATGGATTGTGAAAAATAAGGGGAGGGGGGGGGGGGGGGGATTCACATGATTTCGGCTGCACTAACATTTTCGACCACGGGCCGCCACTGAAGTAAAAACTATATAATAGACACACACACTTAAAATATTTAAATATACCAAAACTATATCCTAAAATCTACTAATTTAATATTCATTTAAACTCTTTTTCATTTATTTCAACAAAGTTATTTCGAATTATATTTTTGCTTAAGCATTGTGAGTTTGATCTCTCATCAATTTCTGAATAGTTATTGAAACTAATCAAAAGCTCTGCGTTTGAATTAAAGCATGTTTCCAAACTTTCAAGAAAAATTATATTCCTATTAAATAGCTCGACCAGTTATTTTGCTTTATAACCACAACTATGAGACAATAAATTATCTTCATGTGTATCCTGGGTGTGTATTGTCATGTGTATCCTCACAAAATATCTTACTTAAATTTTGCTATTTAAATTTTTGTCATTATAAAATTTGCATTTGACTTGTAGTATTTATTGGTCTTTGACAATACGTTCGACGGAAAGCTCCAATTTTACCAATATCGACAAATCAAAATTACGCAAAACTAACATATTTTCTGTTTAATCATCACTATTGAAAATTTCATAGAATTTTTTTTTTTCATAATATCCAGGTCCATTTGTATAATTCTGAGGACAACATCATTAGCATTACAGAGTTCCGCATTGTCAACATTATAATCAACGAAAATACCAGATAAACATGAATTTTAAATGTTTGACTACAAAGATGATGTTTCAAGAATACAAAATAAACCCTTACCTTTATATATATAGGGATTGTACAAAGCATACTAAGTAAAATATAAACCAAACTTTACATACCTTTTAGAGTTTTTAGTAGAATGTGACAAAAATGTTTTATTGATATTTATTACAAATTTAAGACTAACTGTGCAATATCAAAATTTCAGATACCTATTGGGAAGTTCTATAAATATTCGCTAATGTAGCTTCAAACCAGCACTGGGTAATATAGATATTCCAGGCCCCATTTCAAGCTACCTGAAGCATTTACATGGACATAATTTATAAGATGAAACCCCACAAATACATAATGTAAAATATGTATTCGTGGGGTGAGATATAATATATAGTAATTTAAATTTTATAAAAATTAAAATAATTTTTTTTAAAGTGCACATTGAATTATAATTTAAAAGTCTTTCTAAAAATGGAATGCAAAGTAATATTGTACATACATTTTTAAATAATTCGTAATGATTTTTAATTAAAAAAATTCTGTATGTATTTCAAAGAAAATTCTGAAAAAATTAAACAAAAATAACATTTGGATATTGAAATAAACAGGAAAAAACTCAACACGTTAAATTAGTTAATATCGTCACTTTTCCGATGTATCATCCACTGTCTACATTTTCATAGGTTTTCATGAGAGCCAATTTAAGGATTGAGTTTCCTATTTGAAAACATTAATCTCCTGAGTCAAAATACCATATCTCTCGTGTAATATTCTTGATAGAACTTCAAAACTTTAATCTCCTGAGTCAAAATACTATATATTTCTAGTATTATTGCTGATAGAACTACAAATCTTTAACAAAAAAATTGCTGCTCAACAACACATATTAGTGTTCAGAATACTCAAATTTGTAAATTTGTCATTTAAGCCTTGTGAACAACTATACTCTTTATAATATTTCATTGTTCTATTGTAGAAGAATCTCTTCATAACGACTCAAAGCGACCTCTTTACTAAAACTACGGTGATTGAAAGTCCTAGTTGGTTTATTAGTTTGCACGTAATAATTTATTTTTAACTCCTTATAATAACATTTCACTACAAGGACCATTTTCATGAGGATTCCTTATTGCAACGACATTTTGTTATAAGGACTATTTTTTAGAAGCGTCAGTGATACAACGACATTTCGTTATAAGAACCATTTTCTTGAGGAGTCATTATCCCGAGGATTTACTGTATTAAGAAGCCTAAAACACCAAACTATATTTTTTAATATAATCAATATAATTTCAATTAAACTACATTTATTGATAAGATAAGTGGGTCAAAGTAAGATCAAAGTCGGTTTTCTTAAATGATGTAAATAATTTTTTTTGTGCTTGGCAAAGTTGAAAAAGTCAGTAAAAAAACTTCTCTAACGTTAATTAGTTTATGATAATACAGGTCTTTTTGTAGGACACTAAAGGTTTTATGGAGGCAAATTGAAAACTGCAACAGGAAAATTAAAAATCATTACGCTGAAATTTTAGAAATGAAGGTATTTGTTCCAAAAAAACTGCTGTTTTTATGTAATTTTTTTTTTCAGTTTTTATAGCAGTTTATAGTTAGCAAAACTGCAGTTTTTAGCCCATAAAAACTGAAGCTGTTTTTGCTAATTTTTTATCTGGAAAGTTTAAAGGAAAAAAAAGAAAGTTTAAAGGGAAATGAAAGTTATAAAAACGTAAAATACAAGATCAATGAATTTAAAAACAACAACGACAATAAAATAGAGATGCACCAAACATAAATTAATATACAAAACACCATCTTACCCATCCATTTAAAATCCGTTTAGTAAATTCAAACAGAACCATTCTGAAAACACTCCCTCTCTTTCCACTATAATCGAAATAAAACATCCAATATCGATACCATTCGTATATATGCCCATCGTACGGAACATTGAACAAACAACAGGCGGTAATAGATGATGAAACTTTCGCTACAGCTCACTGTCCTCCCAAATCTCCCTAATTTCATTTCCCTCGCACTGTCTTTCAGCTTCGTTGGGTTCGTGACCAACACAAGCTGAGCAGCTTCTACTAAGTTTGATGTTGCTGCAACAAAACGATTCGTTACCACTATGAAAAAGATTTCGTGAAGCGTTTCGCATCGCTGGCGCATGTGTGATTGGACTCTAATTGCTTGACTTAGATTTAACTACTTGCAACCGCGAATTCGAATTGGGCTTTTTCAATTGATTTTCTGATTTTTTAAACAAAATTGCTGCAATTAATGTAATTAGGTATTTTTAACGAGAGTTCGCTCGGGAAAGAATTTGTCTTGTATGTTTCGTGATGACGGAACAGCTATTACAATTGTTACAGATAAATATATAAGTGTTTAATTAAATTATATGTAGAATTATGTTGTTACATTCAAATGGTAATTTATTATTAAATGAAAAAGCCATTTAAAAGTTATTAAAAATTATATGCGTAAAAGAATTGTATGTATTATAGTCGATGAAATTGTAACAGTGTTTTCAATTATTAGATTAAATATAAAAATAACTTAATCTATCTTTCATAGGAAAAACATTTCCACATTTGTTTCAATATTTAACATTTATGGCACTTGTCAAATTGTAATTTCTGTCCGAGCTAAGCTTATACACATCCTTAAAATAAATTAAGTGTTAGAAAAAAACACCACAACATTTTTAATAATGCAGTTTTTAACACGAAAGTTGTATTTTGTATGCAAGAAAATTGCAAACTATTGAAAACGTGCAGTATTTTTGACAATTTAATGCTGACATGTTCAGAAACAAAGATATTTGTTCTAAAAAAAATTGTAGTTTCCAACAAAACAGATTTTTTTTTTGCATAATGATATAAAGTAATAATGCACATCAAAGAGGTGGGAGAATACGTTTTTAATGGATATTAGTCAGTAAGACTCTTTCATGTTTTATTTGGGAGACATTTCACAAAATGTGCAAAACTTATTAAAACAATTTTAATATATTCTAATGTTGACCAAATTTATGATTTACAAAATAAGTCAAAAATAAGTATCAAAAATTTTATTTCCCAACTTGAACATTACACAGCATTTGAAATGATATTACAAATGAAAAAATGACAAAAGATAGTAATACGTTTTTATACATCCAATGTCAAGAAATACTTCCTTAGTACTTATGCATTCTTAACCAACAATATATTTAAAAATAATAACCACAACACATCACGATTTAAAAAAAAATATTTTCACTTTATAGCTATCAAAACATTTTAACACTCCAATTCCCAATGTCATCTGTATATGACACTACTTTTTGAGTAATATAATATAAACTGAATACTGATTACTGAGAATAAGTGAAACTTAGCCTAGCTAATTTATGGTGCTTTGTTTATTATGGTTTAAGATATCGTTCTCATTCATTGAAGTATATTGAAGAGTAATGAATTTTATTTCAAACATTTTGTAGCGTCGTAAATTCGTTATATTTTTCGTTAGTGTATATGGCTATTAAATGACTATTACATGACAGCAATAGCCTATATAATATTCAATATAATTTATACTCCATGTAAGAATTTTTATGTCTGTAATTACATTGAAGATGTTCACTTGTAAGATATTTAGGACCTAATGTTATATGCATTCTTAACCAACAATATATTTAAAAATAATAACCACAACACATCACGATTTAAAAAAAATATTTTCACTTTATAGCTATCAAAACATTTTAACACTCCAATTCCCAATGTCATCTGTATATGACACTACTTTTTGAGTAATATAATATAAACTGAATACTGATTACTGAGAATAAGTGAAACTTAGCCTAGCTAATTTATGGTGCTTTGTTTATTATGGTTTAAGATATCGTTCTCATTCATTGAAGTATATTGAAGAGTAATGAATTTTATTTCAAACATTTTGTAGCGTCGTAAATTCGTTATATTTTTCGTTAGTGTATATGGCTATTAAATGACTATTACATGACAGCAATAGCCTATATAATATTCAATATAATTTATACTCCATGTAAGAATTTTTATGTCTGTAATTACATTGAAGATGTTCACTTGTAAGATATTTAGGACCTAATGTTATATGCATTCTTAACCAACAATATATTTAAAAATAATAACCACAACACATCACGATTTAAAAAAAATATTTTCACTTTATAGCTATCAAAACATTTTAACACTCCAATTCCCAATGTCATCTGTATATGACACTACTTTTTGAGTAATATAATATAAACTGAATACTGATTACTGAGAATAAGTGAAACTTAGCCTAGCTAATTTATGGTGCTTTGTTTATTATGGTTTAAGATATCGTTCTCATTCATTGAAGTATATTGAAGAGTAATGAATTTTATTTCAAACATTTTGTAGCGTCGTAAATTCGTTATATTTTTCGTTAGTGTATATGGCTATTAAATGACTATTACATGACAGCAATAGCCTATATAATATTCAATATAATTTATACTCCATGTAAGAATTTTTATGTCTGTAATTACATTGAAGATGTTCACTTGTAAGATATTTAGGACCTAATGTTATATGCATTCTTAACCAACAATATATTTAAAAATAATAACCACAACACATCACGATTTAAAAAAAATATTTTCACTTTATAGCTATCAAAACATTTTAACACTCCAATTCCCAATGTCATCTGTATATGACACTACTTTTTGAGTAATATAATATAAACTGAATACTGATTACTGAGAATAAGTGAAACTTAGCCTAGCTAATTTATGGTGCTTTGTTTATTATGGTTTAAGATATCGTTCTCATTCATTGAAGTATATTGAAGAGTAATGAATTTTATTTCAAACATTTTGTAGCGTCGTAAATTCGTTATATTTTTCGTTAGTGTATATGGCTATTAAATGACTATTACATGACAGCAATAGCCTATATAATATTCAATATAATTTATACTCCATGTAAGAATTTTTATGTCTGTAATTACATTGAAGATGTTCACTTGTAAGATATTTAGGACCTAATGTTATATGCATTCTTAACCAACAATATATTTAAAAATAATAACCACAACACATCACGATTTAAAAAAAATATTTTCACTTTATAGCTATCAAAACATTTTAACACTCCAATTCCCAATGTCATCTGTATATGACACTACTTTTTGAGTAATATAATATAAACTGAATACTGATTACTGAGAATAAGTGAAACTTAGCCTAGCTAATTTATGGTGCTTTGTTTATTATGGTTTAAGATATCGTTCTCATTCATTGAAGTATATTGAAGAGTAATGAATTTTATTTCAAACATTTTGTAGCGTCGTAAATTCGTTATATTTTTCGTTAGTGTATATGGCTATTAAATGACTATTACATGACAGCAATAGCCTATATAATATTCAATATAATTTATACTCCATGTAAGAATTTTTATGTCTGTAATTACATTGAAGATGTTCACTTGTAAGATATTTAGGACCTAATGTTATATGTAGTCTAAGTGTTCAATACTAAATTTAGTATGCGAATATTAGCCAGTGTAACTTGTAACTAAAATCTCTCGAAGAATATATTGTGTTTTCACTGTATTGGGAGGTAATACATCATCATGTATATTAAATATAATTAAATATTAATAAGTGTAACATATAGTCTACATAATGTCTAAAATCTCCCAAGAACACACTTTTCCAATACCCTTAATAAATAATCCTGTATATTAAATTTAATTGAAATTAAACCCATATAGAATTAATTTTTGTTTATTATAGAAATGAGATAACTTTCTGAGATAAAATTTAAGAATTGGAGTGTTACATTTAGTGACGGAATACAAAAATACACTTTAAAAGGTTTAGTAGGTTCTCTATCATTTAAAACTGAACCACAGGGTGTTAAAAACTCCTAAGGTGTAACTTTCGCTTCCAAAGCTAAAATTTTAAGATCTTTGAAAGACAAACCATCATTCACAGTTTAAGATAAACTTATAAAAAAACCTTCATGACGTTAAATAAAACCAATAAACGAAATACTTACACATGATATATTTACAGAGTCATAAAGAACTCTTCACCGCTAGAAATGCGGACAAAAAACAACAACAAACCCAGGCATCAGTAACGAAACTACAGCTTTTATACAAATGCAAAATCTCTGGTACTCTTTCTCTCTTGGCTATTAATCTGATATCATAGGAAACATTTCGTATGAACTGTATCTTATTAGTCAAATTCAATATCTTAAGTTCCAAAACTTACACTTAATTTTAAAACACTGGCGCAGTTTGTTGAATGTTCGTTGTCTGTTGTTCGCAAGAGTTTATTAAATTAAGTATGTGCTTTAACAAAATGAAGCCTAAACTGCAAAACTTGACACCATCAGAAAGATTGTGTCGTGGTTAGAGTCTATATTTTTTTATACAGCTCCAAACCCGTTCTCCAAAACAATTACATTATTTTATTATTTTAAGGGGAAAAAATTCACTCAAAAAATTAAAATAGCAACCATCGATTTCGAACGGTATCTTATATCTAAACAATGCCAAAACTCAAATGACAATCATTGAGCTGAGGACAACAGACGACATGCGCCATTTTGAAACGTTAAACCTAGCTCATTGTCTACTTCATTCCCACACAAAGTAAAAAACCAGAACAGAAAAAAGCACATCCTCAATTTAATATTTCTACGGTAGTTCTAGTGTGAACTTGGGCTCTAACAGTGAAACAAAAGCTTCACGAATCACTTCGATACTCTGGTGGTATCTCGTGGTACTGATTAGTCTCTGAGCTTAGTTAACCAACTCAAACCCCCGTTTCGTGTGTGCCCATTTGCAGGCCTTCGGTGCTGTAGTATCCATCGCTGTTCTTGCTGTCAGAATCGTTGTCTTCACCATCAGGATCATAGTTGGGAAGAGTCAGAGGAACTTGGGAGTCGGTATGCTTAGGAGCGTGACTCTCGACTCGATGGTGTTGCAGTTTAGGACCCCAGTCAGGGGTGGGCTTCATCAAAGTTGTAATACGCTGGAAATGTATTTATAGATAAGTTGGCGTAAGAATCCTTTAAGATATTTGTACTGCTTATTTTAGGATTATAGTTAGGTAGAGGACAAGGTGAGTCATACCCTTTCTTGAAAGAAAATGCCCTCCCTCTCCTACCACAAACTAATTTCCTAGTATTCCCCTAAAGCTATTACAGTAAACGATACGTTACAATTGTAATTTTAACAGTATCTTTTATAATGTGTCAGATAAATATTTAATATAAGTAGTTTTCTTCAAATGCTCTAGATAGGGTAAAGACTTTTCTAGTAGAAAAAGACAACTCTAATCTCCATACAACAAAAAGCTTGGCTTAGTCCAAATTCTTAACTTTGTTAAATTTCATGAGTGTGCATTTAAAATTTTAGTCTGCCCAAAATTCTTTCAAGATATTTATTTTAGGGCATATTCTAATCAAAATTTGAAACCTCAGTTCAGGCTTATAGCTAGGTAGAGTACAAGGTGATTCATGTCCTTCCTTTACAAAAATGCCTTCCTTTTTCTAGAACAGTTCCCCCAAAACTATTACAGTATAAAACATGTTAAAGTAGTAATTTTAAGAGTGTCTTTGATAATATATCTGACAAATTTTAACAGAATTAGTTTCCTTCAAATGCTTTAGGTGGGATTAAAACTGATTTAAGAGAAGAAGACTACGACAACTCTAGTCTCAATGGAACAAAAAGCTTGCCTTAGTACAAATTCTTAACTTTGTTAAATTTAATTATTGTCCATTTCAAATTTTCGATTATCGAGTTTGACCATGACTGCCAGTTAGAACAAACCTAGATCTATTTGCTAATTTTGCAGCTAATGTAACTATAAGACATCTGTAAAAATAATGCAAACTTTAAGATATAATTTCAAACATCTTTACAACATTATTTAAGGTTGGTTCCTTAAATGCCATGATCATGCCATAAAAACTTATAGGCGAGGCCCTTACATATCAGTCCTTAACATGAAACTAAAGTTAATTAATTTTATATAATGGAAGAGGCCCCATATGGGAATTTACTTCAAGTACCACACTTGTCAGATCTCGTTAAAGAAAAGGTACCAAAAGAATGAAAGGATCACTGTTACAAATAAGCATAATGTGTATAAACTATTGGAAATATTTTTCATGCATTTGTATTGTACAACATGTGACCAATAACATATTTTTTTTTACATCCATTTCCGTAACTTGGGGTTACTTGGGCCCTGGAGGAGGTTACTTGGATCCAAAAAAAAAAAAAAAAATGTCTTAAATCACTTCTGCCTGTTTATACCTGTTGGTTAAATCACTACCTGTTGAAGAGATGGTGAACCACGTCTATATTATCATGAACACCAGGTACTGGAGTGATTTAAAACACTTTTTTGTTTGGATCCAAGTAGTCCCTTTACTGTCCAAGGAACCCCAAGTTACAGTACAATCAGAACTAACCAAAACCAGTCCTAATCTATAATTAAAATGTGCTGGTTCCTCAAGTCTTGATGCCAAATCTTCATGTGACTGTGCATAGCTTACCAGCAAATAGATTTAACAAAGTTTTAATTATTAAATTTATACATAGTGTATTAGATTTATTTCTTTACAGCATAGTTACTGTACTTACCAGCCACATAGGTCCATTGGAACGGTATACTTTATAGACGGCAGTTATTGGAATTGCACTAACTGAGAACAAGGATATGCACCATCCAATTGCAGTTGCCCAGCTGGGGAACACATAGTCTCCATACTCAGTCGGTCGCATGTCGATCCAAGTAAATACCAAAATGAACTGGAATATAACACAAGATTAAGAATGTTTATATCACTTGAAATGCTCTAGTATTGACTACATTGTTAAAAAATTTATTGTTTAAAACCAGAAGTGCCTTCAGGCCCAATAGGCCATTTGGGTCGAAGATTAGAGAAGGGGCCAAATTGTATCATAAAAAGGCTATCTGTAGTATGCAATAGAATATTTGTGCTCTACATATGATATGTTTAATGTATAATGTAGAGTTACTTACCAAAAAATTTCTATCTAAGAGGTTTTTTTTTAGTTTAGCTGTCAAGAATTGTAATTTGTTATTTTTAAACAAATGGTTTAAAGCATTGAAAAATAAATTTTCTAAGTTGTCTGATTCCCTACACAATGTTACTGTATGGGAATGGAAGAAGGTGTATAAAAATTTCTAGTGAAAATTTTGGAGAAAATATTCTTTAATTAAACTATATTTTAAATTGTTTGTAAGTATGTAAATGAAGAACATATGCACTTACTGTAATCAACAATGGTACAATGTAGCGAAACAGAATTCTCCAATACTGGTAAGGGTATGGGTATTTTCCCAACATCACTTTAACATCAAAAAGAAAACGCTCGATTCCTGTTAAAGAGAAAATTATGGCATTTAAAACAAAATAATTCAAAAGTTACAATAAAGGAGATGGTCACTAAAACGAACTAAATTTATACATAGATGCAAAAAATTAAAGAAATATAAAATTTCCTTATAAATTTAACTTTTTGATATTGGTTCCAAATTTAAATACAAAACGTTCAGTTGTTATAACAGATAAAAAAAATGTCAATATTAAAATATATATTTAAAAATTATTTTTCTAAAAAACTGTTTTGTTAAAAAAAACTATTACAGCATATTACACAAGGTGAAATTTTTACAAATTATGAAAAATTCTGGTAATATTATTGGAATTTTAACTTTCGATGCCAATACATCTATGCATAAATATGCATTTTTAATTATATTAAAAATCAGACATTCAGAATTTTATATTTGAATTTCAAACTGAAATCCAAATGAAGACTCTTTCTGGTCAGAATAAAAAAAGTATGCAGTTTTCATCTTTTAAAAACTCAAAAAAGAGTTTATTATCATTATTGTAAAAAAATAATTAAATACAAATTAAAAGTCTTACCATATACCCAGCCTATGACTATGACTTCAATCAAACCAATCAAAAGAGCAGAAAAACTTGCAGCATAATTGTCCATGAGTTGCAATACAAACATTCCTCCCTAAAAATACATATAATTTACATAAATATTTGTTACTATAGACAATAAATTTCATTCCTGAAAAAAAAAATCTAATTAAAAATATTTTACAAAAACTACAACACTCCTCTACTGACTTGACTCTATGACATTATGGTCATACTCCCTACTTTGTATTGCAAGTAAAATTTATTTTGGACAAAAAGAACATACAAATTTAAACTCATAAAATGCAGCTACTTACGTTAGTACAGATGACCAGACCCATAGAAAACATAAAAGCACAGGCTAGTGACAATACCAAAGGTTTTCTTCTCTGCAGCTTTTGAGGCCATGTGTCAACGATCGTCGTTACAACTGTTTCCACAATAGTAAACTGAAATAAAATTTGGAAAAATTTAAACAAAGTATAAGTGAATTTAAAACTTAGTAATAAAGTTACATGCTTATTACTAAATACGAGTGTAAAAGCTCAACTTCAAAACTGTTATTGAACATTTCAGAGATTTTACTTTACTGTAAAACTTAACTTTCAAACTTGTTTGGTTTTTTCAGAGATTTTATTTTACTGTAAAACTCAACTTTCAAACACCTATTTAACATTTCAGAGATTTTGATTAACTGTAGAGCTCACCTTTAAAACTTTTTTGATCATTTCAGAGATTTTACTTTATTGTAAAACTCAACTTTCAAACGTTCATTGAACATTTTAGAGATTTTACATCATTGTTTTTCCTGGAATGTGTTACATTATTTGACTTTAAAATTATTTAGTGAAAAACTACAAACTTAAAATCGCCAGTACCATAATTTGGAAGTCATACATACAGTCTATTTTTAATAGTTTTACATGGCGAATTTTTGAGTGAAGACAATGCCTCAACTTAAAAAAATTAATAACTAAAACCCCTTTGAAATTAAAACTCTACAAGTTATCTAGTATTCTTGCGCATTATATAATACGATTTTCATTTTCACCTAGTCAGTGAATATGTTAACCGTTCCATGAACTGATTCTTTATTAAACATTTCAAGGGTAGATTTTACAATAGTTCCGGTTGACAACTTAAATCTTTTAAGACTCTTAGATGAACTGATTCCAGTATAGGAGAATGTTGAAGAATGGAAAATAGTTGTTAAATAAATACCTCTATCACAAGAAAGAGTACTTAAAATTATTTTTAAGAACTTTTATTTACGTCCTGGCTAAAATATACAAATTCATTTATTTGGGACATATATGATCACATTTTATTTGCATCCTGGCTAAAATATACAAATTCATTTATTTGGAACATACATGATCACATTGTATTTGCATCCTGGCTAAAATATACAAATGCATTCATTTGGGACATATATGATCACATTTTATTTGCGTCCTGACTAAAATATACAAATTCATTTATTTGGGACATAAATGGTCACATTTTATTTGCATCCTGACTAAAATATACAAATTCATTTATTTGGGACATATTTAAAAATATGTAAGGTATTTTAGCTATTAAGAAATCATTTAAATTAATAATAAAATACATTTAAATAGCAATAAATAAACTTAACTAATTATTGATATTTGAGATTAAATTATTGTTTTTTCTGAAATTTAGGTATGCGTTTATCAAACTATCTAAACCTCTGCTATATGTAACGCCACTGCGATATAGCTATCTTAGGTTCTTACCTGAGTTCCCAGCCCCAATGTCATAAGCATCAAGAAAAACAGGAATGACCAAAGAGGCGACACTGGAAGTCGCGCCACTGCTTCTGGGTAAGCAATAAATGCTAGACCAGCACCTGTAAAAGTTAACATGTATCACAATTAACAACCACAATGCACTGGTTGGAATCTGAAAAACATTTTGTGCCTGAACATACAAGTTTACTCATGGTCAGAAAGCATGTGCTATGTGGAGTGTCTTCTTACCTTGAGCTGCTACTTCGCTCACTGAAACGCCAAGTTCATGAGCCATGAAGCCAACGATACTGAAGATAACGAATCCAGCAAAGAAACTAGTTCCACAGTTGCCAAATACAATGAAAAGGGCATCCCTAGATAATGATAGAAAAACGGACTTAAGAGCTATTAACGTTGACTTTATAAAGGGTGTCCCAAAATTAATAAAGATTTGAATTAAATAAAAAACACAGTTTTTTTTCTTTAAATTGTTATTTTTTTGTTGAATCGTGAAGTACGCAGGATAGGGTTATGTATAGAATAACACATCGGGCAAATGGTCTCCACGGCTCTGCTGGTACATACGCCGCACTCTTTTGTCGAAATTTTCCATGACCATTTTGCATAAATGTGGCTGAATTTTGTTGATGCAGCGTTGAATTTCCTCCTTCAGTGCACGCGTGCTTGTGGGCTTGTTGGCATAGACCTTTGACTTCAAATAACCCCATAAAAAGAAATCCAATGGTGTTAAAATACACGATCTAGGGGACAATTCTTATCATCGACGAGAGAGTACACGGCCAGTTAATGTCTCATGCAGTAATTGAATTGTTTCACGGGCTGTATGGCATGTGGCACCGTCTTGTTGAAAACATTTTTACTAACCCTAAACTATCAGCTGTCAAATGTTTTTTAATAGGGTTTCCAACACTTTACTGCACGAATGGTGGCAAATTCAAATCTTGCGTTAATTTTGGGACACCTTTATAATAAATAGTTTAAATTTAATCAGATTATTTCGAATTGTTCTGTTGTATGGTGGATTAAGAAAACTTAATAATTAATAGTTTTAACAAAATAAATCTTACCTGTAACAGTTGTTGTGAAATCTATTGTAACTGGCCAAAGTAATGAGTCCTCCCCAACAAGGCGATAAGGAAAAGAATATTTGCATAGCTGCGTCTCCCCAAACCTATAAAAAAAATCTTATTCTTTACAAAGAATTTAAAATAAAATTCCGATTTAATATAAAAGTTTTCATTAGCATATGTGTCTAATATTTCTTCTTAAGACCTCTCTCTAATAAAGTAGTTGAACTTGAGAAAAGGTCACATTGAATTTGAGAAAATTCTCTATTGAAATTTGATAATTTTTTTATCATGAAAGAAACTGGAACCATTAAACTAAAATGGCATTTTAATTTAATAAAATAGTCAAGATTTGTTTTACAAAACTACATTAATCAAGCCTTTATTGTGCTGAAGATCATTTCTTAACATGATCCAAAGATATTAAAAGGGCAACTTAAATACAGAGACAAAACAAAATAAGGTTTGACACATTGGTTAATCAGTGGTATAGATAATTGAAGAAATAAGTGGATGCAGGAGATGTGTAACAAAAAGTAAGTTTTAAGATATTTGACTTTAAAGTTTTCTTTTCGTGGTTGGTTGTGGTCACATACCTTCTTCATGGTTACAGTAACTGGGTTCATAAGGCTTTTACAGTGCTGTTATCACAGTGTCAAAAAACAGGCCAACACATACCTCTCTGTTTAAGAGTTAAGTTAAAACTGTATTCTATTGGTGAGGTATTTTGCTTCATTACTATGGAAAATCATTTCAATTCTGGCATTAAAATTTGATTTGAGACCCTGGTAATTGTTTATGAATGTGTTTTTGTCAAGGAATTCAGTACTATGGAGCCTGTGTGACGATTTCTAAACATTTTACATTACTTTCTCAGGTACAAAGTACTTACACGAGCCTCTTTGAGCCTCTCCCAATCTGGAGTAAGATAAAACATAATGCCTTCATATGCCCCATCTAAAGTGGTGCCTCGAATTAGAAGAATGGTGAGAACGACATAAGGAAACAGAGCAGTGAAGTATACAGCCTAAAGGAAAAATAAATTTATTAAAAATACCCCCTTAAAAAAGGATATACTCTACATAAAGAAATTGTCATTGAAATTGTTAATGTTATAAGTTTAAATCATTCTGAATTTATGCGTCGAAAATCGAACTGAATTAACTTATGCTATTTGATGTGCCAACAAATCCTAGTCAGCATAGATTGATTTATTTACTTGACAAATGAATTCATGTATTTCTATGAAGTTCAAAATAATCGCAAAAAAGTACTATAACTTGGGGTTACTTGGACCCTAGGGGGTTACTTGAACCCGCCCCCCCAAAAAAAATGCTTTAAATAACTTCTGGGTCTGCTGTCATGAAAATATAACATAGACATGATTCACCATCTCTCCAACAATCGCGTCAATATTTTTATAAGAGCAGACCCAGGAGTGATTAAAAAAAAAAATTTGGGTTCAAGTAACCTCTTAGGGTACAAGAATCCCCAGTTATTCTAATTGAAATATCTGCTGTATTTTTCCATTATTTAAAATAATAGTAAGGCCTATTTAATCATCTTAAATTCATTTTAAAATCAAATTCAATTCATTAGTAAGCAATAAGGAACTTGAATTTTGAATTGAGTGTTATAAAAATATTTTACCTTTCCCATGCTCTTGACTCCTTTCAGTAGACAAAAGAACACGAAAACCCAGCATACAAAAAGACAACCAGCCAATTCCCAACGCATTCCTCCTAAATCATGAAGGCCTTCAGTGATTCCCAGCACAAAATTGCTACAAAAAATTATTCATATTAGATAATAAGCAGTATATAATCAAGTACTTAAATAAGAAGTCGTACTGATAATTGAGAACATCTTTAGCTTGTAAGATCGAGATATTCTTGTATGTCCATGCAAGACAAAGTCAAAATCCTTAGAGTTCTTATTCAAAATCCTTGGAGTTCTTATTCAAAATCCTTGGAAAGTTGACTAACATGTGAATTTTTGAGATAATGGAGTGGTGCAAGTCCAAAATGAAATCCGAAATTGGACTACTTCATTTTCAATTAATAGGTAGTTAAATCTATCATTTGGCTAAGTGGTGTAGTTTCAAGTTTAATAGGTGACCTAATGTTGTCTTTCCACTTAACATTATAGCCAAGGTGAGTTGCAAACCAGTGAGTTGCCAGTTGTCAAACCAGTGAGTTGCCGGTTGTCAAACCAGTGAGTTGCCAGTTGTCACAAGAGTTTAAACGCTCTTATCTCAGAATTATTTTTGATTTGTATAGCATTTGACAGCAAAACTACTCATATATCAAAATGTATATGAAGGGTACATGGGATAACGGTGCATTGTCCACTAAAATGATTCTTTCAGAAAACAATTTGTTATTGTTAGCAATGCGCCTTCTTCCTCAGTGTATACCAAAACTTTCCCCTTCATTTACATATGACTTAAATTCTTTATTCCCAAAATAAAACTGCAGTTTAATAGTTATCTTCAGGTGATACTAGATTAAATGATAATCTCATTTATGTCAAAAGCTTGACATTACGCCTTTATCCCCTTGTAACCTTCATATGTAAAGTTCAGATTATAATTGTATTTTGTCTCAATTCAAATGACAAAGCCAATAAGCGAAATAAATGTACATGCACTATGTGATGATTTAGCTTTGAAGGTGTCAGCTAAACAGTTTTAAGACCTTTAGGCACATAAACAAAATAGTTTGTCAATTCAGGAACACGTACAGTGTATTGGGATTCTTGATTGGGTAACTAATGGACAAGAAACGTTATGAAACTGAACTCAATATATAAGGCGGTTAAGTCTTATTACTGCAAATCCATTTTTGACTTACACCACTATTACTTCCCCAGCAAACTGAAAATATCGAAAATGTGTCTGGAGATTTTTAGTTTGCGGTGAAAGTAATAGTGGTGTAAGTCAAAGTGGATTTGCACCATTGTTACTTTAACCGTCTGATATGTTTCTAACGGACAAGTGGTTGCTACAAATCCATGAACTTACTGAAAATACTCGTCGCTTGCCGTCTTAGCTTTCGAAGCAGATGTTATTAGAGTTAACCAAGTGGCATTGGACACCTGCCAGCGTTGAATGCACGTGCCATTTTCTGACATTATCCCTTCCATGGAGGTGCAGTTCTTTGAGTCGAACTTTTGACAGGCTATAACACACAAAACATGCGACTTTATTAAAAAAAAATCAAATTATCAAACACAGATGTGTGTTGTTTGTTGCGGATGTAAAGGAATGGGTCATTTTATAAATCGGGAAAATAATTTGTCGATTTGTATAGGACAGGAAAATGTCACTTGCCTACAGTGTTCCACCAGTTGTCACAAGAGCTCCATGGAAGCACACTTCTGAGTGAAGAGATTAAATAGAAGAGAGCCCATGCCAAAATCATGTTGTAATAAATGCCTACCAAGGTTGACATTAAGAACATAGCATATCCAAGTCCTAAGATAGTATTCAAAGAAATATAAGTTTAAAAAATATTGGGAAATTTCAAATAAAGAGAACAATATATTTTATAGTTTTAAAAATACAGCAAAAATTTACGATATTTTTGCCTTTTCGCTTTAGAAAATAAATATTATTTTTCTTTCTATCTATTTTGAGCCAATGCATTTATAATTATTAATGAATTATGGATTAATATTTGAATACATATTGAAAAAATATTGGTATATATTTTTATTTTAAATTACCAAACTTAAAAATGTGTCTATTTTTAATTTTTTTAATGTGATTATTGTTTTTGAAGTTGTGCATTAAAATAATTACACAAACAAAAGAAACTGATTATTTTTTGTTAAACATATTGATTATTTGAAGGCTGATTTGAAGATAAATTATTTAGATATAATATTTTCAAATATCCTTACCTTGAAACAGAGGTGATATTTTCCAAATTGTGATAGGTCCCTCACTTGCGTATTGTCCAAAGGCAAGTTCCATGAAAAACAAGGGTAATCCGACGAAACAAAGCATGATCGCATAAGGAATCAGAAAGGCGCCTGTAATATTAATTAAATATTAACACATTTTATGTGGTTTCTTGTTAAGAACACGCTTGAAATTATTTTTATTACACCATATTTAATTTTTAATTTAGTAAAATATTGCGCTTTGAAATCATTAAGCCATTTATAAATATTTAATTTGATATTTCAATTGAACTGCATGCGAGTAATTTGAAGGTAAAACATATTTAAATAAGAAAATTAACAGAGATTTTTGTAGTTCATTAGTAAAATTTTTTTATAATGTAAATTTTAAATTGAAATTAAATTTTTTTAATTAAATTTTTTTTATTTAAAATTTAATTAAATTAGAATTTTAATTTTTTTAAATAAAAACTTTTTAACTTTAATTTTTTTTTAACTTTAAATTTTTAAATATATTAATTTGCTAAATGTTTTAACTTAAACCTAACTTAACTTAATTTTTAAAGGAAATTAAAAAAAATTAACTTTAAATTTTTAGGTTTTTAATTTTAAATTTCAAACCTTTGTCGAGGCTTTTTTCGCTCGAAAGAAACTAGCAACACGATACGAGTTTCCTCATATTTGACGAATTTCTTAGAGCTAATTATCGCATCAAACCAAGTGGTACCTGAGAGTCATCTCTTGACAGCAAAGGGTGAAATTTAAATAAAAATAATTAAATTTAAATTTGCAGTCGAGACCTTTCTCGTTCCCTCAAATTAGCAAATCGATAAAATTTAATGCTTGGAGAATTTCTTCCAGTCCGCGCAACAAACCATGTGGTGACCGAGATTCAACGCTTCAAACGGTCGAATTAAATTGTTTTTAAATTTAATTTTATACATTTTTTAATTTTTAATTAAAAAAAATATTATTATTATTTTTTTTTAATTATTTTAAATTTTTATTAAAATTATAATTAAAAAAAAAATAATGTTATTAAAAAAAAATTAATTAAATTTTTGTAATTTTATAATTTTTTTAAAAATAATTTTTTAATATTTTTTTTTTTAATTTTATTTAAAAAAAAAAAAAAAAAAAAAAAAATATTTAAAAAAAATTAATAAAATGTTTGTTTTTTTAATTCAATTTAAGCGTATTCCGCCAATTAATCGAATCCGCACTTTACTTACCTCCACCATTTCTGTAGCAGAGATAGGGGAATCTCCATATGTTTCCAAGGCCCACTGCATAGCTGAGGCAAGAGAGCAGGAACTCTGCCCCGTTGCTCCAGTTTCCTCGCTCCTTGTTCTCATCCACCTTCGGATCCTGCATTTTGGACAGGGGAGGGCTGGTCATTGGGACACGTAACTTGGACCGCAACAACTGTGGAAAACACACACATATCACTCATACTTGCTATGTTTGATTGGTCGCAAACGAAAACCTCACCAAAGCCGATTGACAGCCACGTACTTGTTGATCCAAAACCATGAATTTGACTGCAGTTTTAGAATGGATTCAGACACTTTTGGCCAATATCGCTTTGCAAGGTGATGTAGTTCATTGAAAACTTGTAAAACTATTTTTTTTTAAAAACGATTTTGCGAAAATGATTATCTATCTGGGTTGGTTTGAAACAGGGTGTCTCATTTGTTTTCCTGAGATTCTAAAATTTGGATAATGATTTAAGTTGGTAGTTCAAAAACTTTTGATTTTTAATGACACTCACATGGAAAAACTAATCTTGAATTAGACGAGGTTTGTAAATAACATCTAATGTTGCATTTTCTAGAAGCAAGTTGCCTTCTTACTTTCCATCTTTACATGATTTCATAACATTTAAAATTAGCCTTTCATCATTACCTTGTTCACGAATTAAATGTTAAGGTTTGTGTTTTGCTAGTTTGAAATTAATTCTTGTAAAATTTTAAATATGGTTTTTGGAAATTAAATTTTCGGAAATTGAATTTTAAGTTATTTCTTGTTTTGAAATTAAATGTATCAATTTACAAAAATTTAATTGAATATTTTTTTTAAATATTTGTTTTAAAAAAATTAAATAACTAATTTTTTGGTAAAATTAAAAAATTTATAAATTCGAAATTTTTAAAAAATTTAATTTTTTGGAAATTTTTAACATTTATTTTTAAAGAAAAATTTAATGTATAAAAAATTAAAATTTATGAAAACATACATTAAAAAATTGCAATGTTAAAAAATTAAAAAAAATTTAAATTCAAAATTCAACGATTTTGCGAAAATGATTATCTATCTGGGTTGGTTTGAAACAGGGCGTCTCATTTGTTTTCCTGATATTCTAAAATTTGGATAATGATTTAAGTTGGTAGTTCAAAAACTTTTGATTTTTAATGAAACTCACATTTGAAAACTAATCTTGAATTACTCGAGGTTTGTAAATGACATCTAATTTTGCATTTTCTAGAAGAAAGTTGCCCTCTTACTTTCCATCTTTACATGATTTCATAACATTTAAAATTAACCTTTCATCATTACCTTTAAATCATATTTATATAAGTGACCCTGTTATAGCATTATTATAAATTATAGTAATATTTTATATTATATTTTATAATAAAAACTATTCTCATTAAAAGCATTTCGCAGTACATTTAGATAAATATATTTAAATCTGACAAAACCCCTGACTTAAAGTTTTCGTTCAATAAAGAAAGATATATAATGGTATGTTTATTTACAAAGAATTCCGTCATTTTTTGGGTTCTTCTCCGTTTGAAATTGCGTTGAGAAATAAACTAGTTATTTTGAAGTCATCGCTGTAGAAAAACTTTTTGAAAGCGTCCCTAAATTATAGTTTATATGCGCAGTGTTCCTGACTTGTTTTTCTTTCGTAATTCAAAATAAAATGCGTTTATTTTGTGTAAGGTAGACTTTTCTGAAATAGATTCCTACTTTGTGTGGTAGATGACAACATGAAGTAAGAATCGGTATTACATCGTCCGTATGATGTAATACCGATTTTATTGTTATGGAATATTTGCTCTTTGTGCTTGTTCTTTTAAAAAGAACAGTGCTTTATCATGACCTTTTAAAATTTGAATGAATGTCCATTAATATAAATATTATTGTAATTTAATATTATTTTGTGTAAGGTAAACTTTTCTGAAATAGATTCCAACTTTTTGTAGTCGATGACGACATGAAGTAAGAATTGGTATTACATCGTCCGTATGATGTAATGCCGATTTTATTGTTATGGAATATTTGCTCTTTGTACTTGTTCTTTTAAAAATAACAATGCTTTATCATGATCTTTTAAAATTTGAATGAATGTCCATTAATATAAATATTATTGTAATTTAATATTATTTTGTGTAAGGTAAACTTTTCTGAAATAGATTCCAACTTTTTGTAGTCGATGACGACATGAAGTAAGAATCGGTATTACATCGTCCGTATGATGTAATACCAATTTTATTGTTATGGAATATTTGCTCTTTGTACTTGTTCTTTTAAAAATAACAATGCTTTATCATGATCTTTTAAAATTTGAATGAATGTCCATTAATATAAATATTATTGTAATTTAATATTATTTTGTGTAAGGTAAATTTTTCTGAAATAGATTCCCACTTTTTGTAGTCGATGACGACATGAAGTAAGAATCGGTATTACATCGTCCGTATGATGTAATACCGATTTTATTGTTATGGAATATTTGCTCTTTGTGCTTGTTCTTTTAAAAAGAACAGTGCTTTATCATGACCTTTTAAAATTTGAATGAATGTCCATTAATATAAATGTTATTGCGATTTAATATTATTTTATACAATGCAGAGCTCTTTAGTGGATTGCGACTTTTAATTAAATTTACAATGGAACAAGGTTAAACGTTAGCACGGGTTTTCAGATAGAGAAATAATAAAAAATGTTTTAAAATTATAGACTTTACCAACGTTTTGCACCGTTATGAATTTAATTCTTAAAAATACAGTAATAAATAGAATGAAAGCAAATGAAACAGAAATAAAATATATTAATAAAAAAAATGCTGTAAAAGTAAAGTATTTCCTAAACAGAAGAGACCTCACAAAAATGGTCACTAAGCATAACCTGGTGTCGAGATTACACGTGACGTCAATTTTAAGCATATGCTATTGGTTACCGAGGATCACGGGGTTTGTTATTTACAAATCACAGACGTTAATCGACCATGTGCTTTTGTTTATTTGAAAAAATTATAACTCAACACCTGGGCATGCATAATGCCCATTATATTAAATAAAAAAAATTACAATTTAGTTTTGTGACAATTTTTGACATGAACAAGTCTTTAAAATCTGTCCAGATAGAGCGGTCATTGGCAGAAACTTGCGCATAAATTAAAAGTGTTTATATCCAAAGCACCGAAACTCAAGGGGTCTTTTCTTTTCTTTTTTTTTTAAATTTTGTTAAATTATTTTTTAAGAAGTTAATTTTTTGTAATTTAATTATTTTTTAAGAAGTTAATTTTTTGTAATTTAATTATTTTTTAAGAAGTTAATTTTTTGTAATTTAATTTTTTTTTTAATTTTAAATTATTGTAAAATATAATTTTTTGGAAAATTAAAAGTTTTTGAAAGTATAATTTGTTAAAAAAAATTCAAATAAAAAAAATTACAAATTAAATTTAAAAATATTAAAAATTTAAATTTTAAAAATATTTAAAATTTTGAAAAATATAAATGTTTGATATTAAAAAATAAACTCTCGATAAAATTAAAAAAAAATCTAAAATGTACTAAAAGGTATAAACTTTGAATATACAAATCAGCCGATTGAACGGGATGCATGGGATACTACATACTTACACTTAATTTTGAGTTTAATTCATCGAACGGAGCATCGTTTGAGTCTTCCATTCTAAGGACACAGCATCACTGATGCTGTGTCCTTACTGTGTGATTACTTTAAATATCCGTTACTTACTCTCCGGCTTGAGTTGTTGCTTTAGCTCAACATTTAAAGTATAGATGTAGCATTCGTAACGCCTCGGATTCGATACTTAAAAACATCGCATACCAAGCACATTATATATCTATACATTAATGTTAAAATTAAATATTTATTTATATAGAATAAAATAAAAATTGGAAACATTGTAATTTCAATAATTTTTATAAGGATCGATATTTTTGTATAATTTATCCACAGTCAAATTCAAAGGACCCAAATTATCCATCAGGTTGAAAACATAAAAATTCAGACCCTGATTTAACACCTTCTTGATCGGCGTCGCATACCATACGTCCAGCATTATCTGGTCCTTATAATCAATCCCAAAGAGACAGTACGGGTTAGACAATGGGAAGGATAGAGCAGATAGAGATCTACGTACCAGACAATTAAAATTCACGATAAAAATATTTTTTTTAAAGATTTTGAAAACGAATATAATGGAAATTGAAAAGAATGAAAACGAAAGACTCTGCCCTTTGCGAAAAGAATAAAATATGATAAAAATATGAAAAATGAATATAATGGAAATCAAAAAGAATAAAAACAAAATAACCTGACCCCCTCGAAAAGAATAAAATATAAAAATTCAGACCCTGACATAAAACCTTCTTGGTCGGCGTCGCATGCCATACATGCAGCACTATTTAGCCCTTATAATCAATTCCCTGGAGACAGTACGGATTAGACAATGGGAAGGATAGAACAGATAGAGATCTACATTCCAGACAATTAAAATTTCACGATAGAACATACAAACACATTTTTTTTTTAATTTTGAAAATGAATATAATAGAAATTCGAAAAGAATAAAAACAACTTAAAACGAGTTAAACAAAAAATATTTGACCCATATTAAACACACACCTCACTTTCCAACACGGAAAAACGATATCAAGATCCAAGAACGGAAGATCGCAAGTTCGGTCCCAGAAATACAAGCTGAAAACTTACCCATCTGGGACACCACTTCATCTCGGATAACTCCATCGCAGATAACTTCTTCATTGGATGTCGATACATAGCGATCTACAAAGGTAAATGCGACAAAAGCGATACTGCTGCCTTTTAAACCCTTGCCTACCTTAATATTCCCATGGGAAAGGACCTTTCGTCTGGTCACTCGGTCGTTTTTGAGCAATACCCAAAATTTACGAGCACCCATTAAATCACATTAGACTGAATATTTGATTAAGTTGTCGATGATGCATTCTCTTTCGCTAGAAAAGATCCGAATGCAAATGCGCGATCATTCGGTAATTATATGCGTGCTATACGCAATAGACAGAACGACCAAAACGAAGTGAAATATGAATCCCTTTTTTGTAGGATTTCTAGTACTGTTCGTTTTACCGAGGACATAGTAGAACTGTCCCGTGGGAAAGATTTGAATACTGTAAAAATATCTTAGTGGGTGATTAATACAGATTGCCCGTTACAGGTGCATAACGGTCTCTGTTATTTTAATATCTTGAATGATATGTTTGTGTGTATAACGGATTAGATATGGCATATTAACGTAATTGATGATGCTTTTTCTTTTTTGCAGAAATATGTACTAGATTCTCATGACTAGTAGGAATGATCATTAAATTATTAATTAATAAACTACAGATGTTGGGTTTGGTTTGATTAATTAACGTCGCACTAAAGCTGCAAAGTGGGGTATTGGCGACGGTTCAGGACTTATATCGAAAAAAAGACCCGGAAACTATACCTCGTATCTTTGAACCATGGTCAGATGACGAGGATAACACCTGAGCTGTCACCCGACGCAATCTTAATAGGCGTCAGGAGAATGGACCTCGATCAGATTTATCGTGCACTAGTCCCGTATACACGTCAGTATAATTTCTTGGATATTTTTAGATTTTTGGTTCGGTTAATTAGCGTCGCACTAGAGCTGCACAGTGGGCTATTGGCGACGGTTCTGGGCCTATCTCGAAGGAAATACCCGGGAACGATGCGTCGTATTTTTGAACCATGGTCAGATAACGTGGACAACACCTGAGCTGGCACCCGAAACAACCTCAATAGGCGTCAGGACCCGATCAGATTTATCGTGCACCAGTCCCGTATACACGTAAGTATAATGGTTTGTTTTTTTGGTTTTGGTTAAATAACGTTGCACTAGAGCTACACAGTGGGCTATTGGCGAAGGTTCGGGGTCAATATCGAAAAAAACACCCCGGAACTATAGCTCGTATTTTTGAACCATGGTCAGATGACGAGGACAACACCTGAGCTGGCACCCGAAGCAACCTCAATAGGCGTCAGGACATTGGACCCCGATAAGCTTTATCGTGCACCAGTAAAGTATACACACCAGTTTAATTTGTTGGATGCTCTGGACGACTTTCTAGTATTTTTCTAGCAAAGCTGGCAACCCTCCGATCACATGATCACTACTTTTCTTTGTCAAGTCCATCGCACGGATTCGAACAAGCAATCCTCTGATTACTAGCTGAACGCGAGTGTATTTTTCCGAGTGTATTTTGTTTGCATCATAGAAATTCTTTGGGTAAGTGGAGATTTCGAAGAAAGATATTTTGCTTACGCTTCGCTTTAGCTGAATGATTTTTAACTGTAAGCGATTCTTCGTCGCATTGTAAAAGGTAAATAGCATAAATTTGAATTGTCATTAATTTTCTTATTTATCACGGTCTGGTTATTGCGCTATATTAAATAAAAACAAAATTTAGATGGAAGTTTAAAGTGTATGTTGACAAAAAATAATTATGTGTATATTGAGATCGCCAATATGCATTTAATGATGTAAAAATGATTAGGAGAAAATAATATGTTTATATAATGCGTACATTTAATCTTTCTTCAGATATCAAGTAACAGTTAAATATACTAGTTATTTCATTATAATATCGTAACAGCTGTCGTTATTTAATAATAAGGCCGCTTTTTCATTTAACGACACGATACCGATAAATCGTGAACGATCGCGAAGGGACGACACAACGTTTTATCGTATCGTCTGATGGTCAGTTTTTCATTGCACCGATATCGTTCGCCGAAAACGACAATTTTTACATTCAGTGTGTGTTCGACTGTTGTCGAGAGCACGTCTATTCTCGATATGGCGCATCGCAACAAATTACATTATGACAAACTGCGATTGTTGTATTTGCTGTATTTAAGGAGAAAGAAGAGATCAATAACAAAACGCTTCTGGGTGCATGATATCATCAAAGCAAGACATGTTGAAGGAGAATTTTATGTTTTATTTGAACATCAACGAAAAGCTAGAGCTAACCACCAGAGCTACACAGTGGGCTATTGGCGACGGTTTGACTAAATATTGCCTCCCATGCCTTTTCTCGAACAATCTTGTTCTTGTAAAATTCATCTCGCTTATCCCAAATACAGGTCTTTTCTTCCACTAATTCACACAAGTTCACAATATCGAATTTAAAAGCCATATTGATAATATAAATAAGAAAAACCACAGTAGACTATAGCAGACGGCAACAAGTTTTTCCGAAACAAACTCAAAATGTCGTCACGATGAAGTAGGGAAGGCGCGCGCCCACGATAAAACGTTCCGATAAATTGTATCGTCTGATCGGCAACGACAATATCGTTATCGTATCGGCTAGTGAAAAAGCGCCCGGCTTCGTACGTGTATTTTGCGTACCCCGATATCGTGCCACTGAAATCGTATACGATTTATCGGTGTCGTGTCGTTAAATGTAAAATCGGCCTAACTACTAAGCTCATCCCTAGTTGGGGTTATAGTTCACCTGGGAATGAAATATTACATATAAGCCCTCTAGTTTCAAAACCATATATATCCGTTTTCATAAATTTTACAGGAGTCGCTAAAAACGATTGACAGCCACTTTCTTTTGGATCTAAAAGCATTACTTTGAGTGTATATTTAGAATGGATTATCAGACACTTTTGGCCAATACCGCTTTGCAAGAAAACGTTGTGCATTGAAAACTTGTGAAAAATGTTTTTAAAACATATTTTGCAAAAATGTGGATCTATCAAGATTTGAAACTAGATATCTCGTATAATAAATTTCGCCATATGTGAAAATAAGGTATACATAATTATAAACGTTTGTTTCATAAAACTGTTTACTGTAGCCCTTGTTTTAATCCATTAAAATGCAAAAATAATCCAAAATAATTCAAATGCTCAAATCAACCATCTCAGCGTCTCGGACGTCGAGCGCGGCCGATTCGAAAGGAAAGCGCGATGACATATTCCACAGCTTTACCTATGTAAAAAGTTGAGTTTTAAAAGTTTTGTCTTAGGGTTTTAACTTCGCCGTCGTAATATTGTTGTTTCTACTCATTTTGACGACCCCTGAGTCCAAACTTGGATTGTATACGTATATCGCCACTTACAGGATGTATGAATATATTTTATGTATATATTCCTTAAGATTTTAGGCGGGTGACCCAGTTGTAGAATACTTGACTCAAAATCGGTTGGTTGTGGGTTCGAATCTTGACTTTGAGAGTGCAGCAAACTCGTGTTGAGAGGGTTGCCATTTTCATTACTCGTGGTCCACAACATGTGCCGCGTATAAGGGGACATGTGCACGTTAAATCTGTCGTAGTAAAAACGTCCTCACGCCTACACAGGTGCATTGTGGTCCCACTAAGATGCTGTTCTCGTCATCTAACCATGGTTCATAATTACTGGGTTAATTACTGAGTGTTCCCGGGTCTTTCTTTCGGGATAGATTCCGAGCCATTGTCAATAGGCTATTGTGTAACTCTAGAGCGAAGTCAATACAACTTTTAGGTTTCAGGAAATTCATTTTTTTTGTATCGTAATATTTTCGTAAAAAAATCAATTTTTAAAATATTTCAATCTTCAAAAATTTTAAAGACCCGGGAACCCGGAATTAAAATTTAATTTTTTTTCAAAATTTAAAATATTTCAAAAATTTAAATTTTTTAAAACATTTAATTTTTTGAAAAAAATAATATTTCAAAAAATTTAATTTTTTTTCAATTTTTTATAATTTTGCAATTTTTTTTTTAAATATTTTCTAATCATTAAATTTTTTAATTTTTATAAATTTAAAAAAAAATGTGTAATTGATATATTTTATTTAGAGATATTTTCGAGGAATTCTCAAACAAACAAAACAATATCTGCTCTTCCACTATAGTTTAACAAATATTCTTCCAGCTATAGAATATTCGATGGTGAAGATAGCTTTCGTAGCATAGCTTCCAATAGTAACTTGTAATATATATGTCGAATTTGGTAGTTCTAGAATTATTCGCCTTTGAAGTATCTATATTGCTCACACGGTTCAATTTTCAAATAGCCCATTTTTGGACTGAAAGAACCTCAAAGCGTATAAGAATAGGGTAGACACAGTCTGTACCTTAAGATTTGATACGTAAATACTTTGTACATGCGCCTATGGGATTTTAGGGATAAATGGCCCACCATCGCGTAAAGGATAGCCGAATCAACCAGGGTGGCCATTTATCCACTTCCCGCTGACCTTTGTAGTGTGTGGGTAGGAAAATAAGCATATAGCATAATCTGGTACACTTTAAGCGCTCTAACGTTAGTTCTAATCAACGTATCGTAGAAATTGTGTGCTTAAATTGAAGAGACATAGGGTTCTACAATTCCATTGGACTTGTTGACTGTCAAGGTTTTTGTGACAAAATTGTGGGTTTTAAAAAGTGGCGATATATTTTTAAAATATTTCACTTTTAAGCAAAAATATAATTCTAAATTGAATCATCATTTTTAAGAAGGGAACCAATCCATTGATTTAACATTGCTCTTATTTCCTTCTTAAAACTGCTGATTCAATACATTTGCGGCACGGAAAACTTAAACAGGGTGATAGAGTATTTCGCGACAAACTAAAGGATACCTTTAAGTCTAAATTTATAACAAGTGCGGAGATATCTAGAGCTTACCAAATACACAAGAAGGGGTCGGCGCATAAAATCCCATAATTCCAGGGGGAATCGGCCTAAATTATTAATAACCTACTATCGTGTAGAGAAAAGTAAATCAACGAAAAAAGTCAGCATGAAAACTTCGTCAAAATTGTGAAAATAATTTTTTTTGCATGTTAAATAAGGGATATTACCCCCCCCCCCCCCCCCCCAAAAAAAAAATGCATTTTTTAATTGCGAAGAGAACTACACTTTACCGAAGACGCAAGAAGGAGCAAACCAAGCAGGCGCGGGTACAAAGTATTCACAAACCAAACCAATTTTTTTTAATTAAACTAATAACGCTTCAAGAACCTGTTGAATTTAATAGTTTATATTTCACAAACTATTTTAGATATTATGTCAGATATTAGAAAATTTCTAGGTAGTATTGTTATAAAAGAGTATAGCAGGCATGTTATATGGATATCCTACATACGTTAATTTGCAGTAAAATTAATTTTGAAAAATGCTTTCCCATTTGGAAAGCCATAAACAATGTTATCTCACACGGCTTGGAAAATTGCAAATTTCCATTTAAGAACTTGAATGTGTGGGGATTACTTCATATACCCGATAATCCCTCTTGGGCTCCAGTGACCACTTTAGCCTGACTGGTAGAGTATCGGAGTATCCAGCAGAAAGTCCCCGGTTCAAATTCGAGTGACCGCCAAGTGAACTGCACTATAAAATGGCGACTCCGGACTACGAACAAAATTCAATATTTTGTCACCGCAACCTTCAATCAAATGCCATAACGGCAAAAATGCAACACCAGCAAAAAAAATCATTAACAAATGTCCACGGGATAACTTTCACGGGCATAAATCATTTATTCCTCCGTCCGACTCACTGAGATAGCGGTATTATAGGGCTCACTACATATACCCGATACTCCAACTTCGGGTCGAGTGATCACTTTAACCTGATTGGTAAAGTGTAGCAAGCAGAACGTCCCCGGTTTTATTTATATTGACGACAAAGAACATTGTGCTACAAATGTCAACGTAATTCCCCTGATCATTTCTTAATAAACAATTAAATATTATAAACGATTTTCGATTATTTTTCAATCGATTAATATATTAAATTATAATTTAATTTAATAATAAATCATACTAAATTGTAATTTAATTTGATAATAATTCATACTAAATTGTAATTTAAATTCATATTTAAGTTTCAGAAATTATCATCTAATTTAATAATAAATCATACTAAATTGTAATTTAATTTAATAATAAATCATACTAAATTGTAATTTAAATTAATATTTAAGTTTCAGAAATTATCATCTAATTTAATAATAATTATAGTAAATTATAATTTATTTAATAATTAATTTTAGTAAATTATAATTTATTTAATAATTAATTTTAGTAATTTATAATTTATTTTAATGTATTACAATAAATTGTAATATAATTTGGGTCATTTGAATACATAATCTTTAAGAATTGGAAATATAAAGCTTAAATTTCATATTAGAATTGAAAATTTTCAATGCACACATAACCACCTATTGGAATTAGAGGCTACATTTGACAAACTATTATATTTCAGATTTCATTGATGTTATTATTGTTTTATTAGAAGTTATATCTGATAATTTCTGGTTGATTGTATTATTTCACATAATTATTGTAAACGTCTTGGTATTTTTTTTGTTGTTTAATTTGCTAAGAATTGTATGGTAATTTAGAATTGTTATTTTCTGTTTTTGACTATCTCGATATGTAAAATTCGTAAATTTGAAATATGTATCATATTTTGTTATTTCGTTTTCGTTTTTTATAACTGACCTATAGACAGATATGGAAAATCGTTTGGATACTAAAAAATCAATGGAAAAATCGCCGCGAATGAGGTTCTGTGGAGCTTTAGGTGCCAAATACTAAAGTTTATTATTGCTGGGTAGAGAAGGCAATTTGTAAAATAAAGTTATGTTAAATAACTTCTTGCCAATAAAGTTAAAAAAAAAATATTTGAGTTTAATTATTTCTTAAAGTTTTCTAAAAGCTTAGCAAACAATTAATCAATTAAAAAAATTAGGTGTTGATCTGTTTGTCAAACACTCAATCGCTTAACTTGAGAAAATTCTGTTATTGACCCAAATAAAAATAGAAGCGTTGAAATTAAAATAGAAATATAATTTAAATAAAATTAGAAAGCATAATAATAGTACCGACTGCGAAAAGTTTATGTAATATAATGAAATAAAAGTTTACATACTTCCATATATATACGTTTTAGGCATCTACAAGTATTGAATTAATAGAGATAAAACTTTAAGTAGTTTTACACCATTAAACCCTCAATACCAGTAATAATATATATTTCTTTTTTACATTTAAACATATTTTTAAAAACACTTGTTGGAATTATTTTGTTTTGACACTTAAACAGAAGCGCTTTCGGGAATTATTAATGACATTTTAACGTATTTAAACGTTATTTCCACTTCTATTTACCATCGAAAAACATGCCCTTTTTAATTTACAGAAATCGCCTATTTGATAAGTGATTATCACCCTATTTACGCGCAACTTTCAATTGATAAAATTAGATGAAAATTAAACAAACAACTCGGCTTCTACAAGACCGCTGAAAGAAAAACAAACAAATCTTCTTACGTGACTAGAAAAAATCGAAAGAAAATATATAAACAAATCAGTAGATAGCGGTCAAGTTCGAGCAATATTTACGATAGTATTATTTTCCAGTGTTTTATCAACAGATACCGAAAGGCGACTCGCGATCCCAGTTTAATTTTAGAAAGATCGGCTCAGTATGGAGTTTTATTTTCATCAGAATCCCAAAAGACAAAACAAAGTTAAGTTTAAGAATTAGAATTTTTGAAAATTATAACATAAATAAAAATAAATCTTAGACATAATTCAAATATCTTACCTTAAAATTATAATCGCCGTTACTCCACTGTATGCCGCCTAATGGGCCGACTTTTTGCGTCTCCATTTATGAAGCGTTCTGAGTGTGTCAAAGAATTAGAAGAATCTATTTGAAAAGAAGCGTTTTTCTATTATTTATAGAGGAATCTTAGTCAGGGACGTCTTAACCAATCGCAGCTCGTCGCTCGCGTTGCGTCATCATTCAGGATTAAAAATGAGACGAATACGGAGATCTCCATTTGTCAATCAGAAACAATATGGACACACGTCATCACTACATTTCAGCAAAGAAGGAACGAATGGGACATGTGATATATTATTTTGTATGTGTGTATGGAGTGGGATCCTTGAACTTGAATGAAAGCAAATAAATAACGGAACATTAAAATTCTATAGGTTATTTACTAAAAAGTATTATTTAATTAGGTAATGAATTAACATATATTATAATTTAATTTAGTACTAAATTATAATGTAATGAACTAGAATTTATTTTAGTAATAAATTCTAATGAAATTAACTAGAATTTAATTTAGTAATAAATTATAATGTAATGAACTAGAATTTAATTTAGTAATAAATTATAATGTAATGAACTAGAATTAAATTTAGTAATAAATTATAATGCAATGAACTAGAATTTAATAATGAATTATAATAAATTATGCTTTAATAATTATTTATAATAAATTATACTTTATTAATTATTTATAATAAATTATATTTGAATAATGTATTATAATAAATTATATTTTAATAATAAATTATAATAAATTATATTTTAATATTGAATTATAATAAATTTTAATTTAATAATGAATTATAATAAATCCTACTTTAATAATGAATTATAATAAATTATACTTTAATAATGAATTATAATAAATTATATTTTAATAATGAATTATAATAAATTATACTTGATAATAAATTATACTTTAATAACGAATTATAATAAATTATACTTTATTAATGAATTATAATAAATTATGATTTAATAATTAATTATAACCATCAACATATATATTATTTCTGTAGTAAAAATCTCTTTTGCGGGTCTTACACACGACGAATTTTAACATGTGAGGTATAAAAAAAGCAATTTCCCGGAGCAGTCATTGACTCGGCAGTACGTTTGTCGATCCAAGCGGGAGTGGTCGCGTTTGAGATAGCTCACTTTGCCATAGTATCCATCGTACTCAATTCGGTGCTTATCAGGAGTTATAAGGCTTACAAGTGTGTAATTTGTTGCAAACATTTGACGGTTGCTTAGGCTATGGCGCATTCGTCACGTAGAAATGGTGTGAAGCGATTCGGGCAGAAAGAGGAATGTCAGTCGTAGCGCATCCCCTTAAGACCCTCGCTAGTAGTAACATAAGTTAAGCATGTAAACTATGCAATGCGCGAATAAATGTAAGTTGTGCATTTAGTAACGTCATTTCGGTTTCTAATTTTAATACACCCTCTGCAACACGCACAAAGCGTTTCACGTTCCTCACTGCGTCTGAGTACCAGATACAGCCTGTTTGAATTATTTCTCTTGATTGCGATTTTTATTCAAAATTGTTGAAAACATTCTAGTTTGGACACATCGTCGCTTATAGAACTATAGATGTATCTACATTTACTTAAGTTTTCACGAGATGTAAGATAAGCTTTGATTTGCATATTAGATTTGCCGAAATACCCGTTCTACGCACGTTAAAAAAATATATATATAGGCAGAAATACAATATATATGAGCGATAAAAAATAATCTAAATTTTCAAAATTTATCCTTCGTTTTTCTCAAAAATAATTATTAGTTTTATTATTTAGGACTTTAAGGAATACTTCAAGTTTTTAAAAGTGCAATCGAAAATCTGTTACTTTTTTTAAATACGGCATAAATTTACAATCTTGTTAAATTTTATCTTGGTAGAAGACTGATGGATAAGTTGTGGCTTTCGATTTATATATAGTGTTTTTTTAAAGATTTCTAGCGATTAATTTTTTATTATAATTTTTTTTGTTTATTACGCATATGCATGCAACGTAAGCGAGGCCCCTGTATCGCAGTGGATAGCGCGTTGGACTTCTAATCCAAAGGTCCCGGGTTCGAATCCCGGCAGAGGTGTAATTGAACTTTTAATTTTAATGTGTTATATGTTTGATGTGTTATGTGTTTGATGGGTTCAAATAGGCCTGTAAAGAAGGTTCAGGGTACTTCGAGAATAACATATAACACAAATTTATCAAACAAGGAGATGTGGAGGGTTTAGATTTTAATATGAGTGATAGAACGAGAGGTCATGGGTTTAAGTTAAACAAATCCCATTTTAATCGGGAAGGGAGAAAACACTATTTCTATAATAGGGTAATAGACAAATGGAACAACTTGCCAGTGAATATTGTTAATTGTAAAGGAGTAACGGATTTTAAGAAGAAGTTAGATATGCATTGGGGGATAGTTAAGAGGTACTAGATGGACCAACCTTGTTGGGCCTTGAGCCTGTTGTTGGTCGTCAATATTTGTATTTGTATTTGTAACTTCGGTTTTAATGAACGGATTTCGATGCTTAATGTGAACAAAGATTCCCATCATTCATTTTGACTAGTTGACTGTTACAAAAAATTATATATAGTGGACGATATGTGGAAGATATGAAGCTAAAATATCACTCTCCATTTGAATGATATGCCCCATAGATAAATTAAACAGGTTGAAAAACAGTTCAAGACGAATAAAATTGATAATTAATCCACACCCCATGTGATCTTTGTATTGCTTGGGGGGGGGGAGGGGGAAGGAATCGACTTTTGGACATACGCTGGCTTGTTTGACCACTGTAACTTCAAATATAATTGACGGATCTTGGGGGTTAAAATTAAAAAGAGCGAAAAGTTCCATAATTCCACATGACTGTAAAGTAGAAAGTAACAATTTGTCAAAGATATCACTGTGAAGCCAAAGTATCATTATAAAATTCAATTGCGGCATAAAAATGTTGTTATCGTTGCTAAAATTGTTCAAAATTCCACAATTTTCAGCATAATTGAAATGTGCTTTACTATTTGTTCTTCTAGTCGCATTAATTTTGAGTTAATAACTAGGAACTCAAAAATAAGTAAAATATGCTCATTTTTGAGTACGTTCGATGCTTATTATAGCTCCGAATACACAAGTTTTATTCTTGAAAAGTACATGTACTCAAAAATGAGTAAAATGAATGAAAAGCACAGTTCCTTGCCTACATAGGTTGAGTTCATAAATCCCTTTCAACAAATATCAACAATTTATCAACAATTACTAACAAGACTTACCGAGAATCAAACCCAAATATTCGAGCACCGCAGTCCAGCGCCTTATCCGTTGTACTACCAAGGCGACACGAAGAAGTTATAAACAGAAGTAATCTTAAAAAGGTGTGCCAAAATAATGGGAAGTAAGGTCATTTAGTTGTAATAACTTGATTTCTATTTAAGCAATCGACATCAAATAATGTGGAAAAACATCTTCTGAACAACTATTTTAAATTTGTCAGGTCGCTTGGTTAAGATAGCTTGATCAGAATCTGTGATTAGCAATATTAAATCACACTGCTCATTTTTTAGAAAATACGATTACTTAAATTTGAGTATGTCATCACTCCATTTACGATGCAATTGTACTCAAAGAATACAAGTATGTGCAGGTACTCATTTTAAGTACCTTTTTTTACAGTGTATGAGAATATAATATTAAAAACCTAAAGGGATGTTTACAACGCTATTTCTCGTATGCTTACGCAAATAATAAATAATTATATTAAACAGCGTATTATTTAAAGATAATGTATATTATAAATACATTATAAATAAATACTCATGAATAAAAACAGCAGGACTCTTTTAAATTGCATGAAAAAAATATACTCACATTTTAAAAAGCCCACTAAGTACGATGCCAACTTAACAACTCATGAATAAAAACAACATGACTATTTAAAATTGCATGAATAAAAAATACTCACATTTTCAAAAGCCCACTAAGTATGATGCCAACTTAACAACTCATGAATAAAAACAACATGACTATTTCAAATTGCATGAATAAAAAATACTCACATTTTAAAAAGCCCACTAAGTACGATGCCAACTTAACAACTCATGAATAAAAACAACATGACTATTTAAAATTGCATGAATAAAAAATACTCACATTTTCAAAAGCCCACTAAGTACGATGCCAACTTTACAACTCATGAATAAAAACAACATGACTATTTAAAATTGCATGAATAAAAAATACTCACATTTTCAAAAGCCCACTAAGTATGATGCCAACTTAACAACTCATGAATAAAAACAACATGACTATTTAAAATTGCATGAATAAAAAATACTCACATTTTCTAAAGCCCACTAAGTATGATGCCAACTTTACAACTCATGAATAAAAACAGCATGGCTATTTAAAATTGCATGAATAAAAAATACTCACATTTTCAAAAGACCACTAAGTACGATGCCAACTTTACAACTCATGAATAAAAACAACATGACTATTTAAAATTGCATGAATTAAAAATACTCACATTTTCAAAAGCCCACTAAGTATGATGCCAACTTAACAACTCATGAATGAAAACAGCATGGCTATTTAAAATTGCATGAATGAAAACAGCATGGCTATTTAAAATTGCATGAATAAAAAATACTTACATTTTCAAAAGCCAGCTATAATGTCAACTTCGGAGTTAAAACAAACGCTTCTGTTTCAAAAGAGGACGCCAATATGGAATGACTGACGCTCCACCAACCTACTGTCTTTAAAAATTACAATGCCTGTTTAAAAATGCCCTGGGCTATGGATCTTTTTTGTTGTTTACATCGTGTTTATTTATATAGGCATTTTGCGTTATTCCAAAACAAAGCATTTTCCCAGTATTTTTATATTATAGATCTGAGGAGGTATTGTTTTTATATGCAAAATAAGAATAGAAAATATTCCACTGAAAAAGCCCCAAGCAGTAACCTTAACTACGAATCGGGACCACGATATTAAATAAGGTTAGCAATTATCTTTATTGTGTCTTTCAATCACATATATGTTGCTTCTATCTAATAGTTTCGTTTAAAATAGTTAACCACTACTTTCAGTTCGCTAACATCTTATCCTTATACAAGATGACGCCGAACCTGGCTATTAAATGACAATATAATGAGTGCTTATAAAATGGCAAAAGTCAATACCAATATTATTCTATTCCAAATTGTTTGCTTTTTTTTCCTCGTTCATTTTATTTAAAGTTCCATATATCGAAATGTTTACTTTAAAGGATTTGTATTGTAGATTTTTTTTATTAAGAAAGTCTTAAAATATAATTAGGATACTTATACTTTTTTTTATGTGATGAACGAATTTATATTACTTCTGCCCGTGAATATGAATCATTATTGCTATTTTTGGGGGTTAAAATTTGTTTTGCATTGCATCTCCAGGTGTGGTTGTAGTTACTTTAAAAGAACTGATAAACAAAATAAATATAACCTTGTTTCGGGGTATCGTACTTAATATATATATCCATTTCTGTTTCATTTTTTAAATCAAAATACTTATCCTCAAAAATTATTCGAATTTGTTATTTTTTTGTATGGCATTCCGTCTCTGTTTCTGAAAGAGACAAACAGTTTGTAATGTAGGCTATCATTCTATTCTTAACGCAATTATATTCAAATTCTCTTTTGTATATATATAATTATTAATTCACTCCTTATTATTAGAAAGCTGTTTTCGACTGACTCTAAGAAGAGTCGTTTGACCCTTTCTCCACAAAGTTATTGAAATTTTTTTTAGGAATTATAAGAACATGTCTAGTTTACTTTCTTTCCCAAGCTTTTTTGAACCCTTAAATGCATCGTATAGTTCAAGAGTTACGTGAAAGATCCTAAAGGTTTTGTGTGCTCGATTGATTATTGATTGAAGTATTTGTGTAACTTAGATATTAAAATAGGCATTTCAGTTTTGGGAATTGTGTTCAATTCTAACTGAATCTAAAAATATATACTAGACTGCTGTGACTTTGTTTTTATACAAATCTACAGTTTTATTCTGAGTTTATTGAAATTTTACATATTTGGCCTTCAAAACAAGATAAAGGTCACAGTTTACATGAGATTTCGAAAAACCTCCCTCATCCCCTTCTCACCCCTTAAAGCATGAATTACTAAACCGCCAGATGCACCATAGTGAAGAAATAGGTCAACACTCTTCGTAAAGCTTTGACAACGCCGTGTACATTTCAGCTAATGAATAATAACTCTCAAGTTTCAAATATAATTTTAAAAAATAATAAATATCATGTCAGTATTTTTTTTTTTACTATTCCTCCTTTAATTCTTACAGCATGAGAGTTTTAAAACATAATGTATTCAAGAGGTAAATTAAAAATAAAATGCAGTGTATTAATAAAATTATCAATGTATTAATAAAATTAGCAATGTATTAATAAAATTAGCAATGTATTAATAAAATTAGCAATGTATTAATAAAATTAGCAATGTATTAATAAAATTAGCAATGTATTAATAAAATTAGCAATGTATTAATAAAATTAGCAATGTATTAATAAAATTAGCAATGTATTAATAAAATTAGCAATGTATTAATAAAATTAGCAATGTATTAAATAAAGTTTTAATAAAATTAGCAATGTATTAATAAAATTAGAAAAGTATTAATAAAATTTGAAATATATTAAATAATGTTTTAATAAAATTAGCAATGTATTTACTAATGCAATGTATTAATAAAATTAACAATGTATATGTATGAATAGCTAAAAAATTGTGACTACGTATACCTATAGTGAAAGAATAATAAAAGAAAAAGAAAACTAAGTTAAAAATGGAGAATATATTTTGTGAACATATTATGTTTAGTTACATGGTTTATAAACTGTAAAAAAAGTCTACACTTGTAAAAATAGCATGCTCATTTAAAAAAAAAAACTTTAGTCATTTTTTACGAAACAAACGACTGTTATATACTCCAATTAAATATTTTATCAGACTGAGAAAATTCATGTTATCGCATTTTTAACAAAATTTATTTCATCAAAAATGAGGACGATTTAAAAAATATGTTTGACGGGCTGACTCGAACCGCGAACCTCTCGGTACGAAGTCTAACCCCCTATCGACCCTGCCAGAACGGCCCATTGGAAGTGTGGAAATATATGTGTAAAAACGCAGTACCCTTAAAAATGATAGTGTTATATCTGAGAGTGTACAAATAAAAAAAAATTATAATTTAATTCGTTTCGTAATTAAATGTATAAAAATTCGCATTCAAAATAGCCCTTTCATTGTGAGAATTTTAAAGAGTAGAATATTTTTTTTTATTTATAAATATAAATTTTCAACAGCTGAGAAAAACAACAATCTCCTCTTACTATAAAAGATAAATGTAAATCCAAAAGAACAATACAAATTTATCAAATAAACATATATGTGTTCAAAACAATATTCAAATTATTAATCCATTTCCAAGAAATTCAAATTCTGACCTACTGACCAACACAAAAATCAAATTAGCAGACTTCCAATTTTACTCTATTTGTATGTATACACAACAGCAAAAATTTATAGGAAATCATTTGAAAACCCTTTAGAGTAACATCCCATTGAAAGAATTCAAGATAACGTTCAGATGACAGCAATCGGGGTTTTTAAAATAATTTCTTGAAATTTCCGCCTTTATCATGCGACCATTGCATCAGCCACATTAAATAAAGCCACTAAATGCAACCCTAATGAAGTCCAAGTACAGAGTATTTCCTCACTCGTACAACGAAGACAGATGTCGACGTAATAAGTTGTAGAGAGATCGCTTCGCCACTTGTTGCATAATGACGTGTGTCTGTTTGAACGAACGCGCAGTCTACAGCCGTTTGTAAACATTGAAATCGCTCTCGTTTGTGGGATTCATTGATCGTTTCAATGAGTGTTTCACCTTTGAGTCACGGAACAAACGGAACTTGAACATTTAAAAGAACACTGCGATATGATTGAAAGGAATACCAACCAAACGATATTTAAACATTTTGAAAATTATTTTAAAAGGACACTGGTGTCAAGATTAAATGGAATGGGATAAACAACCGCTTTTTACATTTGTAAAAAATAAACAGAGTATAACAGACGATATTTTTTATACACCGTATACGTAGCACGTGCTTTTGTTTATCCGATTAATAACATCACGTGCGTAGAGTCCATTGTTCCACTTAGCTTTGTTGTGTAAACATTGAAATCTCTCTGGTTTTGCGAGATTCATTGATCGTTTGCTGGATTCATTGAGTGTTTCAGTTTTGAGTCATGTTTAGAACTTGAACATTTGAAGGAACACTCAAAGGAATACGATAAAATTAACAACATTTGGAACATTTTGAAAGAAATTTTCAATTGTTCCATTTAGATTTTAATGCAAAGATTGAAATAGTTCTCGCTTTGTGGAATTCATTGATCATTTGTGGGATTCAATGAATGTTTCACCTTAGAGTTATGTTCGATTTAAACGGAACTTGACAATTTGAAGGACATTGCGATAAGATTAAAAGGAATAGGTCAAAATTACCAACCAAACTATATTTAAACATTCTTAAATAAATTTTAAATTGTTCCATTTAGCTTTTTATATAAACATTGACAACGCTTTCGTTTTGTGGGATTAATTAATCGTTTGCAGGATTTAATGAGTATTTCACATTTTAGTCCCGTTCAAAATAAACGGGATTTGGACATTTGAAGGAATATTTTAATAGGATTCACATGAGCAGAACAAAACTTCCAATTACACGATACTATAAAGTTTATGAAATAAACATTAAACTTTTCCATTTTAAATTATAATGTTCCGAATAGAATTTATTTAACTTTGTAATAAAATTTTAGTTATAGGGAATAAAATAAACATTTCACTATACATAAAAATGAATACTGTATAATTGTTAAGACTTAAATATTTTGTTTTTGAATCACGTTGGAATCAAACAGTACTTGAACATTTGAAGGAACACCACAATATGATTGATTCAACGTAATAGTGTTTTTTTTTACAAAAGTTATTTATCTTAGGGTTTAGAACATTAAACATGCATTCAATTTGCTTCCATTTTGGAAGCAAATTTAAATTGTAAATTTAGTGGAACGGAACCATCTTCAGCAAAAGTGGAACCAGGAGTCAATCTAGTAACAAGATCTTCCAATTCATCTAATACAAAATGTTGATCTGTCGTCAATTAAACAAGTGAAACTAAACACAACTCACAGTGAAAAGTTGTCCAAAACCTTAAAAACCTAATCAATGTTTTTTTCACGGGTGAACAGTTAACATATGTATCCACATAATACGATCACATATAGACCAATCTCATTATCACAGCTGTGGGGGCAGCTGAATCTGAAGTTTTATATAAACAACTCACAATGAGACACAAGGGATCTCATAATCTTTGTGTGCTCTATGAATGAAAGAAACATTTTTGACTCCTGCTGTAAGCACAGATACTACATCCAGATATGTTAATTATATTGGTGCAATATTTACTAAACTGAACAATTGCTAATATATCTAATTAATTGGTTTATCCGAAGACCAAAAACTTACAATAAATTAAAAAATATATGTAGTATTTTGGTAATGTTCCCGGATTTTAAATCTAGTGTAACATTTAACTTAATATTTGGTTATTAGGCTATCATCAAAAAACCTTGCCGATTTTTGCTTATTTTAAAATAAATTGTATTTATTTATATAGATACGCTGAACACTTTATCAGTTTCTTTTACATTAATTTACTTTTATAGGTTCGGGAGCAGGTTATGCATAGCTTTCGAAGCAACACACATTCGAAATAAAGAGAGAATCGACTATTATTAATATTAAGATCAAATTTGAATTATTAAAAAAAATTAATAACTCACATTTAAAAAAAATTATCTTACCATTCTTCATTACACCTTTTCCCATTTCACATCAACATTAAAAAAATTAGGAAAAATCGAATTGAGATAGCACAAAATTTGTCTTTAATAATATATAATAGCTTAAAAATTAAATTATTTTTCCAAAGCACAAACCCGTACAAGAAGAAAAGGAAAAATGTAGTCGCATACTTCATAGTTTATTGAAGGTTCAGAAAGAACAAAGAGAAGAATAGGTAAATAGAGAGCTCACTACAGTTTTGAAGAACTATCATATGCGACGCAAATGAGTTTACGTAATTTTGGAGAAATTAATGCATCTCAAATATTGAAAGAAATAACTTTAACTTTTCGCAAGAGAGCGTTAAAGTATTTAATTGTTTTTATAAAACATGGAGACCTAATGCAAACTAGGAGCTAATGAAGACCTGTACTTAATTCCCAAAGGTTTAACAAAATCTCATTAGATTTTTTTAAAAACACTTATATGAGATGGGAAACAATAGATATAACCCTTAAAATAAAATTTTAAAAAATATTATAATAGTTATTATAAAGATTACATTATAACTCACTGAAACACTAAACTGTATATATGGCACATTAAAGTTATAAAAATTAAATATTTATTATAAATATATTAGATATGGCAATAAAAATGTAACATGTTTTAAAAGCCCTTATTTGTGCCATAAATGTGTTACAATTAGTTTAATATTGCCTTTTCATTTCTTTTCTACAAGATAAAATTAGTTTGAGAAATTTAGGATGTGATTAAAGACAGAAAAGGGGTTTTGGTCAGCTTTTCCAGCATTTGGTCCCACTGTGCAACGTGTTGAAATTAAAAATAAGACTTTTTTGGGAATCAAACAATATTTCACCTATTATATTAATATTACTACATAATTGTTAATCTAAGTTAAATTGTGAAACAATGCACATTACTTTGTAGTTTCAAAAATTTCGGTGAAAAAATTACGAACATTTGAGGAAACTCTCCTCTGATTGAAGCAACCATTTTTAATAATAAGGCATTAGTTTCCCCAGTTCTTTTTTCAACATAAACGGAAGAATTTTTATCTGCGAACGAAATTTCAATTAAATTTCAACACTAATCCATCTTTCAAGTACTTAATCCTAACCATCAGTCCGATAAAAAAAATTAAATGAAGAATTTCACCACATTAGAACACCGCACTACACAAAAATGCAAGTAACGGTAATTTTTTTTCCAGAATCGAAACTCTTGCTATTGATGTGATTTCGATAAGGCTCCATCACCGTCGAAGGTGAATTTCGGCTCGTTTTGAAATCTTTCTAGAGAGAATTCTTTTATCAGTTGCCTGATTTGGGTGGAAGTGATTTAATAGTGGAATGTCCACTGCGCAGCAACTTGTCATTCCAATCTGTCGACATGGAAGGTCATCGTTGCGTCCGCGCCAGGCGACCCGTTACTGCGAACACAAAATCCAATTAATTCTTTACCGTGAAAAGAAATCGGGATTTAAGTCATGTTTTATAGCGAAATGATAGAAATATTTATGTACAATTTACCGGAAGTCATTTTGGTCAAGTTCCAGATGGAATTGACCTACTCAAAGTTCCGTATATCGATCCATAAATAGAAATATGAATTGGTATGACATTGGTCACATGTAGTGTATGTTAACTGATTGTATTTGATTTATATTCACTTTAAATTGTTAGTTACCCAACCTGTATGGTCGCCGTGGTCTAATCAGGCTGATGAGGATAAAGGCATTTGATGGAATGAAGCATTAATGAACATTTAAATGGGATGGTATTTAATGGCATGTCCTCTAGGAATGTTCCATAGATTTCAGTTTGGTCAAGTTCCAGATGAAGTTGACTTACTTAGTGTTCCATATCCGATCCATAAATAAAACTACTTAATGGTATGACATTGGTCAGCCTCTGCACTGTATGTTAACTGATTGTATTAGATTTATATTCACTTTAAATTGTTAGTTATTCAACCTGTACGGTCGCCGTGGTCTAATCAGGCTGATGAATATAAAGGCATTTGATGGAATGAAGCATTAATGAACATTTAAATGGGATGGTACTTGATGGAATGTCCTCTGGGAATGTCCCGTACGTTTCAATTTGGTCATGTTCCAGATGAAGTTGACTTACTCAATGTTCCATATCCGATTTATATATATAGAACTACTTAATGCTATGACATTGGTCAGCATCTGCAATGTATATCAATAGATTGTGTTTGGATTCATCTTCACTTTAAAGTGTCAGTTATCCAACCTGTACTGTCGCCGTAGTCTAATAACGCTGTTGGTGATAAAGGCATTTGATGGAATGAAGCATTAATGAACATTTAAATGGGATGGCATTTAAAGGAATGTCCTCTGGGAATGCTCCTTAGATTTTAGTTTGATCAAGTTCCAGATAAAGTTGACCTATTCAATGTTCTGTACCCGATCTATAAATATAACTATGAATTGGTATGACTTTGGTCACATGCAGTGTATGTTAATTGATTGCGTTTGGATTCATGGATTCATCTTCACTTTAAAGTGTTAGTTATCCAACCCGTACGGTCACTGTGCGCTAATCACACTGATGGGGATGAAGGCATTTGATGGGATGGAGCATTAATGAATAATTAATGGGATGTTATTTAATGGAATGTTCTCTGCGCATGTCCCGTACATTTAATTTTGATCAAGTACCACTTGAAATTGACACACACTATGTTCCGTAGCCAATTATAAATAGCTATATAATATAGTATTAAATTGATTAGTTAATTAACGTCACACGACAGCCACACGGTTCGGATATTGGCAACGGTTTGGGATCTATCTGAAAGAGAAGACCCGGGAACTCTGCCACGTATTTTTGAACCATGGTCAGATGATGAGGGCAACTCCCGAACTGGCACCCGACGCTACCTCAATAGGCGTCAAAGCGTTGGACCACGATGGATTTAACGACGTGCACCTGCAGAGTTCCCGGGTCTTTCATTTGAATTAGATAGACCCGGAACAGTCGCCAATAGCCCACTGTGCAGTTCTAGTACGACGTATATTCAATCAACCAAAACCTTACACAAGAAAATTGCATATAAATGTACCTAAATTCCAAAGTATTATAAAATCATAAATGGATATATTTCCTAATAGAAGCAAACAATAACTAATATTCATTCATGCCATAAATGTTTCACAAATTGCATAACATTAATAAAATTTAAGTAAAATCTGTATTTACGAGTGATTTGTAATTTTACACATACACCTGTTCTACTAGATTACATCAGAACCGTTAATTCTACTTTCGAGTTAGTATTTGCATATCTTCCCTTACTATTAAGCTTTGAATGTGCTTTTGAATACTACATGATACATAATGGTATTGATATAAAGCATACAATTTATAGATGTTATTTAAAATGTTCATTATTTTACTTAAAATTACTTAGTACAGTCTGCTAAATTGAGTGGAATTTTCTTTTAGTATTTATATATCGTAGGGTGAGTACTACAACTAGGTAGCTACTATGTAATTCCTATGTAGTTACCTAGTTATAGTACTCACCCTATGATATGAGTATGTTAGAAGTCATACTTGTGTAATAATAATTATAAGCTATCAGATAAGAGGACATTGGGGTTCATTCTACTTTCGAGTTATTTGCATGTCTTCCTGTACAATAAAGCCTTTGAATGTACGTTAGAATAATACATCATAAATAATGGTATTCATATAAAGAATACAATTTATAGATGTTATTTAAAATGTCCATTATGTTACTTAAAATTATTTAGTACAGCCACTGCGTGGAATTTTCATTAGAAGTTTTATGTCGTAGGGTGAGTACTATACAACTAGATAACTACTATGTAATTCCTATGTAGTTACCTAGTTGCAGTACTCACCCTATGATATGAGTATGTTAGAAGTCATACTTGTGTAATAATAATTATAAGCTATCAGATAAGAGGACATTGGGGTTCATTCTACTTTCGAGTTATTTGCATGTCTTCCTGTACAATAAAGCCTTTGAATGTACGTTAGAATAATACATCATAAATAATGGTATTCATATAAAGAATACAATTTATAGATGTTATTTAAAATGTCCATTATGTTACTTAAAATTATTTAGTACAGCCACTGCGTGGAATTTTCATTAGAAGTTTTATGTCGTAGGGTGAGTACTATACAACTAGATAACTACTATGTAATTCCTATGTAGTTACCTAGTTGCAGTACTCACCATATGATATGAGTATGTTAGAAGTCATACTTGTAATAATAATAATAAGCTATCAGATAGGATAATATTGGGGTTAATTCTACTTACGAGTTATTTGCATATCTTCTGTACAATAAAGCCTTTGAATGTGCGTTCGAATAACACATGATGAATAATGGTATTCATATAAAGAATACAATTTATAGATGTTATTTAAAATGTCCATTATGTTACTTAAAATTATTTAGTACAGCCACAGCGTGGAATTTTCATTAGAAGTTTTATGTCGTGGGGTGAGTACTATACAACTAGATAACTACTATGTAATTCCTATGTAGTTACCTAGTTGCAGTACTCACCATATGATATGAGTATGTTAGAAGTCATACTTGTAATAATAATAATAAGCTATCAGATAGGATAATATTGGGGTTAATTCTACTTACGAGTTATTTGCATATCTTCTGTACAATAAAGCCTTTGAATGTGCGTTCGAATAACACATGATGAATAATGGTATTGATATAAAGAATGCAATTTATAGACGTTATTTAAAATGTCCATTATGTTACTTAAAATTATTTAGTACAGCCACAGCGTGGAATTTTCATTAGAAGTTTTATGTCGTGGGGTGAGTACTATACAACTAGATAACTACTATGTAATTCCTATGTAGTTACCTAGTTGCAGTACTCACCATATGATATGAGTATGTTAGAAGTCATACTTGTAATAATAATAATAAGCTATCAGATAGGATAATATTGGGGTTAATTCTACTTACGAGTTATTTGCATATCTTCTGTACAATAAAGCCTTTGAATGTGCGTTCGAATAACACATGATGAATAATGGTATTCATATAAAGAATACAATTTATAGATGTTATTTAAAATGTCCATTATGTTACTTAAAATTATTTAGTACAGCCACAGCGTGGAATTTTCATTAGAAGTTTTATGTCGTGGGGTGAGTACTATACAACTAGATAACTACTATGTAATTCCTATGTAGTTACCTAGTTGCAGTACTCACCATATGATATGAGTATGTTAGAAGTCATACTTGTAATAATAATAATAAGCTATCAGATAGGATAATATTGGGGTTAATTCTACTTACGAGTTATTTGCATATCTTCTGTACAATAAAGCCTTTGAATGTGCGTTCGAATAACACATGATGAATAATGGTATTGATATAAAGAATGCAATTTATAGACGTTATTTAAAATGTCCATTATGTTACTTAAAATTATTTAGTACAGCCACAGCGTGGAATTTTCATTAGAAGTTTTATGTCGTGGGGTGAGTACTATACAACTAGATAACTACTATGTAATTCCTATGTAGTTACCTAGTTGCAGTACTCACCATATGATATGAGTATGTTAGAAGTCATACTTGTAATAATAATAATAAGCTATCAGATAGGATAATATTGGGGTTAATTCTACTTACGAGTTATTTGCATATCTTCTGTACAATAAAGCCTTTGAATGTGCGTTCGAATAACACATGATGAATAATGGTATTGATATAAAGAATGCAATTTATAGACGTTATTTAAAATGTCCATTATTTTACTTAAAATTATTTAGTACAGCCACTGCGTGGAATTTTCATTAGCTTGAATAAGTAGTGAAGTGAATACTATACAACTAGGTAAATACTATTTAATTCTTATTTACTTAGTTGTAGTACACACCCTATGATATGAGTATGTTAGAAGTCAAACTCATAAAAATAATTATAAGTTATCATATAGGATGCCATGGGTTTAATTCTACTTTCGAGTTCTTTGTATATCTTCCTGTACAATAAAGCCTTTGAATGTACGTTCGAATAATACCAAATAAATAATGGTATTGATATAAAGCATAAAATGTATAGATGTTATTTAAAATGTCCATTATTTACTTAAAATTATTTAGTACAGCCACTGCGTGGAATTTTCATTAGCATGTATATGTAGTGGGTTTAATACTATACAACTAGGTAAATGCTATGTAATTTTTATTTACTTAGTTGTAGTACTCACCCTATGATATGAGTATGTTAAAAGTCAAACTCTAATAATAATTATAAGCTATCATATAGGATGCCATGGGTTTAATTCTACTTTCGAGTTCTTTGTATATCTTCCTGCAAAATAAAGCCGTTGAATGTACGTTCGAATAGTACATGATAAATAATGGTATTGGTATAAAGCATAAAATGTATAGATGTTATTTAAAATGTCCATTATTTTACTTAAAATTATTTAGTACAGCCGCTGCGTGGAATTTTCATAGTATGTATATGTAGTGGGGTGAGTACTATACAACTAGCTAAATACTATGTAAATCTTATGTACTTAGTTTTAGTACTCACCCTATGACATGAGTATGTTAGAAGTCAAACTCGTAATAATAATTATAAGCTATCAGATAGGATGCCATATTGAGGTTAATTCTACTTTCGAATTCTTTGTATATCTTCCTGTACAATAAAGCCTTTGAATGTACGTTCGCATAATATCAAATAAATAATGGTATTGATATAAAGCATAAAATGTATAGATGTTATTTAAAATGTCCATTATTTTACTTAAAATGATTTAGTACAGCCATTGCGTGGAATTTTCATTAGTATGAATATGTAGTGGGTTGAGTACTATACAACTAGGTAAATACTATTTAATTCTTATTTACTTAGTTGTAGTACACACCCTATGATATGAGTATGTTAGAAGTCAAACTCATAAAAATAATTATAAGTTATCATATAGGATGCCATGGGTTTAATTCTACTTTCGAGTTCTTTGTATATCTTCCTGTACAATAAAGCCTTTGAATGTACGTTCGAATAATACCAAATAAATAATGGTATTGATATAAAGCATAAAATGTATAGATGTTATTTAAAATTTCCGTTATTTTACTTAAAATTATTTAGTACAGCTATTGCGTGTAATTTTCATTACTATTTATATGTCTTGGTATGAGTACTATACCACTAGATAACTACTATGATAATTCCTATGTAGTTACCTTGTTGTAGAACTCACCCTATGATATGTGTATGTTAGATGTCAAATTCGTAATAATAATTCAATGGGCGAGATTAAAAAGAAAACGATTCCAATTGGAGAGGAATATTCCCTTGGAATCTTTTCCTTTTTAATCTCACCCATTCAATTATAAAAGATACCAGATCGGATGCTAATGGGAGTAAATATTTCGGAATTTAAAATTTTTAAATTCTAAAATTTAAAGTAAATTTTTCAAATTTCTGTCAATTTATACGATTAGATATAATAGATTAAGAATATTATTTCAGAACCATATTTAAAATGAATTTTTGTTATCTCCTAGTGAATGATTGAAAACTGGGTTTTGATTTTAAACTGATCATCTTATATAGTGAACGATTTATGTTTTAAAGTTTGATTGAGTACTGTTGCAATAGAACTACGAAATTTTGCTGTTGGCGCCGATATGGGGTTAATCTTTGAAAAATATACTCGAAACGATGAAGAAACGTTCTTGAATATTCTTCCTTTAGAATATTCTTTAATTCAATGTTACTCAAATTTGATGATTATTTCCGGAAATATATGGTCAGGTAGAAAATTGTTTGTAAATTGACGATATGTTTTAATTTTTTTGCAAAAATTCTGAAAGCGACGAAATTTTCAATAATTTTCGACGAAAAAATCGCGTTATAGAAAATTTGTTAAGAAATACATCTCAATTATTTTCGACAAAAATGTTTATTTCTGGAAATTTTTGTTTCAAATTTCAAAAATGATTAAGCACAAAATAACTTGATGTGTTAAATTTTTGACAGCGTCTAAGGCTATCGACATACTAGAACCCCCGATTATAAGTATGGGAATTCGATTATTTAGTAATACATTCTTAAAATTATACTCTCAGTTTTAAGAATACAGCGATTGTCAAGTACAATTTCGTCAATTTTGACAATTGTTTCGTCGGTGAATCACTTGATTTTTTGACGAAACAAGAATCTTCATATTTTTAACGAAACTAATTTACTCATATTCCTTTCCGGGGTTTCTTTTTTATACGTATATTTTATAAGAGCGACGTACGTATATTATATACAAACCTGTCTGGCATGGTGGATTCAGGGTTGAACTTCGGGCCGAAAGATCCGCGATTCGAGTCGGCCCATCTATGAGTATATCGTTCTCAATTTTGACTCAATTAATTTCTTGAAAAAAAAAGAATTTTTTTTTTCTCAATTTGAAGAAATATTAAATCGGAGCATATAGCAGGCCTCTGTTTCGTCAAATATGACGAAAGTTTCTTCAAATATGATAATGTATTTTTAAAAGTGCATTGTTTTGTATTATTTTTGAGAAAAATAATTTTTACATTTTTTAAATGCGAGTACTGTATATACATTAGATACCGTACATTTGTACTTAAAATAAAAACGAGTAGATTTTGGTTTCAGTGGACTATTTTCATCAGAGTAGAAATGAAAACAAAAAATTTAATTTTTTCTATTTTATCTTATACGGATCAACCCCCCCAACCCCCCAAAAAGTTATTGGCATAGCTAGTGTTTACACGGCAATTGGGTTTCGTTTTTATACGTATATTTTATAAGAGCGATGTACGTATATTACATACAAGCCAATCTGGCATGGTGGATTGAAGGTTGAACTTCGGGCCGAAAGATCCGCGGTTCGATAAAGACCGTTTGTGAGTATATCGTTCTCATTTTTGAGTGAATTAATTTCGTGAAAAAAAAAACGATAAAAAAATAAGTTTTGTCAGTCTGACGAAATATTTCATCGGAGCCTCTGTTTCGCAAAAATGACGAAAGGTTCTTCAAATATGAGCAAGCATTTACAACAGTGCATTATTTTGTATTATTTTTGAGAAAAATAGTCTTTACATTTTTTTAAATGCGAGTACTGTATATATATTAGATACCGTACATTTGTACTTAAAATTAAAACGAATAGATTTCGGTTTCAGTAGACTATTTTCATCAGAGTATAAATGACAAAAAAAAAATTGGTTTATCTTAAACGGTACCCCCCAAAATGGTTATTTGCATATTTAGTGTTTACACGGCAATTGAAATAAATCCTACTTACCACAATGGTGTTGATTCCTATTCGTAGTAGGGGGAAGCACGCTTGCGACTGATTGTTACAGTGCGATGAATTGGTAAGAGCGTCCAAATTCAGACGCTTTTCTGTTATGTGTACAGCTGAAAATACGGTCGACTAGACTCGGTTGGGCAAGTTCATTTTCACACACAGCCTCACAAACCTCGAAAGGTCGAGGATGCAGATCCTTATACAAATCAACAATTTATTTGTGTCTTCGTTTATACAAGGGGAAGAAACGGAACACTTTAAGTGACGTTTTCATGTCTGTCAGGAATTTGTCTAGAAGCAATTTTAAAATATGCCTTTAAAAAAAAATCCTTTACCACCAAAAATTTCTATTTTCTATCGAAATTTTTCGTTTTCTGTGGAAATTTTCCATTATTTTTTAACGAAAAATTGAGGCTTTCCATAATAAATTTTCCATTTTCTATAGAGATTATTTCATTTTCTACAGAAATTTGACCAATTCTACAGAAAAATTTCCACTTTTCGCAGAACATTTTGTCACTTTTCTATAGAATTTTTTTTATTTTCCACAGAAGTTTTCTGTTTCCCACAGGAAATATTTCCTATTCTAAAAAAACATTTCAATTTTTGATAGAAAAAAATTCCATAGAAAGTGTTTGAGCGTTTGTAATATGTAAATGTAATTTTCTAAAATAAACTGAAACATCGAGTTTTACTTCCAAACATTTTTCTAGTTTTATTGAGAGAAAATAAAACGATTACAGTATAGATGTTCCCTTACAAAGAATATATATGGAGTACACTGTAATATGTAAAATTTAAATTTATTACAGTGACACAGGGAAATGTTCGTTTTCCAGAGAAATTGTTATGCAGAAAATTTGAAAACTTCCTAAAATTTTCAGTCTTTTAAAAGGTTTAATGCTGAAAAATTCAAAAGTGAAGACATATCTTTAAAGAATCAGTGTCAATTCGTTTTTTTTTTTTTAATTATACAGTTTTCAACAACAAAAAATATTATTAGAGATTTTTATAGATGATTTTTTTTAAATGAACAGGCAGTTATTAAAAGCCCTCCTATTTTCAAATCTAATAAGTATAAATACATAGAGAGCTCGAATAGTTTTCCAGAAAATTACTTTTGTCTCTATACATCCTAGTTGAAGGAAATAATCAAACGCCTTTCCTAAATCCCAAACTTCTTAAATAAACAAGAGCCCCAGTTGCTCAGTGGATAAGGCGTTCAGCTACTAATCAAAGGATTGGTGGTTCGAATCCGTGCGATGGACTTGACAAAGAAAAGTAAATGAGTAGTGATCTTGCGATCGGAGGGTTGCCAGCCTCGCTACAAAAATACTACAAAGTCGTCCAGAACATCCAACAAATTATACTCCCGAGACAAAATAAAGGTGTATGCCACTAGTATGCCGCATATATGCCGCATACATGTGGCATACGTATGCCTCGTATGCCCTGTGAGAATATCCCATATTACTCTGGCATACGGAGGTGGTATGCGACATGTATGCGCCTGGCATATCACCTCCGTATGCGACATGTATGCGCCTGGCATATCACCACCGTATGCGACATGTATGCGCCTGGCATATCACCTCCGTATGCGACATGTATGCGGCTGGCATATCACCTCCGTATGCGACATGTATGCGGCTGGCATATCACCTCCGTATGCGACATGTATGCGTCTGGCATATCATCTCCGTATGTGACATGTATGCTGTTGGCATATCACCTCTGCATGCTACATGTATGCGGCTGGCATATCACCTCTGTATGCGACATGTATGCGCATCGCATCAATTGTGAAGGTTACATGACGGCTTTTTTCCACGATTTTTAGATTAACTTTTGAATAAAATATCAATATTATTATTATTTCACATTTGGTGGACAGTATAATGCTACTTTCTTTGTTTGGGAACAGTAATTACTTTAAATATAAATATTTTTTTAAAGTTTTGTGGCATGAAATGTAATAAGAAAAAGTACTGTTTAAATAAAAGTTACTTACAAGATTTAAAAAAATAATCTCAATGTATGACTTTATAATTTCATATGAATATAATTATATGTAGGACATGTAGTGTTTAGTTAGCAAAACTAATTTATCTGTCTTTTAACTTAAAATTGATTTTTCTTAAAAAGTATTTCTTTGAAGCTCAAATTTCTACTTTAATAAATGTAAAACTATCCTATGTATATTCATATGAAATTAAAAAGTCATACATTGAGATTTTATTTAAATCTTGTAACTTTTATTTAGAGAATATTTTTTCTTATTACATTTCATGCTACAAAACTTTTTTAAAAGCACTTATATATAAAGTAATTACTGTTTCCAAAAGAAAAAAATAGCATTATACTGTCCACCAAATGTGAAATAAAAATAATAAATATGTATATTTTTTTTTCAAAAGACAATTTAATATCAGGGAAAAAAAAGCCTCCAAGTAATCTTTACCAAGGTTTATACTCTGCTTAAAATCTGAAACCTGCACCTGGGCTTAACATGTATTATAAATTAATTTGTATTAGGAATACTCTACGTAGTATAAATTAAAATTTTGATCTCAAGGAACTCATTTCTATCAATTGAAAAATAATGGCTAATAACACTCAATAGAAAGTTTAGTGGTTCTGACAAGAAACACACTACTATATAAATTTTGCATTTTGACTGAACAAAATTTTTGTATTTTTGTGTAGACTCAACTCATCAAAAAGTAAGGCTGTAATATGACAACGAGGCATCAAGTTTTTTTTTATCCCTTGTAATAGGTTTTCAGGGATATAGTAAAGAAGTTAGTTCTATGAACATATAAATTATAGTTCTAGTATATAAAGTGACACACTATGTGTCTGTATAATTTTGTTTAGTATATATTTGAGAGGAGAAACATGTATTTGAGCAGAAAAGTTTACACCTTACCTGTTGATAATAAATTTAAAGAGTAAGAATATTTTTATTTACATTAGTTTTTAATGTTTTATAGTTATTGCTCACAAAAGAAATTAACTTTAAAATTGTTTTTATAGTAACATTGTTTAAGCAAATAGACAATATGTTTGGAATATAGACAGTTACTTATTTTGTTCAGGAAGAATCTTTTCATGATGATGTCAATTTTTATTTTACATTTTAACTCTAGTAATCTTTGTAGTACCATAATAATATATAAAGAATATTTAGAAAATTTTATCAAAGATAATTTTGAGAGAAAGTTATTGTATTATTTATCAGAAAAACAAACTATCGAAAGTTAATGCAATAAAGTGTAATTTTTTAAATATTAATTAAAGTACTTTAATTAAAGTATTTACTTAAAGTACCATAGTGTAAATAATATTTAGAAAATTTTATCAAAGATAATTTTGAGAGAAAAAGTTATTGCATTATTTATCAGAAAAACAAACTATCGAAAGTTAATGCAATAAAGTGTAATTATTGCAATTCTTTTAAATATTAATTGAAGTACTTTAATTATAATTTGCATTAAATGATCTTTTAAACATTTAAAGTAGCTGATAAAGAAAGACCGCGGACTATTTTTGAAATGGTGCTCTACTTTTGGAGAAATTCGAATAATATTTAAAAATTTACTTCGTACGATACATTTAATTGGATAATTCTCAGATATAAATTTTTAACAATTTGAAATGTCTCATAAAAATTCATTTCTTTAAAATATAAAGACATTTTTATGTTTAGATAAAACTCATAATACACATTTTTTTTTTAATTTTAGCTTCAAAGCTAACTTTTTTTGAAGAAAAAAATAATACTGATTTATAATAAATAAAAATTTATTCTTAAACTTTTTATTTAAAAAACATAAAATTGGAATGAACAATGTTTATTTTTAAATAAAATACATATTAAAAATATTCATACATATTAAAATATATTTCATAAAATTCCTAGATAAAGTTAACATGTAGCAATTTTGGAGTTAAAAAATAATTTTAAAAAACCTTTTCAAGTTTGTAAATCCTTCAATGTAGAGAGATGAAGGAATATCGGTATAATCCAAATTCAAATTCTGAGATGAGAACACATTACTGCTGTGGATTTTTTTTTAGAGAAACTTTTCTCGGTCATGACAGAAGATACATTCACAGGCTTATTTTCACCACTGCTCGACCTCGACCGGACAAAGTGTAGGACCGTAGCCCACACTGCGTTACGGAGGCAAGAAATATCTTGGTCCCATTATTCTAAATTGGCACTTTGGATTTGTACTCCATCACAGTCACTGTCTTCAACTCCTCTGTAAGGAGATTAGCAGGAACAACATTCTTTTCCTTGGTTTTCGACTATAACTGGAAAAAGCCGTTAGCCATTGCACTGCACGTCAAGAAGTTGCAAGCCTAATCCAGACGAAATGCAAAATGGCTACCTACTTCCGCGTTGTTTCTCTCATTGCGTAATTCACCCACACATGTTTGCAACTCGTGACCGTGTTAAGTGGAAGTGAAACCATAGATATTTACGACTCAACTTAACTTATACATCCAATTATAAAGTTGTAGACATCGACAAAATGTTGCAATAAATTTGATCGAAATCATAAACATTGAAAAACTATGCCTTTAGTTGATTATGCCAATGCCATTCCCCGGGATAGCCCGACGCACAGGGGGGCTCCCTCCCCCCCCCCCCCCCCAATATTCTGGAAACCCATAAAGTAGGGAATTTCAACTTCTAAAAACCCCGAGTTGGGAAAATTTATGCCTGATGGAAATTACATTATTAACAAATGAAAGCTAGAGAAGATTAGAAACTTGTAAGATTACATTTAAATCGACCTCAAAACGTACACTGCATTGGAATATGGGTGTAACAAATCAATGCTTGTGAGATAACTGTTTAATATATATATATATATATATATATATATATATATATATATATATATATAAATATGAAAAATATCGATAAGTAGGAACTGGGAATTTTCAGCACTGTTGAGTGGGAATTTCGAAACGTTAAGTTGGAAAATTTCTTATTTCAACTCCCCCCCTCACACACACACATACAAATGTGTAAAGGCGCTGCCCTGGGCTTCCACCTATAGCAGCTCATCAGGTCGAAAGCATGCTCGGCATATTTCTCGCATACTAAAAATAAGTCTGGCATACGTAGTGCATACACGCTGTATATTAATATTTTTATGAGTTTTATCATTCTGGATCTATTACTATAATGAAATGGTTTCAAGGAAGTATAATGTAACTAGAGATACTTAAAAATCATTTCACACAATTTTATAGTTTTAAACATTCATGTCGCAAAAAATTGGATCGAATTAGGAAGCGTATGCCGTTTGCATACACCGGGCATACCACCTCCGAAGGCATACACGCGGCATATTAATATTTTTGTCTCGGGAAAAATCAGTCTGGCATACGAAGGCATACACGTGGCATATTAATATTTTTGTCTCGGGAAAAATTAATCTGGCATACGGAAGGCATACACGTGGCATATTAATATTTATGTAACTAGAGATACTTAAAAATCAACTTACACAATTATATAGTTGTAAACATTAATGTCGCAATAAATTAGATCGAAATCGGCATCATATGCCGTTCGCATACACCGGGCATACCACCTCCGAAGTCATAATTTCGATGGCAAATGTGGCATACATCTCGCATACGAACAATCGGCTGGCATACGAAAGGCATACACGCGGCATATTAATATTATTGCATCTGGATCGTAATAGGAAGCATATGCCGTTCGCATACACCGGGCATACCACCTCCGCGTTCATCAGTTCGAGGGCATATGTGGCATACATCTGGCATACGAAAAATCGGCTGGCATACGGAAGGCATACACTTGGCATACGAAACTTTTTGTCTCGGGCTGGCGAGTATACGGGACTGTTGCACGATAAATCTGATCGGGGTCCAATGTCCTGACGCCTATTGAGGTTGCGTTGGGTGCCAGCTCAGGTGTTGTCCTCGTCATCTGACCATGCTTCAAAAATACGAGGCATCGTTCCCAGGTCTTTCCTTTGAGATAGGCCCCGAACCGTCGCCAATAGCCCACTGTGCAGCTCTAGTGCGACGTTAATTAAACAAAACAAAACTAAACCTTAAATAAACAATCAACTTTAATAACTCATTTCAGTGTCAAATGAAGTAATTAAATAAATAAAAATACCCTGATCTAATTTTAGGAAATTAAATGCATACAACAGGTATTCAGACTTAGCCCTAGCATTCAAAACATCATTTACGGCATATTTGTACTTGATGGGGTTTGTTATGTTTTAGAACATAATTGCATGTTCCCTGTTTAGATTAGATAAGATAAATAGTTGTTGATAAACACATTGTTTCAAAACATTTTCTTTCTTGATCTGAACGCTTTTAACAAACATACATAAACATAGTTGGCTGTTTGAACAGCGTCATACAATGTGTAAATGACGACGATTCGGGATCCATCCCGCAGAAAAAATCAGGGATGAACTATGGTCAGATGACGAGGACAACACCTGATCTGGCACCCCACCCACATGCGACGTTTGATCCACGACATATTTAACGTGCACCATTCCCATATACACGGTGGATGTTTTTTACCTGACGACAAGGAACGAAACTGAAAACCGATTGCGAGTTCGCTGAATTCTCAACGTCGAGATTTGAACCATGACCCTCCTGTTATCAGTCCGTTACTGAACCCCTGGACCACCAAATGTTCGAAATAAACAAGGAAATATTAAACTGGGTAGTAGATATTTATTGCTAATAAAAGAAGGTCAACAAAAATAATATGACATCACGCTAAATTGACGTTCACCATAATTAAATGTTAAATACGCAACTTGCTAAATAGTATTTTCCTTCCAGAAATAAAAACCTTATATGAGTATCCCAGATGCAAAACGTGCTATATCCAATTTTTTTTTTTTTAAATGGCATCATTAGCATTTTATCAATTTTAAATTCAAGTTTAAAATATGATAAAGGAGCAAAAATCATAATTTACTAATAAAAGATTTAAAAAGAAGTCACTTAGAAGCAAAAGTAGTAATATCCACACTGGATACAGAATCAAAACGAGTTATATCCATGAACGAGTTTTCAAATTGGTTGGAATATGGACATGCCAGGTTTTGTTTCTCAAACAAAAACAAAATGGCGACGAATACATTTGAAAAAATAATTCAATTCTTCACCTGGTTGCAAAAAACGTTACGCGAAAATGAAAATTTAGATTATAACTTATTAAATGATCTGAGCACTTACGCATTTTAGAGAAAAGTTCATGTTCTTTATCTTTAGTTTTACAAAAAAAAAAATATTAGTTTTATTAAAAATAGTTAAATTTACACAGTTTTCGAGAACAACTCCAAAAGGTTAAAAATGCATATAGCTGCTTTTACATATGGACTACTCATATTATCAACTGACATTGAAATGTTACTTGCAATATACGCTCTTAAATATAGGTATTCAAAATAAATAAAATGTACTCATTTTTGAATACATTCGATGCCTATCATGGCTCCGAATACATAAGTTTCAATTTTGAAAAAGACATGTACTTAAAAATGAGTACAATGGGTATACATGAATAAAAAGAGCAGATGCTAGCCTACATATACGCTGCCTTCATAAATCACTTTCAATAAATGCCAGTAATTACAACGAAGATTTACCGGGTATTTTACTGCAGGCGCCTCTGTTCAGAGCCTTATCCGTTAAGCTGAAGGGCGACGTGAAGAAGTTAAAAACAGAACAAATGTTGTACCAAAAGAATGGGAAGTAAGATAATTGAATTGTAATAACTCAGTTTCCATTTAAGCAATCGATATCAAATAATGGGGAAAACCATCTTCTGAGCAACTATTTTAAGTTTGTCAGGTCGCTTTGTTAAGATGAATTGAACAGAAGCTGATATTAGCAATGTTAAATCACATTGCTCATTTTTGCGAAAGTACGATTACTTAAATTTGATTACGTAATCGCTAATTTACCATGAAATTGTACTCAAAGAAAAACGAGTACAGTACTTTCATGTACTAATTTTAAGCACTTTTTTGTACAGTGTAAACAAATGCAATTCGGAAGCGGAAGCGTTTGAGCTGGAAACTGATTGCGCGTCGGCCATATTGCAACTATAAAAATTGATTTCTACTATTGAAACCAGTGATTCCCAAATCGTGTTGGGCCGACTACTGGTGGTCCGTGAGATTGGAGGTTCAAAAAGGTCGGTGTTTGTTTTTTCCATCATCAAAATACAACTATTTTGTTTATTTAGGCAAAAATGCAGTCGTTGTTTAATATGTACCAATTAATTTCTTAGAAACTTAGAAAACAATTTAAATATTAAATAAGCATAAACAACATGTCGGTGAATACATTTGCAGAAACAATTCTTCACCCGGTTGTAAAAAAAGTTATGTGAAAACTAAAATTTAGATTATAATTTATTAAGCAATCTGAGCACTTACACATTTTAGTGAAAAGTTCTTGTACTTTATTTTTACAAAAAAAATATATTATTTTTATTAAAAATAGTTTAGTTTTGACAGTTTTCGCGATTTACTCTAAAATGCTAAAAAAAGAAGCATATACTACTTTTTCATACGGACTAGATGTTATCAATTGACATCGAATATTATTTTCAATATAAACTAATGTAAATCGTGAGCGGTAGCGTTTGAGCTGGAAACATATTGAAACTATAAAACTTGATTTCTCTATTGAAACCAGTGATTCCCGACTACTGGTGGTCCGTGAGAAGGATGGTACAATAATGTCGGTGGGTTTATTTTTCCCATCATCAAAATACAACTATTTTAGTTATTTCGGGAAAAAGAACAATCGTTGTTTAATATGTACCTATACATTTCTTAGAAACTTTAAAAAAAATTTAAATATAAAATAAGAAATTATATGCTTTTTTTTATTTAGTGAAACTATTCTACAGGTTTCTATGTTTTGGTTTTCTACTATGACGTGTAACCGGATTCTTAATAAATATGTTGGCGAAAGTCTCCTTTTTTTTTCTCGTTTTGTTGTTACTTTTTGTGATGATCCGTTGGCAATTTATGATTTCCCGTGTGTTTCAGGAAAAAAAACAGTTAAGTGGAATCGTTCCAGTTATTTTGAATAAGCGTTACTTTCATTTTTGCCTTTCTTCTTACTGTTCTTCCATTTTCAATTTGTCTTTTTTTATATACCACATTGCTTGGAGCTTGGCATTGACGTATAATTTTATAAATTTGAAATGATATCTTAATTAATTTAAATAATAAATTAACTATTTTATTCCATTTATTTTTGCAAAATAAATTTGTTATTCAACCCTCCTTGAATTATGTTTAGTATTTGAATTTTATTGAGTCTTATTAAAATATAGTTGTAAGCACTTTTTGTTCATATTCTAATTTGGTGGCCCGCGCTTTGTCCAATTTTCGAGTATGTTGTCCAATTGAAGATTGGGAACCCTGAATTGGACCACCTAGGCAAATTTAAGGTTGGGAACCATTCATTTATTTTTAACCTAATTTATTTAAAGATTAGGACTTGCTAATGTTTTGGTGCTTCCTTTAATATAAATTGAATAGCCAGGTTTAAAAAGGGAATAAAGACCAAAAACGGCAAAATGACTTTTGGGGCTTTTAAGTAACTTGAATTCAGCGTAAGGTTTAAGAAGGGAATGAATCTTGGACTTATTCCCTTCCTATGTTCCTAGGTTATCCCTACCCTTCTTAAGTAATTCCTAGGTTTAACCAGACGATTCAATTGCGTTCGTAGATGACATTCATAGTCTGTACTCTAATATAATGGAATGATAAAAAGTACATAATTAACCTAAGGTAAGGTGGAGTAAAATGTGTAGGAAAAATGAAATTTTTTCATTCAAAGCTAGTTTTCACTTTTTAAAAGTTATTAATATGAAACTTGCTTTGGTGTATTTATGCAATGTGATCCTTAATATAATATCTGAACATAATTCATAATTTTATTTTTAAATTTTAAATTGTTAAATTTTTATATTTTTTAATATTTTTGTAAATTTTAAAGTTTATTTTCTTTTAATTCAATAAATTTACGGAAAAAAACGAATAGGTGTCTAATGCTTTAGAGAAACATTGTTTGACAACAAATATGTTTTAAAATATGCTAATGCTGAAACTTTTTTTATATTATACTTTTTAATTTTAAAACAAGCTACGTTTAATTATTTTTCATTAAGTTGCTAATTTTATTCTTAGTTGGTTATTATAGGATCAAATTATCAAATTTGTTTAAAATTATACTTTTTATCACTTAAAATGCACAAAATTAAAATGCATGACAATCTTAAATGCACTTGAACTTTGGAATACAAATGTTTTTCGATAAAACCTGGAATCACATACACCCGCTTTCGCATTCCTTTATTGAATAATTATAAACATAAATAACAAATCAAAATTAATTTTACTATTTCAATCAATACACAATCAATTTACATTTTAATTTACATTAACTAAGCAATGTAATTTAAAGGGGAGATATGTAGAGCCATTAAATAATTATACCTATTAACCCAAAGTAAAAAAACAATTTAAATAGTCCAATCAATTTACATTGTTATCTTTAACAATGTAAAACAAAGGAGAAATATGTAACGCCATTCATTAATTACTAGCGTACCCGTGCGAGAATTCTCGCATAAACAATTCTGCTTGGCCCCACGTTGCTAGGAAACCCAAACAAACCATTGACATTTAAGAAATAAACGTAGGATTTGTCATTGGTCATGGAAATTTTCTTTCTTTTGATCCTCACTTGATAAGATTCGTCTTGTTTAAGAAGCGTAAAAAGGATCTATGCACCAGAAATAATATATATGATGATATCTATTAAACACAAGTTAAATATAATTTGAATATTTCAATCAATATACAGGGTGCGTTCCATAAGTAATGCGACCAATTTTTTCCTGACACGACTATACACTGCAGCGCCCTTTAATCTTTAACGGGCTAGGTGGAGGGGTTTATTAGCTTCATAAAGCACCCATTGTCAGTCGGCTCCAAGCTGCCGGAAAGACGGGGCGGGCGTGCGTTCTCCGAAGCCCGTTTTGAGCTTAATGTAACACGGCGCGATGGATGGAGCAATGGTACGCTATCAAATTTTGTGTTAAACTTGGGAAGTCCGCCACCGAAACGTTTCTATTAATTCAGCAGGCTTTTGGGAGTGATAGCTTGTCCAAATCACATGTAAACAGATGGCACAAGTCGTTCAAGGAGGCATAATCAAGTCCAGGATCAAAACAATGCTCATTTGTCTTCTTTGATGTCAAAGGCATTATCCAACACGAATTCGTACTTACCGGGACCACTGTGAACGCAGCTTTTAACTTGGAAGTGCTCAAAAGGCTGAAAAGGAGGGTCTTACACTGTTTAAGTGACATCAAGAACGCACGGAAACTTCATCACGAATGCGCCAAGCCATAGCGCCTTCGTTGTCAACGATTTCCTGGCCAGGGCCCATACCCCACTGGTTCCACAACCTCCCTACAGTACTGACCTGGCTCCCCCAGACTTTTTTTTGTTTCCTAGTATCTACGCAGGAGGGTGCTATTTTGAATATTTTTAACTAATTGTACGAATATGTCCAATAAATGATTTTTTATGAATTTGGTCGCATTACTATTACTACGCACCCTGTACAATAAATTTACATTTTATCATTAACAACGTAATACAATCGGGAGATATATAACCCAAAATCATTTGATTTTACGATTCAATTTGTATGGATTTGTTGCACATTGACTATATAATCTTGAATTAGCAAGTGTTTTTTAAATGCAAGAACACGACATTAATTATAAAGTCCCCCACAAGAAGTGAAAATATTGCACTCCATGTTTATTTCCCTTTCAGATGCTAAGACTATTGATACATGTGACTTTGACGTTAATCCTTAACCTAGTTGAGTTTGACGTTAATCTTAAATTAGCAAGTGTTCTTTAAATGCAAGAACACAACATCAATTATGAAGTTCCCACAAGAAGTGAAAATATTGCACTCAATGTTTATTTCCCTTTCCGATGCTAAGACTATTGATACATGTGACTTTGACGTTAATCCTTAACCTGGTAATGTGACAACAAAAAATGAAAATAAAAGTCTTCAAACAACGGAGTATGTAGCGTCACGCCCGAGCAGCTGAGTCTATTGCTTCTTAATATATGCGCATTCTGTCATTTCCATAATGTGCATAGCTGCTTTATGTCTTACTATTCTTATGAAGCACCTACCCTTATGAAATGACCTTTCATTAGACTCAAATTAATAGATGCAAAAATGTTGCTTATTTCTTTACTTTTTTGGTTCTATTACTTACAGAGGTGTCCGAGAATCGAAACTCTTTAAAACTCTACTTTTTGAAGAAGTTTTCTTATTTTTTTGTATTTTACTTTAATTTCTATCATGTTTTGTAGTTTCAATGACTACTTTATACTTAAAAAAAAAAAAAAAACTTTGAATTTGTGATTATAAAAATTTATGTATTTTTTAATTCACGTATTTTTTAATTTATGTATTTCTTAAATTTATGATTTTTTTAAATTTATGTGTGTTTAGTTTTTTACATAAATTGGCATATGTTATGTATTAGTTTACGCATAAAAAATTTATATTACAAATTATATTTGTGAAATTTCTTTATAATAATTTGAATTTATAAAGATACTGAAATATAACAATACAATTTTGATTATATATACAATAGAACTACAAATTTCCGGATATATTTTCGCAATCTATAGACGCCGAGCGTATGAGCTATTTTGACGTTATAAGGATAATAAATCTTGTTATATTACTGTTTGGGATTTGCGGTTTTGTTCGGGTCGACCTCTCTTCCCCCAACTTGTAAAATTAAACCCAAATCTCATCCGGATAATCAAATATCCAGATAATTACTTAATTATTAAAATACAAATGCAACGTTAAAATACGCAATAAAAGTCCGTAATAATCCGGACATGTTTCGGGAGATACATCACCCTTCATCAGCGGAAAATGTAAAGTCTGTGTGTAATGAAATATAAATAAACCCAAGCAATCTAAAATGTTGCCAAAGACCAAAAAACTAACTAAAAACCATTACAAACGGTTGGAGTTAACTATTGTGTGCCAACAAGCGGGAAACATTGGGACCGCAAACGTTTCATTGACAACCGAATCAATATTACTAAAAATATGAAACGCCTCCAGGAAGTCAAGTTCAAATGGTGATTTAGGTTTGCAAATTAAATGTGAGTTAGAAAAATTAAATATATGACCATGTTCCCAAGAGTGTTTGGCAATGGATGACTTCTTTATTTCTTGTTTAACAGTATGTGCTTGGTGCTCCTTGATACGAAATCTTAATGCTCTCCTTGTTTGACCAATATATGACATGCCACATTGACATGAAATACTGTATATGCCCCAGTTATTAAGATCGTCAATAGGGTCTTTAAGTTGTGTGAACGTGATCTTATATATCACTAACATATATATATCACTGAGTATGGGTGAAAGAGGGTTTCCCTTCTTTCACCCATACTCAGTGATATATATATGGATTATTTTGAAGAAAAACTTTTCACCATTATTAAATTTCCCCTTTGGATCCGCTATGTTGATGACACTTTCGCCCTATTAAACAACTCCACCGGAGAAGTTGACGGAATTCTCCCTGTATTAAATTCCATAGATCCTAAAATACAATTCACTGCCGAATCCGAATCCAACAATACTCTTCCTTTCCTTGATGTTTTAATTACTCGTAAAGATGACCATTTATCCACCACCGTATATAGAAAACCCTTCGCAGTTTCTTTGCCCCCTCATTTTAAGTCCTGCCACCCCATACAACAAAAAATGGCTGCATTTTACACTTTTGTTAATCGTGCTCTTAACATCTGTTCTACACCCGATTCACTCCAGACTGAACTTAATTATTTGAGAGCCGTCGCCGTGGATCGAGGTTTCTCACCCAACGTCGTTGATAAGGCCTTACATAAACTTAAAAATCCATTTAAAAATTCTAGTCTATCTGAGCGATCTAAGTCTTTAGTTGTTTTACCATATTATCCCCAGATCAGCCATCAAATTTCTAAAATTCTCGGTAGGTTCGACATACGTTCCATATTTTCACCTATCAATAAGATCACGTTCACACAACTTAAAGACCCTATTGACGATCTTAATAACTGGGGCATATACAGTATTTCATGTCAATGTGGCATGTCATATATTGGTCAAACAAGGAGAGCATTAAGATTTCGTATCAAGGAGCACCAAGCACATACTGTTAAACAAGAAATAAAGAAGTCCTCCATTGCCAAACACTCTTGGGAACATGGTCATATATTTAATTTTTCTAACTCACATTTAATTTGCAAACCTAAATCACCATTTGAACTTGACTTCCTGGAGGCGTTTCATATTTTTAGTAATATTGATTCGGTTGTCAATGAAACGTTTGCGGTCCCAATGTTTCCCACTTGTTGGCACACAATAGTTAACTCCAACCGTTTGTAATGGTTTTTAGTTAGTTTTTTGGTCTTTGGCAACATTTTAGATTGCTTGGGTTTATTTATATTTCATTACACACAGACTTTACATTTTCCGCTGATGAAGGGTGATGTATCTCCCGAAACATGTCCGGATTATTACGGACTTTTATTGCGTATTTTAACGTTGCATTTGTATTTTAATATTCTTAACGCAATGTTCTATAAGACGAGTTTTTATCTCAATTACTTAATTCACAAAAAAATTGTTATTTCTTATCTAAAAAAATATTTTTTATTCCGTATGTAATGTAATTTAATGACTATTAAATGTAATATAATTTAGCGATAAGAAACTTTTAAAATGTGGATTTTACTGATTTCTTATTTTTTAATACCATTACAACACTATTACTTTTGAATTCCGTTTTGAAATACAAAAGGGCAGAAGCCAATTGCTTAATTTATAAAGCAGTCATTCATACCAAAATAATTATTTCCGTAAATTTGGCTTCGCAACGCTTCAGGAATATAACGGATGTATATCTTCATCACTGGATCAGTGTAATTATGATGTATTACTTCTTATAGGACAGTTTTATGCTGAGAGGAACTCTACTGGCGAGCGACTACATGATGTAACTGTACTGTAAGTTATAGCCTTTCTTTTTCGAAGTGATCGACCTAAAAGGCACACTCAAGGCATGGTTATATTTCTGATAATGCCATATCCAACAACTAAATTAGTTTCGAAGAAAGGCGTCTGTAATATGAGTTTCAGATTAAAATGAAGGATATTAATTATGAGATTTTGTCAGGGTTCTGTACACATTGTTTGTGTATGTACTGGAAGGCTCTATTGAAACCCATGTTTAAAAAAAACATTTTATGTATTTATGTATATATTTTTACTTATATCATATGATTAAATTAGTTTGTGAGAAAAGTGTCTGTAATATGAGTTTCAGAACAATAGACATATTAAAGGAAAATATGATATTTTAGTATAGCTCAATCTCATTGTTGCTAATGTACCGAAATGCTCCATTGAAACCCATGTTAAAAAAGGTCGTAGTATGTATTTATGTGTATTTTTACTTATATCATATATGACAAAATTGGTCTATGAGAAAAGCAATATAGGCCCTATAGAAAAATTAAAGGGAAATGAAATTTTTATATAGTTTAATGTTGCAAATTAACCAGAAGATTCCATCAAAGCCCATGTTAAAAAATAATTTTATTTATATATGCATAATTTTGTATAGTATTTTTACTTATGGTTATATTCAAACGACAAACAAGTTTTTAATAAAAGGGTCTATTAGGTGAGTTTTAGATAAAAATCACCTTGCGTATTCAGTTTGCAAAAAGTTCCGGTAATCGGATAAATTACAGTTTAACTGGGATCCTTACACTTCCTACTCTATATGGAAAATTTAAACTCGGCGAGTTACATAACTCCTACGGTACTTACTCGTATAAAACTCTAGACATAAACTGCAATACGAGTAAGCGGATTATAATGCGTAATTTTCTTACCCTTGAATATAATTTATGTTGAGGATTTGACTTTCGAGACAACCTTGTGAATGAACAAGGTTCCGCAATATAACCAATAAAGTAAGATCAACTGTCACAAAATACTTATTATTATAAAATAATAGTTTACTAGATATTAATTATATAAGTATAAATTTGAGGAGTGTAATTTTACACTCCAGAAAGCTTATTAACCTTTTTATATAAATCACTAAGTTGGCATAAATATGAAATAAGTTAAGTGAATGAAAAAGTATGCAGTTCATACAACTTTTTTTTAATTATAGTTACCCCATTTTTAATGTAACAATTTTTATTAACTAAAATAAAGTCTTAAATTAATAAAAAAAGGCTACTGTTAATACAATTTATTTTTAAATTATATTTTCCCCATTTTTAATGTAACAATTTATATTAACAAAAATAAAGTCTAAAGTTAATGAAATAAGTTAAAAGTGAGTGAAAAAAGTATACAGTTAATACATTTATTTTAAAATTATATTTACCCCATTTTTAATATAACAATTTATATTAACTATAATAAAATCATAAATTAATGAAATAGTCTAAAGTTAATGAAAAAAGGCTACAGTTAATGCAATTTATTTTAAAATTATATTTAAATTATATTATTTACATTTATTATGTTTATAACTTCTTCACGTCGCCCTGGTAGTACAACGGAGAAGACACTGGACCGCGGTGTCTGAGAATATGGGTTCAATTCTCGGTAAGTCTTGGTTGTAATTGTCGGTATTTTTAAAAATGATTTATGAATGAAGGCTATGTAGGCAGCCTACTGCTATTTTCTTTCAGTTTTACTCATTTTTGAGTAGGATTTTCTGCACATTTTTGAGTTGCATAATAACCATCGAATGTATTCAAAAATGAGTACATTTTACTTATATTTAAGTAAATATTTTTAAGAGTGCAATATTTCAAAAGCACTTTTTACTCCAAATAAAGTATCGCTCCGCAGAAAACAATATTACATTTATTCTATATTTTGACCTTAATCAAGAAAAAAACAATTTGAACTTGAGAAGAGTGCTGTTTGTTACAGTCCACATTTAAAAATAAACTATTTTTTATTTAAAAACTAATTGCATCATTCAAAGTAACTTGTTTGTATACTTATCTGAATCGTTTAAATTCAGTTTACGTTTAAGGACTATTTTAACATCGCGTGTTTATTTTTTAAAACTTAATTAACCTTCACCTCATTTGTTTATATTTTAAAAAGTAAATAAACTTTGAACGTAGCGTTTTCATTAAGACCCACTAAATGGACGTGATAAACGCGCGCGAGATTTTGCAGATGGCTCTGCGGTTGGTGGATACAAAACACGTGGTTTGTATGTTCCAATCACAGAGCCATCTTGCAAGTGCTCTTGCGCGTTTATCTCTTCCATGAAGAATGGGACTAAAAAACCATGTATCATGTACGCCAAATTTTTATAATTTTTAGATAATTTTTTTAGAAGCGCTTGTTTAGTTGGTGTTTCAGAAACATGTTTTAAAATCTAAAATAATTTCATCTTTCCGATTCTCATATTTTGAATTGTTTATATACTTGAATACAAATTTTTATATATTTAAACCTAAATGTTTATATTTTAAATCAAAAACAAACTACATGCGTTTTACAGTGATATTTATTTATATGTTACAATTACATTTAATTTTATTAAAAACCCTTATGTACAGTTAAAAGATAACAGTATCTTTAAGAAATAATTGTTTAAATTTTAAAATTTAAATTTATTTTTTATATTTCACTTGAATATTTTTTCAAATATTTTGTTTGTAAGTATTTGATATGCTTATTTTTTTCAAATCCCTTGTTGATAATTTAATGGTTATTTTATCTATGAATACCACTAGTTTACATTTCAAAAGCTCATTGCACTTTTAAAAATACTTGGTAATATTTCAAATGCTTATTTTTTAAATGCCTTGTTTATATTTTACATTGTTATTTGATGTATCAATATCAATTGTTCACAATTTTAAATGCACTCATTCATATTTCACATACTTTTTTTCAAAACCCTTGTACATATTTTACAAATCTTATTTTATCTATAAGTATCTCTTGTTTATATTTAAAAAGATAATAATAATTTTTAAAAATCATAATTTGTATTTCAAATGCATATTTTTCAAATACCTTGTTTATATTTTATATGCTTATTTTATCTCTCAATATCATTTGTTTATATTTCAAAAGATAAATGTATCTTTTAAAAGCGTTTATTAATATTTTACATGCTTATTTTTTAAATACCTTTGTTTATATTTTGCATACCTTGTTTTATCAATCAATTTATCCCTTGTTTACATTTCAAAAACTCATAGTTTCTTTTATAAGCCATTGTTTAAATTTCACATGATTATTTTATCAGTATATTTATTATTTGCTTACATTCCAAAAAAAAAAAATTCCCCGCATATTTTATAAACACTGATTTAAATTTCAAAAGATCATCGTATCTTTTATAAGCACTTGTTTAAATTGCAAACGATTATCATATCTTTTATAAACACTTGTTTACATTTCAAAAGATAATCGTATCTCTTATAAGCACTTGTTTAAATTGCAAACGATTATCGTATGTCTTATAAACATTAGTTTAAATTTCAAACGATTATCGTATATCTTATAAGCACTTGTTTAAATTACAAATGATTATCGTATCTCTTATAAGCACTTGCTTAAATTGCAAACGATTATCGCATCTTTTATAAGCATTTGTTTAAATTTCAAAAGATTATCGTATCTCTTATAAGCATTTGTTTAAATTGCAAACGATTATCGTATCTTTTATAAGCATTTGTTTAAATTGCAAACGATTATCGTATCTTTTATAAGCATTTGTTTAAATTTCAAAAGATCATCGTATCTCTCATAAACACTTGTTTATATTTCAAAAGATCATTGCATATTTTTTATAAGCACTTGTTTATATTTCAAGAGATCATTGTGTCTTTTATAAGCACTTGTTTATATGTCAAAAGCTACTTCTAATCTACACTTTTGAAAACATTGGATTGACTTGAAAGCTCACCCCATCGCACTGGTAGACGGGTGTGATCATCCTGTCTCCTTTCTTGGCTTCGGTTCTGCATCCACACCGAGGTCTCGTGTTCTCCTGGAGATTCCAAACAAACTCTCGCGCCCGAGACAATATCGTCTGCGAGAGATGTGGGTCACGATGATTCCCGACACAAGTTCAGGAGGTGGCTTGCCTCACGCAGGGTTGCTGCAGCCTCGCATCCAAAACACTCCCGGATTCAAAGTCAAAATGTTTGGAAGGGAGTCAACTCTGTGGAGGAACATTAGGATGCGAATGTTTACTGAAAAGATAAACATAAACTCTTTACTTGGGAGGAAGGTTAAGCTAGTTTTTACGAACTTGTTCCTACTGCTCAAGAGCTGCTACTCGTTGGAGACGTCAATCTTTTTTTATGTTCGAATACTCGAGCATTTGATTGCAATTAGAGTCTTGAGCCAACAGCGGATGCTTATGGAAAATGTCGATGTGTAATAGTCTTAATCTATTTGCTAATTTTAGGAAAATCAATTTATTTGATGACTTTAACACAGCTTCAAAGTTTTCAAAATGAGGAACCGCCGATAGTTTGTAATCAGTTAATCGAGCCGTTTAGCTTCAAAACTAAATTGATCCATTTTCATAAATTTTACCGGAGACGCAAAAAACGATTGGCATTCACGTACTTTTGAATCTAAACCCATGACTTTGAATTCATTTTTAGACTGAATTCGGACACTTTTGGTCAATACAGAATTACAAAGTGATGTAGTTCATTGAGAACTTGTGAAAAATAGGAAAAAACGATTTTACGAAAAATGCGGATCTATCTGATTTTGAAACTAGACGGTTCATACATCCTTCAATTATGATACAGTATTCCACGGTTTGTCCTTCAGGAAAGATTCCAGACCATCTCAATAGACTAGCGCACCATTAATCCAATCAAAATTAAATAAGTTATGAATTTAAATATGCAGATATTTCCATTCAAAGGTCATATCATTTATAGTTGTTTTTATACATATAAGTTAAATATAAGTCATATAAGTTACATATCAGTTAAATTGAATGCTCTTGCAATACTTGAAGAAACCAAATTATATATTTCCAATAAATTATATATTATTAATATATTACAAATTATATATTATTAATATATTACAAATTATATATTATTAATATATTACAAATTATATATTATTAATATATTACAAATTATATATTATTAATATATTACAAATTATATATTATTAATATATTACAAATTATATATTATTAATATATTACAAATTATATATTATTAATATATTACAAATTATATATTATTAATATATTACAAATTATATATTATTAATATATTACAAATTATATATTATTAATATATTACAAATTATATATTATTAATATATTACAAATTATATATTATTAATATATTACAAATTATATATTATTAATATATTACAAATTATATATTATTAATATATTACAAATTATATATTATTAATATATTACAAATTATATATTATTAATATATTACAAATTATATATTATTAATATATTACAAATTATATATTATTAATATATTACAAATTATATATTATTAATATATTACAAATTATATATTATTAATATATTACAAATTATATATTCCCAATAAAGTCGTCTAAAAAAATATTTTTACTTAAAAAATTACATTAAAAATCAGCTAATAAACCAATTTATTAAACTTGCCAACAGCCTACCCTCCAATGGTGATATTTTCTGTTATCAATTTGAGGTCTTTGAATCCAATATAATTTCATTGTATGAGTAAACTTTTCTACACTGTTAAAAACAGGTACTCAAAAATAAGTCATAAGGATCATATCAATTGTAGTTAAGTTACTATAAAGTCATATCAATTATAGTTAAGTTACTATAAAGTCATATCAATTATAATTGTTTTTATACTTATAAGTTAAATATATAATTCATATCAGTTACATATCAGTTCAATTGAGTGTGCTTGTAATACTTGAAGAAATCAAATTATATATTTCCAATAAATTATATATTAGAAATGATATATTCCCAATAAAATCGCCTAAAAAAATATTCTTACGTAAAAAATTACATTAGAAATCAGCCAATAAACCAATTTATTAAACTTGCCTACAGCCTACCCTCCAATGTTGGTATTTTCTGTTATCAATAGATGTATGAATCCAATATAAATTCATAATATGAGTACATATTTTTCTACACTGTTAAAAATAAGTAAAGACTATAAAGTTATAGTAAAATAGAAAAAATAGATATTTTTAAGATTAATTAAATCCGTTCTAACACGTTCCGTTACTCGTGCTTAATTTGGGATGAGTTGAGCCAAACGGGAGATTCGAGCGTTTTTTGGCGCCTCTGCACTTGCGCCGTCTCCCGTGTGTTCTTAAATTATCAGTCGGTTTCCAATGCTGGAAATAGATAGAAGTTCATCAGCCCTCCTCCTCCTCTCTCGATCATTTCTCCACGCCAGAAACGCGAGGAATGCGGGGAGTTGGAAATGCTCGACTGGAGGTGTGGAAAAGGGGTAGACAGAGAAATGTCCTTCTGCGAGATTGCTATTTCTATTAGGGTTCCCAACGGCATTTTTCTCTCAATATTTGTCATATTAAATTGGTATTTTCTTCATAAAGTAAATAGGATGAGGGCAGTTCGACAACTTTTGCTATTGAGAGTTTTGAGTCGTTTATTTCAGAAGCCAGATAAGTGTGCTTTTTCAAAATCAAAGAAAACATTCTATCTTCTAGATTTCGATTTAAAAAAATTTAGAGTTTTAGTTAACTTCTTTTCTCGTAGTGGATGTTGTACATACTGTTAAAAATAGGTATTCAAAAATAAGTCAAATGTACTAATTTTTGAGTACATTCGATGCTTATCATAGCTCAGAATACATAAGTTTCATTTTTGAAAAAGACAAGCATTCAAAAATAAATACAATGAGTAAAAATTAATAAAAAGAGCAGGTGTTTGCCTAAATAGACTGCCTTCATAAATCACTTTCAATAAATATCAACAATTGCAACCAATATAACCGTGAAGTATATGATTTTTAAAGCTCCTGAAGATAATTTAATTACCTTATATTAGTATATCAAAAGAAACCACATGCATACTATAAAATATATTCAATATTAATGCGATGTGACAGTGCCAAATACAATGTTAATGCGATGTGACAATAACAAATACAATGTTAATGCAATGTGACAATACCAAATACAATGTTAATGCAATGTGGCAATGTCAAAAATTACAATATATTTGTCATTTAAGAAAATTAAAGATAGGTAACAAATGCATCTTTACATAATATCTAAGATTTATTTATAATATTTTATTTTTGTACATCGTATCAGTATTATCGTAGGGAAGACTGACGTACCAAAGGCACAATCGAACTAAATATTAAAATCAGGAACGAGTGCAAATTAATTTTGTCTGATACCAATGCCGTTTTAATGCTTTCGCAGTTACATATAGAGTTTCATGCGAGTCTATCAACCGGTGAGTTTTTAAAATTATGTATGGTGTTTTAGTAAGTGAAAGTAGATTAAAGATAACTCCTATATGTAGTTTTCTTATTTGTACTGTTATGATTTTATCGAAATAAGAATAATGCATTTTCACACTGTGTTTTTCGTTATTTGCAAGCCAGACTCCATAACCTAAACATGTGGAAAACTTACAATAAATATAAAATGTCAGCCTTGCGTTCCAAATGATTCATGTTTCATTCGCACACAAGAACGTTTCTCCTTTAATGATTGACCGTTTAAATAAATGTCGCACTAGAGCTACACTATAGGCTATCGGCAAAGGTTTGGGATCTATCCAAAAGGAAGACTGAAGAACACTGCATCGTAATTTTGAACGATAATAAGATGATGAAGACGACACATGAGCTGGCATCACACGAACCTGTATGAAGACGTTCGAACCATGATAGATTTAACATGCACCAGTCCCCTATACACGGTGGAGTCTTTTTATGTGGTTAGAGGAACGGAACTGGCGCAACCCATTTATTGAAAACCTTTTACCACCATTTTCAACGTTTTAAAATAGGTTATAATGAAAATCTCCATAAAGACGACTATGATGTAAACAGAAAATAATAATAATTTGCGTAATAAATCGTCAAATTTATATTTATTATAATTTTTTCATGGAAAACAAATACATCTATACAAACACATTTTACAAATTTTTAATAATTTTAAATTTCGCATTCATATGATAAAAATTAGTTAGTTTTCGAGCTCCGTATTAATCTATTAATGCTATTTTTCTTTTAAATTAAATAATATTTTGGCATGATGCGAAAATTCAATAGAAAAAAATTAAAGATATTTAAAACAAAATTTTTCAATTAAATATATTTTAATGAATTCAATTTTTTAAATATATTTTATTGAAATTAATAAATTAAAATTTGTGGGTTATGAATTGAAATAATTTATTATCAGACACATATCCTACACTTTTTTTCAGAGTCCGAAACATCAGCTAAAATGAGAAAACTCAAATTGCAAATAATATGAGTGGTTATATTGAAACATGAATGTTTTATGTAGAAAATTTGATTTTTAAATACAATAAAACATTATGAATACTAAAATATAATTAAAGGTTGAATTTTTTTGATATTTCTTTACACCTTAATTGTAAAAATTGTTTATACTTAATTTATTAAACAATGAAGAGCGTTATTGGTATTATCAGTTAAATTGTTTTGGTGCTGCCATCTACTATTGCACTTTTGTATTAAATTTCATCCAAATATTTTAAATAAAAAAATATTTAAATTATTTTAAACGAAAAAATTCAAGAAAATTATTTTCAATCACAAGTTTTTTAACCTACATTTTTATCTGCATATTTTTAACCAAAATTTTAATTTAGGTATTTTAACAAAAAAAAATTAAATACATTTTTTTTAAATAAAATAACTAAAATTTTGTGAAAAGTAAGATAAATATTATTAAACAATAAAGCACTGTTTTTAAGAGCCCCATAAATCGCCTAATCGTAAACAAAAGTTTTTATTAAAAACACACATATGAGTGAATAGAAGAAATTAGTATAGAATAACTTATTTTATGTTAAATATAGAAGAAATTACAGTTTTACATATTTAAATTACTTATTTAACAAATTTGTGTCAGAACCTTCTAGTTCTAACAAAAATGTAGATTTAAAGAAAATATAAATTATTCAGAAAAAACTATTGTTATCAATGTATTTTTTAAATGTTTATCTTTAAACATTATTATTTCATATAGCAACACTGGCTTGAAATTAAAATTAAACAAAACAAATACATTACTAACTGCTTAAAATATTAAAAAAATTGAAATACCTTTTTTATGTTTTTTTAAATAATCATAGTCTAAAATTTGTAACTCAATCATTTGACAATGAAAAGCAAGTTTAAACAGCATTAGTTGGAACACTGTTAAATAAGTTTAGTGATGCCATCTAGCGATGCCCTTTACTACTATCGACTGACCACCTAGTTAGTATTTGGTTGGGAATGTATTCGTTTAGGGCAACTTGCTTACATTCCTCCTTTTATAGAAATTTTCGTTGAAAATCTCTTATATTCAACAGTTATAAATAAAATGTAGATGATTCAGGAACCTCGCATAAATACGATACAACAAAAAACTTTGGCAATCCAATCTTGCTTAAATCTGACATCAAAATAGATAAAATATACGAGAAAAACCATTAACGTCACCCTAATACTATACAAATAAGCTCTAAAGAGACGACACAATATTTTATATCTTTATTATTAATGCTCATTTTTTTAATATTGCTTGAAATAAAGCTTTAACAAATATAAAAATAATTATTTTTTAAAAAAATATTCCTGTTTGATTGAAATTAACCATATAAATAATCCAAAATCAGACAATGCATTTGTCTAATCCTAGGTAAAATGTGTATATAAAAAAATAAAAGAAAAATTAAAAAGTATTCATCCCTCCTAAAAAATAAATGTATTTTCCAGATTTTATATTTTGTGGCTTTTATATTTTGTCACAGTCTAGAAATAAATTATTTATCGCCTATAGAGTAGACGCATAGATATTGATCCTTAACACCTGAAACATTTCTACCACTTCATTAAATTAAAATTATATATATATATATATATATATATATATATATATATATATATATTATTTTTTTTAATTGTATAACTTTTATATTTTCTAAACAAACTTTCTTTATAAATCTAATGGAATTATTAATGGCTTAAAATAATTTTTTGCAAGCAACATGGAAGTGTTTTGGCATCCTTCAATTTTATTTTGAAACATAACTATTTTATTCATAAAAAATTGCAATTATTTTATATTAAACAGAACAAATATTATAATTACTAAACCTCATAAAAATATAGTGATTTGTATGAAATATTTTTTATATTCTTTTAAATGCACCTCAAGTCGGCTAAACTGAATTTTTTTTATTTTTCATTTATTTATTAAAATTTATTTAAAAATTATTTTCATTAAACTAATTAAAAAAGTTTGTTCATTATATTTATTTAAAGATTATTTAACATAATATATTGATACCCGATTTTTATGCAAATATGGTCAAATCACATTTTTTTTCGAATGTGTACATTTTTAAACGCTTTTAAAATAAAAACTGAAACAAAAACAAATTGAAAGTAACAATAAAAAAAGGAATATTTGAATGGAACATTTATGTTCAAACACCTTGCTTACTGTCCTTCAATTGGTAAAACATTTCGATTGAAATAGTTTATATTTCAAAGCTATAACAATCAAACTGCAAACAAACCGTTTTTACACTTTATGTAGTAATGAAGAATAATATTAAGAGAATATTTGAATATGCATAATATGCTGGTGCTTCCATCTAGTGTTTGATTGAAGTACCATCTACTGATACACGTATTTATCCTTGCTATTGAATTTTAGTATTGGATGGAATCCTTCAGACATTGCAAGTTAAATTTCTTAAATTTATATTATAATTTTCTATTGTACAATATTTATTTTGACAAAAAAATTAATATATCTAACCGAATTATTAATGGCTTAAAACATTTTTTTCAGAAGTGCTTGGTAGTGTTTGAATTTGAAACGTGAATGTATAATTATAACTATTAAAAACTGTATAAAAGTTTATTATATATCTTTTTAAATTCAGTTTTTATTTTAAATGCCATGTCTTAGTTAACAAATCATTTGTTGCTAATATTATATAAAAAAGATTATTGTAATTATTAAAAATATAAAAGACCGGATTTATTTTTAATTTACATTTCCTTGAAACTTATTTTTTAAAACAAGAAAACCAAGAACAAATTGCAATATTAAAAAAGCACTAGTATCATACTCAAAAGTGTGTTGGTGCTGCCATCTATATCTCGACACTCGTAATTTCTGCTGCTCTTACCAAGACATGACAGACTGACAACAACACACATTTCCCATTTGGTTTGTAATAAATACCTACATGTTCGAAAAAGTCTGTTTACACTCCTTGCGTTGTTAAAGTTCTCGTTATTATTAAAAAAATTATATATATATGTATAAATATGAAGAAATAAAGAAATTATCGAAAAAAAATATCCCATAAATGTTCAGTCTTGGTCTGCAACATTTTAATATGACCATCAACAGTCACTTTTGCATGTATGAAATACAGAAATGACCTGTGTTAACGTCTCACTAGTACAACGAAAATTCTCTCACTAGCTCCTGTCGTGTTATGTTTTATTTTGCTAACAAAATAATCGACAAAGTTAATAAAATATGATAATAATATGAAAATATATATATATATATATGCCCTATCTCTGCTATAAAAATATTTATGCTTCATTATTATTCATTCGACAATGAAGAGCAATTTCTAAGAAAATTTGGAATACGTACTAAACTGTTTTAGCGCTGCCGTATTGTGTTTTAGTTTGTAACAAATTAATTGGCAAAGTTAATAAAATATGATAATAATTTGAAAAAAAATATTTCTGCCATATATCTGCTCTAAAAATATTTATGCTTCATTCATTCGACAATGAAGAGCAATTTCTAAGAAAATTTGGAAAACGTACTAAACTATTTTAGTGCTGCCGCCTTGTGTTTTAGCTTGTAACAAAATAATCGGCAAATTTAATAAAATTTGATAAAAATATGAAAAAATATCTGCTCTAAAAATATTTCTGCTGCATTTATTCGATAATGAAGAACAATTTTTGGATTGTACTAAACTGTTTTAGTGCTGCCATCTTGTGTTTCAGTTTGCTAACAAAATAATCGGCAAAGTTAATAAAATATGATAATAATATGAAAAAAATTATTTCTGCCATATCTCTACTCTAAAAATATTTATGCTTCATTCATTTGACAATGAAGAGCAATTTCTAAAAAAATTTGGAATAAGTACTAATCTGTTTTAGTGCTGCTATCCTGTGTTTCAGTTTTCTAACAAAATAATCGGCACAGTTAATCAAATATGATAAATATATGAAAAAAATATTTTTAAATATAAGAATAAATATCAACATAAATAGGAAAAAACTCATATTTAATATAAAATATCTACACATTCATTTGATACTAATATCACCATAATAAAGTTTTTTTTTTTTTTTTTTTTTGGAAATGCTTGCGTACTTGCCAGCCGATAAGATTAGTGTTATCGCAGATCATCGTTAAATATACCTCTTCACGTCTTAATGATATAACGTATAAAGAACGGCCACAGAAAGATCTTCTGAAAGCACTTTTGCACCTAATGGGGGGGGGGGGGGGTTTCAGTGTTTTTCAATGTTTTTCTTTTTTTATTTAATTTTCAAATGAAAATTAAAAATTCAAATGACTTGAATTATATAAACATTATAAAGGATTAGATTTCAGAGCGTTGAAATTAATTATTTAGGAATACTTTCTTTAATCAAAAAGGAAATAAAAATAGTAGAAACCTATAAATTTCGTTTTTATTTGAAATAAATAATATACAATCAAATTATCAAATTGTTAAAGAACAATTTAAAATATATGAATAGGTAGCAATACATTTTTTAAATTACTGACTTATCATCTCCACAATAAAAAACAAGAAACATTATACGATTTTTTTTTTAAATAACAATATAAATTTTATCATATTTATTACATTATAAACTTTTATAAACTAATATAGTACGATAAAATGATTAATATTTTATTTATCCTTTTTTTTTATAAGTTTTAGGACTTTTTGATTTTGTCTATTTTGGTTACACTAACAAAAATCAAAAAGTCCTAACATTTTATATTAACTCAGTAGTTTTACTTTTCGTGAAAAAAATTATCGTTTTTTGACAAATAATAGTGCTGCCATCTATTGTTAAATAAAAAGAATACTTATTGTCTTTTTCAATGAATGGTTCAACTGGTTTAAAATATCGTATCCAATTTCAATGATGTAATAATCTATTTTTTAGTAATGTTGGACAAAACAAGTTTTGAATGCTTGCAAGTATTCTTAACAATTTATTGTTCATTTATGTAGTGAATAACTAAATAAATGAAACATTATTTGTTAGAAATTACTTTAACAGTATTGAAAATAATAATATTACAAATATCAAACAACATTATATTTTAAAACAAAAAACATACCAAAAATAACAAAACAATCATATAAATTTATTACCATTTCATTCTTACATAAATAATATGTTTCGATACTTTTAAACCACTAACTTATAATATTTAAATAAAGTTCTACCTTCAATTCTTTAATTTTATTCATGAAGGCACGCAAAAAAAATCAGGGTGTAAACTTATACTTGATAAGTTAAATTACAAAACTGAACACCTAATAAATTAAAGAGCATATATATTATTATAATTGTTAAATTTGAAACTTATTATTTAATTGTAAAGTAACAAAAGTGCGTTAAATTGTAGAATATTGAAGTTCACAATTTTTTTTCCCCACAATTTTTTTTTGGTAGTTAAAAATCGAATCAGTTTTACATTTGAGAAGAATTAAGTAATTCGAGAAAAGGAAGGAAAAAATAAATTTCAAACGAGTTTCTAACTAATTATATTTCACTTATATGAATGTAAATTAACAAATTATAAAATATAATGGCATGCTACTAGGTCATTTATATTTATGCCTATTAAACAATTAAACCCGTCTAATATGTATTTTTAAACTTTAAATTGTATTTTTAGAATAAAAATGCATTTTTAATGAATAAATGTATACTTTCTACATTTTAAAACTTTAAGTGTTATTCTTACCTTAAAACAAGTGTGTATTGGACATTTTTTAACAGCAATACCAATTGTTAGAAGTTAGAAAACAGCCCCATAACATAATGATTCAATAAATATATGCTAACTAATAAGCCCTCCTCAAGAGTAGTTTTAAATACATTGTTTCTAATTAAAAATTTGTAACATGCACGGCATTGTAGTAAAATGGGTGATATTTTTGTAATATCAATGGTATTTTAGTAACTTGGATGGTATGTTAGTAACGTGGATTTTTTTTTATAAAATGAATGGCGTTTGAGTAAAATGGATGGAATTTTATTTACATGGATGCTTTTTAAGTATATAACATAGATATAGTATTTTAGTAAGCTATATTACATATTATATTAGTATTTTAACATCGGTGGTATATTTTAACATCGATATCATTTCAGTGATATGGAGGGCATTTCAGTAACATGGATGGCATTGTAGTAAAATGGGTGATATTTTTGTAATATCAATGGTATTTTAGTAACTTGGATGGTATGTTAGTAACGTGGATTTTTTTTATAAAAGGAATGGCGTTTGAGTAAAATGGATGGAATTTTATTTATACGGATGCTTTTTTAATATATAACATAGATATAGTATTTTAGTAACATAGATTACATATTATATTAGTAGTTTAACATCGGTGGTATATTTTAACAACGATAGCATTTCGGTGATATGGAGGGCATTTCAGTGACATTGAAGACATTTTAATACCTGAAAATGAACAAACTAAAAGTGAAATATAAATAATTAATTTTCCATTATATTTAGCATATTTAATTTTTCATTATACAAAATTTATTTTGAATATAAATTTTCCAATATATAATATTCATTATCAATTTTATAATATTTATTTTCCATTATATAATACTTATTTCAGTATATTACATATGTATCTTTTTATTCAGCAGATGATTTTACAAAATAAAGTATTTATTTTCAATTATATGTAATATATTAATTTTTCCTTATACAGGATGATTACAAATTATACGACAATTGACAATGATTGTCCACGTAACTACACATAATAAACCATTCTTTTTTCTATGCATTTGCTACTTTGTTCCTGCTAAAGCTAAGCGACTTGTTTAAAATATAAGAGAAGTAGTTGGACAAAAATAATGTTTATTATTACTGTTAAATATGATAGAGCCAAACAACGACAATCATTTAAACAATTTGCGGCAAACCTGTATAATATTAATATATCTTCATATTTGGCATATCAATTTTTCATTAAACCATTTCATTTTCCATTACCTTTAACACCTGAACTGGCACCCAACGCCTTCAATAGACGTCGGGACTTTGGACCCCGTTCAGATTTATCGTGCACCAGTTCCGTATACATTAAAAGTGCACGAGAGGCCAGTTCAAGTATTGAGCTGATTCGTCGGTAAATTAACATCGCACTAGAGCTGCATAGTGATCTATTGACGACGGTTCGGGGTCTATCTCGAAGGAAAGACCCGGGAACATTGCCTCGCGTTTTCGAACCATGGTCATATGACGAGGACTACACCGGAGCTGGCACCCGACGCAACCAGAATAATATGCGGTAGGACATTGGACCTCGATTAGGTGGTAATTGAGGATAATTTAAGGCGACTTTTGTAATTTATTAGAGGCCTCCGTGGCCGAGCGGTTAAAGGCGTCAGATGAGAATCCGAAGATTCCTGGTTCGATCCTAGGCGAAAGTTTGGTTTGGTTTAATTTGGTTTGGTAAGTTAACGTCGCACTAGAGCTGCACAGTGGGCTATTGGCAACAGTTCGGGGTCTATCTCGAAGGAAAGACCCGAGAACAGATACACATTCATACACACATTCACACATGCAACTCGTTATTTTAGAACCATGGTCAGATGACGAGGAAACACCTGAACTGGCACCCAACGCCTTCAAGAGACGTCGGGACTTTGGACCCCGTTCAGATTTATCGTGCACTAGTTCCGTATACATTAAAAGTGCACGAGAGGCCAGCTCAAGTATTACCCTCGTCATCTCGCCATGATTCAAAACCCCGAGGCAGTGTCCCCGGATCTTTTCTTCGGTATAGACCCCGAACCGTCGCCAATAGCCCATTTTCAATCTCTAGTGGGACGTCAACTCAACCACCCATATTCTACCCAAGAAGTAAATCGAAGCACTTGTTCCAGGAGCATCAACTCCAGTGTCTGGTTTTATTAATCTGCCTCACGAAATCGTGCCCAGTGCATCAAGATCCTCGGCATCAAACAGCCCCAACACGTTTGTCACATTAAGCGATTAGTGGGAAAGAGCGCAAAAAAGGGCACTACGGCGGGCATTTCGCTAATTATTTGAGTAAGTATTGTGTACTTAGACAATAACGCACTGCAATTTCCTTGTAACGGGAAGGCCTCTCGGAAAACCAGCCCTTTTCTTGTGGGGATTCGATTCTCTCGGTTTTTTTTTCGCTGTTTAAAGTTGGCCTAACCCACTTGACTCTAATAAGTTTCCTGAGTTGAAGTTGCTGCAGCTGATTGCCTTTCGAAGCGTGGTTTGGTCAGCCTCAGCTGTCGTTTGGGGAACGAGGCTTGGACTGTGGTAATGGCTTGTCGGTTGTGGTTGGGCAGTTGGTGTTGGGTTGCGTTATGTATAATGAGATTGATGTGGGGCTACTGGAAATCGTTTGGTTAATTAACGTCGCACTAGAGCTGCACATTGGGAAATTGGCGACGGTTCGGGGCCTATCTCAAAGGAAAGACCCGGGAACAAAGCCTGGTATTTTTTCTCATGATCAGATGGTGAGGACAATTCCCGAGCTGGAAATGGTGGGGTTGATTTTTGTTGGTTTAATAAATGAGTTTGGTACAGAGCTGTAGAGTGGGCTATTAACGATGAAAATTATTCGGATACTTAAAATTTGGTTTTTAGCTTGTTTTCAGGGAGAGGAGGTGGGTGGGGGTGGAATGGGTTGGTTTTGTTTGGTTAATTAACGTCGCACTAGAGTTGCACAGTGGGCTATTGGCGACGGTTCGTGGCCTATCTCGAAGGAAAGGCCCGGGAACAATACCTCGTAAATTTTAACCATGGTCAGATGACGAGGAAACACCTGAACTGGCACCCAACGCCTTCAATAGACGTCCTATCTCGAAGGCAAGAACCGGGAACGATGCCCCGTATTTTTGAACCATGGACAGATGACGAGGACAACACATGAGATGTCACCCACCGCAACCTCAATAGGGTCAGGACATTGGACCCCAATCAGATTTAAAGTGTAACAGTCCCGTGTACAAGCCACAGAAATTGGAGGTAAGTTCGGACGAAGTATTGTTACTTTGTAGAGAATATGGAAACCCTCCGTTCACAAGTTCATTGCTGCTTATCATTTGTTTGCTAAGTATCAGTAACCATCTGGTTGCTAGCCGACGACGGTATCTCGAGGCTGCGGACCCCGACCAGATTTATCGTGCACCAGTTCCGTATACACGCCGGTGTGATTCGTCGAATGTTCTGGACGCCTTTCTAATATTTTTGTAGCGAAGCTGGCAACCCCCCCGATCACAAGATCACTACTGTTTTACTTTTCTTTGTCAAGTCCATCGCACGAGCTCGAACTAGCGATACTCTGATTACCAGTTGAACGTTTTTATCCATTGAGCAACTGGGGGCCCCCAGAGCGTAGTGAGTTCGAATACGGCTGATACCACAGACTTGAAAAATATTTAAAATGCTATGAACTTGTGATCGGAGGGTTGCCAGATTCGCTGCGAAGTAACTAATCGGCGTCCGAAGCTTCGAGCATGGATCCCTCATAGTAAAGAAATCATAAGGTTATAATCTCGCTAACATCAAATTGATGCCAACATCTATGGCCTCAGACACGTGGTTTACTATGTCATCTATTCATATATTTTTTTTCTAGTTCATTCATAAAAATATCCTGTATTTCATAAAGTTTGGTTTTTAGTTTGGTTTTTATAAATTAACGTCGCACTAGAGCTGCACAGTGAGCTATTGGCGATGGTTCGGGGCCTATCTCGAAGGAAAGACCCGAGAACGATGCCTCGTATTTTTGAACCATGGTCAGATGAAGAGGAAACACCTGAACTGGCACCCAACGCCTTCAATAGACGTCGGAACTTTGGACCCCGATCAGATTTATCGTGCACCAGTCCCATATACACGCCGTTATTTTTGCAGATGTTCTGGACGACTTTTCTAGTATTTTGTAGCGAAGCTGGCAACCCTCAGATCACAAGATCACTACTTTTTACTTTTCTTTGTCAAGTCCATCGCCTGGTATCGAACCGAGAACCTTCGTATTCCCAGCTGACGTCTTTAACCGCTCGGCCACGGAAGCCTCTTTAAAATGCAGTGAACTTGTGATCGGAGGGTTGCCAGATTCGCTGCGAAGTAACAATACGTCGTCCGAAGTGACTATAGTTCAAAATTACAATGCAGTGTTCCTGGGTCTTTTCTTTGTACTAGATTCCGAACCATGGCTAATATCCCATTGTGTAGCTCTACTGCAAAGTTAATTCAACATTAAGATTTCAGAAACGGCTTTATTTTGTGTCGTATTAAGCCGGCGCCACATATGCGGTATTCGCCGAATACCGAGCGACTCGCCTTAACCCGAGCGACTCGCCATAACCCGAGCGATTTACTATTACTTGCTCGTATTACAAAAACTTGAGCAACTCGGCTTCTTGCGAGTATACTTGCCGATTTTAGAACATTTATTCGCAGTAGGAAGCATGTCCGGATTTAATAAAAATATAAATTTTGATAAAAATAGTATACTACAATATTTTTATGATGGAAAAATATTCTATTTTATTAACAGATTTGTACAATATAAATATATTCTAATACTTTTATGTTCTTTAAAAACATATTTTTAATTTGTGATAATTACAATGAAATTTTTTTAAAATTGGAAATCAGTTTTTTTTGTTTTACATTTTCATTTTGCTCATAGCCATTTTTGTGTGTAATATTTTATTATTATTTTCATAGATTCCAGAATGCCATGCACATGGAGATTCCTTGAAACCGTTAAAATTTTGTAGAATAGAATAATGAAAAATTACAAAAAACAGTGTATCCTAATTTTGTTGGTACACTTAAAAATGATTTAATTTTCATTTCTGGAATATATATTTTCCCTCTCAATATATTTGCTTTAGCAATAACGATAATAAAATACAAACGATACTCAGTTCGAAAAACTTTAAGAGTTCTGGCAAAATTTTTCACCGAATATTTCGCATTTTGACAATTGAATTAGCATGCTACATATAAAAATTTCTTTAGTGTCAATCCATTTTTTAACTAAGTATAAATAATGGACTTTATGCACGTTGACGTTGTCTTGGGGATCTGGTTTTTATTCCGTATCTTTTAACATATTGAAATTATCGTTTGCTTTTTTCTTAGCCAATGTACTAACGGTTATTTGTTTACAAGATATAATATCGACACCAGGTCAACATAGAGTTCATTAAAAAAAAATATTAATATTCGACAGTGAATACTATTCACAATTTGATGTCGAGATTAAATGTATGAAGATTGACACTTTGCTTTTGTTTATCCATTTTCGGAAAAATTTCTATCGTTAATTACTGTTTTATTCAATGTCAATGGTGTTGAAAACTTATATTTTTTTAAACGTTTGAAATTTTTTGTATAAAAATTAACCAGTGGGGTGCCAGCTCAGGTGTTGTCGAAGTCATTTGACCACGGCTCACAATGACAAAAACAGTGTTCCCGAATTTTTCTATGGGGATAAAACCCGAACCGTCGCTCGTAGTTTATTCTGTAACTTTAGTGCGACGTCAATTCAACCAAATATATCTTATATAGATTTAAAATTGACATATTAAGTAATACCGATAACTAATATCTAAATAAAGTTCGTTTATCAACGGAAACCTCGCTAACAGAGGAAGAAATGCAAACTGCTACGCCTGATTCCGCGTATGTTCCACGTCCGCTCTCCGTACGTGCTTTGCTTTAGTTCAAGATTTTACCCGAATCCTCTCCAAATTTCCTTTTATAACAATCGTGCTTCATTTTACTATGTTACAGTATCAGAATTTATCACCTTAAAGAATAGCTGGTTTTAAAACTGTTTCACATCAAAACCACATTTTATTTTTCAACTCAAGATTCTTCAAAACGTTTAAATCAATGACATTTCATTTCGAGGTTTTAAAATACTATTTAAATATTTTCATATTCTTCATCAAAACAGTTAAATGCAAGAAATCTAAATGAAAAAACAAATAAATGAATTTAATTAATAAATAAAAAAATAATCTGAACAAATAATTTAGTAAAATTCACAACTTAATAAACGAAGAAATTGTTTTAAGTAGACGAACTAAACAAGTAAAGATACGATAAAAAAAAAGCACAAAACACCAAAAGTTTTTTAAATATGAAACTTTAGATCATCGGCTGGACCAAATTTATGTCAAACGTGCTATTTTTAGAAAGTTATAGTGTCGGAATCGGTTATCCTAAAAGCGTAAAATTGTGTTTCTATCATGACTACTATGTCCCTACACACACCCTTTATAGATGGTTTTAAAGACGTTTCATGACAAAACTCCATTTTATTTAGGTCGTGAGACTTCAAATCGTTTAAACACATTGAAAACTCGAATAGAAATGTTAAAATAATATCTTAATTTTTTCGCATCTGCATAAAAATAGTTAAATGCTTCAAATATATAATTAAGTAATAAAATTAAATAATTTAATTGATAAATAAATGAAATAATTTTATTGATAAATAAATGAAATAATTTTATTGATAAATAAATGAAATAATTTTATTGATAAATAAATGAAATAATTTTATTGATAAATAAATGAAATAATTTTATTGATAAATAAATGAAATAATTTTATTGATAAATAAATGAAATAATTTTATTGATAAATAAATGAAATAATTTTATTGATAAATAAATGAAATAAGTAAATGGAACACAAATATTTAAGTGAAACACAAATATTTAAGTGAAACAGACAACTTCATAAAAATAAATGAATAAACTAAATAAAAATTCTAAAATAATAGCACAACAAACATCACGATATATTTTAAAGTCAAATTGATACGAAAAGAACAATATTCCCTCTTTAAATAAAAAAAGAAAATAGTACTATATTGATTGTAAATGGTAATTGGCTATCAAAATATAGAATAAAATATCGATAGCCAATCACCATTGAGCTCGCTTCGAGATGTGTTCCATTTTCCCGGAACAAGTGGGAAACGCAATTATTCAATTTGCTCGCTTTAACCCGAGCGAAGTTGCTCTTGATAAGGCGAGCACTTTGTAGTGTGGTGCTGAAAATCGTCGAAACGCGAGCGACGCGGCACTTGCCGAATACCGAGCGACCCATCCACACATGCGTCTTTAGGCGAATATCGAAGGTTTCGTTGCTCGGGATTCGGCGAATACCGCATATGTGGCGCCGGCTTTAGATAGTAGTAATCCTTCCGGCCAAGGGCAACGTTAATTCCACCAACCAACTTCCCCGTACAAATTATTTGGAGTGCTCCTTTTTTAACCCTTAAGTGTAATTACTCAAAATTTGATCTGACGGGTTCAATAGTTTTTTTAAAAAATGACTTGTGGATCAACAAAAATTACAGCAGTCAAAGCGTCGAAAGGCGAAACCGTCAAAAGGTTCGCTGCTCACAAGGTGTTCTAAGCAGGTGTGGCTGAAGACATTACTAATTGACCTTCCAGACGAGAAATGTTTCTTATGGGTGTGGTAGAGCAGGTAGAGCCCTGCAGTAGGTGAAATTGACACAGATCAACTGAGGAGTATATTTCGCAATTTTATTGCGGGTTCTTATGGAAATTGCTCTTTTTTTTTGTGGCTAATTTATCATCATAATTTGTCAGCTAATCTGTCATTTGTCGTAATCGTTTTTCTGTTTTGTAAAAAAAAATAAGCTAAAAATGAGTATAAATCACTCACTAAATATTGTTTTAGTTGGTTAATGAATGTCACACTAGAGGTACACAGTGGACGATTCATGATTCATAATTTTTCGGTTCGTTCCTTCGAGCATGAATGGCTAGTAGTAGAGAGAATATGACGTCATAATCGTGAGGCAAACATCTCAGACCAAATCGCTACAAACACGTGACTTCTTTTCAAAATTATGAATTAAAAAGTACTCGCGATTGGCTGATGATTTGGGAAATGTGTAACAGTGAAATTTTATGAATGGAATGACGTCATTAGTCACGTGTTTGTAGCGATACATGTTGACCTCACTTTGATGTCAGCGAGATGATATCCCGATGTTTGCTCTACTATGAGGGATCTAGGCTCGAAGGTTCGTTCCTTCAAGATAGATCCCGAGCAGTCACCAATAGCCTATTGTGTAGTTCTAGTGCGACGTTTTTACAACCAATTCCGAAATGCAGCGGATATGTTTTTAAAGATTGCTGGAACTGGCAACCCTCCAATCACGAGTTAGGCCTTCAGTGACCGAGTTGATAAAGGCGTTCAGCTGGTAATCAGAAGATTGTTGGTTCGAACTTCGAACATGGATCCTTTGTAGTAGAGGAGTCATGACGGCCCTCTCGCTAACATCAAAGTGAAGCCAACATGTATGGCCTCAGACGCGTGATTAATTAAGTCATTCCATTCATAAATTTTCACTGTTACACATTTCTCAATTCATCAGCCAATCGCAAGGGTTTTTTAATTCATAATTTTGAAGAGATGGCACGTGAAATGTGCCTTTCGCTCTCAGATGGGGGCTTCACGATTATGACGTCATATTCTCTCTACTACAGACCATACATGCTCGAAGGATTCGAATCCATGTGGTGGACTTGACAAAGAAAAGTAAACAAGTAGTGATCTTGCGATCGGAGGATTGCCAGCTTCGCTACAAAAAATACTAGAAAATTGTCCAGAACATCTAACAAATTATATTGACGTGTATACCAGGCATAGTTCCTATGTCATTCCTTCGAGATAGGCCCCGAACCGTCGCCGATTGCCCACTGTGCAGCTCTGCTGCTCCAGTGCGACGTTGGTTAACCAAACCAAACCGATCACGAATTTGCTGCACTCTCGTATTTTTGAACCATAGTATTTGCTGCACTCTCCTATTTGTAGTGATCTTGCGATCGGAGGATTGCCAGCTTCGCTTACAAAAAAGACTAGAAAATCGTCCAGAATATCTAAAAAATTATATTGACGTGTATACCAGGCATCGTTCCCGGGTCATTCCTTCGAGATAGGCCCCGAACCCTCGCCAATTGCCCACTGTGCTGCTCCAGTGCGACGTTGGTTAACCAGACCAAACCGATCACGAGTTTGCTGCACTCTAATCTATTTGGATTGGTTTGGTTAATTAACGTCGCACTAGAGCTGCACAGTGGGCTATTAATTTATTTGGTAAACAAATACTGACATCAATAACAACTACCGATTCCCGAGTAAGTCTTGGTTGTTTGCGTATGTATGCAACTTTGTATGGATGGAAAAAATCGTTTCAAAAATACGAGACATTGTTCCCGGGTCTTTTCTTCGAGATAATCTCCGAACCGTCGATAATAGCCCAATGTGTAGCTCTAGTGCGACGTTATTTAACCAAACCAAGGATTTAAAAAATGGAACATAAGGATAAAGCGAATTTAGTGACGAGCAAAAATCTCTTCATCAAATAAAAATCGAACAACTATCAAACTCAAATTTCTAATAGTTAGCTAATCAAAATTTAAATAATTTTGCAACCCCATGTAATTATACTTCTACAGCGAATTGAATTTGAAGAGGTTCATCCGTGATCATGTTATACATTCGCTGTAATCGGTAAGCAAACGATCAAGAAACATCTTCCTTTGCGAAATTCTGTGTAGCCGATACTCAACTGAGACAGATCGAAGTAGTTCTTCAATTTGTCATTAGAAATGAACGCTGTAACGTAAGTTTATTTCCTTTATATCCAACTGAAGGGTAATTGCAACAACATAAACTATAAAATTAATTTGAAAAAATTCTAATATTTTGTTCAAAAAAGTGTTATGCGTTCAAAAGTTTCGTATTCATGCGATAATTATCACAAAGTCATGCTAGTCAGAAAGCAAACTATAATTTTTCTAATTTTTGTATATAACTGCTTTCGCATTTGGACTACTCATATCTAAACAATAGGCCTGTTAGACGCAATTGGTATGTCCAATACGTTGCACCTACTATATAAGTTATGTTCAAAAAGCCTATTCATTAGTTCTTATTCGGAATAATTGCTATATCCAATACGTCTGTATGGTAGACCTATTGGAGAAAATTGGTTTCCTATAAGTTTCGACCTACAGTAAGCTTTTCAAATGCTCTCAGGACACCAGTTTGAACTTACAAAGTTCTGCTGTAGTTTTCACTTCAAAATTACTTTACCCTTTGTTTTCCACTATCAGTGTCCACTGGTATTGGCTATATAATTTCGATTGACATTAAACGGATCCATTGTTAAGTGTTACTAGACATTTCGATTGACATTGAGCAGGTCCACTGTCAAGAGGTACTGGTCATCACATTTCGAATGACAATAAACAGATCGATTGGCATGTGGTACTGGACTTCATATTTCGATTTACATTGAACAGGTCCATTGTCAAGTGGTACTGGACATCACATTTCAATTGACATTGAACAGGTCTATTGTCAAGTGGTACTGGTTATTTCATATCTATTGACATTGAATAGGTATATTGTCAAATGGTACTGGACGTTACATTTCGATTGTCATTAAACGGTTCATTGTCAAGAGGTACTGGTTATTTCATTTCGATTGACATTGAACATGTCTCTTGTCCAGTTACATGAGACAAATTATATTATCATACTTACAGGAGCACAATGACACCATGACCTAGTAATATGAACCTGACGCGGAAAGAGTTAATATAAATGAATTGGCATTTGTAAAAGGGGGATATATTACATAGACTTAACATATAGCATATCCCTTTTTTACAAATGCCAATTCAATATCTTATTATTAAGAACTTGCACGAACTCTTTTTTGTAGAAGTGAATACAATTGAACTGCAGTAAGGCAAACTATTCATCACTGTCCAAGACTCTAAAAATGATCCCCTTATCTAACAAGAAAGAAATGCCATATCCAAAAGCACTTTATAAAGCGGACTTTTGAGGGTTAATGCGTCCGGGGTTGATCCCTTATTGCGTAACTAAGTGATTGTTCTGGCCTTGCGAAGGGAGCTAGATAAATCACCTCGGAAGTAGGGTCAAGCTCTGGGTTCCCACGTTTCCTTGCGATCGGCCACACCCTGTGCACAAATCGTGTCAGGCTTCGACCACTGCCTTTCATCTTCGACTAGCAGCCGATCAGTCGATCATTTAGCTATCATTCATCAAGGGGAATGAGATCGCAACGTGTGTGGTGGTTGGGCAAGGTGAGTAACTGAAAAAATGAGCTGATGCTTATAGTTCCAGCTTTCAGACGAGGAATCGTCTCCTTATCTTGAGTATAAGTTTAGTCACCTTATCTTCACCATATCCACTATATGAGTTGTATTTAACTCGCGCCTTGTTGGGACAAGAGGTTCCGTGAGTTAAATACGACTCCTATCACAGACTACAGTATTCGTTCTTTGAATTGTACACTATATGAGTTGTATTTAACTCGCGCCTTGTTGGGCCAAGAAGTTCCGTGAGTTAAATACGACACCTATCACAGACTACGGTATTCGTTCTGTGAATTGTGCGCACTTCATACATATCATGCTAATGTAGGCACATTCTGCTTGGCCTTCCAGACCAAACACATTACTTGGCATGGATTTTTTTTTAAATAATTTTTTTTGTATGCCTCGAAGCGTTTCGTGAGTTACGTACAAAAGTCATAGAATTTTTCTTTTTTTCAAAATTTCCATAGTATAGTTTTGATAAAATTAAATTATTTTAAAAGCAAATTATGAATAGGAAATGTGGCCGCATGGATAACAATTTTTTTTCTATTCCAGTGGGCGTTGATCGCATACATTTTGTTGTAGGGTCGGTCAAGAATGGGATCAATTGATCAAATTAAATCCGTCCCATGGACATAAAAATCTTCAAATAATTCAGTACTCAAAGGGTTAAACACTCGAAGACTAGAGAGGACCTTATTTAACAAGTATTCAAATTTGTCAAGGTCTGTTTCGAAGGAAAGGCCCGGGAACACATACACATTCACACACACATTCATACATGCATCTCGTTATTTTAGAACCAAGGTCAGATGACGAGGAAACACCTGAACTGGCGCCCAACGCCTGCAATAGACGTCGGGACTTTGGACCCCGATCAGATTTATCGTGCACCATTATTGGTTTGGGTGATCAATTGATTAATTAGGTGATGTTGAAGGCACTATACTTAATACAGCTAATATGGGACTAGAGGTCATGGGTACAAGTTATGTAAATTATAACTTAATCGGGAACATGAAAAGCATTTTTATAATAGAGTAGTCGATGAATGAAGTAGCTTGCCTAAAGAGATGATTAGTAGGAAGTAATGTTAAAAGATAATTACATCAGCATTGAGAGATTATTAGAATGCGGTAAACGGGACCAGCCTAGCTGGGCTAAAGCCCATTCTACGCGGACGTGATAAACAGTCCCGGGTTTTTGAATATGGCTCTGCGATTATTGGATACCGGTAGATGCACATTGGTCGTTACGAATCAGCAGCTTTGATTACCGGCATTTGCGTAGCGATCTCGTAATCGGAGGATTGTCATATTCATACCGCACATCATATATATTCCGTCGTCGTATAGATGAGATTAGCCACGGTTCCGTACACCTATGTCAGGTTGCGTGGGGTGCTAGCTCAGGTGTTGTCACTATGGTTCAAAATTATGAGACATTGTTCCTGAGTCTACCCTTCGGGATAGACCACTGATCTCTAAATGTAACTTGAGGTTTGGACAAGGCAGTTTTTTTACTTGAAGCCAGTTGAAGGCTAAAAAACTGTACTCCACTTCCATTTCTACCTCGTTTCTTCCATTTCCTTTTCGTATATTGTTCATGCTACAATATGCCGAATTAAAGGGTTTTTGACAAATTTTTTTTAATTTTCTATAAAACCCATTTTGAATGCCCATTCTTTGAAATCGATTTTAACCAATAATAAGTGTAGGGGATAAGAAGACCCCCCCCCCCCCACACACACAAAATCACTTTTAAAAGTTAGTTGAGGTGTAGAGTATGGCTTCAACAGCGTCCATGGAGGAAACCGATTTGAGCCTTCCAGAAGTTATAGTTAGAGTTCAGTGGGATAGACCCGAACCGTCCACAATATCCCACTGTACAGCTCTAGTCCCTCATTTTTTCCACCAATCAAATGAAGGATTAATACCAATCCAACTGGTGATTTACAATAACATACAGGGCCTCCGTGGCCGAGCGGTTAAAGGCGTCAACTGGAAATATGAAAGTTCCCGGTTCGATGCCAGGCGATGGACTTGACATAGAAAAGTAAAAAGTAGTGATCTTGTGATCGGAGGGTTGCCAGCTTCGATATAAAATACTAGAAAAGTCGTCCAGAACATCCGCAAAAATTAACGGCGTGTATACGGGACTGGTGCACGATAAATCTGATCGGGGTCCAAAGTCCCGACGTCTATTGAAGGCGTTGGGTGCCAGTTCAGGTGTTTCCTCGTCATCTGACCATGGTTCTAAAATAACGAGGTGCATGTATGAATGTGTGCATGAATGTGTGTGTGTGAATGTGTATGTGTTCCCGGGTCTTTCCTTCGAGATTGACCCCGAACCGTTGCCAATAGCCCACTGTGCAGCTCTTGTGCGACGTTAATTAACAAAACCAAATCAACCAAGCCAAACCAAAGTCCCGACGTTTATTGAAAGCGTTGGGTGCCAGTTCATGTGTTTCCTCGTCATCTGACCATGGTTCTAAAATAACAAGGCATCGTTCCCGGGTCTTTCCTTCGAGATATACCCCGAACCGTCGCCAATAGCCCACTGTGCAGCTCTAGTGCGACGTTTATTAATGAAACCAAACCAATAACATACACTCATGCATCTGGTGTACTTCCCCAAATATTGTATAATTTTATCATCCTCAGCACCTCAGACAAACAGGTAAGTCATCTCGCTAAAAGAAATCACCTGGATGAACGCTGTGACACGTTCAGAAGTCCTTCGACGCCTTAGCCACGCCCTTTCCTAATCGACATCGATCGTTAATGAGATCCCCTGTCCTTGATCAATTGGAATTGAGTGTCGATCAGCGCTTCGTTGTAGTCTTTTAATTAAAAGACCGATTAATATTCCAGTCTGGTAGGTCTCGGTGTGATTGGGATTCGAGATGGACGAAGCCGGTAGCGGTTGTCAAAGCACTTGTCGCTCATTAGCCGTCGTTTTATTGGTTTGGGTGATCTATTGATTGATTGTTTGATTGGTTGTGTGGGGTTTATTGGCAAAATAGCCAAAAATGGCTGCGCCGATCTATTGATTTTTTTTTTTTTTTTTGGTTTTTGGTTAAATAACGTCGCGCTAGAGCTGCACAGTGGGCTATTGGCGACGGTTCGGGATCTGTTTCGAAGGAAAGCCCCGGGAATACATACACACACATTCATACATGCATCTCGTTATTTTAGAACCAAGGTCAGATGACGAGGAAACACCTGAACTGGCACCCAACGCCTTCAATAGATGTCGGGACTTTGGACCCCGATCAGATTTATCGTGCACCAGTCCCGTATACACGCCGTTATTTTAGAACCATGGTCAAATGACGAGGAAACACCTGAACTGGCACCCAACGCCTTCAATAGACGTCGGGACTTTGGACCCCGATCAGATTTATCGTGCACCAGTCCCGTATACACGCCGTTAATTTTTGCGGTTGTTCTGGACGACTTTTCTAGTATTTTTGTAGCGAAGCTGGCAACCCTCAGATCAGAAGATCCCTACTTTTTACTCTTCTTTGTCAAGTCCATTGCACGGGTTCGAACCACCAATCATTAGATTAGTTGCTGAACGCCTTTAACCGCTCGGCCACGGAGGCCCGAGGAATCGTCGGAACTGCACACCCGACGCCTTCAATAGATGTCGGAACTTTGGACCCCGATCAGGTTTATCGTGCACCAGTCCCGTATACACGCCGATAATTTTTGTGGATGTTCTGGAAGACATTCCTAGAATTTTGTAGTGAAGCTGGCTACCCTCCAATCGCAAGATTGCTACTTTTTTTACTTTTCTTAGTCAAGTCCGTCGCACAGGATCGAACCAGGAACCCTCCGATTCCCAGCTGACGCCTTTATCTGCTCGTCCAAGGAGGCCTCGATGGAGTTTGGACTTTTGATTGTCTTTGTTTACTGCTCGAATAGGAATGTAGAGGGCCGTTAAAACTGTTTCGGTGTTAGAGGGTCTTGAGTTTGATTCCATGTACGGACCAAAAATATCCACTGTATATAAGGGGCTGAGACACATTAAGGTTAGCTGCGCACTGGCAACTATTAGACATGTAATTGCGCTATTTAGTTGAATGCAATTGAAACACTCAAATTCTATCCGCCCACTCAGCATTTATCGGACATGCAACTATCGGACAAAATATCCTTTCGCTCAATACAGCGCTAACAACTTTGGCAAATAATCGACAAATTGGCGATTTTGTTTGGATTGTGATAATTCGAGTTCGGCGACTTTTCATGTATACTTTAGCGATTTCGAAATCAGGAACGTGGCAGCCTTGAGTCGAATGCAATTAAAATAATCGCCGAGCAGTTGCGGAGTGATTTTTTAGTCACTTAGTTGATTATCGCCCAGCGGTAGTTGCCGTGCAATTATCGGTTGTGCGGGGCTAGCTTGGTTTGTTTAATTAACGTCGCAATAGAGCTGAAAATTGGGCTATTGGCGACGGCTCAGGTCCTATCTTGAAAGAAAGACCCGGAAACTGTACATCGAATTTTTGAACCATGATCAGATGACGAGGGCAACACCTGAGCTGGCACCCCACGCACCGTGACGTAGGCGTAAGGACATTGAACCACCGTGGATTTAATATGACCAATCCCCTCTGTACGGCGGATAATTCATGGTGTGCGAAAGGAACGAATCTGACATCCCTGGGCTGGCACCTGACGCAACCTCAATGGGCGTCAGGGCATTGGACCACGATCAAATTTAACGTGTACCAGTCCCTTATACACGGTTTGCATAGTGTGTGTGCGTGTAACGTCATACCGTCAAAGTCTAGTTGCAGTATATTCTTTTATCTTTTTTAACCGTGTATTTCTTATTCGGATATGTCTTTTACAATTTAAAAAAATGCTATATGTTTAGCCTTGCCCTCCTGGAGAACCCGTTATCGGATTTGAACCAGCGACCTATTGTTCCGAAGTTTCACGCTGCACCGACTAAGCTACAAGCGGTAGTGGTGAAACGACATTTTATAAGTTGAAACTTATTAAAATAGGCACCGGAACACCATTTAAGAGGTAATTTGTTTTGGAAAAAATTAAATTTCTGAAAAAATCCGGATCCCTCCCCCTTCTTGTTTTACTGAGGGTATACCGACCCCCCCCCCCTCCCCGCTCCCCGGTAATTAGGAAGGGGGCCCTGCGCTATATATTCAACCTAGGGCCCCACTAGCTCTAAATCCGATCTGTAACAAACTCATTCTAAAAACCAAACATTTTATACAAAATTGTATGGGGATCAATCTGTTAACTCTCCTAATCCTCTTTGTATGTCTTCCTAGGAGGTATGCAAATTGAAGAATATCCATTTCAACGTATCGATAACACGACTCCCATTGAAAAGCAGTTGTGACACAAGCTCGTAGATCATAGCCGGCGACAACAGAATGAATAGCGTACAGCTCAATTAGATCAGGGTGTGTCTGCTCGAACGCTCAAGGTTAGCAAACTGTTTCTTTTTTAATTGAAGATCGATGATTTATGGGAAGTATTTTGACACTATTGCTGTCAATACTTGATATGTGCTCGGAATAGAATTCACCTTGATTTAATTTTTGTAGCCCATCGCCAGACTGTCTGCCGCGCTAGAGTGCTCTAGAAGATTTATAGCGATCCCTTGTTCTTTTGGTCCCCATAGTTATTTTCAAATTAGGAGGCTCGTTTATTCCGACCACCGAAGAAGAAAAGTTGCAAAAAATATTGATGGTTGAAGGTTAGCAAAAGGACTTGCGGCACCTTTAAGAGCATACATTAGTCGCATGGTAATCGGCGTTTCGATTCTACTTATCGTACAGGGGATGGCTATAGTTAGGGTTACAGTGGCGGCTCGCCCACTACAGCAAGTACAGCCGGGCTGCACCTAGATTCATTAGTGTATTTTAAAACTAAAATCAGATATTTTACTAATTTTCTTAAATGAAGATTATAATTGAAAATGAAAATTCTACGAGTAGTAAACAAAATCTCCGATAAATAGCAAGCCTGTTACCGTAATGCACAATTCATGAGGGGGAAAAACTCCATTCAATCAAAAAGCAGCCAAAAAGCGAAATTCGAAATCGGCTGCATCGTTGCCATGGCAACCTCTACGTAGTATGGAGATTCCCCCCATGCTAATGCACTGCATTTGTGAGAAGGTACAGCCGAAATGAATTTTCTTGTTTTAGCTGTACTTGAGGTTCGATATGCTGATTGGCTTGTTGGTGAAACGAGAACATACGAGAATATCTCCAAACGGAAATGGTTTTCGTGATACATTTACTGTGTGCTGTTGTTTCAGGACATGGTCTTGCTGTTGTTTCGTTATGTAAGTTAATATTAAAATTGACCGATTCGCATGTTTAAAAGAAAGCAGGATTGCTTTAATTTTCAAATAATAAGTAAGTGTTTTCCGTTTTTTTCGCATGTTATCATTTCGTAAAAATTGAAAGGAAACTTTGATTTGAGTAGTGAATAATAAAGAATTTCCGTTCATGTATGGTTTTTGGAAATGTATGTTCCGATCATGTATGGTTTTTGAAAATGTATGTTCCGTTCATGTATGGTTTTAGGCGGGGGGGGGGGGGGGGGGATTCACATGATTTCGGCTGCACTGACATATTCGACCACGGGCCGCCACTGTAGAGTTACCATACGTCCGGCACGTAGGTCAGGGGGTGGTTCAGAGGGTCCAAACCCCTCCCATTGAAAGTCAAGAAGAAAATTTAACAAAATCGAATTACTGTTAAAAATCATAAAAATACTTTAAAAAAACAAGAAATATTTTAATTTCTAGTATAATACGTCTTGTTAAGTTGCATGAGGGAAGACCTGTTATTTCCCGGGGGTCTTACCCGGGAAAATAGTTTTCAAAAACATGTTTTGAGGTCATTTTTGTATTAAACTAATCTTAATATGACCACATTGTGTTGCATTAACTAGCATTTGAATTTCGGTGACAAAGGGAAAAGATCGTCTAACGGGATCTATACATTACTTAAAACAAGAAATCTTAAAATTTAAATTTGTCTAAATTTATTTCATAATTAGGGAGTGATATTTACTAATTTTTAAAAATAATTAATGACTGATATTGGTAACGATTTCATGAAAACTAAATAACTATTGTTTCGATACTTATATTCCAACGTATACTTGAATAAAAATATAAATTTAAAAAAATGGGGTAGTGGGTTGTTAATTTGGAGGGGTGTGGGGAAGGAAATAAGTTACTCAGTCACTGAACCACCCCCATGAAATATATATGCCTACATGCCTACCATACGTCCGGACAGTTCGGATTTCAAGTTCACTCAAACTCTGTGCTTGTGTTACGAAAGAGTGTCGTTAGTGGACAGCTATTAGCATTTTATAATATACTCTGACCCTCTCCCCAAGACCAGTGCCGTTACACACAAAATATTTTGGGGGGTTGAAACAAGAAATTTCCCAACTTAACGATTCGAAGTTCCCAACTCAACAGTGCTGAAAATTCCCAGTTCCAACTTATCGACATTTTTCATCCTTGTTATATATATATTTCAGGTAATATTAAACAGTTCTCTCACAAGCATTGATTTGTTTCACCCATATTCCAATGCAGTGTCCGTTCTGAGGTCAAATCTAAATGTAATCTTACAAGTTGGGCGATTTCTAATCTTCCCTAGCTTTCACTTGTTAATAATATTAATTTTCTGCAGGCATAAATTTTTCTAACTCGGGGTTTCAGAAGCTGTAATTCCCAACGTCCAGGGTTACCAGATAATCCCCCCCCCCCCCGGTGCGACGAGCCTGGTTCCCATACGTCCGGACAGTCCGGCTCACTCAAACTCCGTGCTTGTATTACGACAGAGGGCCGTTAGTGGTCAGCTATTAGAATTTTATAATATACTTTGACCCTCTCCGCAAGACTCTTCACAGCCACTGTCCCCGAATTGTCCGGATTTCACTACAATAAATAATGGTAACCTTGCCATAGTACAAACCAGAGTTTTTCGTCTTTATACAGGGTGCTCACAATTTGTTGGGCGATGGTCATTGTTTGGCTGTTTCACATTCAGCTGCATTGGTATTATTAAACATTATTTTTGCCCACCTACTTTTCTTATATTTTAAACAAGTCGCTTAGCTTTAGAAGCAACAAAGTAGCTGAAGTACAGCAAAAAGAATGGTTTATTGTTTATAGTTGAACAGCCAATCAATGATCATCGCCCAACAATTTGTGACCACCCTAGTTGATGCTGTAAATTGCCTCTACTAAATGGCATTGCTATGTAGTTTGCATGAATTTTCGAGTAGTTGGAGAAATTACTCACTAGCTGTAGCCTTGACATAGTTCATACTCTTTCTACTATTCAAGTAAAATTCTACTCTGGGGAAAACACTCGACTAGTTTCTTTAAGTGTTCATAAAAAGGCTCAAGTAAACTAGGAGCGGTTAAACTAAACTTTTATTTTTAGTAGACTTGACCTACTTTAAACGCAAACGTAATTTTAAATTACCTGGGGTTAGAATATTCCATCTTCAATTGATAGCTATGAAGTAGAATTTTTTTGTTTTGTTTTTTAAGTCGAATTTGTGTTCCTTATTGATTTATTTCACATTTATTTTCAAAAGTAAATAATGTTAATATTTACTGAAATTATATTTTCAAAATAAAGTAATTTTATTAAATTTAATCGATCGTGTTTATGAAAATGATTGGGAATTAAGAATTGAGCAAGATTAATTTCCAGTGATAAAAATAAAACAATTATTAAAAACAACTATTAAAATGATCTTAATGTAAACACTTAAAAAAATCTTGTTTTTTGTTGTTGATACTTTAGAGACGTTTTCAAATTTGCAATAAAGTTACTTCCTAAAGGCTAGTATATTTATAGGTACATGCACGTAGATTAGTTACATTATTATTTTTTAAGCTCAAAATTATCCGAAGAGATACAAGTCGAGCGTTTGTACCAGAAACTAATTTATCGAAAAGTTACACAACTTACCTATTCCAAGTTGAAATAGGTACAAAAAAAATCACACCATCCGATTCAGATACAATAACTGCATGGCAGTATAAAACTGGCTGACTTTTGACACTGTAAAAAAAAGTGTTAAAAAATGAGTACATGCACGTACTTGTTTTTTTTTTAGTACAATTGCATCGAAAATAAACAATGCCATACTCAAATTTAACAAATCGTACTTTCGCAAAAATGAACAGTGTGATTTAATATAGGTAATCTCAGCTTCTGTTCAATCATCTTAACAAAGCGACCTAACAAACTTAAAATATTTGCTCAGAAGATGGTTTTCCGCAATTATTTTAAGTCGATTGCTTAATTGGAAACAGTTATTACAATTCAATTATCTTACTTCCTAGTTTTTGCCACACCTTTTTAACATTACTTCTGTTTATAACTGCTTCGCATGTCCTTGATAGCTGAACGGATAAGACTGTGGACAGCTGTGATGCAGACCTGGGTTCGATTTCTGATAAATTGTAATTGTCGGTTTTTATTAAAAGTGATTTATAAAGGCAGCTTCTCTTTTTATTAATTTTTACTCATTTTTGAGTACATGTTGTTCTGAAAAATAACTTATGTATTCCGAGCTATGATAAGCATCGAATGTAATAAAAAATGAGTACATTTTACTTATTTTTGAATACCTATAGTTTAACAGTGTAGTCTTCAGTAAATACATAAAAAGGCAACTATGTCTAATTTAAAAAGACTAGTAACAGTTATAGACAAGTAATAGTTAACAGAAATCACGATACTCATTAACAAGGTATCTTTCTAAAAATACTTAATTGCATACCTTTTAAAAAGATCCCTACATATATACCTTTCTCAAGATAATTAACTCTGATACCTTTCTGACCTAAAAATATGTCGTGATCATCGAAAGGTTGCAAGATTCGCTACTAAATTAAAAAAAATAAGTAGTCTAAAATTATCCTCAATTACCACAGTCGTGTATACGGAACTGATGCACGCTAAATCTGATAGGGGTCCAATGTCGTATAATTAAAACAATATAACAAAGACATATTTTGGGGATTAAGAGGACATGGTACCTTCTAAACTTTTTTTATTTTTGAATTTCTAAATAAAAATTTTAACGTATATTTTATAAATTTATATAAGAGAACAATATTTTACACAAATTCCATAATTGTTGGTATTTTTTTCAAAATTTTAAACTTTTAAATTTTTTTTATTTTTTTTAAACGCTAAGTTTTTTTAAATATTTATATTTTTTCACCAAATTTTTTTACCAAATCCATTAACCATAATATATAAGAATTACATTAATTTTTTTTATTCTGGATTCATTTAATTTGTTATTTAAATAATTACTTGTAATATCACAGCATTTTTCCTTCAAACTAATTTTTTTTTTACTTTAGTAATTTTTAAAAAAAATGCAACTCATATAGCTAATTCTCATGCCAATCTATAATATACACATGTTTTACAATATGCTTTAAAAAATTATAAATTTCTCCATTAATAATAAAAAAAAGTATTGGCGTTCGAAAAACTTAATATCAAGGAAAACCAAACACTAAGAAAAAAAAATTAAAATTTGTGTTCCTTGGAAAACACAATACATCATCCAGCATAATATCTCAAATAACTCATTAAAAACACAGATTCAGTTTTAGAATTTTGCAAGAATATTTAGAATATTCCAAACTATAACTTTAGCAAATAAAAATCGATAATTTTACAATTAATTGGATATTGTGTCCCTTTAAGCATTATATAACGAATAAAATTCATAAAAATGAAATGAATTAAATTTTGCATAAAATTTAATGTATTTTTTATTGCAAAGACAATACTGAAATACTGTTGTACCTTTTGCATATAAAAATCCTCCGAGCCCTGTAGCCCTCCCATGGCTACGGAACTGTTTATATCCAACGCGCCCATTTCTTGGATGGAGTCTTTTTTACACTTATACAATAGTTATAAGAAACACTCTATAGCTTATGGCATACAAACAAACAAATGGAAGTCATTGAAGGTTATAAATGCTTCATGTACAACCCATCGAACTCTTAAAAGCCAAAGCTTTCATCCAGTTTATCATTACTCACATCATTAATTAACCTCACCCGAGAGTAAAAAAAAGATTTGATTTGATTTTTTACAGCAATGCTTTTCCGTCCATTTCTTTTTGACCACCACACGAGTTGATTTATACTTATTGGTTAACTCCGATCGATCGAATCTTGCCGCCGGCCCATTCGCGCTGTCTAAATAGCCTCCTAAACACATACCAAACAAGCCCAAAGGAGCTGGAACGCTGCAATGCACATATCTCGAAGCGATCCAACGACAGAAGCTGCAATCAATTTGCTTGGAATCAGTTCTTAATCACCTTACCAAAGGCAGCTCTTCGAACTGGAGATCGATCTCTAATGACAGATATTGCGACGGGATAATTGGTATTTGCTTGGTAGTAGTCACTCCCAGTTGGCTATCAAGTGTGCCGCTGATATCTGACTAATATATACAAATATATTAGGAAACAAGAAAAAAAAAGGGTCACGTAAATGTGTAACATTTTCCGTATTAAGAAATAACCGTTTTGATACAATCTATTCGGCTGCGAGGACTTAGTCCAAAGAAATGGACGCGTTATCTAAAACTGGTTGTGATTATTTGCAAATTATTGTAATTTATGGCTATATCTCTAGAACTGCTTATACACTGTTTCATTTCTTGAGTGATTTGAAGATGTAAATCAAACTCTTGTTTTGCACTCGCGGCATTTTCATGAAAGAAATAATCACGCGAGTAATTTTATTTTTATAAATTTAAATTCTTTTAATGCCTTTTGTTCAAGATTCGTGCCTTTTTTTTAGTACAAAAGTGGTACATACTTGTTTATTTTCCTTAGTAAGTGGAAGTTCCTCTGTAAGGAAATATATGTAGCACTGCAAAGCTCGTGCTTTGTCAGAGAGGCACAATCCAAGGCGATTCAAATTATAGGTGGGACGAAATTGGAAAAATAAGGACTGGGATGGCGTATTCTTGTTAGGGGCCCGACAAAATTTATCAAACGACAAAAAATCATCCAAATACAAAATATAAGGGTCCAGGTCCAACTTTTTTTTAAAATAGATATTTCAACGCCTTATGTTAATATGGTTGTATTTTCATTGTACCAAGTTGTTGTACCGGACTGACGATAATCCTTAAAAAATCGTTAATGAATGAGTATGTTGTGTATGTCTCTGAGGCAAGTAACTTTGTGTTATTCATTCTCTGCACAATCCACTCCTTATGCTATGTTCTTCCTCTGCCCCTTTCATACCGCTAACAACTTTAACCTTCGAGCATGAATTGTCTGTAGTAGAGAGAATATGACGTCATAATCGTGAAGCCCACATCTCAGAGCGAAAGGCCCATATCACGTGCCATCTCTTCAAAATTATGAATTAAAAAAAACTCGTGATTGGCTGATGAATTGGGAAATGTGTAACAGTGAATATTTATTAATGTAATGACGTAATTAATCACGTATATGATGCCACACATGTTGGCTTCACTTTGATGTTAGAGAGAGTGACGTCCTGACTCCTTTACTACAAAGGATCCATGCTCGAAAACTTTAACTGTTTTATTCCAATACTGGTGATTTCTTTTACCATTACACGAATACACATTTTCACTCTCAAATTTTCTTTCACATTTCGAAAAATTAATCTAATCCACGATTTATACTCCAACTTCCACAGTACGATAGGCTAATTATCCCCCCCCCCCATCCTTACAACTGCAATCGTGTGATTGCGAGCCTTTCTTGTATGAGCAGCTGACCTCTGATTGCAGCTGACTTTACGAATGAGACGTCGGCTCTTTCTTTGCACCGACTCCCTTGCAAAAGACTCAAAGGGAGAAGGGTGAATGTCGGTTGCCGCCAAGTCACGATATTCCAAAACACGGTCCAGTATAAAGATGTCCTCAATATCTGGAGAAACATTGACTTTCTGCGTCCAAAGAACGCCTTCAAAAGAAGGGAGAAAGGGTGGTGGTTGAACAACTTGAGAAGAATGCACGATTCCAGAATTAGAAAGTAAAAATGTTAGAAAGAACTTAATGTATAGGAGATTAGATTCGGAATCTTTTCAGGATAATTGTTGGTTTTATTAAGTAGTTATTAAAGTTTCAAGAAGGTCCGTGACTCAAACTTCTAAATTACTTTATTTGAAAGATAAAATTACGATTTTTTTTTAAAGAAAGCTGGGCTTGTGTCTTGTGACAAACATGTTTATTGAATATTTTTTTTTTTTGTAAAAATACTGTTTACTAATTGCAATTTTGCATATGCAAACATGTGCGTTACTTGTTGTGGCTTGTCGTTCTCTCGTGACATTCTTATAATAAATTTCGCACCCCCACGAAAACATGTAAACTAGCCTTTAAAGCTCATATACACGTAAGAGTTTTCAGTCTCACAAAGTTGCTGAAAGTGACTTCTTTAAACTTCCAGAAACTTCAAGTCCACTTTCAAAAACTTCATGTATATGTCATAACCTCTATAATTTCCTCAAGCATTAGGATAACCGCTCGCTAGCAACAAATGCACTTAACCTTTTAAGCAACTGAGCAACTAAAAAATCCCACTGCAAGTTTGATTATTAAATTATATTCAATTCAAAGCTGCCAGGTAGCAGATTTTGCAATCAACAAAATGGACAAACATCACCAAACTGGTACTACAGTAACCATACAAAATTGACTAATTGTCGATTATTTGACAAAGCTCTTAGCGTGGTAAAAAGCGAAAGGATATTTTCCCCAATTAAAAAGTTGCTGAGTGAGCGGGTATAATTTGAGTTTTCCAATCGTGGGCAACTAAATAGTTTAGTTGCATGTCGGATAATTGCCAACGCGCGGTTAGTCTTGTTCTGAGGCATTAACAGGCCTTCGTGGCCGATCGGTTAAGGCGTTCAGCTACTGATCCGAAGATTGGTGGTTCGAATCCACGCGATGGACTTGACAAAGAAAAGTAAAAAAGTAGTGATCTTGTGATCGGAGGGTTGCCAGCTTCGCTACAAAAATACTAGAAAAGTCGTCTAGAACATCCGCAAAAATTAACGGCGTGTATACGGACTGGTGCACGATACATCTGATCGGGGTCCAAAGTCCCGACGTCTATTGAAGGCGTTGGGTGCCAGTTCAAGTGTTTCCTCGTCATCTGACCATGGTTCTAAAATAACGAGGTGCATGTATGAATGTGTGTGTGAATGTGTATGTGTTCCCGGGTCTTTCCTTTGATATAGACTCAGAACCGTCGTCAATAGCCCACTGTGCAGCTCTAGTGCGACGTTAATTAACAAAACCAAACCAAACTGGAATGTCATCATTTACTATTAGGGACCATCACTTATTTCTCAGGAGAGGCTCGCAAAGAACTAACAAAATATCTATTCGACCAGATCATTTCGCTCATAAGGGATAAGGGTGACCAGATGTTCGACTGGTTGTTGGTTTATTTTCTTTTTTATTGTACCGCTCGAGTAAGTAAGAATATTTTTTTTACCTCAAGTGAAAATATTTTTGAAAAATATACAATATATTTCTGCTGTACAATATGTAAATATATTTATGTGTTAAAATGGTTGTTCTTATTATACTCTAATCGAAATGCACTGGTCCTTGGCAGGGCTTAATAAAAAAAAATAAGAGCGGGTCAATTCGCGATGCTTGGCGCAGTACGTGACGGTCTCAAACAAGAATGTTATCCCAGTCTTATTTTTCAATTTCGACCCACCTCCAATTCGATTCACCTTGGATTGGTTTAATTAACGTCGCATTAGAGCTGCACAGTGGGCTATTGGCGATGGTTTGACGCCTATCTCGAAGGAAAGACCCGGGATTGATGCCTCGCATTTTTGAACCATGGCCAGATGACGAGGACAACACATGAGCTGGAATCCAACGCCTTCAATAGACGTCGGGACTTTTGACCCCGATCAGATTTATCGTGTACCAGTCCCGTATACACGCCGATAATTTTTTGTGGATATTCTGGACGACTTTTCTAGTATTTTGTAGAGAAGCTGGTATAACCCTCCATTCAGAAGATCACTACTTTTTTACTTTTGCTTATCAAGTCCGTCGCACAGAATCGAACCAGGAATCCTCTGATTCCCAGGTGACGCCTTTATCCACTGGGCCGTGGAGGCCCCGAAAAAAAAGATTTATGAAAATTATACAATATCTTTCTGCTGTGCAATATGTAAGTATATAAATGTGCTAAGATGGTCGCTTCTTATTATACTCTAATCGAATGTGTGCTGGTCCTTGGCAGGGTTTAATAAAAAAAAACGAAAAGTGGATCAATTCGCGATGCTCGGCGCAGTTGGTGACGGTTTCTAAGAAGAATATGTTATCCCAGTCTTATTTGTCCAATTTCGTCCCACCCTCCAATTCGATTCGCCTTGGATTGTGTATCTCAGGCACGGCTCGCAAACTTTTTTGCATATTCTGCTGTGCAATATGTAAATATATTTATGTGTTAAGATGGTCGTTTCTTATTATGGTGCTGGTCCTTGGCGGGGTTTAATAATAAAAAAAAATTAAGAGCGGGTCAATTCGCGATGCTTGGCGCAGTAGGTGACGGTCTCAAACAAGAATATGTTTTCCCAGTCTTATTTTTCCAATTTCGTCCCACCTCCAATTCGATTCGCTTTGGATTGTGTTTCTCAGGCAAAGCTCGCAAACTCTTTTACATATTAGTAGAGCAAACTTCGAAGACCGAGAGAAAGGCTTTGTACAAGATCCTTCAAAGCACCACCGCCTTTCGGCAACAACCTCTAAAAAAGGCAAGTGGAAAGGTGTGAGGACAAGGTGCGAAATTATTTGCCATCCGGAAGTGGGCTTTCGGCAGGTGTCGAGTCGCACCGACCTCTGAACTGAACCCAGAACTGGGGTCACGTCGTGCGGACGCCATTATCTATTCATCGGTAACTATTCAACGCTTTCCCAGTGTTTGGTTAATGATATTGAGTGCTATTGCAGGACTCGAAATTGCCTCGTTCACAGAGAAAAGAGTTGAACTTGGGTTCAGGCTGGGATGAATAGCGGCTTCTTCCAGAGCGAGGCGAAGGCAACCCTAAATATATAATTAGTCGACGGTCTTTGCTGCGAAATAAATATAAAAGCGCGAAATAAACACTAAAAAACGGATCTTTTGTTGGGGAGCTCCGTAATAAAGATAAAAGAGTTCGTGGGGAATGCTCTCGGAAGGAAATTGCTTTTAATTCGGCATGCGAAAAACAGTGCAAAGTTAAGCTGTTTATCCGGCAAAACTAGATCCGGTGACTGTTTTGGTACCTTTTTCATTTACCGGCATAACGGAAAACTGCCGACGCTGTTGCTTGTCTTGGGTGCCTTTTTTCACATGCCGGCTAATCGGAGCCGGTGACCTGTCCTTCTGGCAATGTTCTTTTTTTTAGTCTTCTGTTCCTTCTGGCAATGTACTTTTTTTTAGTCTTCTGTTCCTTCTGGCAATGTTCTTTTTTTAGTCTTCTGTTCCTTCTGACAATGTTCTTTTTTTTTGTTTTCTGTTCCTTTTGGCAAAGTTCTTTTTTTTTAGTCTTCTGTTCCTTCTGACAATGTTCTTTTTTTTAGTCTTCTATTCCTTTTGGCAATGTTCTTTTTTTTGTTTTCTGTTCCTTCTGGCAATGTTCTTTTTTAGTCTTCTGTTCCTTCTGGCAATGTTTTTTTATTAGTCTTCTGTACCTTCTGGCAATGTTCTTTTTTTTTTATTTCTGCTCCTTGTGGCAATGTTCTTTTTTAGCGTTCTGTTCCTTCTGGCAATGTTCTTTTTTTGTTTTCTGTTCGGGAATTTTTTTTATTTTGTGTTCTGTTCTTTCTGGATTTTTTTTTTTTTTTTAATTTTGTAAGAGGAGTTTAAAAGTATTTTTGTCGGGGTTAAGGTTGACGATCAAAATCGTTAAGAAACTACTAATAAATACTTTAAAAACATTAATATGCTATTTTTGTTTTTATAAAATGTAAACTTGTTTCCCATACTTTTTGTTTCTAGATTTCATTTTAAACAATCGGTTGTTTTCCCCATAAATTTACTTTCCTCAAATTCTTAATGTCACAACATCCTTCTTGGTCAATTTACTCATTTTTTGCAATGACAGAAATAGTCGAAAACAATGAAAGGAAATTGTATGTTCACGATGAGAACAATTATAACACTGAAGTAAGTATAAAGAAAGCACAAACACGAAAGTTTATAAAAGTTTTAAATATAGTAGTTACTGAGAAGATGCATGTGCATATCGAGTTTATAAAACCTAGTTCCAAGATACAAAATACACAAAAATATTTTTATCATTAGTTAAGCCACTTTCAGTTGAACAAAAATATTTTTTTTAAATACTTCTAATTATCGTGGAATTTTTTTTTTAAATGCGTTAGAAAGAAACGATTTATAACATTTTATAACTACAATAAAAATAAAAAAAAATATTTTTGCAGAAATTTACTTTCCGGGTACCCTCAAAAAAGTTGGGAGTAAGGGAACTCAATACCCTAAAACCGACAAAAATTCAATTTTGAGATTTTTATTTTATATTAAATTATGATTTCTTATCTTTCCATTGAAGTATTATTTTTGTTTCTAGTTGAGCTAGGTGTATTTTAATTTTTATTTTTAAAAATGTAAACAAGCGATTTATCCAAAGGTTTAAACATTTTACTGATTTTTCTCAAAACTACTAATTTTTAATTTCGATGTACCTTTTCTACAAAACTACTGTATATATAAACACATCTTTTTATGAACTTTGAAGCACAGAACCTACATGTTAATTTGAGGTTAATATTTTATTTTAAGCTTGCCAATATATTTTTTATAATTTAAATACTATATAAAAAGTCACGTTTTTGAGGAACATTTTTAGTAGTTGGAAAACTTTTTTAAATATCTATTCTTTTTTTTTTAAATTATAACTACCATTTAGTATACAAGTGTTATTAAATGATTATAAAATGTTTCAAACATTTAAGTTGAGTGATTTCCGTGAAAAGGTACATCGATAAATGGCATTTTAATGTAACAACATTCTACCCTTGTTTTCAATTTTTTTTTTTAATTAATAAAATGTTCTTGAAAATTAAAATATTAATATAATGTACAAGACTTATTTAAAGTATATAAGAAATTTCAAACATATAAGTTAAGTAGTTTTCAAGAAACGGTACCTCGAAATATGGTATATTAACATTGCACGTATTTGGGGTACCCTAAAAGGGTTAAGATACCCTTCACCCATCAGAATGAGTGAAATTCGCATAGGAGGTTTAGCATTAAAATATTAATATAATATACAAGACTTATTTAAAGTATATTAGAAATTTCAAACGTATAAGTTAAGTAGTTTTCAAGAAACGGTACATCGGAATATGATATGTTAACATTTTACGTATATGGGGTACCCTAAAAGGGTTAAGATAGCTTTCACCCATCAGGATGAGTGAAATTCGCATTGGAGGTTTAGCATTAAAATATTAATATAATACACAAGACTTATTTAAAGTATATTAGAAATTTCAAACATATAAGTTAAGTAGTTTTCAAGAAACGGTACATCGGAATATGATATATTAACATTGCACGTATTTGGGGTACCCTAAAAGGGTTAAGATACCCTTCACACATCAGAATGAGTGAAATTCGCATAGGAGGTTTAGCATTAAAATATTAATATATAATACACAAGACTTATTTAAAGTATATTAGAAATTTCAAACATATAAGTTAAGTAGTCTTAAGTTTCTTAGTTTTCAAGAAGCAGTACCTCGAAATATGATATGTTAACATTGCACGTATATGGGGTACCCTAAAAGGGTTCAGATAACTTTCACCCATCAGGATGAGTGGAATTCGCATAGGAGGTTCAGCATTAAAATACTAATATAATATACAACACTTAGTTAAAGTATATTAGAAATTTCAAAAATATAAGTTTAGTTTTCAAGAAACGGTACATCGGAATATGATATGTTAACATTGGACGTATATGTGGTACCCTAAAAGGGTTAAGATAGCTTTCACCCATCAGGATGAGTGGAATTCGCATAGGAGGTTTAGAATTAAAATATTAATATAATATACAAGACTTATTTAAAGTATATAAGAAATTTCAAACATATAAGTTAAGTAGTTTTCAAGAAACGGTACATCGGAATATGGTATGTTAACATTGCACGTATATGGGGTACCCTAAAAGGGTTAAGATAGCTTTCACCCATCAGGATGAGTGGAATTCGCATAGGAGGTTTAGAATTAAAATATTAATATAATATACAAGACTTATTTAAAGTATATAAGAAATTTCAAATATATAAGTTAAGTAGTTTTCAAGAAACGGTACATCGGAATATGGTATGTTAACATTGCACGTATTTGGGGTACCCTAAAAGGGTTAAGATAGCTTTCACCCATCAGGATGAGTGAAATTCGCATTGGAGGTTTAGCATTAAAATATTAATATAATACACAAGACTTATTTAAAGTATATTAGAAATTTCAAACATATAAGTTAAGTAGTTTTCAAGAAACGGTACATCGGAATATGATATATTAACATTGCACGTATTTGGGGTACCCTAAAAGGGTTAAGATACCCTTCACACATCAGAATGAGTGAAATTCGCATAGGAGGTTTAGCATTAAAATATTAATATATAATACACAAGACTTATTTAAAGTATATTAGAAATTTCAAACATATAAGTTAAGTAGTCTTAAGTTTCTTAGTTTTCAAGAAGCAGTACCTCGAAATATGATATGTTAACATTGCACGTATATGGGGTACCCTAAAAGGGTTCAGATAACTTTCACCCATCAGGATGAGTGGAATTCGCATAGGAGGTTCAGCATTAAAATACTAATATAATATACAACACTTAGTTAAAGTATATTAGAAATTTCAAAAATATAAGTTTAGTTTTCAAGAAACGGTACATCGGAATATGATATGTTAACATTGGACGTATATGTGGTACCCTAAAAGGGTTAAGATAGCTTTCACCCATCAGGATGAGTGGAATTCGCATAGGAGGTTTAGAATTAAAATATTAATATAATATACAAGACTTATTTAAAGTATATAAGAAATTTCAAACATATAAGTTAAGTAGTTTTCAAGAAACGGTACATCGGAATATGGTATGTTAACATTGCACGTATATGGGGTACCCTAAAAGGGTTAAGATAGCTTTCACCCATCAGGATGAGTGGAATTCGCATAGGAGGTTTAGAATTAAAATATTAATATAATATACAAGACTTATTTAAAGTATATAAGAAATTTCAAATATATAAGTTAAGTAGTTTTCAAGAAACGGTACATCGGAATATGGTATGTTAACATTGCACGTATTTGGGGTACCCTAAAAGGGTTAAGATAGCCTTCACCCATCAGGAATGAATGCAATTCTCATTGGAAGTTTAGCATCTTTTGAACTCTAAAACAAGAAGTGTGCCTGTCGTTGTTCCTGAGATGCAGCAACAGGGAGTGTTTGGGTTGCGCATTGGGCGGAACCCCGACTAAAGGGTGCGAGGCTCACGAACGAGTCATGGGCAGATCCACTCATGATGGGTGGCTACAGGTGGCAAGGGTGTGGTCCAGATGGGAAAGTGGCTTTAGAGGAAAGTCGCCATTTCATCTCACAACACAAAGAAAACATGAAGGGAGGTTGTTTTTTTCCGAGGGAATATATGCCAGAGAAGCTTTGTGTACTGCGATATTCGGAAATAATAATTTCTGATTTCAAAAATTAATAACAGGGATTTATACCTAACCTTATTATATTAATTAAAAATATATTAAGGTTAGGTATAAACTTTTACATACGACCCTACTCACACACATGATTATATTAGATACTAGCTGGTTGGACCCGTGTTGCTTGCATTAAAAAAAAATAGCATTACCATGCGATAATTATCGCATGAACACCCCCCCCCCCCCCCACACACACACATTCGTTAGAGCCAAAAAAATAAATATAATAACGGTCTCACAGATGGCAGAATTATTAAAGGCTTGTTTAAAAACCATGTTAAAATGAATTATTTTAAAAGCATTTAATTTTTTTTTCGATGTTTATGAGATGGAAGTACGATTTGTCACTGCTCCATAAAATTCTCTTTCTTTTGATATCTCCTGTGTTAACCTTTTGAACTCCGCTGTCGCCTCTCAGGTGCCAAGAGAACGACCAGTTCTTTGGTTCCCTGTACTTTAAAATAAAAGAGAACATGATCTTGCGTTTAAAAAAAAACATGTACTTTTTTCAATTTGTTGTCTTGCAGATCCAAAATAAATATTATGCTTTTGTTTTCCTCTATGAGCAAAAAAAAGTTATAGGGAAAAGAACATAAAGAGGAATAACTGTTACGTAAAAAGAACGCAAAACGCAAAGTGGTTCTTGAAGTGCAAAGGGTTAAGATTCGTTACGTAAAAGGAATTTTTACTACAGAAATAATATATATGATTAAGTGGAACATCAAAACGCTTTTTCGTTAGATTGTTCTTTATCTAACTCCATTTAAAAGTATAATAACACTTGGATATCAACATATTTTATTAATCCTTTGCAGTCGAGTGTCGTCTTTGTCACCAAAATAACGATGTGTTATTTCCCCCCTGTTCTTCGAAATGACAGAGAACAAACATATTCTTGAGTTTAAAAAGTTACTCACTCGCAAACTTAAAATTATTTTTTTAATCTAGAAGCACCAAATATGTTGATGATCTAAAACTTTCTTCAGATTAAAATCCCTCACAACTGTTTTTTTTTTAAATATTTCACAAATGTCATAAATCACTAAATATATCTTTAGTATACTGAGAGTAAAATTCTGCTTTATGCATAACTTTTTTATAATTATCCTCCCTAAACGTAAACAAAACACAATGAAGAATACCTTATTAACAGGAACGGGATATAACTGTTCTATAAAAATAACGAAAATAGAAAACATGATGCTTGACCGCAAAGGGTTAGTATTTGTGAAATCTGAAAGCTGTATACTCCCTTAGTAATCTCGGCCTTGTATGCAAGGAAAGAAGACCTGAAATATAAATATGTCTTCCCTATTCTCAAACACCAAAACCCAGCTGAGACAATTTTGGTGCTCCCAAATTTACCTTTCACGGTTTCAAAAATACTATAAACAAATTTTACTTGTAAAAATACAGGTGTGCTGTCAACAGAAATAAAATTTGGATTTTCCTTTTCAAATGTGATATTTTAGAAGTAGGTAAACATTTATAAAAAAAACTTTCTACTAAACGCTTATTAACTCGCTTGGTAATATTTTCTTTTGTTTAATAATTTCACAATAGTCTTTATTGTAGTCGGCAATCACGGACACCCCGCTCTGAAAGATGTATAATGACCCTGTTAATGTTAGAAAGTACTGGCCAAAGTCCTTTAAAAGTAGGTATTTTTTTAAAAAAACGTGTAAACTTGACTAAAACTTTCTGACTCGCTTGGTAATATTTTCTTTTGTTGAATAATTTCACAATAGTTTTTATTGTAGTCGGCAATCACGGATACCCCCCTCCTCCTCTGAAGGATCTTTAATAATCCTGTTAATGTTAGAACGTACTGGCCAAAGTCCTTTCAGAAGTAGGTAATTTAAAAAAAAAAACGTGTAAACTTGACTAAAAGCATTCTGACTCACTTGATAATACTTTTTTGTCTAATAAATTCACAATAGTTTTTATTGTAATCAGCAATCACGGACACCCCCTCCCTCTCTGAAGAACCTATAATAATCCTGTTAATGTTAGAACGTACTGGCCAAAGTCCTTACAGGAGCGGGTAATTTTTTTTATAAACGTGTAAACTTGACTAAAAGCATTCTAACTCGCTTGATAATATTTTTTCGCCTATTAATTTCACAAGAGTTTTTATTGTAGTCGGCAATCACGGACACCCCCTCCCCTCTGAAGAACCTATAACAATTCAATTAACGATAGAACATACTGGCCAAAGTCCTTCCAGCAGGACCTTCCGAAAGCACTTTTGTACATTGCCTCCCACCAGGCTCTGTGTCCTGCCGGCCGGATGTCCATTTTGAACTTAGAATATTGAATTAAGAAGCGAAGTTGTTGAAAACACGAGTGGTGACGCACACACAATGGGTTTTATAAGCTCAGTTTACTTTTGTAGGTAGTAAACTTCCGATTATTAAAATTCTCTTAAAAATTTTACAGTTGGAATTTTTTTAACCCTTTGCACACCGTTAGCGCCGCTCAGGCGACTACATAACGACTCGTTCTTTTGGTTCCCTGTTCTATAAAATAAACTCGAAAATTGCCTTGTATGTATAACACACATTTTTTTTGTCAACTTGTTCTCTTGCAGATCCAAAACAGATTATGTTTTTTTCCCCTCTATGAGCATTACAAAATTCTGGGGGAAAAACAGAAAGAGGAATAAATGTTTTTTAGAAAGAACGTAAATGTCAAAATGTTCTTGGAGTGGAAAGGGCTAACTTTTTGTTTTCTTGTGCCAACTCAGAATCTTCTGGTCGTCCTGTCAGAAGGAATGTATAACCACTGTGCGATCGTAAAGGTGTGTCCTACTGGCAGTACTAAGCAAAGAAAATCGCTTTTTATGATCAAAAATATGCAATTTTTGTTCTATTTGAGGAACAGGGAACAAAAGAACGGGTCGTTATTTTGGTGACTAAGAGTGGCCACTCGATTCCAAAGGGTTAATTGCAATAGCAGAAAGTAATGGATAATAAATGAGATGATGGTATCGCTCGAATCTGCAACAAGAAACAGACATTTGATACTTCTAGGAATATTTTGTAGAACCTATGTTTCTAATTGTGGTATAAATAAGATTCATTTCAACCACGAATTCAATTTAAAAAAAACGCACATTTTCGAATAAATATATCGCGCATTAAGTATTTAAGCAAAATAGATTCTATTCTTGGTTTCTTTGCCGCATCATCAATATTCTTTTCAATTTTCGCAATTTTTCATATCTATACCAGAAGCAAAACGTGCGCGATACCATCGCATTTTGTCTCCTAAATGCTCTAAAAGCTGGAAAATCTCTGAATGCGAGGTTAGGTAATGATAGCTTCGTGATCTTGTCACTTTGACATTGCAAATAAGGAGAACGGAGAAGCCTTTTCCGAAGCTGTTCTATTTTGCCATGTTAAAAGTGTTCCCAACGGCTACAGTTATTTGAGTTATCGGGCTACAATGTATCATGGATGAAAATCGGTGGAAAAAGGGTTTTCACGACTAACGCGTTAGAAACTTAAGGTGTGCAAACGAAAAGTTTACCTTAATTGGCACTGGATCGCCTCTTTTTGTTCATTGGTGTTCAGCTACGCCCACTAAAATGAGAAAGATCAATAGTTGGGAAATGTGGGGTATAATCTTTAAGCCTTGTGGGTTAGTCCAAATGTTGCAGACCTGTAATTTTAGGTTGTATAACGGGTTTACACATATAAAAGAGTGTGAAATTTATTCGTACTACATTAGACCCTCAATATAACGATTCTGGATAGGGATCCATACAAGATGGTCGTTATAACAAAAGGTCACTGTAATGAATTAAAAATGTTTGGCTACGAATGTCGCAAACCAGCAATTTCAGGTTGTATAACGAGTTTACCCAAAGAAAAGTGTGAAATGTATTCATATCACATTAATCCTCAATATAACGATTATGAATGGGATTCCCACGAAATGGTCGTTATAACGAAAGATCACTCTAACCAATTAAAACTGGATGGGTCCAAATGTAGCAGACCTGTAATTTTAGGTTGCATAACGAATTTACCATATAAAAGAGTATGAAATTTATTCATACTACATTAGACCCTATATATAACGATCCTGTGTAGGATCCATACAAGATGGTCGTCGTAACGAAAGGTCACTGTAATTAATTAAAAATGGAAGGGTCCAAATGTCGCAGACCAGCAATTTTAGGTTGTATAACGAGTTAACCCAATGAAAAGCGTGTGAAACATTTGTGATATTTATTCATACTACATTAGACACTTATATAACGATCCTGTATAAGACCCATACAATAGTATCGTTATAATGAAAGTTCACTGTAATGAATTAAAAAAAAAAGTATTGCATTAAACCTAATAAACTGATTGGAGCTTTCAGTGGCGGTCGTAATAAGGTCGTTTACAAGATGACGGGGTTCTTGTAATGAATGCCTACAGTGCTTATGAAATTATCCAATTTAAAATTTTTAAATGTTGAGGAATGGCTGTTCGAATGAACGTTAAAAATATAAAAAAAATTCAGTTCCTAATGTTTGTATTAATTTCCATGTTTGCGTTTTATTGTCGATATTTTTTGTGTGTAAAGTACACAAGGCCACATTCGGGATCTAGAAAACGTTCAATTTCCTTTCCAGAAACGAGCAACTTTGTCTTCTTCTGAAAATTTCCCAAACGAACTTATGCTCTTCTGGCATAAACACTTCAATCTTTGTGTAATGTCCCAGGTAATGTAGAAAATTTGCAATCCATAATAGTTATATTTGTTTCCATTTTGGGGTTTCATTGGCTGTTTTTTTATAATACGCAAATTAACATTTGGGGTGTGAAAAACGTTCAATTATCTTTCAAGAAACGAGCAACTTTTTTTGTACTGGAAGTTTTCTAAACGGACTTATGCTGCTCTGGCATAAACACTTCAATCTTTGTATAATGTCCGAGATTATGTAGAAAATTTGCAATCCAAAATGTTTATTTGTTTCCATTTAGGCGTTTCATTGGCTATTTTTTTTATCATACGCAAAACCACATTTGGAGTGTGAAAAACGTTCAATTCTCTTTCCAAAAACGAGAAGCTTTTACTTGTATTTGAAATTCCCAAAACAGATTTATACTCTTCTAGAATATACACTTCAAGATTTGTGTGCTGTCCGAGGTTATGAAAATTTTCAATCCATAAGATTTTCATTCATTTCCTTTTTGGCATTTTATTGGTCATTTTTTTATAAACGCAAAACCACATTTGGGGTGTGAAAACCGTTCAATTATCTTTCCAGAAACGAGAAGCTTTTTTTTGTACTTGAAATTTCCAAACAGACTTATACTCTTCTAAAATAAACACTTCAAGTTTTGTGTAATGTCCGCGGTTATGAAGAAAATTTTCAATCCATAATATTTATATTCATTTCCACGTTGGCGTTTCATTGGCGACTTTCTCATTCATTTTCATAGTAACCCGTTCGGCACATCGCGAATGAAGAACGAGGTGTGAATCAGAGGAACCCTCTAATTTCCAGCTTATTTTCATCGATCACTCGCCTTATTTACATCGATTCGCGATCTGAAATCTCGCCGATCCAAAATTACAGTGGCTGTCAGTACTTCATCTTTCAGAAGGGCCCACATTAGGAAGTTCGTGAAACGGTCCTTTTAGAACTTTAGAAAGAAGCGATAGCACGAACTCAACCGATTCTTAAAAGTTTTTGGGATGCAAGAGTCTTCAAGCGAAACATGTTGAAAAAAGTTGGCTGTGGACGTCTGTTCGACACAATCGAACAAGTTCGCATGAGCAGGTTGAACTTGACATGTAGAACAATGAACCCCGGGTACGAAATGTGCAACTAGTATATACTTTGAATTCGATTCTACTCGATTTAGAATTGAATTCAAAACAAAAGCAATGCAAATTGGTTGTTGCTTTCGAATCGGTTAAATTTTTTTTCAGGGATTTTCCTGGTGTTCTTTCTGGAAGCAAAATTCTAAGGATTGTAGTATCTAAAACTCGGTGTAGAAACATCACTTGTCCGACTTCCTAAAAATTATGAATCTGTGTTCCTGGGTCTTTCTTTCGGGATAGGTCTTTAACCGTTGTGAATAGCTTATTTTGTAGTCTAGTGCGATGTTAATTTAAAAAATGAACCAACCAACAATGCACCTTTTTCAGTGGCGCCCCGTGGTCGAAAATGTTACTGCAGCCGAAATCATGTGAATCCCCCCCCCCCCTACTTTCCACAAACCATACATAAACGGAAATTCTTTATTATTTACTACTCAAATCAAAGTTTCTTTTCAATTTTTACAAAATGATAACATGCGACAAAAATAGAAAACCCTTATTTTTTGAAAATTAAAGCAATCCTACTTTCTTTTAAACATGCGACTCGGTCAATTTTAATATTAAATTACATAACGAAACAACAGCAGGACCATAATGGTCCTAAAACAACAGAACACAGTAAATTTATCACAACACCCATTTCCGTTTGGAGAGATTCTCGTAAGTTCACGTTTCACGCAACAGCCAATCAGCATATCGAATCTGAAGAAAAATTATAAAAATACTTAAAAAAATAGATTTTTTTTTAATTTCTTGTATAATACTTCTTGTTGAGTTGCATAAGGGAAAACCTGGTTATAAAAAGTTTTAAAAAGTCTTCAAATAGTTACAAATAGTTTTAAAAAGTATTCAAAAACGTGTTTTGATGTCATTTTTATCTCAAACTTGAAGCAACGAAAGGCTAAAGCCGGCGCCACATATGCGGTATTCTCCGAATCCCGAGCAACGAAACCTTGGATATTCGCCTAAAGACGCATGTGTGGATGGGTCGCTCGGTATTCGGCAAGTGCCGCGTCGCTCGCGTTTCGACGATTTTCAGCACCACACTACAAAGTGCTCGCCTTATCACGAGCAACTTCGCTCGGGTTAAAGCGAGCAAATTGAATAATTGCATTTCCCACTTGTTTCGGGAAAATGGAACACATCTCGAAGCGAGCTCAATGGTGATTGGCTATCGATATTTTATTCTATATTTTGATAGCCAATTACCATTTACTATCAATATAGTACTATTTTCTTTTTTTATTTAAAGAGGGAATATTGTTCTTTTCGTATCAATTTGACTTTAAAATATATCGTGGTGTTTGTTGTGCTATTATTATAGAATTTTTATTTAGTTTATTCATTTATTTTTATGAAGTTGTCTGTTTCACTTAAATATTTGTGTTCCATTTATTTATTTTATTTATTTATCAATAAAATTATTTCATTTATTTATCAATTAAATTATTTCATTTATTTATCAATTAAATTATTTCATTTTATTACTTATTTATATATTTGAAGCATTTAACTATTTTTATGCAGATGCGAAAAAATGAAGATATTATTTTAACATTTCTATTCGAGTTTTCAATGTGTTTAAACGATTTGAAGTATCACGACCTAAATAAAATGGAGTTTTGTCATGAAACATCTTTAAAACCATCTATAAAGGGTGTGTGTAGGGACATAGTAGTCATGATAGAAACACCATTTTACGCTTTTAGGATAAACGATTCCGACACTATAACTTTCTAAATATAGCACGTTTGACATAAATTTGGTCCAGCCGATGATCTAAAGTTTCATATTTAAAAAACTTTTGGTGTTTTGAGCTTTTTTTTATCGTATATTTACTTGTTTAGTTCGTCTACTTAAAACAATTCCTTCGTTTATTAAGTTGTGAATTTTACTAAATTATTTGTTCAGATTATTTTTTTATTTATAAATTAATTTCATTTATTTGTTTTTTCATTTAGATTTCTTGCATTTAACTGTTTTGATGAAGACACAAAAATATGAAAATATTTAAATAGTATTTTAAAACTTCGAAATGAAATATCATTGATTTAAACGTTTTGAAGAATCTTGAGTTGAAAAATGAAATGTGGTTTTGATGTGAAACAGTTTTAAAACCAGCTATTCTTTAAGGTTATACATTCTGATACCGTAACATAGTAAAATGAAGCACGATTGTTATAAAAGGAAATTTGGCGAGGATTCGTGTAAAATCTTGAACTAAAGCAAAGCACGTACGGAGAGCGGACGTGGAACATACGAGGAATCAGGCGTAGCAGTTTGCATATCTCCTCTGTTAGCGAGGTTTCCGTTGATAAACGAACCTTATTTAGATATTAGTTATCGGTATTACTTAATATGTCAATTTTAAATCTATATAAGATATGTTTGGTTGAATTGACGTCGCACTAAAGTTACAGAATAAACTACGAGCGACGGTTCGGGTTTTATCCCCATAGAAAAGTTCGGGAACACTGTTTTTGTCATTGTGAGCCGTGGTCAAATGACTTCGACAACACCTGAGCTGGCACCCCACTGGTTAATTTTTATACAAAAAATTTCAAACGTTTAAAAAAATATAAGTTTTCAACACCATTGACATTGAAGCAACAATGCCAAGTATTTTACTTTTATTGTTGCTGAATACTTTTATCGACATGATATTACAAGGCTATATTCGTAAAGGCTTTTTTAATCCTTAAATTTTAGGAATTTTAATATAACAATTTTTTTTTCTTACAAAAACATCACTTTAAATATCAATCGCAATAGCATGTAAAGTCATGAACGTAAAAATTTAAAAAAAAGTACTAGGTTTAGGTATTTCGAAAACTACCCAAAATAATTGAATAAATTTGGTTTTTGATAAAGTTTATTTTAAACAGTGCACAGAGAGTGATATGCGGTGGCTACGCTAACAAACACAAAAATCGCGCAGCTTTTACTACGAGTAACGCCGGGCCATATTGCTAAAATACCAATAAAACAGTAATTAACGATAGAAATTTTTCCGAAAATGGATAAACAAAAGCAAAGTGTCAATCTTTATACATTTAATCTCGACATCAAATTTTGAATAGTATTCACTGTCGAATATTAATATAATTTTTTTTAATGAACTCTATGTTGACCTGGTGTCGATATTATATCTTGTAAACAAATAATCGTTAGTACATTGGCTAAGAAAAAAGCAAACGATAATTTCAATATGTTAAAAGATACGGAATAAAAACCAGATCCCCAAGACAACGTCAACGTACATAAAGTCCATTATTTATACTTAGTTAAAAAATGGATTGACACTAAAGAAATTTTTATATGTAGCATGCAAATTCAATTGTCAAAATACGAAATATTCGGTAAAAAAATTTGCCAGAACACTTAAAGTTTTTCGAACTGATTATCGTTTGTATTTTATTATCGTTATCGCTAAAGCAAATATATTGAGAGTGAAAATATATATTCCAGAACTGAAAATTAAATCATTTTTAAGTGTACCAACAAAATTAGGATACACTGTATTTTGTAATTTTTCAATATTCTATGCTACAAAATTTCAAGGAATCTAAATGTGCATGGCATTCTGGAATCCATGAAAATAATAATAAAATATTGCACTCGCAAATGGCTATGAGCAAAATAAAAATGTAAAACAAAAAAAAAACTGATTTCCAATTTAAAAAAAATGTCATTGTAATTATCACAAATTAAAAATATGTTTTTAAAGAACATAAAAGTATTAGAATATATTTATCAATATAAATATCTTTACAAATATGTTAATAAAATAGAATATTTTTCCATCATAAAAATATTGTAGTATACTATTTTTATCAAAATTTATATTTATATTTTTATTAAATCCGGTCATGCTTCCTACTGCGAATAAATGTTCTGAAATCGGCAAGTATACTCGCAAGAAGCCGAGTTGCTCAGGTTTTTGTAATCCGAGCAAGTAATAGTAAATCGCTCGGGTTATGGCGAGTCGCTCGGGTTAAGGCGAGTAGCTCGGTATTCGGCGAATACCGCATATGTGGCGCCGGCTTTAACCCGAGCGACTCGCCATAACCCGAGCGATTTACTATTACTTGCTCGGATTACAAAAACCTGAGCAACTCGGCTTCTTGCGAGTATACTTGCCGATTTCAGAACATTTATTCGCAGTAGGAAGCATGGCCGGATTTAATTAAAATGTAAATTTTGATTAAAATAGTATACTACAATATTTTTATGATGGAAAAATTATCTATTTTATTAACAGATTTGTACAATATAAATATATTCAAATACTTTTATGTTCTTTAAAAACATATTTTTAATTTGTGATAATTACAATGAAATTTTTTTTAAATTGGAAATCAGTTTTTTTTTGTTTTACATTTTTATTTTGCTCATAGCCATTTGCGAGTGCAATATTTTATTATTATTTTCATAGATTCCAGAATGCCATGCACATGGAGATTCCTTCAAACCGTTGAAATTTTGTAGCATAGAATATTGAAAAATTACAAAAAACAGTATATCCTAATTTTGTTGGTACACTTAAAAATGATTTAATTTTCAGTACTGGAATATATATTTTCCCTCTTAATATATTTGCTTTAGCGATAACGATAATAAAATACAAACGATAATCAGTTCGAAAAACTTTAAGTGTTCTGGCAAAAATTATCACCGAATATTTCGCATTTTGACAATTGAATTTGCATGCTACATATAAAAATTTCTTTAGTGTCAATCCATTTTTTAACTAAGTATAAATAATGGACTTTATGCACGTTGACGTTGTCTTGGGGATCTGGTTTTTATTCCGTATCTTTTAACATATTGAAATTATCGTTTGCTTTTTTCTTAGCCAATGTACTAACGATTATTTGTTTACAAGATATAATATCGACAACAGGTCAACATAGAGTTCATTTAAAAAAATTATATTAATATTCGACAGTGAATACTATTCAAAATTTGATGTCGAGATTAAATGTATAAAGATTGACACTTTGCTTTTGTTTATCCATTTTCGGAAAAAATTCTATCGTTAATTACTGTTTTATTGGTATTTTAGCAATATGGCCCGGCGTTACTTGTAGTAAAAGCTGCGCGATTTTTATGTTTGTTAGCGTAGCCACCGCATATCACTCTCTGTGCACTGTGTAAAATAAACTTTATCAAAATCTAGATTTATTCAATTATTTTGAGTAGTTTTCGAAATACCTAAAACTAGTACTTTTTTTTAATTTTTACGTCCATGACTTTACATGCTATTGCGATTGATATTTAAAGTGATGTTTTTGTAAGAAAAAAAATTTGTTATATTAAAATTCCTAAAATTTAAGGATTAAAAAAGCCTTTACGAATATAGCTTTGTAATATCATGTCGATAAAAATGAAGTATTTAGCAACAATAAAAGTAAAATACTTGGCATTGTTGCTTCAATGTCAATGGTGTTGAAAACTTATATTTTTTTAAACGTTTGAAATTTTTTGTATAAAAATTAACCAGTGGGGTGCCAGCTCAGGTGTTGTCGAAGTCATTTGACCACGGCTCACAATGACAAAAACAGTGTTCCCGAATTTTTCTATGGGGATAAAACCCGAACCGTCGCTCGTAGTTTATTCTGTAACTTTAGTGCGACGTCAATTCAACCAAATATATCTTATATAGATTTAAAATTGACATATTAAGTAATACCGATAACTAATATCTAAATAAAGTTCGTTTATCAACGGAAACCTCGCTAACAGAGGAAGATATGCAAACTGCTACGCCTGATTCCGCGTATGTTCCACGTCCGCTCTCCGTACGTGCTTTGCTTTAGTTCAAGATTTTACACGAATCCTCTCCAAATTTCCTTTTATAACAATCGTGCTTCATTTTACTATGTTACAGTATCATAATGTATCACCTTAAAGAATAGCTGGTTTTAAAACTGTTTCACATCAAAACCACATTTTATTTTTCAACTCAAGATTCTTCAAAACGTTTAAATCAATGACATTTCATTTCGAGGTTTTAAAATACTATTTAAATATTTTCATATTCCTCATCAAAACAGTTAAATGCAAGAAATCTAAATGAAAAAACAAATAAATGAATTTAATTAATAAATAAAAAAATAATCTGAACAAATAATTTAGTAAAATTCACAACTTAATAAACGAAGAAATTGTTTTAAGTAGACGAACTAAACAAGTAAAGATACGATAAAAAAAAAGCTCAAAACACCAAAAGTTTTTTAAATATGAAACTTTAGATCATCGGCTGGACCAAATTTATGTCAAACGTGCTATTTTTAGAAAGTTATAGTGTCGGAATCGGTTATCTTAAAAGCGTAAAATTGTGTTTCTATCATGACTACTATGTCCCTACACACACCCTTTATAGATGGTTTTAAAGACGTTTCATGACAAAACTCCATTTTATTTAGGTCGTGAGACTTCAAATCGTTTAAACACATTGAAAACTCCAATAGAAATGTTAAAATAATATCTTCATTTTTTTGCATCTGCATAAAAATAGTTAAATGCTTCAAATATATAAATAAGTAATAAAATGAAATAATTTAATTGATAAATAAATGAAATAATTTAATTGATAAATAAATGAAATAATTTAATTGATAAATAAATGAAATAATTTAATTGATAAATAAATGAAATAATTTTATTGATAAATAAATGAAATAATTTTATTGATAAATAAATGAAATAAGTAAATAGAACACAAATATTTAAGTAAAACAGACAACTTCATAAAAATAAATGAATAAACTAAATAAAAATTCTAAAATAATAGCACAACAAACACCACGATATATTTAAAGTCAAATTGATACGAAAAGAACAATATTCCCTCTTTAAATAAAAAAAAAATAGTACTATATTGATAGTAAACGGTAATTGGCTATCAAAATATAGAATAAAATATCGATAGCCAATCACCATTGAGCTCGCTTCGACATGTGTTCCATTTTCCCGAAATGAGTGGGAAACGCAATTATTCAATTTGCTCGCTTTAACCCGAGCGAAGTTGCTCGTGATAAGGCGAGCACTTTGTAGTGTGGTGTTGAAAATCGTCGAAACGCGAGCGACGCGGCACTTGCCGAATAGCGAGCGACCCATCCACACACGCGTCTTTAGGCGAATATCGAAGGTTTCGTTGCTCGGGATTCGGCGAATACCGCATATGTGGCGCCGTCTTAACATGACGTCATCGTGTTTCATTATCTAGTATTTTCTATTTCGACTACAAAGGGAAAAGACCGCCAAACGGGGCCGTATAAACAAGATGCTCCAAACATATATTTATTCTAAACGAGTTCTCAAAATTTAAAGTTGCTCTCTAATTTTTTTTCCTAATTAGGTAGTGACATTTACTAATTTTAAAAATAGGTAATGACTGATATTGGTAAAGATTTCATGAAAAAATAAATGACGTTGCTGTTTCGATATTTACATGCCTATATATTCCTATTCACTTAAATAAAAATTAATAAGCTTTAACAAAATGGGGATGAGGTTTTTTTTTATTTCTTGGGGGGGGGGGGGGGGGGGGAGTTTGTTTATTTTGTAGGAGGATCCCCCCCCCCCTTCCACTCTGGTTGAGGGCACAAAAATAAGCTACCTAAAGAAATCCGTTGCTTATTCATTGAATCCCTCCCAATGAAAATTTATACCTATGTGTCTGCTCCCACTTCTCTAATGAGGGATATGTTTATTTTCAGAAAAAGCTAAAAAATTATAAACTTGTAATTATTATTTAGCAAGTAATATGTTCAATTAATTGTTACTTATAGTTTCTGAAAAAAAATAATATACAATGATTTGGACCGTTGCCATGCTTTTTCTGTCAACATACTACACTGTAAAAAAAAGGTACTTAAAAATGAGTACCTGAACCTACTCGCTTTTCTTCGAGTACAGTTGTATCGTAAATGAGCAATGACGTACTCATTTAAGTAATTGTTCTTTCTCAAAAATGATCAACCTGATTTAATATTGCTAATCTCAGCTTCTGTTCAAGCCATCTTAACAAAGCGACCTGACAAACATAAAATAGTTGTCCGGAAGATGGTTTTCCCATCATTTGATCATCATCATTGGTTTATATGCACTAATCACAGAGGCTTCTGCAAAATGCAATCTTGTGCCTTAGCCCTTATGTGTCCCCCTGTACTACACAGTTTAGACTACTTAAAATTATCAAAAATTACTTCAATTTTAAAAAACAATTACGTAAATTTCGTGAATTATCGTGGTTGTATATTTATTTTTGCCTATATGGGTCGTATAAAATTATTTTTTAATTTTCTAAACACAATCTGTAGTGCATGGTTCATAGACTACAATTTTATGTGAATCTGTTTTTCTACATTGGCTCTTAATTTTCTAAGAAAAATTCCGTTTTAAAGTTGGATGATTAGACCTACATTCAAAATAAAATATTGTAATTTAGGTGAATCTGTTGTTCTACATCGGCTCTTAATTTTTTAGGAAAAATTCAGTTTTAAAGTTGGATGGTTAGACCTACATTCAAAATAAAATATTCGTGGTTGTATATTTTAATTTTGCCTATATGGGTCCTATAAAAAATATTTTTTAATTTTCTAAACACAATCTGTAGTGCATGGTTCATACACTAAAATTTTATGCGAATCTGTTTTTCTACATTGGCTCTTAATTTTCTAGGAAAAAATTTAGTTTTAAAGTTGGATGGTTGGACCTACATTCAGATAGTAGCCCAAACGAGATTCGTCCTATAGTTCCGTTCTCATTGTCGAATATATTTCCTGTTCCCTTGCCGGAAACTTTGGGCAGAGTCACTTCCTTCTTCGCTTCAAGATGCATATTCTTCATATTCTTCAGATTGAGTGCTGCTATTCCATGATGCGAAGTGCAATGACAGACTTGTTGATTCGCGCTAAAGAAATATCAAGGTAAATCCTTTTTAAATTTTAGCTAAGTTTAAGCTTAAAATTTAACTTTTTATTTTAAGTTTGGGGTACCGAGTCCTCTTAAAGGTTTAGAATGCGAGTTAGTTCGAGTGCAATTCTCGAAAACTTGCCTTATCCGCAATTGTAATAATCTGAGAAAAACATATTTTTATATTTTTACTAACCCAATACAAAGGGGAATTCAGCAAAAAAAAGTTTTACTTTAATTATGTCTTTTTTTAATTGAATGGGATATATTAGTGGTCGTTCCCAATCCGGTTTTATTCAAATGTATTGTATGTTCCAAAACTATGGTTTTCTGCTGCTATGTTGTACTTCAATACTTATATAATTCAGTATGCAGCCATTATAGAAAAGTAGTTGCGTTTTCAAATTTGTCAACTCCAAAAAAAAAGTACATTAATTTAGAAGTTGCGGTTCTGAAACTTGCCGTGTCCAAAATAAAGATATATCCTATTAATTTGAAGAAAACACCTGATGAGGCAAGTTCTAGATCAGAAGACTTTAGTGCCAAAAGTACGCAAGTACACTTGTTGTACTTGTTTAAACAATTCCGATTGGCTATATTTTCACCTGCCTCAATCGCTCGGAATCGTATAAACAAGTACGGCAAATGTACTTACGTATTTTGGCAAAATCCTTTAACTGTACCTCTCAGTTGATAGACAACAATAGAGCCATTTTGACAAACGATGTTCAGTTCTGGTTCGTATGTATTTTTAAATTATATTGTGTATACAAGTATATGATACTTGGCGCTAACTAGTGATGTGTTAACTCATGTGTTGCGATGTGTTTTGCCATGTGTTAACCCTATTTTGATCAGCCACAGTCGCGAAAATCAAAATTTTCCAAATCACCAATTCAGTTAAAAATTGCAAATTTTTATCGTTGTTTGAAAGTTGTTCATTAGGGGGTATTAATAGATCTAATCAGTTGTAGATGCGCAAGTTTTTAGGAAAGGTTAGTGTTCATTCCATTTCCTTTTTTGTTCAAAACACGAACAATTAAATAACTTGAATGTTTAGTGGATAATTTCAATGAAATAAATATGGCAGTAGATAACACATATATATCTCAATTTTTTTAAAAAAAATTAGGTTTATTTAATGAGAGCATGTTTTTAAAAATACATTCTGTGTGGTATCACTTAAATGCTTTTGATAAGTGTTTTTAAAAACTTTAATATATGTTAAAGAGTGTTGTTAATTATTTAACACAAATCTAAATATATATAATATTACCTCATATTTTTCAAAACTATCACAAATATCAATTATATTAATAAAAAATATATACAAAAAATTATTAAAGTTTACTAATATTAAAGTTATTTTCTTAAAATTGATACTTTTTATAAAAACAGAATATATGGAGTTGTTGTTTAAATGAATTAAAAGAAATTGGTGTAATAATATACAAAAATCTTTAGAATTAGTATTAGAATTTGATAATTGAAATCAGTATTTCTATTTCATATACACCAGGAAAAATACTATTTGTAATTAAAATATCATATTTCATATTAACAAACGAATTTCGCAACTTAAAAAAAATAATGTAATTTTTTTTTTATTTGAGGTAAAATACGCATTAGTTGTTGTTTCTTTCAATTGATATTTATGTAACACTATTCCTATTGCTGTACCAAAGGGAGAACCCCATATAAGGAATACTAGTCGGTAATGCTTTCAATTTGTTTTGTTTTTAAACTTGTTTTGCATTATGTAAACAAAACTTATTTAGATAATTAAATTATTTGAACTAAATTTGTTAACGGCCATTATGCTTGGGCGATGATTCGATATATATCGAAATTCCGGAAGTAAAAAAATCACCGCGATTTCGATTATGTAATTTTACATTTGACGATTAATCGATTTGGCGATTAGTCGAAAGTAGACTCGGGATTTCAGAAGAGCACTCGGGATTCCCTGATAACAAAAAGTCTAATTCCTATAACATAAGTTTAAATTATACATCTTTGTGTTTACTTATTCTACTTATAAAATATCGATATATAGGAAATATCGATATATCAACGATATGTATATACCGATTAATCGGAAGTTTCGATTAACCAGAAATATCAATTAATCGGAAATGTTGATTAATCGGAAATATAGATTAATCGGAAATATAGATTAATCGGAAATATCGATTAATCGGAAATATCGATTAATCGGAAATATCGATTGATCGGAAATACCGATTTATCGAAAAATACCGATTATTGGCTGACGATTAATCGGGATGGCAAAATGTCAACATCGCCCAAGCCTACCTGTCATGTTTCTGATTACACTACTTTTCTCAAGTTGACGTTTTTAAAGCCCCGAATTTTAAATTGCAAACATCTTGGACGTCCCAAGCCCGGGATACACGTGATAGAAAATTATTTTTCATCATTGAGAAACTCAGTGAGTGCTGTTTAGGTTACTTATTAGACCACATTTTGCTGTGGTCATAAAACTGCAGGAAAACATAGCTAACGATACACTCTGAAGGATATTCTAATGAAATAAAGGTAAACAAAAAAATTAACAGCAAAAATTGTGACAGCCTACCCTGGTCTCCCCTACTTCCATTTATTCAAAAGAACGACTAAAAAGAACTTTAACTTATTGACCATATCCGTCGGAAAATCGGCTCAGCATTCATTATAATATAATTATACTTCAACTTTTTTTTTGTTAAATTCATTTGAAGTTTCTTGAAACTGTGTGAGAGTGAAAACATCTCGTCATGCGACCATGGTTCAAAACTACTAGGCATTGTTCTCGGATCTTTGCTTCAAAATAAACCCCAAACCGTCGTCAATAGCCCACTGTGTAGCTGTAGTGCGACATTTGTAAAAAAAACAACCGACCTTAAACTCTATAAATGTAACGTTACTTCCGCAACGTCTAAGACAATTCAAAACCGGAAAACCTACTTTAATTTGAATCACCTTGTATATCACAGCTTTTAAAAAGCGAATTTGAGTTGATTTTATCTCCGATTTTAACATAACCATGCATTTTATAAGCATAAGCCTGGAATGTAGATTTCCATGAAAATTATCTGAATGCGTTAAAATCCAGTCGTCGCCCATTTCTTCATCAATAGCGAAATGCATCATCGTTGCCTCAGAAATGCGGTTCTTTCAAATCTCCGAGTCTGATGTAACTCTTTTTCTTGAGGTGTGCATAAAAACTCATTGTTTCTTATTGGGACCCATCCTTAGTAAAAAGAGGCCTCTTGCACAAGAAATGCTTGGGAAACTTTTTCTAACTCCTCCCAGAACCTTTCAATTAAACTCGTTGCGGTATTGCCGGTATCAGTAGATGTCAATTAAACACTGTAAGTAAAAGATACTTAAAAATGAGTACCTGAACATATTAGTTTTTCTTTCAGTACAATTGCGTCGTAAATGAGCGATGATGTAAAAAAAACAATATCCTAATAGCGCAAATATTTGAAATGAAAGCAATTTTGTTTGTAGGTCACATAAATCAGCACTATATAATTTTAACTAGTGGCAGAGATTTACTATATAGTGAGGAATATTTTTTTAATTTATAGTTTAAATATAGTTAACGTCTTAAAAATTATATTGACTTAACAAACTATATTGTTTGATTATTCAAATTTAGAGACATTTTCCTAAAATACACTGTAAAAAAAGGTACTCAAAAATGAATACCTGAACATACTGGCTTTTCTTTGAGTACAATTGCATCGTAAATGAGCAATGACGTACTCAAATTTAAGTCATTGTATTTTCTCAAAAATGAGCAGTGTGATTTAATATTGCTAATCTCAGCTTCAGTTCAAGCCATCTTAACAAAGCGACCTGACAAACTTAAAATAGTTGTCCAGAAGATGGTTTTAAACATCATTTGATCATCATCACCGGTTTGTATGCACTAATCACAGAGACTTCTGCAAAATGCAACCTTGTGCCTTAGCCCCTGTGCGTCTCCCTTCTCAGCTTCTGTTGAAGCCATCTTAACAAAGCGACGTGACAAACTATATTTATTATTATATATTATATTTTATTTAGGGGGGGGGGGGGGGTCCTTTCAAAAATTAGATTTATTTCGACAGTTTAAACTAAAGGGCCTTGCAACTAGGTACGCAACTGTGTAAAAAGAACTGTAGTTTTTTTTTAAGTTTTTAATTTTTCTGCATAAAACCTTTGAAATATCTGCATTTTCCCTTCATGATTCAAGTTTTTTCGCAGGATTTTTCGAAGGTTTTTTTTTACAGTTTTTATGAAGGATATTAAAACAAAAACCTTTATTTTCATAGATTTTAAAAGCTGTCCTGTTTTAAGGGCAGTCAGAGGGCAAAGAAAGTCCTTTTTAGAATTCTTATTAAAACTGGACTTATACCATTAAGTAGTAATATTTTATACATAGTAATAGTAACTACAAATAAAATATGTCTTAATTTTTTAATTCGTTTGTTTATTTTCTCAAAATAACTGGTTTCAGACTTCTAACATGGTAAAAAATTCATGCAAATATCCAATTAAAATTAATAAAATATACAGAAATGTTTTGGAGTAATGAACAATCGTGTTTGTGGAAATCGCTATGGAGCGGGGGGGGGGGGGGGTAATCACCCCTATGACCCCCCACAGTTACGCCCCTTTTAAAAATACAAATTGTGCGAAAATCAGGAAGAAAATCGGGAAATAGATTCAAAGGAGACCAAATCTTTTTACAAAGTGCGAGGTATCTGTGCATTGAGCTACCGAAGTAACGAGTTTTTCTGACTCAATAGGTTTGGGCTGTGTTGCGCACCTGACGCCTCTCCCACCCATCTTCGTTTCTTTGTGGCATGGGTGCGGCGCCGCGCCCGATTCTCTCTCTTTCTTTGCACGGTCGGCCACGTGCAGCGGCACGCGTCAACAACACTCCCACGTTTGGCACGCTTATCGACACACTTGGCGAAGGACCTGGAAAATAGTTTATTGGGGAAAAGTTGGTTACGCGTGGTTGAATCTATGGGGTATAATTTTCTTTCCATAATGAGTATTAAATGGTTGTGTTTGGTGAGGAGTCTTGTTCATGTGATTAGCTATATTTGGAAAATACTATGTCAAATGTGCACAAACCTATACTATATTTTTAAATTAATATCAGTAAATTTCATTCGGTACTCTTTCTATTGGGTTGTTGCAAATGAAAGTTGACACTTGCACTTCGGTGGTTATGGAAATGTTTGGTATCATCGGACATGGGATAAGGATGTTCAATAACGTTAAGTGTTTGTTGCATTGCAGAGAAGAAGAGTTAATAATATCGCCGAAAAGTTAGTAATGAAGCCAAGAAAGTTAAGGACAATGATGAATTGACTAATTTTGAGAAAGCCATATTCTTAAGAATTTAGTAGAAGTATAACTTCCAAACGAACCAATTGGCGTTGCTTTCCAACATTTAGATACGGAGATGTGAGCCTGCAAAATGACTACATTGCTATAACCCTTCCATTATTCATCTAAACGATTTGAAGAATATCATTGAAGCATATCCATAGCATAAGTGCAAAATGTTGCGCTGAAGTTATTTTACTATTTCCGACATTTAGTATTTACAGAGAAAGTACGAAAGCTTGACAAGTGAGTGCCATACGAATTCACTGCTCATAAGAAAGCTCATCAAATGAGAGTGCGTCCTTCACTCCTCAAAATATACCAATAGAATTTTTTGCAACTCATTCTAACAGTTGATAGAAAGCGGATTTTGTACGACAATCTGGCATATTCGGTTCAATGAATGAATGAATGATTGATAATGAAAGATGTACTGGAAGATCTGTAACGCCATCACCACATCCAAAAAAAGGTCATTCTTACTGTATGGTATCCTCTGTCGTTATCAATCACTATTTTTTCCTTCCGTGAGGTCAAGTCATCAAAGCAGATCCGTACTGTACATATAAATAGCAAATGTACAAAATACTGTGTATTAAGCAGCGTTAGAACTTACCAACAGACATGGTATTCTCTTGTGTCAAGACAACATCCGGCCACACATAGCATTAACAACCGAGCGGTTGTTCTATGAAACTGTGCCTATTCTCCAGATCGTACTATAACGAATTATCTTCAATTTCTGCCTTTACATTTTTTTTTGTCGAAATAATACTTCCCCAGTGATGCAGAACCTTCGGGCATGAATGGACTATAGTAGAGCAAATATGACGTCATAATCGTGAAACCAACATCTCAGAGCGAATGACCTTAGACACGTGACTTCTTTTCAAAATTATAAATTAAAAAATTTCGTAGTAAATTAGTAAATTTCGGCTTATTACATATTTATACATATGCAGAAAAATTAAGTGAAATTGTCTTTTTTTATATATCGTTTGATATTTCCTCCTGTTTGAAAAAAACATTTTGGATCAAAATGATCGGAGCACAACTTTGAATATTTCGTAGGAACGAAATTTTCTCGTTTTATCCTAGCTAGCCATGCTGCCATCAGATTATAATCAGAATGAGGGAAACTGTGAAAAGAAACTCTTCTTGCAATACAATCCGCTTTCGAAACAGTGTTAGAGCAACAGAATGCACTACACGAAATCACCATGTTAGTATTTTAAAAAGAAAAATCTTAAAAAGTATATTGCAGCAGCTGTACTTCCATACTAATTCTACGTAACTTTTTCGGCGTCTAGAATACGTCTCCATGTTCCGTTGGAACAGCGGTCTTCTTCTTCTTGGCGTGAAACTCTCCCATTAAACTCATACCAGAGCTACAAAATGGGCAATTGGCGGCGATGAATGTCTTCTATTGCGACTATCTTCTTCTTCTATTGCGACTATCATGTATCCAGCAACAGCAATCCCCACAGTTATTAAAAATAAACATTGCAGATTGCATTTACCCCTTCCCTTATTTTCTCTCCATGGCGATGTTTGCAATAAAGTCTCTACCCAGCTGCCTGCATGGGGCAGGGTGTGGAAACGGATAAAATAACCTTCGCTCCACCTAGGGCTGGGTCACCGTTAGCACCACCCAAAATTCCTCTACTCCTCCCCCCACTCACGCATCGTCATGCATGTGTGTAGGAGGATTCACTTGATGCTGCCCGCATTCAGGACGCCTTCTTCCAAAGGGCCCTGTTCTTCAGGACGCAAAACAGGAACATTTGACTTCGGGCGTCGGGCTTTCATGCAGAAATTGCGTCTAATCCTTGCACCGTGATGGCCGAACCTTAACTGAGGGTGGATCTTGTGTTTTGAATGGTCCGTGCCTATAATATTTAGGGGGCCTACTTCATTTTGCTATGATAGCCTGTTCTGTAGCTCTACTGAGACTTTAATTTGACCCATGGCGGTTAGACGGACTGAAATGTCGACGTCAATCCAGTCCAGAGGCAGTCACTTATTAAGCTACGCTTCGACGCACTTAGGATCCGCTTCTGAAGGACTTTAAAAGAACTTCAACTTAAAGCACGACTAAACAATATAGCGGCTTGTTATGCTACAACCCCGTTAAGTTAAAATGGATTTAACGGTGTTTAGCATAACAGGCTGCGGCGTATCAATTCAAAAATTATAGGGGGTCTCAGCTAGTTCCATTCTCAGAATATTTCCCAAAATAAAAATAATCAACACTAATTAGCAGTTATGCTAATTAGTAATTAATCAATAATTATCAATTAGTTTTTAATTAGTATTTATTAATTATCACTAATTTTCTAATTAATGAGAAAATTTCATGCACATTTCTCAAAATATTAACACATTTTGGTAGAAAATTTTGACTACAGGAGGGATGAAGGACCCAATTTTTATGTAACTTTACAGAAATGTATTTTCACTCTTTAATATAGTAATTCAATGTTTAGTAAAAAACGAATTATCATATGACAATTAGGTAGACTGTGTCTATATAGACAGGGTTTACAGCGTGTAATGTCAAACATAATAATATTTTTTGGACTTGTTACCAAACAGTGAGTGGCACCTTTTTAGATTCCGATAAACCAATATCCGCTTTCTATGTTGTGTCTCATTCCTAGATGACGTTAACCCGAGAAACTAATCAAGTGTTGATTTAAAAGTTTACATAAAAGAAAATGTTTGACTGAAAACTCAATTATGTGTTCTAACCATGAGTTTATTAAAATTCACTTCCTAGCAAAAAGAAAGTCAACATAAAACTTTCATCAAAATTGTGAACTTAAAGGTTTTATGCAGCAGCTTTGTTTTTGACGATTTATTGAATTACAGTTTTTCGTTTCAATGTCGTTTACAGAACCTGTACAAAACCTTGAAAATAACCTGAAGAAAAACTTCAATTTGGAAGCATTGAAATTATTAAAAAGAAAATGTAGATTTTTTAAAGGTTTTATGTAGGAAAATATACTTGTTTCAATTCCTTTATATAACGTTCAAAAAAACCTTTCATTTGACAATGTTGATGAAGGTTTTATGCTGATGATTTTTTTGCTGGGTTCGTAAGGAAAAAACTATATTTAGCATATTAATTAAAAAAATATATTGTTATAAAATAAGCATTTAGCATCTGACAATGAAACATTTTCCTCGAGTAAATTTAATAGAACACATGACTAAAAGATTTACAGTTTATAATTTTAAGCAAAATAGTTCATCTAAACTTATAACCAATTAAATGTAATTGGATTTACTTTTCCAGCATTAGATTAACGTTGCCGAAATTCGCTTTATTTATATAAATACCTCAAAATTAAAATGCCTTTTTTTGTTTTATATTAGGCGTGATTTTGATTTCTTAACGATTATTTGGGTTAATTTAAAACATCACTAACTTTTAGGATGTAATTCTCTAAACCGAAAAAACTTCCACAACGAGCGTATGTGGAAATAATTGGAAAATTCCGTGAAATGAAAAATCCGAATTTGAAAAAAAAATTTGGACTTTCTTTTAAAGATATATTTCATCATTGTGTTCTATTTTATTTGGAATAAAATACATTTATACTGATTAAACGATTTACATAATTTCAAGGGTGGACATTAAGATCAAGCAATATGGTAGTACAATAGGTAAACTTTTAATGCTTGAGCTAGAAAAAAAACGTTGATAAACAACAAGTTTGACAAAATTTTCCTCTTTTTTATTCAGCTGTCTGCTATTAATATGAATGAAATAGTAGTGGTGTTTCCTCTAATTCTGTTTCCTCAAATTCTAATTTCCAAAACTGAGCTTGTTCACAAGCGTTGACACTAATTTGGAATGAAAGAAACGCATAAACGAGTGCTGGTTTCGTTATTTGAGATTATCATTATACAATTTAAATTGCGCAGAACAGAAAATTATATGTATGGTAAATAGATTTGATTTAAAGCTTTTTTTATTAGGTTCTCAAATCTTTTTTTAAATGAGTCATTTGCATTTTCTTTTTCGAATTAAAACAAATTAACTTTTGATTTGAGATATAATTGAGGTGTAAGATATATTTGTATAGTAAATTTAAAATTTATTTGGTAAACGCCTGAGATTTAGACAATCTCAAAATTTACTTAACATCTTGGAGACAATTGACCTTTGATTTGACCAGTTTGGTTTGGTTTGGTTAATTAACCTCGCACTACAGCTGCACAGTGGGCTATTGGCGACGGTTCGGGGTCTATCTCGAAGGTAATACCCGGGAACACATACACATTCACATACACACATTTATACATGCACCTCGTTATTTTAGAACCATGATCAGATGATGAATTGACAAGTTCGGAAAGAGTTGCGCTCTGCAGTGGATGTCTGCGCATGTAGATATAGAAGAAAATTAGACGCCCGATGAAATGGCAAAAGAGGCTAGGAATTTAAATTACGATACCTCAAGCGCTGTCACTTTAGAGCTTTAATGCTATCGCCATGCACAGACTTAGGGAGAAACATATCGGAATGGACTATCAGGTCTGATCAATGCAGATAGGAAAATCACCAGAACTATTGCCAGACTGAGAACTCGACACCTGGGAGGTATGAAAATAAATGCTGATGGAAACAGGAGGATTTAGAGATTTTGTAGAAATTGTCCGGAGAATAACTAACTCCAGAACATATTTTCAACTGTCCTGCGATACTGGCGACTTTGCAAGGCATGGAGGAAGTCCCTTTTCAGGGTGAACTTTATAATGAAAAGATTTTGTATTTGGCTATATGAGTGATATCAGCACATGGTTCAATTTGATTTTTTATGGACACGACACCAACTAACTTAACACCTGAAGATGATATTACTACAGTATATATTGTCGGTGTGCTTCCAAAAGTAACCAAGTCAACAAAAAATATGGTACAGTGTCGTAGGTCCTTTATAATTAGGATCACCATATAAAAATTGCCGAAGTCAAGATGTACAATAAAAATGCTTTTTTAACATAGTACTAAAACTACAGTTAAAATTTCTTAAATCTACTTGATCATTTTTTATAAGACTTGTAAGACTGTTTGAAATTAAAAGTGTCTAAATGTATTTAGTCACTTTTACTTATAAACAACTATGACTAGGTTTATGACTATAACTAGGTTTGGTCATGTTATTAGAACGAAAATATTTATATAAAATTGAAATAAAATAGATATTCTACATTTAATTTATAGAGTGAAAATAGGTCATGGGGTGAAATGGCTTATTTGAAATTAAATATTTAATTACACATTGTTAAACTTATTTTTGATCTTGTTGTTTTTTAAATTTACGTCGTTTAATGGAGCACATTTTATCGGAAAATTACATTTATGGGGGATCTAATTCAAATCCAATAACCGATTAGTTGAGTATACAAAAATTTTACAAAAGTTTGATGCACGAAAACTTTTTTATAAAAACTAGATAAGTCGATTTTTTTTACCAATATCTCTGGGATTGGTATGAAAAGAAACATTTTAATACATTCCAATGAAAAAATTAAAACGATTTCTATTTTTTTTTAAATTTACGATATTGTAAAAATTGATTATTAATTATAAAGAATAAGAAATTTGTAAAAAATTTAACGGTCTTCGGCAGTAGTGTAATTTTTCTATAAAAATACGAATTTTTAATCTTATAAATAAAAACAGTTAACTGCAATATATATAACACTGTTTATATGTTAATAAAATGAAGTTACATACCTGTTTTTTAAATAAACTGTCAACAAAACTGTATATTTCAATAAATAAATACTCGCCATTTGCATTTTTCTTTTGAAGTTAATTATAGTGTTTTAAATTAAATTAAAAATCGTCTGCTAAATAAAATTAAAAATTACGTCAATACAGCAAAGATTCATTAATCAAAATAAAAGAAAATTATACTAGCAGATGTTCTAATGATGATTTAATAATTCCTTAAATGTGTATATAGCTATTTTTTTTATCAGAAACTTGATATATGATACGGATTTTTTTTGTATTCCCCAATTATCTTGCGAAACAAGTCATAGAACCGCAACTACACCTTCGCCTATTATTTTACCCGATTGGCGATGTTTTGGCGAGGAAGTTACCTTCTGGTGTAACCTGCAAAATTTGATAATGAGCTCGTGTGTCTAATGCGTAGGTGGTTCCGCCGATTGAATTCATTTGGCCTTGGGAGATTCACTTGTGTTCGCTATTTTGTTCTGCTTTTTGTTCAAAGATCCACACCCATCACCTCCTTTCTTTTCACTATGTCCGGGTGGATGAGCTGTTTTCTAATCAACGTGACTCAGCTTTCGAACTGCATATCATTGCATCGAGGAGCTAACTTGAACTCTCAACTGAGAGTGTTGTATTTCTGTAACAAATGAATCAAGGAAGAAGCGATTTCAGTCATAGAAATTTACTTTATATTTGTGATACTTTTCTCAATTTTCTGTAAGCTGTGTAATCAATGTGACTTAGCTTTCGAACTGCTAATCGAGGAGCTAACTTGAACTCTCGTTGTGAGAACTGAGAGTTTCTGCCCTCTGGTAATAAATGAGTTTAAGAAGAAAGCGTATTTTTATCGTAATAACCAATAAAAGACTTTACGTACGTTTATTAAATTTTTCTCAGTTTCATGTGAGCTTTTTTCTAATCAACGTGACTCAGCTTTCGAACTGCATATCATTGCATCGAGGAGCTAACTTGAACTCTCAACTGAGAGTGTGTGTATTTCTGTAACAAATGAATCAAGGAAGAAGCGATTTCAGTCGTAGAAAATGACTTTATATTTGTGACACTTTTCTCAGAGTCCTGTTTAACTGTTTTATAATTAATGTGACTTAGGTTTCGAACTACCGATCATGCATTGAGAAGCTAACTTGAACTCTCGTTGTTGGAACTGAGAGTTTCTGTCCTCTGGTAATAAATGAGTTTAAGAAGAAAGCGTATTTTTATCGTAATAACCAATAAAAGACTTTACGTACGTTTATTAAATTTTTCTCAGTTTCATGTGAGCTTTTTTCTAATCAACGTGACTCAGCTTTCGAACTGCATATCATTGCATCGAGGAGCTAACTTGAACTCTCAACTGAGAGTGTGTGTATTTCTGTAACAAATGAATCAAGGAAGAAGCGATTTCAGTCGTAGAAAATGACTTTATATTTGTGACACTTTTCTCAGAGTCCTGTTTAACTGTTTTATAATTAATGTGACTTAGGTTTCGAACTACCGATCATGCATTGAGAAGCTAACTTGAACTCTCGTTGTTGGAACTGAGAGTTTCTGTCCTCTGGTAATAAATGAGTTTAAGAAGAAAGCGTATTTTTATCGTAATAACCAATAAAAGACTTTACGTACGTTTATTACATTTTTCTCAGTTTCATGTGAGCATTTTTCTAATCAACGTGACTCAGCTTTCGAACTGCATATCATTGCATCGAGGAGCTAACTGAACTCTCAACTGAGAGTGTGTGTATTTCTGTAACAAATGAATCAAGGAAGAAGCGATGTCAGTCGTAGAAAATGACTTTATATTTGTGATACTTTTCCCAGAGTCCTGTTAACTGTTTTATAATCAATGCGACTTAGGTTTCGAACTACCGATCATGCATCGAGAAGCTAACTTGAACTCTCGTTGTTGGGACTGAGAGTTTCTGCCCTCTGGTAATAAATGAATTTAAGAAGAAAGCGTATTTTTATCGTAATAACCAATAAAAGACTTTACGTACGTTTATTAAATTTTTCTCAGTTTCATGTGAGCTTTTTTCTAATCAACGTGACTCAGCTTACGAACTGCATATCATTGCATCGAGGAGCTAACTTGAACTCTCAACTGAGAGTATGTGTATTTCTGTAACAAATGAATCAAGGAAGAAGCGATGTCAGTCGTAGAAAATGACTTTATATTTGTGTCACATTTCTCGGTTTCCAGTTAACTGTTTTATAATCAATGTGACTTAGGTTTCGAACTGCCGATCATTGCATCGAGGAACTAACTTGAACTATCGTTGTTGGAACTGAGAGTTTGTTTCCTCTGTGAGGAAACAAAACATATAACATATAACAAATGAGTTCAAGAAGAAAGCGTTTGTTATCGTAATAAAATACTATGTTTATTACACTTTTCTCAGTTTCATGTGAACTATTTTCTAATCACCGGGATTCAGCTTTCAAACTGCATATCATTGCATCGAGGAGCTAATCTGAACTCTCAACTGAGACTTTACCAAATGAATTAACGAAGAAGCGAGTTTCAATAGTAGAAAAGGGCTTTATATTTTTAACACTTTTCTGAGTTTCCGTTAACTCGCGTTATTAAAACTGAGATTTTGTGCCTTCCATTTGTAAACGAATCAATATAGAAATGTATTTTGTTGCAATAAGAAATTCTGTATGTTAAATTATTCCAAACGGAAATAGTTTTCGATAAGTTTGCACGTATGTTGTTGTATCTTTACTTAAATTAATATTAAAATTGACCGATTCGCAAGTTTAAAAGAAAGGAGGATTGATTTAATTTTCAAAAAATAGGTGTTTTCTATTTTTTGGTTTGATTTGGTTTGAATAATAAATTTTAAAGAATGTCCGTTCATGTATGGTTGTGGAAAGTGGGGGGAAGGGGGGGGGGGCACGGGCCGCCACTGAGCTCTTTGCATCGAGGAACTGACTTGAACTCTTTTTGATGAAATTGAGAATGTATGCCTTTCAATTACAAATTAATATAAAAGGAAGCGTATTTTGTCGCAGTAAAACACATTACTTTTGTTTCACTCTTCGATGAGTCGTGTTAGTTGCACAACATTGCATTTCTCCTTGTTCTAGTACCATATTACCAATCTAAACTCTTAATGGTATAAAAGTCTTTCAACGTCTTCAGATGACAATATTTTGTCAGGAAGACATCGTATGTTAGGTTTTTCTTTTATTTGACTTTATATTTACCGAATACTTCTCTTGTTCATCGTGAATTTACTCTCGAACCCTTCTTACTGATGTTAACCCTTAGAGTACGAGGACCATGTTTGATATTTGCTTTCGTTTAATGGAACAGTTACATCCGGTTCCTGTTCTTTTTAAAGAGGTATTCTTTAATTTAGGGTTAATAAGTGACGTCATACTTTTAAATGGAGTTAGATAAACAAGCTAACGAAAGAAAACCATTTTTATGTTGATGAACATGCAGTTTTCTTGTTTAATTTAAAGAACAGGGAACAAAGAATATGTCATTAATTTGGTGACTGAGAGTCGCCTCTCGTCCTAAAAGGGTAACCCTTTGCCCTTCAAGTACTCTTTGCGTTTTCCGTTCTTTCTACGGAACAATTATTTATCCTTATGTTCTTTTCCCTAGAATGTGTTATGCTTATAGAAAAAAGAATCCTAGTCTGTTTTGGATCTGCAAAAGAACGAGTCGAAAAAAATATCGGATGTTTTTTAAACACAAGATCATACTGTTCTCGTTTATTTTTAATAATAGGGAACCAAAAGAACGAGTCGTTAAGTTGTCGCCTGAGCGGCGCCAACGGAGTGCAAAGGGTTGAAGTACAGAATATTCCATTGCAGTCCAGTGGCGTATCAAATGATTATTTTCAGGGGGGGGCTGAAAAATTTTTGAACAAAGATGTATAATTTTGATTTTTTTTTGTGATTAAAATAGTATGGAGTTAATCTACCAAAAATAAATTAATGTGTATTCTTTTTTTGTTTGGACACCTTTAAAACATAAAGTAATCACTAAAACATATTTTTAGCTAAAATATAAATTTATATATGTACTAATTATTAGATTAGTAGTTGTTTGAAGGAATTTATTTAAATTTAACCTTCTATAACAAATTGTCAGTTCCTAAATAGGAAATTTCAACTACATAATCTGTTTAGAAAATAAAGTATAAATCAGTTGGTTTCATTTCTAAGGAAATAATCACTCTGAAAAAATAACTTATTTAATCATTTTTTTACCAAACTAACTAATTAATTAATTTTTTTTCCTTGCTAATGCTTCTAAAAATAGTCGAAATGAAAAAATACTATTTTTTTTATTCTAATAAGCATAAAAATTATTCATCTTTCAAATACAACAATGTGAAAAGATTAATTTATGAAATATATATTTGAAAAAATACTAAAATGTTAGGGGGCTGAGCCCTTTCAGAATATTTCCTGAGGGGGGGGGGGGGGCTCAAGCATCCCCAGCTCCCCTATTTCCTACGCCTATGTTGCAGTCCCTCTAATAAAGTGTACTGTGCATAAAGTGCATTGCTTCCGTTCACGCTTATTAGTTTTAATTGTTTTACAGAGCATTGCATTGTGCGATTATTCAAGATGCAAAATACGTCCTTAGATTTGCCAAAACACAATCACCTAGTCTAGTTTTCCTCGACTCTTCTTTCAAATGAAGGAGTATACGACTTTTCATACATTCCATCATCAAATCCTTTGGCCAACCTACTCTCTCCTAACCTGTTTTCCCATTAACCCCAAAACAAATTACATATTTTACCGAGAAAGAGTAACACAGATCATTTAACTAGAACTCAAAATATTTAAAATTGTCACCACCCTAAGTTTCTAATCGCCATACTGTAAAAATTTAAAGCATAAAACTCGTAAATATTGCAGTCATTACTCAAGCGACAAGTTACAATTTAATATTGCCACTATTATTCCACAAAACAATTTTTTGTCATTTAAAAAAAAATGAATATATTGTTAAGTAATTAGTATAAAAATGTTCTTATCTATTGCATGCTAAAAGCTATTATCTTAGGTCTATAGAAATATACTTTTGCACTTGCATTCACTGTAAAAAAAATAACTTAAAAATGAGTAACTGAACATACTCGTTTTTCTTTGAGTATAATTGCTTCGTAAATGAGCGATGGCGCACTCAAGTTTAAGCAACCGTACTTTCTCAAAAATGAGCAGTGTGATTTAATATTGCAAATTTCAGCTACTTTAACACTTTAAGCAGCACTAGGGTGAAGGGGGGACACAACAATTAGATAATGTTTTTTTCTTATACAGGGGTGGTCGCAAATTGCTGGGAGATGGTCATTGCTTGGCTTTATCACATTTTAATGTATTGGCGTAATAAAACATTATTTTTGCACAACCACTTCGCTTATAGTTTAAACAAGTCGCTTAGATTTAGTAGAAACAAAGAACGTAATTAAAGTATCAAAAGCAATGGCTTAGTATGTGTTGTGTTAAAAAGCCAGACAATGACTATCGCAAAACAATTTGAAACCTGGATTTTTTCAGAAAACCATCATTTTATTTATAATACATGTGAAAATAAAATAATTACTCAGAAAAATAGTTATCAAATGCATTTAGTTACTTTATTTCGTACTTTTGAACAAAACTATATAATGTTAACATTTTGAATTTTGCGCTCAGTTTCCTCAGCTTCTCTTTTATGGCAAACACAATCCAAATGCAGACTTCCTATTTAACAAAACGAATCTTTATTGGCGGATTATTTTAAAGCCAAGCACACGACAGGAAATCAATGCAAAGCCTAATTGAATTGGCGAGTCGGAAAAGAATTGGCGAGGCATAAAAAGAAAACGAAAGTTTAATCACGCTGTTTTTTGAGAAAGAAAGAACAAAAAAATAGGAATGCGATCTAACCCCGGTAGTGCGCTTCTTTCCTATAACTTTTTCCCATGGTAAACCAATCACGTAGATACTAAACATTATTAGCTGGATAGGAAAGAATTTTTACAAACTCCGTTCAGAGCGGTCAATGCTCGAGTGAATGTATAAGGTCTGACCTTTATTGCCGTGAGTTACAGAAGTTGCAAAATAGAAAATCCTACGAAATATTTTTGTTGGAAAAAATAATTTGAAAATATTTTTTCCTGGTTGTGCATTGGCTCCGTTTATGTAAAACAGTAAAGCAAGTACCACTAAAAGGTATACAAAATGTTACCATAACGTTATGGGAGCTCTATAATTTAATACTAACTTTAATATTATTCTTTATATCTTTAATATATTTTACTATTTTTAATAACTTTAATATTATGATTTTAATATTTAAAAGGTATTTTCAATATTTAAAAGGTATTTTTAATATTTAAAAGGTATTTTTTAATACTTAAAAAAATATTTTTAATAATTTTAAAATTACTTAATATTTTCTTATATAAATATTTTAAATATTAAAAAAAAAACTTTTTTTTCAATTTTTTATTATTAGTTTTTATACTTTTAATATTTTTCATATTTTTAACGTTATTTTTTATGCTTTTAATATTAATTTTAATTTTTTTATTAATATTTTAGTATTTTTATATTTTTTTATATTTTAATATTAATTTTAATTTTTTTTTGTTTTTAATATTTTAGTATTTTTATATTTTTTTATATTTTAATATTAATTTTAATTTTTTTTTGTTTTTAATATTTTAGTATTTGTATACTTTTTTATATTTTAATATTAATTTTAATATTTTTTAATATTAATTTTAATATTTTTTAATATTAATTTTAATATTTTTTAATATTAATTTTAATATTTTTTAATATTAATTTTAATATTTTTTAATATTAATTTTTATATTTTTTAATATTAATTTTTTATATTTTTTAATATTAATTTTTATATTTGTTATTATTAATTTTTATATTTTTTAATATTAATTTTTATATTTTTTAATATTAATTTTTATATTTTTTAATATTAATTTTTATATTTTTTAATATTAATTAAAAAAAATTAATTTTAATTTTAATATTTTTTAATTTTAATTTTAATATTTTTTAATATTAATTTTAATTTTAATATTTTTTAATATTAATTTTAACTTTAATATTTTTTAACATTAATTTTAATATGTTTAATATTAATTTTAATATTTTAGTGTTTATATATTTTTAATATTTTAATATTAATTTAAATATTTTTTCATATTAATTTAAATATTTTTTCATATTAATTTTAATATTTTTTTATATTAGTTTTAATATTTTTTTAATATTAATTTTAATATTTTTTAATAATAATTTAAATATTTTATTATTATGTTTAATGTTATTTTTAATATTATCTTTAAAACAAAACATTATTTTAAATGTTAAACTTTTTCCTGTAATTTATAACGAAAACTTCTGAGAGATTTTGCACAAAACGGGAAATTTTCCAATTATATCACGTTTCTCTCAATATTTTAATATAATTTATTGCTCTGACCGGAATCAACTATCTTTCTTCTTACCAATCTTTTAAACTGCACTTTTGTATTTTCGGAATAAATACATTTTAGCAAAAAAACAACTTATTTATACACTTACAATTAACATTGTTAGACAATTATATACTTTTGTTTTATAATGTTTTATTACAAAACCGAAACGTTTCTTGCCTTGAAATCAGTATTTAATGCTTTGTTTCATTATCTTGAATATATTATTTTCTGTCAAATTAATGAAAAACTTTCTCTGACATTAAGTTAAAACTTGTTCTCATTCATAAAAATTAAATTTATATATATTTTGTTCTTTCCAATTTAATTCTATTGGACGTATTATGAGTTTACTTTTAATTTATACGGGGTTTACCTTGCTTCTCCAGACACCGTATTTTCATTTTAACCATCTAGTGCATAGTGTAGCATATATGCTACACAACTTTAAAATTACCACTAGTTGCATCTATTGAGTTTTATGTTAACTATTATAGTATTGTCACGTAGGGAACCATGTGCCTGGTTCTTATAACCGCCTTTAAGCCCCTTACCCTTATAAAAATGATTGTAATAAAGGCAATTAGTTGCTTCGAGGTCTGTTCTTCTAAAACTGGCTCGTGAAGGTACAGTTTTCGAAGTTTTATTACTTATAAGTATATCAGCCGGCTCTACAAAAAATCCTAGCTAATACCAGATGTATGTAGATTGTATTTAACTATATTTTCATACTTTTTGAAAAATTATTTTAGTAATTACACATAAATTTGCATATACGCTACACAACGGTTTTAATTAATTATTTAATTAAATAGGCACTTAGGATTTTTTGTATATTTTTGCAGCGGTCCAGGGGCAAAAAGAAAACAAAAAAAAAGCTGTTAAAAAAGAAAAATCATGCATTGAAAGTAAATGCATTTATAAAAAAAATATCTTTTAGCATACTTAAATCTCAAATAAATATTAATACACATCAACTAAAATAATTAGAAGATTTCAAGGAAAATGTATATATATACACAAATTACCTTGCACGCGAACTTATCGATTTCTATTATGGTTTTAAATATATATCGCAATAGTTCAAAATCATTAAACATATTTACTAATGTATATTCCATTAAATTAGTCCGTACATTTTGTAATAGTCATTATTTACCTACAACTTACAAATAAAACATCAATTCACGCATCAAATAAATAGCATCTTCAATTTATTTTCTCGATATAACGCTTATTAATTCTATTAAAAAAAGCTGTTAACTACGAAATTTGGCAAAAAAGTTTTTATAACGCGAAACTAAGCGACTTGTTAGTTTAGTGGAGTCCAATTATTTGTAATTGGGTTAAAAATACATTTATTATATGGTGTTGGAAATATTATATATGCTATTTCAACTTTAATTTCTCATTATTTACACCATAATAATTTAAATGAAGTGATCTCCACTGGAGTCTTATTCTATAATTCAATATGTCATTGACAAACCTGAAAAAGTTTAAATTTAATATACCGTTTTTTAATTTGTTTATAAAAATATTTAATTTATATCAATAAAGCTTTAAACTGAACCCTCAGCTTGGGGAAGAGGGATATCTGGAAAAGAAATTATAATTTATCTTTATGCTGTTCTTAAAAAAATTCAATTTATGTTATAAGAGTTTTTAAATAACTTAAACCTTTGTGTTGGGGGGGGGGGGGGGGGGGGGAGAGAGAGGTTGCTCTCGGTTACTCTCATTTGAAAAATCGTCTGCAGTTGCAGTTTCGACATCGAGGAAAATGGCCTGGACGGCGCAGGGTTAATACGATAAACTTTTTTAAATAAATAACGGAGTATTATGAATTTCAAAATTATGTGCATTGTGTTGGGAAACTGGAAACAGCTCTGACGCCTATAGATTTTGCGGCTCATAGCGTTCTACAGATACACTTACCGCTGAACTTAAAATAAGGTAATATTTTTTTTTATTAATGTTTAATTTAAAATTTATTAATTTATTATTTATATTTTTTTTAATTAATTTTAATAAGCATTTATTTTAAAAAAATTAATAAAAATGTATTTAAAAAAATTTAATAAAAATTTATTAAATTTAAATAATTTATTTAAAAAAAATTAATAAATAATTATTTAAAAAAATTTAATATATATTTTTTAATTTCAATTAAAAAAAATATTTTTTTTAATAAAAATATATTTTTTTTAAATTTACATTTAAACTTTTAATTTAATTTTTTTAAAGTGTAATTTAAAAAAAATAATTAAAAAAATAATTTAAAAGCTTTAAATTAAAACTTTTTATTGAAACTTTAAATTAAAACTTTTTATTAAAACTTTAAATTAAAACTTTTTATTAAAACTTTAAATTAAAACTTTTTATTAAAACTTTAAATTAAAACTTTTTATTAAAACTTTAAATTAAAACTTTTTATTAAAACTTTAAATTAAAACTTTTTATTAAAACTTTAAATTAAAACTTTTTATTAAAACTTTTAATTAAAAATTTTAATACAAAATATAAAACAGGAAGATTTAAAGTATTAAAAACAAAGACGATAATGACGATAATTTAGTTGGATAATAATGATTTGCTGACTGTTTCGATCAGAGTACCACAAGCCTATTTACTTTGGTGTGTAAACTGTGTAGAGAAATTACTATACACGGATCATTATCTATTTCATACTCTACTAATTTCCCGCGAAGTTCTATTCAGGTTTACATCATCTTTCTGGTAGAAAAGATCCTACTTTTTCACACTTTTTTAAATGATTTGATTTCTCGCTATAAAAGAAAATGGACATTAGATCTTGAACCAAAGCTGACAAGCAAATCTCCCAATTACCTCTATTTCCAATTAAACTTGATAGACCGTTTGTGTGTAACAGTCGCTCGTTAATCAAACCTAATTAGGCCTGTCTTGATTGGATAGAAAGACGGAAGAGAAGTCTGTTTATTGTTAAATTTTTTTTCCTGTATCTTTATCTATTTTTAGCGTGAATAAGTCTTTAAAATCGGTGCGGGGGCAGAGGTCATCTGCAGAAACTTGCGCGTCATACAAAATTTGGATATTTCAAAGTCACTTAAGGGGGACCCGAGCCCCAAAATCCGGAAAAACTGCTAAATTTTTTTTTCTTCATAAAACGATGCTAAATAAACTTGAGAAGGTGTATACAAAATTTCAAAACAGTAAAAGAAACAAAACATATGTTTTTTTAGATGTTTATATGCCATTTATAATCTTTCTACATACTGTTCGTCCACAACAATCGTCATTTACTCAAAATATTTTTTTTTAATTCTTGTCACGTTTAAAATGCTAAGGCTTTGTAAATAATTAACTTAAAACTAAACTGTTAATAGTTTTTGAAGCTCTAATATTTGTTTTATAAACGTATGTATAGCTTTTTTAAATTAAAATATAAATTATTTTTTTACAAATTATTAAACTTAAAAGTTTGGATATATTTTGGGTTTTGAACTTAAAATAAGTTTTTAAAAACAATTAAAACACAAATCTGCAAAAGTCTATACATACGATTGTAGTGTGTACTTTGATGTTATTTAATCAATTAAAAAAATTTAAAAACATTAAAAAATGAAAAAGGAGTAGTGTTTTTAAAAAACGTCTTTTTAAGCTTAAAAAATTCCAAAAATATCAAAAATAATTTTTTTAAACATATTTTTGTTTTTGATTATTGTTTAGAAAAAGATGTTCTAATAATATAAAAAAAATTAGTATTTCTGAATTCATTAATAAACAAATTAGGATTTGGGGCTCGGGTCTCCCTTAACTCCAGGGAGAATCAGTGGCGGCCCGTTGTCGAAAATGTTAGTGCAGCCGAAATCATGTAACGATGCAGCCGACTTCAAACTTCGCTTTTTGGCTGCAATTTTGATTGAATGGAGTTTTTTCCCCTCCTGAATTTGTGCATTATGGCAACAGGTTTGTTATTTATCGGAGATTTTTTTTACTTAGCGTTGAAATTTCATCTTCATTTCCAATTCTAATCTTCATTTAAGAAAATTAGTAAAATATATAATTTACCATTAAAATACACTAATAAAATTAGGTGCAGCCCAGCTGTACTTGCTGTAGTGCACGAGCTGCCACTGGGAAGAATCAGCCAATGGGCCGCGCCGAGTAGTTCATCCACTTCACGTTATGTCTTACGTGGTCTGTTTATCCGCTGTAACTTCAGTTCTAAACGACAGGTCATGGCGAGAGTGTGCTTAAATTGAAGATAGCTACGAGTTCTATAACTCATTTAACTAGTTGACAGCTTAAAAAATGTGTGGAGTGGAAAGCGACAATTTGTGTAACATTTCAATGAGGCCGAAATATCACATTTAACTTCGTGGTAATCGGAATCCCGGCCTGGACTTCTCACATATGCTAGCAATAACCATATTTAACTATTTGCTTTCCGCTGTCGCTGCTGTGGCGACATCTAGAAATAAATTTGTATTTTTATGCAAGTAAATGGATATTTCGTGGTTCTTTGCAGTTAAACGCTTTTCCTTGGCGTGAAAGAGCGGACTTTCAACTAAAACAGCCGACACAACAAATTCTTCGGTCTTAAAGAGTTAATGATAAAGCAGGATCTTCAATATTTCACAGAGGTGCGATCTTCGAGCATGGATCCTTCATAGTAGAGAAAACATATCTTTGTAATCTCGCTATCATCAAAGTGAGGCCAACATGTATGGCCTCGGACACATGGTTAATGACGTCATTTCATTCATAAATTTTCACTGTTACACATTTCCCAACTCATCAGCCAATCGCGAGTATTTTTTAATTCATAATTTTGAAAAGGTGTCACGTGTATGATGCCATTCGGTCTGAGATGTTGGTGTCACGATTGTGACGTCATATTCGCTCTACTACAATCCATTCATGCTCAAAGGTTGTAAATACTCATTGAGTAGCTGTTAATTCAAAGTAACAATAGCTAGGAGTTGCTAAAAGATCTGGGCATTAAAAATTGCTGGGCATGCAAAGGGTTAAATTTAAAACTCCATGTGTACGTGCAATTTTCACATAACCCAGTACCAGGGCTATGGTGTTAATGGGGCCATATGCTGAATACATGGTGCAGTCCCCCCAACTACAGTGATGGGGGAGGGGGGGGATTTTTTTAAATATATATATTCCAGAACTTCAAATTTAATTATTTTTAAGTGTACAAATGAAATTGGGATACACTGTTTTTTGTAAATTTCCTATACGCAATGTTACAAAATTTCGATAGTTTCAAGGAGTTTCAAAGTTTAAATGGCATTCTAGAATCTATGAAAATGATAATAAAGTATTGCACTCGTATTTTTAAATAGAAATCTAAGAAAAATAAAAACAACCTATTTAAAAAAAATGCCATCACAAATTAAAAATATTTTTTTAAAGAACATAAAATTATTAGAATATATTTACATTGTACAAATCTGTTAATAAAATAGAATATATTTACATTGTACAAATCTGTTAATAAAATAGAATATATTTACATTGTACAAATCTGTTAATAAAATAGAATATATTTACATTGTACAAATCTGTTAATAAAATAGAATATATTTACATTGTACAAATCTGTTAATAAAATAGAATATATTTACATTGTGCAAATCTGTTAATAAAATAGAATATATTTACATTGTACCAATCTGTTAATAAAGTAGAATATATTTATTTACATTGTAGAAATCTGTTAATAAAATAGAATATATTTACATTGTACAAATCTGTTAATAAAATAGAATATATTTACATTGTAAAAATCTGTTAATAAAATAGAATATATTAACATTGTACCAATCTGTTGATAAAATAGAATATATTTACATTGTACCAATCTGTTAATAAAGTAGAATATATTTACGTTGTACAAATCTGTAAATAAAATAGAATATATTTACATTGTAGAAATCTGTTAATAAAATAGAATATTTCTCCATCATAAAAATATTGTATTATACTATTTTCGTTAGGATTTGGATTATCAACCTTCCAAAAAAAATTTCAGCAAGTTGACTGTTTTTTTTTTAAATATTTTTTTTTAATGATGTGTGGTGCGGGTCCTTTGTGGTGCGGGATCATAGGCTGTAGCCTATACCTAAACCCGGCCCTGTCCAGTGCACTATCGGGAAAAACGAAGGTCAAGGGGAAAAAATTGCCATTATAAAAACGTGGTACATCCCGTAATTGCAATCGACAGGGAAGGGCCAAGACTCGCTAGGGAAAACGAGCCTGATAAAAAATGATTCGTCGCTGACCTTTGGTCGTTACTGTTTCTGATCTGCGATTGATTGTGCAGATGCAAGCAGAAGCAAAGCGGACAATCAGGTCAAGTCGACTCTCAGATGCAGAACACAAGTGGACTAACGCGTTCAGTGACTGAAGCCAGGGAAATTAGACCGTGAGAGATTTTCGCTTTCCTTCATGACCTTACAGTATGGCCACTCGATGCTTGAGGTTGCTTTATTAGGATCTTGGGCTTTGCGTACACTGGGATAGGAGAATGGGTTTTAACCCTTCCTGGTCGAGTGTTTCATCTCGAGTTTGTAGTTCAGAAATGCGTGTTTTGTGTGGAGCGAAGGTCAATAGCCCAGAAGCAGAAGCAGTTATATCCAAATGTTCGGAAAATGAGATTTTGGTATCAATAGGTACTTTATCGCTTTGGCTATAACAAAGAAGTAAAAATGTGTTGTTTAATAATTAAAATTGAAAATTGAAGTCACTCAGAAGCAAAAATAGATATATCCACTTTAATCAAGCTTTATACAGATGCAAAGCCAGTAAACGTAAGCCAGTAAACAGCGAAAGTGACTTCTGATTGGTTGCAATATAGATACAGCGGCTTTTACTTCTTGAAAAAAAAACAAGAGGGCGACGCGTCCAGTTTAAAAACCAAAAGTGAAAATTAAAACTTTGATTATAAAGTATTCAGTGATCTGAGAACTTACAAATTTCTAGGGGGAAAAAATTGTATATTTTTTCCTCATTTTTACAAGAAAAAGTTATTGTTTTAACAATAGATAAGTTTTGACAGTTTTTCACGATTTACTTAAAAAAGCTTTTCATTCATATGGCTGCTTTTGCATCTGGAATACTCGGTTTTGAACAACCATATTGCACGCTTGCTTCAAAACTAACTAACTCAAAATTAACGTGTTGTGATTGAGTTATCTCAAATAATATGTTGCAGAAACACTTACCTACCAATCACCAAAAGTGTATTATTTTACCTATGAAAATGGGACGGTAGAATTACAAGTTCGAATTCTGGAAAATATCCACACATAAAACATCCGCGTGAACTTGTAATTCTTTGCTCGACAACTCTAAATAAAGATCTATTTGTATATATAAACCTTATAGTAGGTCTCATTATATACACGCAACGCGAGTTTTTGCATATAACTCTGTGATTGGTGGATTCAAAACACGTGTTTTTTATGCTCCAATTACGGAGCCATCTGCAAAAGCTCGCGCATGTTTATTTCGCCAATGTACAAGTCTCGTACTAAGGTGACAAAACATTCTTATTTTACACATCAACTAGTTTGCAAATACAAGGTTTTCCTGTATTCATCATTTCAAATGCAAATATTGACGACCAACAACTTGCTCAAGGTCCAACATGGTTGGTACAGCTAGTATCTCCTAACTATCCCTCAATGAATATTAACTTCTTCTTAAAATCATTTACCTGTACAGTTAACAATATTCACTGGAAAATTGCTCCATTTGTCAATTACCCTATTATAATAATAGTCTTTTCTTACTTCCGGATTAAAATGGGATTTGTTTAATTTAAACCCATGACCTCTCGTTCTATCACTCATATTAAAATCTAAACCCTCCACATCCCTTCATTTAATACATTTAAACAGTTGAATCAAATCTCCTCTAACCTTTCTCTCTTCCAGAGTATACACATTCAAATTTCTTTCTCTTCATAATCCATGGTTGAAAACCATTGGAACATTTTAGTGGCCATGTGCTGAACTTTCTCTAACAAATCAATTTCTTTTTTTTAAGATATGGTGACCAAAACTGCACAGCATACTCAAGATGAGGCCTTACCAAACGTCTATGAAATGGCAAAATTATATTCTTAGATTTTGATGAAACACTTTTCCTGAGATGTACCCCAAAATTCTATTAGCTCACTTGTTAGTCACTGTACATTGATGATGACCAGGCCCGTAGCATCGGGGAGATTTGGGGTGGGAGGAGCCCGACTCCAATAATCTGGAAACCTTAAAAGTTGGGAATTTCAAGTTTTAAAAATCCCCGAGTTGGGAAAATTTATGCCTGAAGAAAATAAATATTATTAGCAAATGAAAGCTAGAGAAGATTAGAAATTGCCAAACTAGTGAAATTACATTTAAATTTGACCTCATCAGAACGAACACTGCATAGGAACATGCGTGCAACAAATCAATGCTTGTGAGAAAACTGTTTAACATTATCTAATATATAAAAAAAAGATAAAAAAAGTTCCGATAAGTTGAACTTGGGAATTTTCAGCACTGGTGAGTTGGGAATTTCGAATCGTTAATTGGGAAATTTCTTGTTTCAAACCCCTCCCCCCCCCCCCCCCCCCAAATGTGTAACGTCACTGATGCTGGACCCATTTCAAAATCCCCATTTACTTGTAAAATCGTTTAAATTGCTTGTATTCAAATATATTTTTATTAACTTGCATAACGTTGACATTTTTTACATAAATATAACAGAAAATTAATAATCCAAATTATCTTCAAAGGAAAAAAAATCTATGGTTAGGTAAATATTTCTGACATAGGAAAAAAATAATCCAAACCTGGAAGAAAAAATAAATTCATAAAATATAAATTAAAAACAAAAATAAGTTAAATATTACACTAGAGATAGATTCTGAAATGATATTAGTAATGTGGTATAATTATTTTATAAAACTCAATATGGTACACTTTAAATCGGTATTCAAAAAACATTAGTTAACAATATGGCGTAGCTTTTCATCAAGAAAAATCTCAGACACTTATGAATCCCCATTACATTTTCTTATAAAAAAAAATGAATAAATGCAATAAAAACACAGATAGCACACAATCAAAAACCAGGTTTTGCTAATGATCTTTCATCTACATGAGAAAATAAAGGTAAACCCGATCAAGGAGGAATAAATGCCTCTGTCGAAAAAATAATTTGTTATACGTGGTCTGAATATTGATATGTAACTGTCACACAGTCATCAGAAAGGGCGTGAGAAGTGTCATTTCTCACACTTGACATATGATGTTTGACATATGATGCTTCTCTTATGAGAAGCGTGTCTCTTTAATGGTGTAAATGAATTTTCTATTCGCACCTTAACTATTGAATTATGAATGGAGTAATCACTGGGCTTGCCTGACAAGTTTTCTTTTATTTGGTATCGTGTCAAATGGATTTTGACGTTCTGAACACTTTATTCGGGGTCCTGTTTCTGTGTGTTGTAAATAAAAATCTTATCGGGAGTATTATGTGCTTGAGGATTAACCCTTCGGACTCGAGTGGGGGGAACTCTCAACCACCAAAATAACAACCTGTTCTTTTGTTTCCTGTTCTTCATATTAAACGAGTTCTTGAACATAAAACCACTTTGTTCTTTATATCATTCCATTTAAAAGTATGACATCACTTGTGTATCAGCATATTTTATTAACTCATTGCACTTCAGCAGAGACTCTCCGACACCAAAATAACGACTTGTTCTTCTGTTCCCTGTTCTTTAAATTGAACGAGAACTGCGTGTTCTTAAACATAAAAACGCTTTGTTATGTATATAACTCTATTTAAAAGTATGATATCACTTGTGTATCAACATATTTTAATAACTCTTTGAAATCGAGTGGTGACTTTCAATCAGAAAAATAACGACCTGTTTTTTGTTCCCTGTTCTTCAAATTAACAAGAACTGCATGTTCTTGAACATAAAAACGATTTGTTATTTATATAATTCCATTTAAAAGTATGACATCACTATTTTATCATATTTTATTAACTCTTTGCACTCGAGTAGTAACTCTCCGCCACCAAAATAACGACTTGTTCTTCTGTTCCCTGTTCTTTAAATTGAACGAGAACTGCCTGTTCTGGAACATAAAATCGCTTTGTCATGTATATAACACCATTTAAAAGTATGACATCACTTGTGTATCAGCATATTTTATTAACTCTTTGCACTCGAGTAGTGACTCTCAGTCACCAAAATAACGACCTGTTCTTCTGTTCCCTGTTCTTTAAATTGAACGAGAACTGCGTGTTCTTGAACATAAAAACGCTTTGTTATGTATATAACTCTATTTAAAAGTATGATATCGCTTGTTTATCAAATTATTTTATTAACTCTTTGCACTCGAGTAGTGACTCTCAGTCACCAAAATAACGACCTGTTCTTCTGTTCCCTGTTCTTTAAATTGAACGAGAACTGCGTGTTCTTGAACATAAAAACGCTTTGTTATGTATATAACTCTATTTAAAAGTATGATATCGCTTGTTTATCAATATATTTTATTAACTCTTTGCACTCGAGTAGTGACTCTCAGTCAACAAAATAAGGACCTGTTATTTTGTTCCCTGTTCTTTAAATTGAACGAGAACTGCGTGTTCTTGAACATAAAAACGCTTTGTTATGTATATAACTCTATTTAAAAGTATGATATCGCTTGTTTATCAAATTATTTTATTAACTCTTTGCACTCGAGTAGTGACTCTCAGTCAACAAAATAAGGACCTGTTATTTTGTTCCCTGTACTTTAAATTGAACGGGAACTGCATGTTCTTGAACATAAAAACGATTTGTTATTTATATAATTCCATTTAAAAGTATGACATCACTTGTTTATCATATTTTATTAACTCTTTGCACTCGAGTAGTGACTCTCAGTTAACAAAATAACGACCTGTTATTTTTCTCACTGTTCTTTAAATTGAACGAGAACTGCATGTTCTTGAACATAAAAACGCTTTGTCATGTATACAACACCATTTAAAAGTATGATATCACCTGTGTATCGACATATTTTATTAACTCTTTGGTGACTTTTTGGTAACTCTCTGTCAACAAAATAACGACCTGTTATTTTGTTCCCTGTTCTTTAAATTGAACAAAAACCGCATGTTCTTGAAGATAAAAAGGCTGTGTTTTTCATATAATTCCATTTAAAATTATGACATCACTTGTGTATCATATTTTATTAACTCTTTGCGCTCGAGTAGTGACTCTCCGCCACCAAAATAACGACCTGTTATTTTGTTCAAGAACATGCAGTTATTGTTAAATTGAACTATAACTGCATGTTCTTGAACATAAAAAAAAGCTTTGTTATGTATACAACTCCAATTAAAAGTATGACATCACTTGTTTATCAGCATATTTTGTTAACTCTTTGCACTCGAGCAGTGACTCTCAGTCAACAAAATAACGACCTGTTATTTTGTTTCCCTGTTATTTTGTTCCTTGTTCTTTAAATTAAACGGGAACTGCATGTTCTTGAACATAAAAATCGACTTTTCCTTTCGTTAGCTTGTTCTTTGTCCAACTCAATTCAAGTGTATGACATCACCTGAGTATCAACACATTTTATTAACCCTTTGCACTCGAGTGTTGCCTTTAAATTACTAAAATAACGACTTGTTCTTTTTTCTTAACTCTTAACAATCGAAAGGTTCCGCTGCGGCCCAAATTGTAAGAGAATTTAAACATAACGTTATTATTCAATAGTTAATATGAATAAACTGTGTAAAAAATTATAAACATATCTTGAAAATAGACACACATAAATAAAATTAAAACTAATACAAATTTAAACAAACGATGAAAATAAAAGATTAAATATTAATTGGTTGGTTAGATTTAAGTGGCGCAAGGGCCAGTTTTGGTCAAGCTGCGCCAGATTAAATATTAGATTAAAGGAGGAAGAATCCCAGTAAAAAAAGTCAGCATAAAACCTTCATCAAAATTGTCTTAATGAAGGTTTTATACAGAAAACTGCAGTTTTATCGAAGGCTTTGTCTCATTATCCTTCATAAACCTGTAAAAAAAACCAGCAGAAATATGAAAAATTACAAAAAAACGGCATTTTTTTCAAATTCCTTAATAAAACCTTCAAAAATCCTTCAATTTCACGATTTTTATGAAGATTTTATGATCAGGAGTTCAGGGGAAATTAGTAAAAAAAAAAAATTTAAATAGTAAAAAAAAATATTTGAATTAAACTCACTTATTTTACCCATTAAATTATGTATAAAATATATGTTTTTTCAAAATTAATGGGCCAAAAGTTCAAATATAAAAAATTACAAATCCTGGTTACCTTCATCCCCATGTACTAGACCCCACTTTGCAATTAGAATGTGATATGAACTGCCCCTGTATATCAACTTCTAATTGCGTATTTTGCATTGTTCTAGTGTTTAATACAAATAAACAAATTTTTATCGAAAAAAACGCATAAGATTGAAAAAATCAACTTTTCAGTGACAGTCTCAATTTCAATACAGAGTAGAAAAAATAAACCCTGATCCTCAGAAAAGACATCGCATCGAATGCGATGTTTATGAAGTATGTATGAAGAATGCTGAGCAACTTTCCACAGAATCAACTTTTTCTAATAAACTCCTAAAAGCCCAAACCTTATCTTATAACACAGTTTTAGCTAACCGTTAAAGTCACCAAGTTTACCCATTAAATTATGCATAAAAATATTTCCAAATTAATGGGCCAAGGGTCCAAAAAAATGACATGACACGTCATCTTCGACCCCATGTACTATCCCTTCACTGAGCAATTAGAATGTAGCATGAACTGCTCCATACAGGCAATATCAACTTCCAATTGCGTATTTTGCATTGTTTTAGTGTTAAACGAACTTTATCGAAAAGACTGCATAATATTGCAAAAGCAACGTTTCAGTGACAGTCTCAATTTCAATACAGAGTAGGAAAAATAACCCATGATCCACAGAAAAATATCGCATCGAATGCGATGTCTGTAGTATGAAGTATGTATGAAGAATGCAGAGCAACTTTCCACAGAAGCAACTATCTCTAATAAACTCCTAAAAGCCCAAATCTTATCTTCTTAACACCGTTTTAGCTAACCGCAGTGTAGCCCGGAGGCAGCCCATAAAAACTTCCACCAAATAAATAAGCGATGGCTATTGAGCACAGCCATTACCATGCGTCTTTCCTGTCTGGACTTTTCCGACGAGTCTGATTTCCAATTGAACGGATTGCTCATTAGTGGATCATTAGCAGCCCGCATTCCCTTACCATTCAAATGGATTTTTCAAGTTGCAGGGGTGGCAAAGTGGTCAAGCTTCATATTTTAGGCTCGTAGTCTCCGTAATTATTTTGCACCTTAAAGGGTAGAATATTGATATCAATAATATGCCTCGGTATGTTTGAAGTTTTAAAACAGAAAACGTCTTGAACACTGTTTGGAATGTTTTGAGGAAAAGCAAACGTATACGTTTGAGAAATAATGGAATTTTTTTAAATGGTCAAGCTCCATAATTTCAGATCGATGACTTTAGATGTTCTGCACCTTAACACTTTGATTGTTGGGCGAGTAATATGCAACTTGCGCTACAATGTATTTAATATACATCGGTACGTTTGAAGTGTCCAAATAGAAATTGTCTTAAATACTGTTTGGAATGTTTTGCGGAAAAGCAAATGTTTTATATTTGAGGAAAAATGGTCAAGCTCCATATTTTCAAATCTATCACTTTATATGTTCTGCACCTTGTCTGTTACAATGTATTTTACATTAACCCGCGTGCCAGTCAAATTGTTAAAGGTTTGAACTTTTATATCAATAATATACAACGGTATGATCGAAGTGTTAAAATGGAATGTCTTGAACATATTGTTTGGAATGTTTTGCGGAAAAGCAAAGGTTTATGTTTGAGGAAAAATGGAAAATTTAAAAGATTATTCAAGCTTTATATTTTCAGCTCGATGACTTTAGATGTTCTGCACCTTTAAGGAAAGAACATTGAAATCGGTAATATGCATCGGTTTGTCTGAAGTGTTACAATGGAATTTCTTGAACAATAATTGAAAAAATTTTGGTAAAGTAGACATTTACGTTTGAAGAAAAATAATTGCAAATTGGTCAAGTTTCATAATTTCATCTCGGTGACTTTAAATGTTCGCCACTTTAAAGTTTGAAGAGCATTTATATTAATTGGAATATTTGTCCCTTCATTCAAAATGATCAAATGGAATATTGGACACTTATTGCCACTTTTTGAGGTAAAGCAGGGCAAAAAAAACATGATATTTGACCATTTTTGCATTAATTTTTCAGCTTGAAATATTATTAATAGTTCTATTATAAATAAGTAAAAGAAATTAGAGAATAATAAAAAATATTTCGTATAGTTCCTGTCAGTTTTATTCACACGAAATGTAGGAAAAAGCAGCCTAAAGCGGTTTTTTTACACACCGGTAAAACCGGAGCCAGTGACTTTGACGGCAACGGCGTAGGTATTGGTGTATTTTTCCACACATCGGCAAAACCGGTGTCAGTGACTATGCCGATGCCATTGCATGTGGTGCTGCTTTTTTCACACTTCGGCTAAATCGGCGTTGGTAAAAAGTTCTATCTGGCAGTGATATTTTTTTTTGTGATATGGGGATTCAAAATTCCGGGTTTAGGTGGTCATCAAAATTGTTACGCACCTGCTAATAAATAACCAATAACATTAAAATGCTGGTTTTTTTATTGAAAATCTTCTAGAATGTATAACCTATTTTCTACACTTTTCGTTTTTCGAATTTATTTTCATCAATCAGTTGTTTTTCACATAAACAGGGTTTCCTAACCTTAGGTTCTATTAATGTCCTAACATTGTTCTCGATATAATTTACTCATTTTTCTCAATGACAGAAATACTCGAAAACAATGAAAGAAAACTGTATGGTCCGCGATAAGAACAACTACAATGTTAAAGCAATGTAAAGAAAACACAAACACCTCACCGGCACCAATATATCTAGACTTACTTGAAAAAGTGTACAGATAAGAAAACATTGAAGCCTACAAATCGGCCGGCATCCGATTTGTCGGCTTCAACGCCGGCCGCATTTTCGTTACCGGTGCTGGAGTCGTCAAATTTGCCAGACCGGACTACGTGAAAGTTATAATTGAATAAGAATGCATACTCAGTTAATAAGTAAACCAATTGCATTGATAAGTCATGATATTTTCATACCATAGTTCAAAAATACGAGGCATCCTTCCCGGGTCTTTCCTTCAAAATAACCCCGAACCGTTGCCAATAGCTCACTGTGCAGCTCTTGTGCGACGTTTTTTAACCAAACCAAACCATGATATTTTCAACCGGTGTTTCATGCCGACAGGCTTCCGTGGCCGAGCGGTTAAAGGCGTCAGCTGGGAATACGAAGGTTCTTGGTTCGATGCCAGCCGATGGACTTGACAAAGAAGATTGGAGGGTTGCCAGCTTCGCTACAAAAATACTAGAAAGTCGTCCAGAATATCAAATTATACAAATTATACTGGTGCACGATAAATCTGATCAGGGTCCAAAGTCCCGACGTCTATTGAAGGCGTTGGGTGCCAGTTCAGGTGTTTCCTCGTTATCTGATCATGGTTTTAAAATAACGAGGTGTATGAATGTGTATGTGTTCCCGGGTCTTTCCTTCGAAATTGACCCCGAACCGTCACCAATAGCCCACTGTGCAGCTCTAGTGCGACGTTATTTAACAAAACAAAACCAACCTTCGAGATAGACCCCGAACCGTCGCCAATAGCCCACTGTACAGCTCTAGTGTGACGTTAATTAACCAAACCAAACCAAAAAAGGGATCGTAGGCATTTATATTAAAAACTCAGTGAATACGTAAACCAATTGCATTGGTACGTCATGATAATTTCATCGTCACCTGACCATAGTTCAAAAATACGAGGCATCATTCCCGGTCTTTCCTTCGAGACAGGCCCCGAACCGTCCCCAATAGCCCACTGTGCAGCTCTAGTGCGACGTTAATTAACCAAACCAAACCATGATATTCAACCGGTGTTTCATGCCGACTGTTCAGCTGTTTCAGCAACCAAAAGCAAGAAAAGTGTACCGAGCTGAAGGAATTCTCATATTCCAAAGAGAAACGAGTTTGTTGTCGAAAACACAGACGGAAAATATGTCCCGAACTTGAACCCTGTCTATAAAGAACTTTTTGAGTGCTTTATTATACATTAGATCCAATTAATAAGCCCACCTTCTACTATGAGGTCACATATCTGCGTATAAATTAAAAGACCAGTTTGTGGAGATCCAAATTGTTTTTCTACACTGCATTGGGGTGGTTAAATTTTTATTTATTTTCTTGCGAATGGAAAGGGGTATTATTCCACAGAAGCCCAATTAGTATTCTTCCTTATGGCATTTTTGCTGTCAAATAATCAACGAGACATGGAAGCTTACCCTTGTTATATACTCGCATTGCTTGTTTTCTTTGTGTTTGGTCAAACCAATATCCTTTGGGTGCAGGGAAGATGCACCCAAAGGATATTGGGTGAATCCTAGCAAAAAAAGTCAGCATAAAACCTTCATCAAAATTTTGAAATTGAAGGTTTTATGCAGTTAAACTGCAGGTTTTATTTTTTGAAGATCTATAAAAGTAAAGGTTTTTGTTTCAATATCCTTCTTAAAAACTGTAAAAAACCTTCATAAAAACCTTAAATTTTTTAATCATGAAGGGAAAATGTAAATATATTAAAGGTTTTATGCAGAAGAATTAAAAACTTTAAAAAAACTGCATTTTTTTGTTTCAATATCCTTATAAAAACCTTCAAAAAACCTTCAATTTGACAATTTTGATGAAGGTTTCATGCTGACTTTTTTTGCTGGGATAGCAGTAGTTTTGAACTTCACAGTCATATTAAGTCTTTTACTTGTATACTTAAAATTATGAGTAATACCTCAGAATTTCGGTAGCAGCCTGTACTATAAAGTAAAAAAAAAAAAATTGACTTTAATTAAAAAAAAAATTACGCACTGCTCTTATTCACCCAAAAGTACGGGGGAATAGAAGCGAATATCGTCTGTTTTTCATTCTGTTTCTATTCTGAAATCTCGTTATGTGATATCGAAGATGATTATTTACTTTTTAAAAACTTTGAAAACTTTGTAAGTTACGTGATGTTAATTGACGGTTCATTCGTTTATTGTTATATTTTCTTCTTAAAGAATATTTAACAAGACGAAAGCAACGTTGGAACAAAAGAGCATGACTGATTGAGAATTTGTTTTAAGTGTTTATAAATTTTAGCTCCTTTGGTAAATAGAAACAATGCTTCTATTCACCCGAAAAAATGATTAAATATAATTAAAAAGTCATAATAAATTAATATATATATATATATATATATTTACAGATTTTAAAAGGTATGAGTTTGTGTGTGGGCAAGCCATGAATTTAAACTTTAGAAAAGTGTCTTTCCGTTCACTTTAATGATAGAGCGTAGGTATATTTTTGCACCTGGCCTTCCACCAATCACTGTACCCCGCCGGTAGGACGTCCATTTTGTATTCATTTTGAACTAAGAATCATGAATTAGACAGTGAAATGGTCGAAAACAACTGTGCTGACGCATACAAAGTGGGTTTTACACAAGCTCAGCTTACTTTTGTTAGGTAGCAAACTTCTAAATATTCAAATTGTCGTAAAAAATTTACGGTTGGAATATTTCAGCTTTTTGTTTTTTGCACCATCTCAGAATTTTCTGTTCGTTCTGTCAGAAGGAATGTGTGAGCTCTTTGCGATTGTAAATGCGAGTCTTACCCACAGTACGCTGCGTCCTTCTGGAAGGACGTTGTACTTTATATCAGTCATTACAGGCTGTTATTTTGGCTTCTAATAGAAAGGATAGAAAAATAATAGTAAATATCGAAATTGATTGTTATTTTTTTACGTTTCCCACTAATAAGCCCATTCTACGAGAGCGTAATAAACGCGCGTGGCATTTCGCAGAAGCCTCTGTGATTGGTATGTTCAAACTACTTGGATTGCATAACCGTGATTTGAGAAAAGTTGAGTTAATAAATAATGAGAAGTATATGTATAAATTCAGCGACAGTTAATGCAATTTGTTAACAAATCACATAAAAATGAATAAACAAAATATTGATTAAAATATTAAACTATAAAAAAACATTTTTTTTAGTTTGGTGTTGTTTGAAATGATAATTTTTTGTTTGAATATGATCAAAATGCATGTTCACTAGTAAATAAATGACTTTATATCATACTTTATTTTTTAAATATTTGTAAAACTACATTAAGTAAATAATACAATGGTGTTCATCAAAATTTTCACCATATACTTTCATATAGAGACTTCAAAGATATACCCATTTATGTTTGACCATTCCCATCGCATTGATTAAAATGTTATTTACAAATGTCTCGCAAATGATTATACTAATTATTTCGCTTATTTCCCCGCTTAGAAAACAAATACCCGATTTAAAATTTACAACGAGAAGATAATGACTAACATACACTTCCTTTGTTAACCACTTCATGCAACCAAAGAGAGTCAAATCCCTTTATGCGAATCAAGTTTTATAATTAAATGATGAACCTGAAATGTCTCTTCATTTAAATACGAAATGGCTTTTACGGTCACTGTGTAAAAACATGAAAGGTTAAAATAAAATGCTCATTTAAAAGAAATGGAAATAAATCACATAAAAATGAATAACAAAATTATTGATTAAAATATTAAATTATCAAAAAACAATTTTTGTTGTTTGAAAAGATAATTTTTTGTTTGAATATGATCAAAATGCATGTTCATTAATAAATAAATGACTTTATTTTTAAAATATTTGTAAAACTACATTAAGTAATAATACAATGGTGTTCATCAAAATTTTCACCGTATACTTTCATATAGAGACTTCAAAGATATACCCATTTATCTTTGACCATTCCCATCGCATTGATTAAAATGTTATTTACAAACGTCTCGCAAATGATTATACTAATTATTTCGCTTATTTCCCTGCTTAGAAAACAAATACCCGATTTAAAATTTACAACGAGAAGATAATGACTAACATACACGACTTACAATCCACTTCCTTTGTTAACCACTTAATGCAACCAAAGCAAGTCAAATCCCTTTATGCGAATCAAGTTTTATAATTAAATGATGAACCTGAAATGTCTCTTCATTTAAATACGAAATGGCTTTTATGGCCACTGTGTAAAAACACGAAAGGTTAAAATAAAAAAAAAAACACTTTCAAAGCGAAACACATCGTGCAGGTTTTTTTTTCAATCGCTTTCCAGCGCTGCTAGTTTTTAATAACTCTAATTTTAATCTCTGCAAAAGCCACGCCGAAACAATAAGACTATTTTAGTCGCTACATTTCATTAAATAGTCTGAGCCGCCCGGTTCAAAGATGCAAAGAACCCTACAGCTGAGAAAGGCAGCGGCAGTTTGTGTAACAATAAATACGAAGCGATCGTGAAAAGTAAGCAGAGAAAAAAGAAAGTTCTGTAATGAAGGATATGCACTGGCAACGCCCGTAGCGTAGAACCGAACCATAATAATGGCAAATGAAAAAAAAATTCTATTGTTCGTAAATTCTTGGATCAACATTGGGTTTTTAATTATAAGGTGGTTTAACTTAGGTTACTTATCTAAGCAGTTTTAAAGGTGATTTTTTTATATATTTAAAACAATATCAATGTTTAAAACATAATAATTTAAATGTCATTATGTTTTAAAGATAAGTTTTACCCCTTTAGACTCGAGTGAGACTCACCATTCACCGAAACGATAACCTGTTTGTTTTGTTCTCGGTTTTTCAAATTGAACGAGAACTGCAAGTTCTTGTACATAAAAACGCTTTTCTTTCAAGAGAACAACATATTCTTAATTTAAAAAAAATTATTTTCTCAGAAATGTTCATATATTTTATTTTTTTATAATTTAGAAGCGCCAGTTATATTGATCTAACATTTTCTTTATATTGAAATTCCTCACAACTCCTGTTATTTTAAACATTTGACAAATGGGTCGTCTGGTTTCAAAACTAGATAAATTCGCATTTTTTGAAAGAAAAAATATATTTTTTTAAAAATATTTTTTACGTTCTCAATGCAAAGCGCATCACATTGCAAAGCAGTATTGACCAAAAGTTTCCGGGTCCAATCTGAAAATTACTTCTAAATTACAAAAAAAAATATATTAAAGTTTACGAGAAAAAATATTTTTTAAACTCAATAATATGTTGTTCCCTTTCATGAATTTAAATTCATGGATGTAGATCTAAAAGGCTGTCAATCGCTTTTGGTGTCTCTGTAAAATTTATGAAAATATATCTATATGGTTTTGAAACTAGACGGCTCAAATGTCATAAACCACTAAGTATATGACATAAACCACTAAGTATATGTCATAAACCACTAAGAATATGTCATAAACCACTAAATATATGACATAAACCAATAAGTATATGTCATAAACCTCTAAGTATATGACATAAACCACTAAGTATATGTCATAAACCACTAAGTATATGACATAAACCACTAAGTATATGTCATAAACCACTAAGTATATGACATAAACCACTAAGTATATGTTTGGTATACTGAGATTAATATTCAGCTTCACGCACTACCTTTTCATTTTTATAATTATCCACTCAAAAGTAAAAAAATAACATGGTAAATAATACCATATTGAAAAGAACGAGAACGGGGGGGGGGATATAACTGTTCCATAAACATAACGTAAATATCAAATATGTTCGTCAAATGCAGAGGGTTAATAAAATGAACATAATTGACACTATTACTCATAAAAAATATGAATTGTGATGACAATTATACGATCCCTTTCATAATCAACTGAGAAGGTAGCTTTTGTTGGTAGTGTAGAAGAAAGCTACACCCTAAACATAAAAGGTAAAGAATTCCATGTTTAAAAGAACTGGAACAGGATATAACTGCTTCATAAAAATAACGTAAATAGCAAATATGTTCGTCGAATGCAGAGGGTTAATAAAATAAACATAATTGACGCTGTTACTCATAAAAATATTGAATTGTTATGACGGTAATGCGATCCCTTTCGTAATCAACTGAGAAGGTAGCTTCTGTTGGTAGTGTAGAAGGCAGCTACAACCTAAACATAAAAAATAACATGGTAAAGAATTCCATATTTAAAAGAACAGGATATAATTGTTCCATAAAAATAACGTAAATATCAAATATCTTCGTCAAATGCAAAGGGTTAATAAAATAAACATAATTGACGCAATTACTCATAAAAATAGTGAATTGTGATGACGGTAATGCGATCCCTTTCACATTCAACTGAGAAGGTAGCTTCTATTGGTAGTGTAAAAGGTAGCTACACCCTAAACATAAAAAATAGCATGGTAAAGAATACCATATTTAAAATAACTGGAACATGATGCAACTGTTCCATAAAAACAACGTAAATATCAAATATGTTTCTCGAATGCAGAGGGTTAATAAAATAAACATAATTGACGCAATTACTCATAAAAATAGTTAATTGTGATGACGGTAATGCGATCCCTTTCACATTCAACTGAGAAGGTAGCTTCTATTGGTAGTGTAAAAGGTAGCTACACCCTAATAATACCATGGTAAAGAATTCCATATTTAGAAGAACAGAGGATATAACTGTTCCATAAAAATAACGTAAATATCAAATATGTTTGTCGAATGCAAAGGTTAATAAAATAAACATAATTGACGCTATTACTCATAAAAAAAATAGTGAATTGTGATGACGATTATACGATCCCTTTCACAATTAACTTAGAAATTAGCTTCTGTTGGTAGTGTAGAAGGTAGCAGCTACACTCTAAACATAAAATGTAGAAAGTAGCTACACTCTAAACATAAAAAAGAACATGGTAAAGAATACCATATTTAAAAAAAACAGGAACGGAATATAACTGCTTCATAAAAAGAGCGTAAATATCAAATATGTTTATCAAATACAGAGGGTTAAACATAATTGACGCAATTACTCATAAAAATAGTGAATTCTGATGACGGTAATGCGATCCCTTTCGCAATCAACTGCGAAGGTAGCTTCTGAAGAAAGACTGTCTTTTAATTCAGGGAACACGAAATTAAACGATTTTGCCTTCTTTTGAAATTACACGGTATTTTATTAAGTCATGTCATACTTGAAGGATTCGCGCAATATAGCGAACAACTGGCTTCTTTTTAATGAATGTAATTAGACTGATGTCATCTTTTTTTGGACATTTTCTGGAAAGTGTTCTATGGGCAGTACGTATGTTGTCAGGTTTGATTACAAAGCTGTATTGGATGGTTTGATTATTGTTGGACTTTAATTGAACCGTTTATTTCAGAAACTCCGTAATAGCCATCAAGTTAACATTATACTTATGGGGTTTCTGCAATAAGCAAATCAATTGTGTTATTCTGAGCCAAAAAGAAATGAAGCTTTTGCAATGGGGGAAGATGTTTGGTATTTACATTGTTCTTTCGGAACAGAGCTTCTTCTTTTTAAAGAGATGTGCCTGTCTGCGTCGAACTGTGTCAAGATTATCCCTTTTGCGGTCCAAGAACATCTTTGACATTTGTGTTTTTTCTGCGGAAAATTGTACAAGTCGAATATCGGTTTTACCAACTTTTTTTTAGTTTGATAATTTAGTTAGTTATTTCCAACTTGAAGGAAAAAAATTAGCTTGAGATGGGAAATTGCCAACCCGACCAGAAGTAAAATGTAATAAAATTGTGCTGTTTTTAGAAGGGTTTACCCAGCAAAAAATGTCAGCTTAAAACCTGCATTAAAACTGTGAAATTGAAGGTTTTATGCAGGTGGTAAATTAAAAACTTCAAAAACTGCCTTTTTTTTTTTTTTTAGGTTTAATGCTGAAAAATTAAGCATCGAAATTGTTGAAGGTAAAATGCAGTTTTTTTAGAGGTGGTTTTATGAAGGTAAATTAAACCTTCAAAAAAACTGCAGTTTTATTGAAGGTTTTATGAAGGAAAAATTAAGGTTTTTGTCTGCATTAAAACTGCAGTTTTCATGCAAATTTTTGAAAGACATTGAAACAAAAAACTGCAGGTTTTATGCAGGTTTTTAATAAAGGTTTTATGCTGACTTTTTTTGCTGGGTACCAAGGCTCATTATTCCATTCAGTGATATAAATGTTCATTCATTGATAATAGCTCATAACTATTACCCAATGATTAAAACTACATTTTCCCATGAATAATCTGTTCATTCATTGATCTGCTATTGTATTCAATGAATCGGGACACTTGGCTATGAAGCTCAGAGAATAGTGACGCTCTTGATGATTTAAATTTTTTGTGTGCCGTAAGAATGTTGGTAAATTCCTCTAGACTTCGAAAAATCACAAACCTAGTTGGCAAGCTTGTGAAACATTTTTTTTTAAGTGAAACGTCTTAGTGTCATTTGAAAAAAATGCCAAATGTTTCACAAGTTTGCCAACATTGCTGGTGATTTTGCCAAGTCTATAAGAATTTACCAACATTCTTACGGCCATGAAGGCATGAAAAATGTTGTGGAAATCATTGTAAAAAAACTGCACTATATTAATAAATTTTACTTCTAGTCGTCGGCAATTTACTCTCTAATGGGAAATATATTCAAGTCAGGAATTTACCAACATTCTTATGGCCAGCGTAGACATGAAAAATGTCCCCGCTCCCTACCTTAGCTACTGATAGATATGTAAATTCCTCTAGACTTCGAAAAATCACAAACCTAGTTGGCAAACTTGTGAAACATTTGGCTTTCTTTAAAATGAAACTAAGACGTTTCATTTAAAAAAAAATTCCAAAATTTTCACAAGTTTGTCAACTAGGTTTGTGATTTTTCGAAGTCTAGAGGAATTTACATATCTATCAGTAGCTAAGGTAGGGAGCGGGGACATTTTTCATGTCTACGCTGGCCATATGATTTTGCCATGTCTACAGGAATTTACCAACATTCTTACGGCCCATGACGGCATGAAAAGTTTGTGGAAATCATTGTAAAAAAAACTGACCTATCTTAATAAATTTTACTTTTAGTCGATAGTAATTTCCTGTCTTATGGGAAATCTTGTCAAGTCGGGAATTTACCAACATTCTTATGCCCAGCGTAGGAATGAAAAGTGCCTCCCTATCTTAGCTACTGATAGATCTGTAGGAAAACTAAAAATAAATGACACTCTGAAAATCGAAAAAAGGGATATATCTAGTTTTGAAATTAGACAGTTCAATTCTTTTTGAAAAGTCAAGCAATCACAGCTTATTCCCCATGAAATCAGCTCCAACTAAAGATCAGCCTTGAATGAACACACATCCGAAAATGATCCGATTGTTTCACTTAAAGTAATTCTTCCCCCCGTAATAACACCCAAATTGGCTAAACACCGACGCTCCAGGCAAGGTCTTTAAGTAAATGTGATCAGTTTTTGTCTTGTTCGTTTCCAATACTAAATGCCTTGAAATGTTAACTGGGTCAAATAACACGAACATTAATTTATTTAGAAAGCTGAATTAGCTGGGAACAGATTTAAGTGATAGGCAAAAAACTGATGAAAGAAGAATCGGAAAGACATTAGCGGGCCTGATATAAACGATCAGCTATCTATTATGAATCACGAAACTTAAGGTAGACCTCATAGCACATTTAATTGGAATTACCTTTTTCTGCTACTTCAGTATTATATGCAGAGATTTATTGGTTTATAAAAATCAATTGATTTTATTTTAAATAACTTTGAATAAATTAATTTTAATAATATGTCGGTTGATAGCAGGTTTTATATAAAAAAATAGAAGGTCAACGAATAGAAATGTCATGTTTAGATATATATTTCCTCAATTTACAATCAGTGAATATTATTTAAAAGTGTAAGTCAGATTTTACTTAAGATAATATTTTTAAAAAAATTCAAGAACTTTTTGGACACCAAACTAATTTTATATTTGTGAATTTATTTAGCGTATAAAATTAAGTACCGTGTTGGATAGAGTTGTTTTGGCTTGTAGAATTGTTGACCCCGTTGAATGAAAAAAAATACGATATAATCTCAGACCTTCGCAGACCAAATAAATTCACCATTGGACTAAAATTGGCCAAAAGTGTGACGCCAGATGTACTTTATATTAACAGCTGATAAAGTGTCTTCCCGTCATCACTAATTTGCATTTACAACACGTGTTCGCAATATACGCTTTTGGATTTTTAGCTCGACCTCACCCAAAATCATACTGTTTAGAATCTGTAAGTATATCTTTTTTTATCATGTTCTGTAAATTTATTATGGATTTTTAACTGTATGTAGTCTATTTCGGGTGAATAGAAGCATTGTTTATATTTACCTCAGGTACCTATTTTAAAGAGCTAAAAATTGTAAACACTTAAAACAAATTCTCAATCTGACGTGCTCTCTTCTTCTAACGTTGTTTTCGTCTTGTTAAATATTTTTAAAGAAGAAAATTTATCAATAAACGAATAAACTGTCAATTAACTTGTTCCTTCAGATAAGAAATTGCGCAATCATGACTTGTAATTAGGTATTTTTATTGTTACGAACTTTATAAAAATTTGTAGGTACCTATTCTTTTTTTTGGGTGGAAATCTTAAAAAGGTTGTTTAAAAAGTAAATAATCACATTCGAATTCCTAGCGAGATTTCATAATCGAAGCAGAATGAAAAACAGACAACTGCTTCTACTCACCCGTACTTGCGGGTGAATAGGAGCAGTCGTCTGTTTTTCATTCTTCTTCGATTATGACCCGTACTTGCGGGGAGAATAGGAGCAGTCGTCTGTTTTTCATTCTGCTTCGATTATGCCCCGTACTTGCGGGGAGAATAGGAGCAGTCATCTGTTTTTCATTCTGCTTCGATTATGACCCATATTAGCGGGTGAATAGGAGCAGCGCATACATTTAATTTTTTTTGCCCTCAGTCAAACATTAAAATATTTTGACTATGAGGGATAACAATACAGGCTGCCACCAAACTTTTAAGGTATTTCTCATGATTTTATGTGTACTAAAAAAGCTTAATATGACTGCGAAGCTCAAATCTTCTCCAATTTATCCTGTTTTGCGGTATTGTTTTAAATTGACTAAATAAAAATGAGGTGCTTAAGTAAACGGCTTTACAAGTTTATAGTGTTAAGCGCCCGCGCTTTTATTTCCAGTCAACTTATTTCGAAAATAATTTTTCAGTATCACTTTCGGTTCTCCCCGTCTTTCAAAAGCACCTTTCTCTCCCATTCTATCTTCATTTCAAAACCATCGCCGATGCCTATCAGAAAAGTGCTGGAAACTGCCTTTTGTTCAAGTGCTCATTTGAATAGGTGCGAACGGAATGATGGAGATGGGATCAGCAAGATAACCTGGGTGAACAGCGAAGCAGGAGACAGTGCAGCTCTTGGGTGCGTGAAGTTCCGCTTATATTTTAGCATAGAACAATAATTGAATGGCAAATGTGGAAAAAGATGCGCATTTTAAGCTGGGTTCGAAATGGGCTGGTGTGTGCTTAGGGCCTTGCAACATTTGTAATCTGTATGTATAAAAATAAATTCTATCTGGTAAATCGGGTACGGATTGCCCAATGGTAAAGTAATCGGAGGATTGCGACTTCCAGTGCATATTTTAACATAGAGTTGGTGGGACTTTTTCTCCACCAGTGCTAAGAAAAGCCCCACTACTCACGTGGATTGACGGCCATTTTTTTTTGTTCGTGTCCTAAATATTTTCCAAAAGGGAAAAACATTGATCATTTTTGTTAAATTAAGTAAATTAATTTAGTTTAAATTGGTAAACAAATAATTTTTAGCATTTTTTTGTACAAAGTTTTTGTTAACTACTGGGAGAGTTACACTGGGTGAGTTGGCGGGACTTTTCCCCCGCCAGTGCTAAGAAAAGCCCCACTACTCATGTGGATTTGACGGCCATTTTTTTTGTTCGTGTCCTAAATATTTTATAAAAGGGAAAAACATTGATCATTTTTGTTAAATTAAGTAAATTAATTTAGTTTGAACTGGTAAACAAATATTTTTTGGCATTTTTTGTACAAAGTTTTTGCTAACCTTTATATGTACACTGGGATAACATGTGTCCCGTAGAGTATAGAGATCTAGTGGTGGGCTTGGGACAATTTCGAACCATGGTATGGGGGGAATAATTTTTAAATCGCATGTGGTCTGAATATGTTGTTTGCTGTACCTGTTCGGACAGGTGACATTTCGCTAATGGTTTATACAGATCAGCTTAGGTTTTGCTTTTCATTATTTCGACACCTGAATGGGCCTTCCCCAAATATGCCTGCTTTGACGAAGGATTGTTAAAGATCCATCCGTCAGACAGTTACATGCCTCTAGATGTAAGGCAAGTCATCCATCCACAAAGCTTTGAGAACTAACTTTTCTGTTACGGAGCCTCTGCGAAAAGATTAACATCGAGGTTCAGCTATCTTGTCAGGATCTATCAGCATCCTATCTTTAACCATAGAAAAGTATTTTTCCCCACCAGTGAAAATTCTTTAAAATATGCTCTAGCGAGTTCGAATATCTAAGGGTTGTTGCAGAGTAGTTGTTGTTCTTGTCATGTGACTGTGGTTTAACCTTTTGCACTGAAGGAACGTGCTTTATATTTATGTTCTTTTTATGGAATAGTTACATCCCGTTCCTGATCTTTTTAAAGAGGAATTCTTTAGTGTGTTTTTCTTATGTTTAGGGTGGATAAAAATAAAAAGTTATGTGCGAAGCTGAATATTTTTTGTACCAAACATATATTTAGTGGTTCATAATATTTGTTAAATGTTTTAAATTAAATAGGGGTTGTGAGGAATTTTAATCTGAAGAAAGTTTTAGATCACCAGAGCATATTTGATGCTCCTAGATGACAAAAGTAATTTCAATTAAAATTTGTGAGAGAATAACTTTTTAAACTCAACACTATGTGTTTCTCTTTCATTTTGAAAAACAGAGAAAAAAAATAAAACGTCGTTATTTTGGTATTAAGGCGACGTATGACCAACCAACTCCAGTGCATGTTGATACCCAAATCATGTCATTTTAAGAGAGATAATGTCAAGACTGATTTACGGTAGGGCATTCGGAGCACTTGCCCACCAAGGGGTCCAAAAAATGCTTATAAAACTTTTTTTTTTAAATATGAAAAAGTAAAAAATAAATTTACTAACAAATGAATTTGTTTAAACAATTTTTTTGTTGTTGCAAAACTTCTATTTTATCCAATCAAGTCACTTTCATGTTTTCTGTACGTACATAATGTATATACTTTTTCGCAACGCATTTTAGCAGTTTAATTTTCAAGTACATCGGGGACCCTAAAATGTTCTTTTGGCCTGGTCCCTTAAACTTGCAAGTTGATCCCTGTTGTCATCAATGGACAATTATTTTTGTAATTGTTTAAATAAAACATATATTGAAATATGCTTTGTATTTAACAAAATATAAAGAGAGAGAAAGAAAATGAAAATAATGGTAAAAAACGACAAAATAAAATTCGTGAAAAAAAACGACAAAAAAGAATTTTCTCCCGAAATATTTAATCTTAGCATTTAGCAGGCGTCTGTTTCTTCAAAAATGACGAAGGTTCCTTCAAAAATGATGAAAGTTTCTCCAAGAATGACGAAAGTTTCTCCAAAAATGACGAAATTTTCTCCAAAAATGACGAAAGTTTCTCCAAAAATGACGAAATTTTCTCCAAAAATGACGAAAGTTTCTCCAAAAATGACGAAAGTTTCTCCAAAAATGACGAAAGTTTCTGCAAAAATAACGAAACTTTCTAGAAAAACAGCAACATGTTCTTCAAAAATGACAAAGTTTCTCCAAAAAATGAGCATACATTTTTAACAGTGCATGGTGTAAGTGACCTTTGATCCGAAACCCATTCACACCCGAACCTCCGCCAAGCATTTTCCATCGCGTAAATTCAAATCGAACCATCCCCGTGTTGTTTCCGTGTTCTAAAGAAACCCATTTGGTTTCCGATGTTGTTTCCCAATGACAGAAGAACCGAAGAGGAGCCTCCACACAGAGAGAGAAGAGCGCATGAAGAAAACAATAGGGCGAAGGGGTCGCGCCGTGACGCAAGGGGCGCGACCCCGCGACCCTTTCCCAGGACTCCGCTGCCAGACCCGCCCACCCTACAGCGCATTCCAGCGCTGTCACCTCGCATTCCGATGCATCTGCTCAGGTGCTGCTTGCGAATCAATGCGAAGGTTTTTGCCCAGTTTGGCGATTCGGATAAAATAAAAATGCTTGACATGGGCTGCACTGGCTGTGGCTTGGTTACCTGAGCCGTTCCCTGGAGAATTTAGAACTTGCAAATGGTTGTCCAGATGCAAAAGCAGTTACATGCGCAGGAAAGCTTTTTTGGGTAAATCGCGGAACTCTTACAAAACTTAACTGTTGTCAGTCAATATATTTTTTGTTGTAAAAATGAAAAAGAAATACAACAATTTTTCACTAAAATGTGTAATGTGTCAGATTACTGAATAATTTATCATTTGAATTTTTGCATAACTTGTTTTGCAACTGAAATAAGGATTTAACTGTTTTTGCAACTGGATGTCTGGACCATCTTGTTTTTCATCAAAATACAAAAGCCACTATATCCATATTTCAACCAATCACAAATCACGTTTGTTGACATTCACGTTTGTTGGATACCTGCTTTCGCATCTGTATAAAGCTTGATTATAGTGTATGAATATAGCTACTTTTGCTTCTGAGTGTCTGCTTTTTTGAATATTTGTTATTAAATAACGATTCTTACTTCCCTATTATATTTTCAAATTGAAGTCCAAGTTATAAAGTACCTGTTGATTCAAAAATCTAATATTTTTTTAATATTTGGATATAACTGCTTTTGCATTTGGGCTACATAAATAGAAAATGAAGGTATTATTGTACTGCATTATGCACTTAGAGTTTTTAAAAAACATAACAAATGCACATTCTATATGCACGAAAATCAAACCATCACAATTCACATATATTTTAATTTTTATAATCCATATAAAATGCACATGCTTTAAATACGAGTACTTAAAAATTGAACACGTGGATGCAAGAACAAGGCAGCTCCAATTTTCCAAATTGTTCAGGAAGGAGGAAACACATTGAACGTTTCTCGCATTATATAAAACGAAAATACAGCTCTTTTTCCTTTATATCTCTTTATATCTTGCACTAAATGATAGAGGATTTTTTTTCTTTATAGGAATAAATGAAAAAGTATAAATCATGAAAAAGTGGAGCTGCCTGGTTCTTGCACCCACGTCTTCAATTGTATTTTTTATAATTCGTAACAAATGCGAATGTTTTCAGTAAGGGAAGGTAGATTTCATGTAACACATGATCTATGTAGCACAAAACGTTATATTTGTATCTAACATATATAATAACATAACGGATCAAAAGAAGCTCTTTAAATAATTATGACAACTCTTGAAACTCAAATAAAAATTGTATATTTTCTAATTTTATAAATGTTTTGAGTTTTTTTGTTTCTTTCTGCAGCAAAATCATTCAAAACATTTATAAATTTACAAAGTATACTTTTTTTATTGGAGTTCCAGAAAAATGATTATATATTTTTAAACCGTTATGTTATTAACTATGTAAGATACAAATACAACGTTTATATAGGGATTATTATTATTATTACTAATACTACGTTTATTAGTATATAGTACTATTGTGTGCATTAAGAATAGCAAGTACAAAAGATGCAGGGGATTTGGATAATTCAATACTCGTGTATGTGTTCATTTTTTAATGAAAATACATGTAAACGTTTTTGATTTTGAAAAATGTTAATTTGACGTGGCAGATGCATTTATTACAATGAAGCTTCCACATAAAAGCAGGATTCTCAAACTTCGAAGTATATCTGCTCCTAACAAAAAGGTTTGCAACACCCCATTCCTCCCCTCCTCCCCTCCCTTTAAATAAGTTATAATTTAATTATAATTTAATATAATTTAATATATAAGTTATATAATAGTAAAGCATTTAAGGGACACAGTAACATCCAATTTTTCTTTTTACTTTTTGAACCAGTTTTAATGTATATCATTTTAATTTATATAAGATAACAATATTTCACATAAAAATTCCACAAGTGTATGTATTGTTTTCAAAATTTAAAAAATTTCAACTTTTTAAAGCTTTTTTTAAAACGCTAATTCTTTATTAAATATTTAAATTTTTCACCAAAGTTTTTTTTCTCAGAATCTCTAAACTACAATACATAAGAATGGGGAATTAAATTTTTGTATGCTATGTGTATTTGATTTTATAGTTATTCATAATAACACAAAATGTTTCCTTTAAACTCAAATGATTTAATGATACTTTATTAATTTTTTTAAAAAATACTACTAATCATAGAGCTATTCGCATGCCAATTTATAATATACATATATATTTCAGTATGCTTTAAAATTTATTCATTTCTATATTAACAATAAAAATTTAGCTTTTCGAAAAATCAAACACCGAGAGAAAACGATTTATAGTTTTTCTTCCTTGAAACACATCATCAAGCATAAAATTGCAAAAAACTCATTAAAAACATAGATGCAGTTCTAGAATTTTGCACTCATATTTAGAAAATTTCAAACTGTAATTTTAGAAAATAAAAATAAATCTAGATTTTTTACAATGTTTTAGGAATTGTATCCCCTTAAGAAGTCAAATAATTTCACGCGTTTTCTGATAACCAGCTAAAGCGAAAAATAGCTATAGTTGGATTAATATAACAAAATGATTACATCATTAATTGGATACTCGGTTATGTGTACAAATTTCCCAAATAGTCCAAAGAAAAAAATCGTTTATAATGAACAATTTTTTTTAATTAATTAGTTTAATTAAGAAATCTAATTTTCTAAGAATTTTCTCAAGTAACAAATCTAAGTTCTTTGAACCCAGCAAAAAATCTTCCAAAATGTTTGCTAATGCTCATTCTTTAGGGAAGGCAAAGGATTGTGTTCAAGCAAATTTAAAACTGCTTAATATCTGCAATTTTTTTAAGGTTTAATGTTGAAAATTTCAAAAATTAAAGTTTTTTTTAAAATGCAGGTTTTTGCAAAACACTTTTACAGTTTTTTTGCTGAATTCTTTAAGCTGTGAACTGGGTAGCATCCCACTGTTAAAAATAGGTATTCAAAAATATGTAAAATGTACTCATATTTGATTACATTCGGTGCTTATCATAGCTCCAAATACATAAGTTTCATTTTTGGAAAAGACGTACTCAAAAATAAGTACAATGGGTAACAATGAATAAAAAAAGAGTAATTGCTTACCTACATAGGCGGCCTTCATAAATCACTTTCGATAAATATTGACAATTACAACTGAGAATTACCGGTAATCGATCCCAGGTACTGAGAGATCTCAGCCCAATGCCTTATCCGTTGTACTACCAGGGCGACGTGAAGAAGTTATAAACAGAAGAAATGTTAAAAAGGTGTGCCAAAAGAAAGGGAAGTAAAATAACTTAATTTTAATAACTCAGTTTCCATTTAAGTAATTGACATAAAATAATATGGAAAACCATCTCCTGACACCTATTTTAAGTTTGCCAGGTCGCTTTTTTAAGATGTCTTGAACAGAAGCTGAGATTAGCAATATTAAATCACACTGCTCATTTTTGAGAAAATACGGTTATTTGAATTTGAGTACGTCTTCGCTCGTTTACGATGCAATTGCACTCAAATAAAAATAAGTATGTTCAGGTACTCATTTTTAAGTACAATTATTTTTTACAGTGCCCTTTTATGAATCCCTCTATAGCCTTACAGGATCGACATTTTGTTGTGACTTATCACGATAGCACCCAGCAATGACCAGTCCACGTGCATGTTTATCCTCCAAAATCGGCCATAGGCATTCTCGTATTAAAACCCATCGTTTTATCACTCTGGAACTGGATGAGTGACCTCCTTCCTTTTTATGACAGCACTATTTCATAAGCGCCTGACGCACGAACATACTCCCCACTTTGGCACACCTCGCGCCGGCAACTGTCAGGAGACGGTCAATGACCACGAGCAATTACTCTCCTCACACAAACACAGGAATTAGAATGCGAGCCCGGGAATTAATAAACCACAGAATGTGGCAGAAAATTCATTTTTTTGTGTTAGGTAACCCCAAAAGGGGAAAATGAAGACTTGAGATCTTTTTTTCATGCGGTTTCTGTTGTCGGTTTGAATGAAAGTTGAAAGTAAGCTGAGATATGAAAACGTAAAAACAGATTATTATTTTGGGGCGGTGGGGATTAAGTTGGAAATTTGACATCGTTTTCCCTCAAAGTTTGGTTTTCTTTGATATTAAGTTTTTCGAAATGCTAAGGTTTTTTTTTATTATTAATTGAGAAAGGTATAATTTTTTAAGCATTATGTAAAATAAGTGTATAGTATAAATTAGCATGCGAATTAGCTCTAGGAGTAGTAGGATTTTTTTCATTACTGAAATAAAAAAAACTTTTAGTAACCCAGCAAAAAAAGTCAGCATAAAACCTTCATCAAAATTTTGAAATCGAAGGTTTTATGCAGGAAAACTTCAGTTTTTTTGAAGATTTATAAAATTAAAGGTTTTTGTTTCAATGTCCTTCATAAAAACTGTAAAAAACCTTCAATTTTTAATCATGAAGGGAAAATTCAGATATTTTAAAGGTTTTTCACAGGAAAATAAAAAACTTTAAAAAAATTCATTTTTTTGTTTTAATATCCTTTATAAAACCTTCAAAAAACCTTCAATTTGACAATTTTGATGAAGGTTTCATGCTGACGTTTTTTGCTGGGAAACTAAGATAGAAAACTTTTATGTTATTATGAACAACTGTTATATAAAGATCAAATGCATGTACAATAAAACATTTTTAATGCCAATTCTTATGTATAATAGTTTAAAGGCAATTCGGTAAAAAAATATTATTTAAAAAAAAATAGCTTTTTAAAGAATTTAAATTTTGAAAAACAATCCCAAACAAGTATGAAATTTTTGTGTGAAATATTGTTCTCTCATATAAATTTAAATTATATACATCAAAACTTTGATTCAAAAAGATAAAAATAAAAAAAAGTTTAAATGGTACCGTGACCCCTTAAAATGAAATTTGGCGTAGTCTCGTTCATTAAGTTTAGCTACAGATCCCTCTAAACAGAGGAACTTATTTTATGACCTCTCTGTATATCTAATCAAACAGAGACCCTTCTTCCCTTTCATTAGTATCGATGTGACATAATTTTTGCTAGACAATCTTCGCAGCCTTTTTCGGAAATCGTCCCACCCACGGACCGCGGACAATGGGCAGCCCTTTCACACCTCAGATCGGAGCGAGGTGTGTAAGGGGCCCACCAAAGCGTAGTTCCTGCAGACGGGTTCATGAGAAAAGTCTCTCCGCTGAAGATCTTTCGTGTTGCGCGGATCTTTTGTCGAAACAATCGCTCGCGGCCCTGCTTCAGTGCGCGCCTAATCTGCACGCCCGCGCATCCGAGAGGTCGGCCGGCGAGCCCTACTTCTCGGCCCATCGCAATACTGCCGCCATAAATTAAAAGGCCCTAACTCGAAAATTTTAAAAATTCATTTTTTAACTTCTCTGATTTGCCTTTAAAAATACACATTAAAAATTCATAAATCAAATAGAATGGTGAGTTATAGTAAAATTTATATTGGCTTTAAATCCCGTTAAACGCGGTTTTTGAATAAAAGAAGACCCTATATAACTAGTAAATACTAAAAAGGCCCTAAATCCATAATAATTTTTTATGTAAAATATGTGTATAGTATAAATTAGCATGCGAATTTGCTCTATGAGTATAGGATTTTTTTTACTGGCTTCATAAGTTAAATGGCCCTAACTTCAATTTTTTTTTAATTCATTTTTTAACTTCTCTGATTTGCCCTTAAAAATACACATTAAAAATCCATAAATCAAATAGAATGGTGAGTTATACACTTTTAAAAATTATTAGGACTTTGCACCAAACTTTGGTACCCATTTAGCTGCAACCAACATTTGGTGGTTAGTTTCACCATTTTACGTTGCTACCACGGATGGTTTAGTGGTGAATTGTTGCACCAAAACTCATAACGTTGCATAAAACTCAAAATACGAGTTTTCTTAGTATTGTTGTACTTTTGTAACGAAGCTGGCAAACCTCCGACCGTAAGATGACAACTTGTCACCGATCGGGCTCGAACTAGGAATCCTCTGATTCATAGCTGAATGCCTTTATCTACTGAGCCACGGAGACCCATGTTCGTCATTGTCTGTCTTGGAAGTTTTTGTTGATGTTGCGACAGCTAAAATTTTGGTTGCAATTTAAGAGATTGAACCAATTATCGGTGAAACCTCCGCTTTTTCCGATAAAGGATTTTTGGTTCAACCTAAATTCCACCATAATATAGTGTAGACCTCTGTTTTGCACCAAGATATGATACATCGTTGAACTGAAATTTTTAACAATGTAGTGACATTTATATTGACTCTAACTCCAGTTGAAGGCGGTTTTTGAATAAAAGAAGACCCTATATAACTAGTAAATACTAAAAAGGCCCTAAATCCATGATGAGTTGCATATAAAAAAAATTGTAAATTTACATGGTAAAAGAAAATATAACTATCCCGCAAATATATTTAACTATCACCAAAATATATTTTTGTATATGCAAACAATTACTTTTAGACAGCCTTTTAGTAACAAAACTTTGATGCAGATGAGAAATTTGATTTTTCTAGTTTCCTGTAAATTTTACGTTTTGGAGTTAGAACCTTTATTTCTTATGACAGCATTATACGATTCCGCCACTTGCTTCAATCTCCCAGAATCGTATAAACAAATACTCAAATGTACATACGTACTTTTGACACTAAAGTCTTCAATTATAGCTTGAATGTGAGAAACATTCAATATTAAGTATTTACTTATGAATAGTTTCGAACCGATACTGATAGCCAGTTTGTGTAATTTAAGATATCTACTTATTTAATAATGGTTTTTTTGTTTATAAACATGTATACAAACTTTGAGAAACAAAACTTTATATAAAACATGAGAAACTTCTTAAGGACAGATTATGAATTAATGCAAAATGCAATAAAATTAACCCTTAACACTGGAGACTTATTATTATAATATCGAACAACCGATCGAGGGAGTGTGGCTAACTTATATTTTACAGTGCAAGGCTTTTTACAAAGTCTCAAGCATATTTTTGTGTCAATTCTTTTCACTGCGAGCCGTTTGGCAATAATAATTGGCGTTGTATTGCGGGGGCCGTAAACTTATGTACGAACCAATTTTATATTATAAAAACTGCTAATTTATCTCTAGATATAAGAGATGACAGTCTCCATAGTGGAGCCTACCGAGCGTTTAAGGTTAAAACCCTTTCAGCAATTAGAAGCGTATTTCTATGTTTCGGATTTTGAAGAACAGGGGAAAATAACTTGCTGTTCTTTTGAGCCCTGAGATAGAACTCCAAATGCAAAAGACTAAACGTTTCTTAAAAAAGGCTCAAAATTCAGAAATACAAAAATTCCATTTCTCATCTTACCAGCAATGTTTTCTAATGAAAACCCGGTAAAATAAACACCCGTAAAACGAGCAAATTGTTATCGGTTAACGGGGACCGACGGTTAAACAAACGGCGCATAATCGAAACGCGGCTATAAATATTTTCGCGAATGTTTCCGCTTGTCCGTGATATTGTGGGCGTCCATTATACAGTCGGATTGCGAAGGGCTCAAGCCGGCGTGACCGTCTCACGACCACTACCAACAATAAAGGGCTTCTCCCATTCTCAAACCTCACCTACTTTCCCCCGATGGGAACGGTTGGACTCAATCAACATCTCTTATTTGGACCATCAAATGTTCCGTTTCAATGGAGATCAGATGCCAAGCGAATCACATCCCGTTAAGTTTATTTTATCCTCACACTCTATTGGAAATAATAGCGTTCTATTAGGTGTAGGTCCCTTAGCAGACGCGGGGCCCGGTGTGAACGTAGTAGATGCAATTTTTAACATCCACACAAATTTATGAATAAGTTTTCAGAATTTTGAAAAAAACACTTGGACTCAACATCTTTTATTTGGACCATCAAATGTTCCGTTTCGATAGAAATCAGATGCCAAGCGAATCACATCCCGTTAAGTTTATTTTATCCTCACACTCTATTGGAAATAATATGCGTTCTATTAGGTGTAGGTCTCTTAGCAGAAACGGGGCCCGGTGCGAACTCAGTAGAGGCCATTTTTCACATCCACACAAATTTATGAATAAGTTTTTAGATTTTTGAAAAAAAACATTTTAACTCAACATCTTTTATTTGGACCATCAAATGTTCCGTTTCAATGGAGATCAGATGCCAAGCGAATCACATCCCGTTAAGTTTATTTTATCCTCACACTCTATTGGAAATAATATGCGTTCTATTTGGTGTAGGTCCCTTATTCGGGGCCCGGTGCGAACTTAGTAGCGGGCCCTTTTTAACATCCACACAAATTTATGACTAAGTTTTCAGAATTTTGAAAAAAACGGTTAGACTCTACCAACATCTCTTATTTTGACCATCAAACGTTCCGTTTGCATGGAGATTAGATGCTAAGCGCATCACATCCCGTTAAGTTTGTTTTATCCTCACACTCTATTGGAAATTAATATGCGTTCTATTAGGTGTAGGTCCTTTAGCAGACGCGGGGCCCGGTGCGAACTCAGTATCGGGCCTTTTTAACATCCACACAAATTTATGATTAAGTTTTCAGAATTTTGAAAAGAACGGTTGGACTCAATCAACATCTCTTATTTGGACCATCAAATGTTCCGTTTGCATGGAGATCAGATGCTAAGCGCATCACATCCCGTTAAGTTTGTTTTATCCTTACACTCTATTGGAAATTAATATGCGTTCTATTAGGTGTAGGTCCTTTAGCAGACGCGGGGCCCGGTGCGAACTCAGTAGCGGGCCCTTTTCACATACACACAAATGTATGAATAAGTTTTCAGAATTTTGAAAAGAGCGTTTGAACTCAATATCTCTTATTTGGTCCATCAAATTGTTTCAATTTCGTCGCCAAGCAGCAATATGGGATTTGGGAATTGAGCCGACGATAAGAAAGGCAGAATTTGAAGAGCTTAATCAGTTTTCCCCCTTTGCATTAGTACTGTCATAAATGGGGAAATAGTATAAGTTCTTTTGAGGTAAAGAACAAAATAACGATATGTTATTATAGGTGTAGGGGATATTATACGAAGAGTACGAAAAGCAAAAATTTTAAAGATCTTTTTAGGTCTTCTCCTTTTTCATTTGTACTGACAAAATAACGACCTTTTCGGGAAACCAATAAAATAATGATCTACTATTTTGTTCCCTGTTATTCAAAATGAACGAGAACAGTACAATTTTGACTTTGAAAAAAAAAGTCAATATTTTTGTTCGAGTGTTCCCTCTCTAACTCCAAAACAGCTTATTATTTTTGTCGTCCGGAATCACCAAAGATTTTGGGAGAGAGAACAGAAACGGGTAAATGTTCCCTGAAAAGAACGTAAACAACAAAGACGTTCTTAGAGAGCCAATCAAATTTTTTATATTATCCATAGAAAATGCATTTTATCATAGTGAGAGATCATCCAGAGACAATTACAGGACAATGTCTTACATTAATATACAGGGTGGTCACAAACTGTTGGGCGATGATCATTGTGTGGCTGTTTAACTACACATAATAAACCATTCTTTTTACTATGTTTTAGCTACTTTGTTTGTTGCTACTAAAGCTAAGCGGCTTTTTTTAAATGTAAGCGAAGTAGTTTGGCAAAAAAGTGGTTTTATTATGCTAAAACATCTAAAAGAGATGTAGCCAAACAATGACCATCCCTCAATAATTTGTGACCACCCTGTATATATTGATTGTCTTCAAAATGGGAGTCGTGTCGGACACAGAATAAGGAGAAGTACAGTAAAACTTCAATTATCCGAACTCTAGTTATCCGGATCAAACAAAGCGATCGCCAATTAATCATTTTACGGATTTGTCATTGATGTATAATATACAACAGAAATCATTTTCATTCAATAGGCATACACAGCAAAAAAAGTCAGCATGAAACCTTCATCAGAATTGTCAAATTGAAGGTTTTTTGAAGGTTTTATAAAGGATATTGAAACAAAAAACTGCAGTTTTTTTGAAGTTTTTAATTTTCCTGCATAAAACCTTTAAAATATCTGCATTTTCCCTTCATGATAAAAAATTGAAGGTTTTTTGAAGGTTTTTTAGTTTTTATGAAGGATATTTAAACAAAAACCTTTAATTTTATAGATCTTCAAAAAAACTGCATTTTTCCTGCATAAAACCTTTAATTTAAAAAAAATTATAAAGGTTTTATGCTGACTTTTTTTTGCTGGGTATTACAAACAAGTTTCAATAGAAATCGAACCAAAATCCTTAGCACCGCAGTCCAGGATGTTATCTGTTTCACTACCAAGGCTTATAACCAAATTAAATGTTTAAAAAAAATAATGCTAAAAGAATGGGAAGTAAGATAATTGAGTTGTATCACCTCAGTTTCTATTTTACTAATCAACATCAAATAAAAGAAAAACCTTTTTCTGAATTACAATTTAACCCTTTGCACTCCAATGTCGCCTCTCAGTCGCCAACATAACGACCAGTTCTTTTGTTTCCCTGTTCTTTAAAATAAACGAGAACAGCATGATCTTGTGTTTTGAACATCAATCTTTTTTTCAACTTCAAATACAAAACAGATTAGGATTTTTACCCCTTTATGAGTATAAAAAGAATCTGTGGAAAAGAACGTAAAGAGGAATAACTGTTCCATAGAAAGAACACAAATCGCAAAGTGTTCTTGGTGTGCAAAGGGTTAAGTTAGTCAAGTTTCATTAAAATCGCTTAAACAAAAGCTGACATTAGCGATATTTAACAACATTGCTACTTTTTGAGAAAATACGGTTACTTGTGCATTTGAATACGTCATCGCTCATTTACGATTTAATTATACTTAAAGAAAAACGAGTAGGTATACTCATTTTAAGTATTTTTTACGGTGAATGTATACATAAATAATAGACTTATTAATTTTATATTACTACAAGAAAAAAAAACTTGCATTATCTATAGAATCAACCTAATGACTTTTTGTTTACATTCGGCCTTTCCTATTTATTCCTCTGTTTGTTACCAAGTTCCTTGTCGATCCTCGAGCTATTCGATTTGAATCCACGCGTTGTTCTTTCATTTATCTTGATCTCGGACTTGAAGTACGAGGAAAAAGTCATTTTACGCTTGGATATGGATTGATGACTATTTATCATTCAGTATGGCTTGACAGGTAGCACGCATTGAAATGGTCATTACAGCAGAAATTGCGAGATATGGACTAGAAAATGGCTTGAGAGATTAATTAGTGATCTATGCCTTAAAGGGGATTAAAGAATGTTTCATAAAAAAGATCTACGTATATACTTTAGTCGTAAAATAACGTATAATAATTGTACTTTTTATTGAAATTTAACAAGGGAATTACGTACAAAAATGAAGTCAACTTATTAAAAAAAAACGTAAATTTTTGACAGAAATTGTTAACTGTTTAAATATATAGTTAAAAATTTATTTTATTATTAAAACAATAGTTATTAATATTCCATGTTAGTTTATATATTTGTTATTAATATTCTATGTTAGTTTATATATTTGTTATTTATATTATTTATTTTAATTAGTAATACTCATTGCAATATTATTCAAATTAATTTGAATTACCCAGCAAAAAAAGTCAGCATAAAACCTTCATCAAAATTTTGAAATTGAAGGTTTTATGCAGGAAAACTGCAGTTTTTTTGAAGATCTATAATATTAAAGGTTTTTGTTTCAATGTCCTTCATAAAAACTGAAAAAAACCTTCATAAAAACCTGCAAAAAACCATCAATTTTGAATCATGAAGGGAAAATGCAGATATTTGAAAGGTTTTATGCAGGAAAATTAAAAACTAAAAAAAAACTGCAGTTTTTTGTTTCAATATCCTTTATAAAACCTTCAAATAACCTTCAATTTGACAATTTTGATGAAGGTTTCATGCTGATTTTTTTTGCTGGGTATATAGTGATATTTATTGTAAAGTTATAAAGTTAATATTTTTAAAAACCAAGGTTTATGATAAAAAAATTATTTTAACTAGTATTAAAATTAATTTATTATTTAAAATAATTAATATTGTAGAAGAATTTATTCTTCTCCTTAAAAATAACAGAATATAATTTTTTAAGTAATGTCTTATTACGAAGACATTTTATTTATAACCCAAGAAAATTCGATAAGTAAATTAAAATCCCGTATAAATTTTGACAATTTTACGGAAATTAAAATTTCTGATTGGTTTTTAGTAATTAAAAACCGAAGAACCGAAATAAAAGGGAAGGGTATTTCCAGTAGAAAGATAATAAACTTCAAATTCCAAAGAAAATTCGCATATTTTTAAATCTGATTTTTATTTTTAAACTTGAACGTTCTGATTTGGCCTATAAAATCTCCAAAATCCCAAGAGAGCCTAAATATTGAATTAGCTCGATTTTCACTGAAAATGCATGTACGAGTAAAGTCATTTCAATAAATCCTCAATATAATTTGATTTTATTCATCACCAAAGTCGGAGAAATTGCGTTTTAAAATCTCAGATTTTCTCGAAACTAAACATTTGTTGACTGCTATTAATCAAACACAAATACAGAAGATCTCTAATTATAAGGAACAATTGGGATCCATCCGGATAATCAAATACCCGAATAATTGGAAAATTCACTAAAAAAAGGTTATTCCCAGCTAGAAATATTCTGCAGAAAGTTACAAAAAACTAAAAATATGCAAATTGTCTGAAAACATCTTCTAAAAATCTGCACAATTGAAATACGAGTTTTTACTTTTAACTGAATCTGCAGATTTCTGCAGGTTTTATTGCAGAAATGTGCAGATTCTTGACTTAGAGTTTTTTTAAACTTAAAATGCAATTGTAATTCTGTAGATTATATGTAAATTTTATAATTTTGAAATATCAAACTGAAAGTTGTAGGGTTTATGTATTTGAGAATTCTGATGCGGAGAAATATCTGTAGATTTTTTTTTAAGAAAAAAAATTCTGCACATTTTCTGTAGAATTTATTCTACAGAAAATGTTCTACAATATTAAATAACAATATATTTCCGTAGATTTTTTTATAAATATTTGTAGTTTTTTGGAATTGCAGAAAAAATCTAGATTTTTTTAAAGAATAAATTGCGATTTTTCCAGTAGAAATTATTCTACAGAAAATTTCTACATTCCCAAGTAACTACGGATTTCTGTAGATTTTTTTTTGAAGATTTTTTTATAGAAAAATCTTAGAATTACATAAACAATTTTGCTTTAGTATGTAATGTAATTTAATGACTATTAAAAACAATATCATTCACCCATAAAAAAAAGTTAAAATGTGGATTTGCTGATTTTCTTTTCTTTTACCACGATTTGTTTGAGCCGGATAACTGGAGTTCGGATAATTGGAATTTTACTGTACTTTTTTAATTGGAGTTCTACTGTTCTAGGCAAATCCTTCCCAAACTACGTGAAGAAACTGAAAAGAGGTCACTCAGTTTAAAAAGAAATGGGGATTCTCGAGTTCAAAAAACCAAAAATTGTCGAAAAAATATATTTTTTGAAAATTCTCTATTTCAGAGGCATTGTTTAGACTGTTTAGAAACCAAATCAAAAGTTTTTAGAAGTTATGTTTGTTTATGTTTATTTATCAACCACGCGAGAACCCGTTGAGACTTTCAAAGCGTATCTTTAAAACATAAAATGCTTTTTATAACGGTCACTGGTTTATGTGGTATTCAATACCGTAACTACTAATAACTTGACCGCGGTATAAAAATAAATTTTGGCATGGCGCAAGTATGTACCGATCATTAACGGGTTTCTAACGAAGATTTATTAAGGAGACACAGTACTCAAAAATTTTAAATTCTCGATTTATTTTTATTGGCTAAAATTATAGTTCGGAATCTTCTAAATATGCTTGCAAAATTCTAGAATTGTTTCTATGTATTTTAATGAGTTAGTAGAGATTTTATGCTGGATGACAGGTATGTTTTCAAAGGAAAAAAAAATTTTAATATTTTTTTTCTCGGTGTTTGTTTTTCCTTGATATTAAATTTTTCGAAACGCCAATCCTTTTTTTATTATTAATGGAAAAATGTATAATTTTATTTAAGTCTATTGTAAATTATGTTTATATTATAAATGGGCATGCGAATTAGCCTCTATGAGTAGTAGTTTGTTGTTTTTTTATTGCTAAAGTATTTTTTTTAGTTTCTTATATATTATAATTCAAAGGATCTGAGAAAAAATTTTGGTGAAAAAATATAAATATTTAAAAGTAACAGAAAAAGTTAATTCGATAATTCGAAAAGTATAGCATAATGCTGTTTTCACATATATGCACAAAAAAACGTGGGTATTTTTAATAACGAAAAAAAATAGTTACATAAGTTGCAGAAGACGCAACGTGTAGAGGGGACTGGTTCACGTTAATTTTTTTCTTTTTTCAAATTACCTCATTTTTCGTACTGTGAAAGTTCAGAAAGTGATGCGGTAGCTCAACTGTTGTCATCTTCCCGTTCAATCACAAGTGTTCCTGGGTCTTTCTTCCTGGACATATTCTTTCCGCAACGACTGTGTTGCTCACGTGGGACGGGATATAGCAGAAGCGCGTTTTTTGTTGTAGCATAACTATATAGCTGTTGCCCGAATGCGCGCGCATGCTCTCTCAAGAAGTAAAGCATCTCGAATTCAACTGGCTGACTTTATCGAATATGTATACCAGCTGCTGCATCTACAAACTTTTTGATCGAGCTATAATCGCTTTTAGTCATAGCTAAGCTATATATAACTTGGCTACAAATACCCAGCTACATAGCTCAGCTATAGCTGCTTTGCTATATAGTGTAATCCCGGGTTAGTCAAAAACCACTGAGCCACGCCAGCTCTGATGATGTTTAGGTTAAAATTATCAACATTACCTCCCATGCAGGTAAAAAAATTGTACGTTCCTTATTTTTAGTACATCGATTCAATGCCTTCAATCGCTTCAACAGCTGAAAAATCCTACCCTAAAGAACTTAAGTATCGTTATGCTGGTAACTTTAACTCAGCTGTTATACTGACAATGAGTTTTTTTGTTGCTAGTTAGGGCTGATTGTTCGCTGCATCAAAATAAAACTGTTGAAGAAACACTTTGTTGTGTTGATGAGTCAGGAAGCCGCGCTGTTCATCGGACATTGCAACAACAAACTTTAAACATTGTCTCGCTGCCATCCACCAACTGGTATTTCTACGAGACTTGGCTTCTAATGCAGGTCATCGGAAAAAAATTCAGGTAAACCACTAATGAGTATGGAGGCAACCCTAAGCATTTCATAGGGAATGAGGCGGGAGTGTACAATGTACTTGTAATCGACCGAAGAGAGTTTTGTTTGAGCAGGAATAGAAACTAGCTGGAATTAAATTGATAATGTTACTTATAAGCCTTGTAAATCATAACAAGGAAAAGTTTGTGGTTTATTTATGTCTGATTTTCCTCTTTGATCCTCTGGGTAACGGCATTGAAAATACATTGATGGCCTGTCGATTTCGAGCACCTTGGTCTTCGAAGGGTTAAATATAGTAGCTGCTTGCACTGTTAAAAATTGATGCTCATTTTTGAAGAAAATGGATGCTCATTTTTGAAGAAAATGTCCGCCATTTTTGACGAAACGTGTCTGCGAAATGTTCCGACTAAATATTTCGTCAAACTAAGGAAATTTGTATATATTTTTTTTAATTTCGTCAAAAATGAGGACGATTTCAAATAAAAATCGACGGCTCGTCTCGAACTAGGAATCTTTTGGTCCGAAGTTCCCCACGATGTCGATCGAAGCAGAAAGACACGCTTTGGATGGTGGCAATATACATATAAAAACCAAAATTCGAATCGAATGAGCTGATGCCACCGAAAAGTAATAAATTAAGGAGTAAATTACTTTCATTACAAATGTAGGGATTCTTGTATCATCCAAAGTCACGTGATTCAATAACGAAACGAATAGCCCAATGTGCAGCTCTAGTGCGACGTTAATTAACCAAACCAATAACGAAACGATTTTCAAACTTGATGAAAATAGCCTTTATGATCTCAGAAATATTAGTTTTTCCTTCTAAGATTCTGGCTCCACTTTGCTGGGTGGCTTTAGTACACAGCTCTCCAATTCTGGAATACTTTGTTTAATTTCTACCCAACGAACCTATTTTTTGCTCTTCAATTTATCCAAGTAATCGTTTTACTCAATTCGGGAACCTGGATAATATTTTATTAATATGAATGCTTTTTCTTCATTGTCAACTAAAAACCTATATTGGTTTTAGGAATGTGCCCAATTCCAAAATTTAGGGTAAATTCCTAACCTGCAATTTTTAATTGCTCTTTTTAAGCAATAAGGTAAATTCCAAGTTATATACCTCTATAAAATAAAATACTAATATAATAATGTAATAAATAAATGTAAAAAAAATATTTCCATTATATTTTAAATATAAAAAGTTACAATTTTTAACTATGGGTTACAAAATTACCACTAAAATCTCATTAGATTTCCACTAAAATTTGGCACACTCCTTACGCGTCTCTTGGGCTTAAACCTCCCCTGTTTTTATCGTTTTAAGTATTCAATGCCCTTTTTATCGTCTGTGGATATTCAGTTTTTGCAGCAATGCAAATAGACTTAAAATTCATAAAAGTAAAATTATCTGTTAAAAAATTATTCAAATTTAAAGCATTGGAATATTTCTTAAAATAATTCAAATTTTAAATTCGTTATTGTAATTTTCAAATATAGTCTTACGATATTATAACGGAACAATTTGCTAAGTGGACGTTAATTTGTTGATTTTGATATTGAAAGTTTTTTTTTTTAGATTCTGCGAATCAAATTATTTAAAGCAAAGTATTAACTACTAATTAGAAGAACTGTTATTTTTATTATAGATAGTTTAAATATTTTAAAGAGATGAAATAGAGTGAAAAAATAATATTCTGTTACATATAGTTTAAACAACGCCTTCCCGAGTATTATTAGAGAAATTTAGTTTTATATTTACAAAATTAATTTATGTTCTATAGAATCCCAGCATAAAACCTTCATTAAAATTGTGAAATTGAAGGTTTTATGCAGATAAATTAAAAACTTCAAAAAAACTGCAGTTTTTGTAAGGTTTTATAAAGGAAAATTGAAGGTTTTTGTCTGCATAAAACTGCAGTTTTTGTAAGGTTTTATAAAGGAAAATTGAAGGTTTTTGTCTGCATAAAACTGCAGTTTTCATGCAGGTTTTTGAAGGACATTGAAACAAAAACTGCAGTTTTTATGAAGGTTTTATGCAGGTTTTTAATGAATATTTTATGCTGACTTTTTTTGCTGGGATGTAAGGTTTTTATTAATTAAAATCAATTCACAATATTTTAAAATTTCGTCTTTTAAATTATCTTACCTATTTGTATAGAAATAGTCCTTTGACTTGGAATGGGAAGCACCAATGTCAATTTTATCAGTTTAAAAAAAAATTTTAAAAATTGGATATCTCAATTTTAAACTTCTTAATAAAATAGCAAACCAATGTCATATCAGGCTTCTCTAACTTTTCAACTCAAACAATTCTTTGATTTCCGTAACATTGCAACAATGCTGAGCTTCAAACTGTAAATCAATTTTTATAAAACTCTCAATAATGACATTTCCTTTTCTTGTTCCAAGCCACAGAGTTTTCTTTTAAAAAAATGAATGTTGAAAAATGATCTAGCAGAAGTCTTCATATTTTGACGAAAATAAATAGCTTATTATTTTATATATAAGTATAGTTATATTCATACAAAAGAAGATACAATAATTAATAAAAACATCTGAAGCAATGCTTCAAGGGAAAATATAACTATTGTTTGGCTTGTGAAATACAGTAGACTCTCCATAACTCGAACTTCGATAACTCGAATTTTTCGATATCTCGAAAAAAATCGATTTCCCTGCACCTTCATTACTTATTTAGTGTAATTTTAACTCTTTAATTCGAAGTTTTTCATCGTTATTTTCGATAACTCGAAGTTTCCTCACAAAACTACGGATTTTTAAGAACTTTTGGCATACATGTAATTGCCACGTTCTTCTTTATCAGTTCTCTTTCTTATTGTGCGTTATTGAAATAGTATACGTACAATGGATTCCTACCTGTGCCTCACCCTTATGTTTGAATGTCGCCAGACTGGATTCCCTGAGCTGTATCCCCTCCTCTTAAACACAGAGTCAGTCCAACAAGGAAGATTATTGATTTATCGTCCCTCAAGCCAGCTGGCGTTTTCGGTAAAGTGCGAGTCACTTTCTTGGAACATTACCGACCGTCCAGAAAGTAACTCACTTAAAATATGAAGACGACACTCGACCCCTTCTCATTTTTGTTTATGCAATGCACTCTCTATAGCAGCATTTGATGAGAGATCGCTCTCAGAAGAAGAATGATAATGAATAATGCTAACCTCCTCCAAAGATAACTTTGTAAGAGGCTCTATCTTCTATAAAAACTATGCGTGCATTCATTGAATCAAGGCCGGAAATGAAAACTTCAGAGACATTTCAAGCAATCGTGCATTTGGAAAATATAATTGATTTCGAAAAAAATAGAAATACTCACCAAACTATTTTGGATAGATATGTTAAATAAAGTCGTGTAAGTATACTAGTATTTATTTTTACCAAAACATCTTTTTTATAGGATTTTCGATAACTCGAATTTTTGATATCTCGAACACACACTTCCCTTTTTTTTTCTTTATACACTTCCCTTCGAGTTCGAGATAAAGAGAGTTGTCTGTATATATTATGCAGAACTATAGTTAAACAGCCAAACAATGACCATTGCTCGATAATTTGAGATAACCCTGTATATTCAATTTTCAATTGACCAATGGAGGTTTTGAAAGTGCGCTCTCCTTCGCAACAGTTAATAAGTTTTTTTTAAAAATAATTATTTGTTGTCATTAAGTATTTATATGTTAAAATAAAACGGGCGTAGATATACTAGTACTCAATGACAACAAACAATTATTTGCACAAAAAGATATTAACTGTTGCGAAGGCTGCGCACTTGCAAAACCCCAATTGGTCATTTGAAAATCGAATATACAGGGTTATCTCAAATTATCGAGCAATGGTCATTGTTTGCTGTTTAACTGTACATATTAAACCATTCTTTTTGCTATAATTTAACTACTTTATCCGTTGCTAATAAAGCTAAGCGACTTGTTTAAAATATAAGCAAAGTAGTTGAGCAAAAAAAATAATATTTTATTACGCTAATACGGGCTAAATGTAATAAAGACAAACAATGACCATCACCCAACAATTTGTGACCACCCTGTATGTTTTTTTTGTCTTAGTTCTATCTGAAGATTTTCTGCTTTTTTCTACTATAAGACTTTATCACACTATATTATATAAATGGTGATTACGATATCATTATAAATGGTGATTACGATTGAATAGCAATTTTTATTTTTTTATAGAAACTTTGAGATTTATGGTGTATTTAAGAATTTTATATAGTTTTGGCTTCATTTTGCTACCTATTTTCTTAATAACACCCATGCAGAAAATGAAACTTTAATTATTTCTTATTAACAAGTTGAAAATCATTTCTTGCCAAAAATCAACAGAAGAAGAAAAAACCAGAGAGTTGTAATATTAAATAGAGAGCGCCTTCAATACCAGACTCTCGTAAGGCCGCGGTGTCAACATTGAAAAGAAAAACCCACATCACGTGGTTATAGCGCTGCCACATTTGGCGTTCAGACATCTGCAGGAGTTTCAATTTTGGCGCGCTTTCTTCTTTTTTGGTGATAAGGAGTTCTGTCCGTATTCAACTTTTTAACATATATGTACGTATTTACTTATTTTCAAACAATATTCGCTAAATATTTCCTCTTCATTAACGAAACGAAAATATTTTATTTGTGTTCAATACTCGAAGAAGCAAAACTCTTTATATTTCTCAGGTTTTATTGTTTATATTTTCTTATTGAAATATACAAAATAACAATTGAAAGAACTTCGCTTATGGTAAATTTTTTACATAAAAACGTAATGCAATTATTTCAAAACTACAAAGTAAGAAAAATCTCCTTAATATATCTGTTAAACTCCCTTAAATTGTGCCATTCGTTCAAAAAAACGATATTTAAATACAAAATTAAACACAAAACCATATTACAATACTTCGATCTCGTTTAGTTCTTAAAGTCGCCAAGGCCTGCCAAGTAATATTGGCGCATGAATGAATTGGCATTCCCACATATCACGTGGTTTCAATCATGGACACACGGAAATCAGCATTTTTATTCCTCTATTTGTATCATTACTCTATGGAAAAAACTTGATTTTTCTAAAGTTTGAACTTTCGGAGATATATAATAATTTTATAAAGCCCTCTTGTCCTTTTCGGATATATTTATTGTTTTTCGGATTCTACATTAAGCTGCACATTTAGGGATGTTTAACTGTAATTGTGCTTGGAAAGGTTATTGAACGAGCATTTAGGGTAACGAGCATTTAGGGCTTAAAACTCAAATTCTTCATCGGATTCAATTGGAATTGACATGTAAATTAGACCCTAAAATATCATCATTACACGAGGCTTTATCTTAACATAATCAGAAAATTGATTAAATATAAAACCAGCCCATTTCAAATTCTTAATAATCTGATTATCAAAGCTTTTATTTCCAGGAATAAAAAAAAATCCATCTAAGAAAACCCTTTTCAGTCAAATGCACGTTTCTCAAAAAAAAAATCAATCAATCAATCTTTATATAAAAAAACAAAATACCAAAACACACGGCTGACTTTCGCATATTGTTAAATCGCTTTCTACCCCCCCCCCCTCCCTGTTTTTCTGATTAAGTTCGTTTTCTAATCCTAAAATGGTGCTTTATCACCCAACTTACCTACAAGAATAATTACAACAGCCGATAATAACAATAATATAATCTGTCAAATGGAAAAACGGCCGATTAATCACTGGTATTGGCCTTGCTGGTCCACAGCGCTTGTCGCAAAAGAATAGGGCAGAACGAGAAAACGGGTTATTTGTTTATTCTGCACATTTTAAATAGCCTTCCCATAGAAACGCTGTCAGGTTACTCTATGGTTATCTCGGTTGGAGAAAGGGGGCAGAATTATTGTTAATTCTGCCCGTTATTGTTTTGATCGGGTTGAGCTGATTGAACGGAAAGGTTTTGACAATCACCTTTTGAAAATTTTCCACTGGTAACAGAATATAAAAATTCACGGGGAACTATATTGAAAATATGTAGACCTTTTAGGAAAAACAAAAAAAATTCGTGCCGACATTACAGAAATGCAGTGTTGAATTCTATATTTACTAGAGTAAGATAGATTAATTAAATAAATTATTTAAATAACTACATAGTTTAATTTTAACTAAATAGTTTAAAAAGGTTGTATTTTTTTTTATTCTGCAAATTTTAAACAGCTTCATGTTACTCTATCATTAGCGCGGTGTGAGAAAGGGGGGGAATTATTGTTAATTCTGCCCGTTATTGTTTTGATCGGGTTGAGCTGATTGAACGGAAAGGTTTTGACAATCACCTTTTGAAAATTTTCCACTGGTAACAGAATATAAAAATTCACGGGGAACTATATTGAAAATATGTAGACCTTTTAGGAAAAACAAAAAAAATTCGTGCCGACATTACAGAAATGCAGTGTTGAATTCTATATTTACTAGAGTAAGATATATTAATTAAATAAATTATTTAAATAACTACATAGTTTAATTTTAACTAAATAGTTTAAAAAGGTTGTATTTTTTTTTATTCTGCAAATTTTAAACAGCTTCATGTTACTCTATCATTAGCGCGGTGTGAGAAAGGGGGGGAATTATTGTTAATTCTGCCCGTTATTGTTTTGATCGGGTTGAGCTGATTGAACGGAAAGGTTTTGACAATCACCTTTTGAAAATTTTCCACTGGTAACAGAATATAAAAATTCACGGGGAACTATATTGAAAATATGTAGACCTTTTAGGAAAAACAAAAAAAATTCGTGCCGACATTACAGAAATGCAGTGTTGAATTCTATATTTACTAGAGTAAGATATATTAATTAAATAAATTATTTAAATAACTACATAGTTTAATTTTAACTAAATAGTTTAAAAAGGTTGTATTTTTTTTTATTCTGCAAATTTTAAACAGCTTCATGTTACTCTATCATTAGCGCGGTGTGAGAAAGGGGGGGAATTATTGTTAATTCTGCCCGTTATTGTTTTGATCGGGTTGAGTTGATTGAACGGAAAGGTTTTGACAATCACCTTTTGGAAATATTCCACTGATAACAGAATATAAAAATTCACGGGGAACTATATTGAAAATATGTAGACCTTTTAAGAAAAACAAAAAAAATTCGTGCCGACATTACAGAAATGCAGTGTTGAATTCTATATTTACTAGAGTAAGATAGATTAATTAAATAAATTATTTAAATAACTACATAGTTTAATTTTAACTAAATAGTTTAAAAAGGTTGTATTTTTTTTTATTCTGCAAATTTTAAATAGCTTCATGTTACTCTATCATTAGCGCGGTGTGAGAAAGGGGGGGAATTATTGTTAATTCTGCCCGTTATTGTTTTGATCGGGTTGAGTTGATTGAACGGAAAGGTTTTGACAATCACCTTTTGGAAATATTCCACTGATAACAGAATATAAAAATTCACGGGGAACTATATTGAAAATATGTAGACCTTTTAGGAAAAACAAAAAAAATTCGTGCCGACATTACAGAAATGCAGTGTTGAATTCTATATTTACTAGAGTAAGATAGATTAATTAAATAAATTATTTAAATAACTACATAGTTTAATTTTAACTAAATAGTTTAAAAAGGTTGTATTTTTTTTTATTCTGCAAATTTTAAATAGCTTCATGTTACTCTATCATTAGCGCGGTGTGAGAAAGGGGGGGAATTATTGTTAATTCTGCCCGTTATTGTTTTGATCGGGTTGAGCTGATTGAACGGAAAGGTTTTGACAATCACCTTTTGAAAATTTTCCACTGGTAACAGAATATAAAAATTCACGGGGAACTATATTGAAAATATGTAGACCTTTTAGGAAAATCAAAAAAATGTCGTGCCGACATTACAGAAATGCAGTGTTGAATTCTATATTTACTAGAGTAAGATAGATTAATTAAATAAATTATTTAAATAACTACATAGTTTAATTTTAACTACATAGTTTAAAAAGGTTATATTTTTTTTATTCTGCAATTTTTAAATAGCCTTTCAATAGTGGTAGGAATGAAAAGCTGTCATGTTACTCTATCATTAGCGCGATGTGAGAAAGTGGTGGAATTATTGTTAATTCTGCCCGTTATTGTTTTGATCGGGTTGAGCTGATTAAACGGAAAGGTTTTGACAATCCCCTTTTGAAAAAAATATTCCACTGGTAACAGAATATAAAATTCGCGGGAAACTATATTGAAAATATGTAAATCTTTTAGGGAAAAAATATCACATGCCGACATTACAGAAATGTATTGTTGAATTCTGTCTTTCCTAGAGTAAAATAAATTAATTAAATAACTACATAGTTTAATTTTAACTAAATAGTTTAAAAAGGTTGTATTTTTTTTATTCTGCAAATTTTAAATAGCTTCATGTTACTCTATCATTAGCGCGGTGTGAGAAGGGGGGGGGGGGAATTATTGTTAATTCTGCCCGTTATTGTTTTGATCGGGTTGAGCTGATTGAACGGAAAGGTTTTGACAATCCCCTTTTGAAAATATTCCACTGGTAACAGAATATAAAGATTCGCGGGGAACTATATTGAAAATATGTAAACCTTATAGGGGAAAAAATCACATGCTGACATTACAGAAATATATTGTTGAATTCTGTCTTTCCTAGAGTAAAATAAATTAATTAAATAACTACATAGTTTAATTTTAACTGCATAGTTTAAAAAGGTTAGTGTTTTATCATTCAAATTTTAAATAGCCTTCCTATAGTAGTAGGAAAGAAAAACTGTCATGTTACTCTATCATTAGCGCGATGTGAGAAAGTGGTGGAATTATTGTTAATTCTGCCCGTTATTGTTTTGATCGGGTTGAGCTGATTAAACGGAAAGGTTTTGACAATCCCCTTTTGAAAAAAATATTCCACTGGTAACAGAATATAAAATTCGCGGGAAACTATATTGAAAATATGTAAATCTTTTAGGGAAAAAATATCACATGCCGACATTACAGAAATGTATTGTTGAATTCTGTCTTTCCTAGAGTAAAATAAATTAATTAAATAACTACATAGTTTAATTTTAACTAAATAGTTTAAAAAGGTTGTATTTTTTTTATTCTGCAAATTTTAAATAGCTTCATGTTACTCTATCATTAGCGCGGTGTGAGAAGGGGGGGGGGGAATTATTGTTAATTCTGCCCGTTATTGTTTTGATCGGGTTGAGCTGATTGAACGGAAAGGTTTTGACAATCCCCTTTTGAAAATATTCCACTGGTAACAGAATATAAAGATTCGCGGGGAACTATATTGAAAATATGTAAACCTTATAGGGGAAAAAATCACATGCTGACATTACAGAAATATATTGTTGAATTCTGTCTTTCCTAGAGTAAAATAAATTAATTAAATAACTACATAGTTTAATTTTAACTACATAGTTTAAAAAGGTTAGTGTTTTATCATTCAAATTTTAAATAGCCTTCCTATAGTAGTAGGAAAGAAAAACTGTCAGGTACTCTATAATTATCGCGGTTGGAGAAAAGGGGTGGAATTATTGTTAATTCTGCCTGTTATTGTTTTGATCAGGTTGAATTGTTTGAACCAAAAAAATTTGAAAACACTTTTCGGTTCTTGAAAATATTCCGCTGGTAACAAAATATAAAAATTCGTGCAGACTATAATGAAAATATGCAGAACTTTTAGGGAAAAAAATCATTCTGACATTGCAAAAATGTAGTGTTGAATTCTATCTTTCTTAGAGGGTAATAAATTAATTATACAATTAAATTAATAAAATAGTTCAATTATATAATTATATCATTTAAACAGGTTATTTGTTTATTCTGAAATTTTTCAATAACCTTCCCAAAGTGGTAGGAAGGAAACTCTGTCAGGTTACTCTATCATTATCGTGATCGGAGAAAGGGGGCGCAATTATTGTTAATTCTGCCCATTATTGTTTTAATCGGGTTAAATTGTTTGAGTTGTTGTTTGGACCGAAATGTTTTGACAATCCTCTTCGTTCTTGAAAATATTTCGCTGATAATAAAACAAAAAAAATGCGTGGGAACTATAATGAAAATATGTAGAGCCTTTTAAGGAAATCAAAAAAAAAAAACATGCCGACATTACAAAAATGCAGTGTTGAATTCTGTCTTTCCTAAAGTAAAATAAATTAATTATACAATTAAATTAAAAAATTAATGTAATTGTATAATTTAAACATGTTATTTGGTTATTCTGAGTCACTGTTTAAACCGTAATGTTTTGAGAATTATAGTCATTTCAGAAAACAATTCTGCTAATAAAACAAAACAAAAAATTCGCAGGGATAGTTATCGAAATATGTAGATCTTCCGGGAATATAAAAGATTATTCATTTATATATTATAGAAATTCAATTTAAAATCATATGCAATATTTATAGAGTATAATAAATTATTAAACAACCGAGAGTATATATAAATAATATTACAAAATTTTATTTTAATATTTAACATAATTTTTTATAACTTTATATATAAAATATATATAAATATTATCCCCCCAAAAAACTTTAGAAAAGTAAAAACCGCTAAGCCCCTCCCTAAAAAAAACCTTTGAAATTATGGCTAAAAAAGTTGTGATATAAAAAAAACAGTAAGCCAATTGCACTAGGGGGATCAACCCTGCACAACCTCTTGCTAGCCTTCTCCCGGAAAACAGCTGCGCTTTCTCTTCTGAGCTCGGTTAAAAATATATGAGTGTATAAAATTTTAACCGAGCTAAGGAACAACTGTTTGGCTTACTGTTTTTTTATATCACAGCTTTTTTAGCCATAATTCCAAAGGTTTTTTTAAGGGGAGGGGGCTTATCGTTTTTTACTTTTCTAAAATTTTGAGTGGGGAGGGGGGGGGGGTATCAGTCCTTTTTTTCAACTCATCTCTTGGAGAATGTCAGACCAATTGTCATTTAAACTTTTGGAAAATTACTATTTGTTTTTCCATGTTATTAGTTTAATCCGATAGTTCAAGGAATAGTTAATCACACGCGCTGTATTAAAAATTTGGATTAAATTAACACGTTCGCTGCCAACTACTACGAGATATCCCCCCGATCCCCCTTCTTTCACCCTGTTGGATTTGTATCGTCTTCACTTTAACTAACTTAGCAAACAATAAGGAAAGATTGGTTGCTAGGTTATTACGGATTTATCTTTCACCCGTGACCAAAGAAGGAAAATATTCAATAATGTTAATTATTTTAAATGCTACTATCTTAATTAATAATTGCCCAAGTGAAATTAAAATTTTTGCATCGAATAAAGGATTTTTTATCTTTTAGACAGTATACTTTTTATTTTGTAGAGCGTATTATATTTACCAATATATTTAACTTTTATGAAACCGCTCTAAAACATAATTTGCTTAGGAGACCGGATAGTGGAAGTACTTCATATTTGGGTATTAATTGCCTGATGCCAAGAATTTTGGCTTTTGGGATTTAATTCATTTTTTAGCTAATAAAACTTATAAATAATAATTTTTGTAAAATAAAAATAACAAAAGGGTCTAGTGATGCCATAAAGTTATCATATAACCTATTAATCAAAATAATAATATAGTGTCTAGCTCGTTTAACAAATTTGGGCTTCATAATTTGAAAAAATGTCAAATCGACTAACTTTACGCAAATTAAAAAACTCCGTATCTCCGTTGATTTTCAATTAAAAAAAATATTCTTGTATTAAATTAAAGCTTGCACTGATACGGTTTCACCAATACTAGTTTTATTTTTTTACCAAACGTAGTTCCGGTTCTGGAATATGTTTTACGGACTCGATTTAACATAAGGAGTTGTGGAGAGTATATTAAGTTCTAGTCCGGTCGGGCGTTTGTTTCTTGTTGGCTGCTTTGGCGAGGTGTCGTAATTTCTTCTGTTTTGGTTGTTCGCTGTTGGCGTCGCGAACCCAACCGGGTCGCTTGATATAGGATGAATACTCCAATTACCGATCACGTACCAGTTACCGATCATTTGGGGGAAAAAATATTTAAATCCTTTCACTCCAAGAACATCTTTGACATTTGCGTTCTTTCTACGGAACAGTTATTCCTCTTTCTGTTCTTTTTCCCATAACTTTTCATTCTAATATAATAAAAAAAAATTAATCCTTTTCACTCCAAGAACATCTTTGACATTTGCGTTCTTTCTACGGAACAGTTATTCCTCTTTCTGTTCTTTTTCCCATAACTTTTCATTCTAATATAATAAAAAAAATATTTAAATCCTTTTCACTCCAAGAACATCTTTGACATTTGCGTTCTTTCTACGGAACAGTTATTCCTCTTTCTGTTCTTTTTCCCAAAACTTTTCATTCTAATATAATAAAAAAAATATTTAAATCCTTTTCACTCCAAGAACATCTTTGACATTTGCGTTCTTTCTACGGAACAGTTATTCCTCTTTCTGTTCTTTTTCCCATAACTTTTCATTCTAATATAATAAAAAAAAATATTTAAATCCTTTTCACTCCAAGAACATCTTTGACATTTGCGTTCTTTCTACGGAACAGTTATTCCTCTTTCTGTTCTTTTTCTCATAACTTTTCATTCTAATATAATAAAAAATCATAATCTGTTTTGGATCTGCAAGATAACAAGTTGAAAAAAATACCTATGCTTTTGAAACACAAGATGCTGTTGTTCTCGTTTATTTTAAAGAACAGGGAATTAAAGGAATTAGTGGTTATGTTGTCGCCTGAAAGGAAAGAGTGCGGAGTGCAAAATAACATATTATTATGTTTTTAAAAATCCCCACCAATCAACATTACTCAAAGGCTTATAAAATTTAGATGAATTTGTTTTTACAGACAAATGTGAGTTCAATGTCACAATGATTTTTTTTTTTGTGTTTGGCACTGGTCGGAAATTGGTATATTTACCCTATAACAAAACCTTTCGAAATATATTTACAGGTTTCATTGTTGTCAGAGGTTTTTTTATCTTGAAGTTTTTATAAGTAATTAAATGCATTGTTGTGAATGCGTACTCAAAATAGGTAAAATATACTAATTTTTGATTATACTATGCTTCCCAGCAAAAAAAGTCAGCATAAAACCTTCATAAAAATTTTGAAATTAAAGGTTTTATGCAGGAAAAGTTCAGTATTTTTTTTTGAAGATCTATAAAATTAAAGGTTTTTGTTTCAATATCCTTCATAAAAACTGTAAAAAACCTTCAAAAAATCTTCAATTTTTATTCATGAAAGGAAAATGCAGATATTTTAAAGGTTTTCTGCAGGAAAATTAAAAATTGTTTCAATATCCTCTATAAAACCTTCAAAAAACCTTCAATTTGACAATTTTGATGAAGGTTCCATGCTGACTTTTTTTGCTGGGTTATCATAGCTCCGAATACATAAGTTTCATTTTTGAATAAAACATGTACTCAAAAATGAGTACAGTGAGTAAAAACGAATAAAAAAAATAGCACTTTCTTGCCTACATAGGCTGCCTTCATAAATCACTTTCAATAAATATCAACAATTACAAACAATACTTAAAAGGAACCGAACCCAAGTCCTCAGGTACAGCAATCCATTGCCTTATACATTGTAATACCAGGGCGACGTGAAGAAGTTATAAGCAGAAGAAATGTTAAAAAGGTGTGCCAAAAGAACGGAAAGTAAAATAATTGAGTTCATTAACGCAGCTTCCATTTAAGCAATCTACATCAAATAATGTGGAAAACCATCTTCTGAATGACTATTTTAAGTTTGTCAGGTCGCTTTGTTAAAATAGCTTGAACAGAAGCTGAGATTAGCAATATAGAATCACACTTCTGATTTTTGAGAAAGTACGATTACTTACATTTGAGTACGTCATTGCTCATTTACGATGAACTTTTACTCAAAGAAAAACGAGTATGTTCTAGTACTCAGTTTTCAGTATCTTTTTTTACAGTGTGGTTGTCTTTCCTTCATTTTATGATTGTAATTAAAGTCTATGATAAATAGCTTATTCATACCAAAATCTCATTTTTCAAATTTTGGATATAACTAATTTTGTATCTGGGCTATTCAATAGTAACTATAGTTTTATTTATGAAATTACACAGTTTAAAGGAGTCAAGAAATTGAGCGAAAAAGGAAAAAAGCATAGGAAACGTTTTTCCAAAAAGTTTCAAAAATTAACAATTTTTTCACTCCCATTTTGTTGATTGTTTAATTAAAGACTTGATGTAATGTAAATAATGCAATTGTTTTGAATGTAATTAACTAATTAACAGTAGTTAATGTGCGATTTTATTTTGGTTGCAACTAAAAAATTACCAGTGTGCGCGGTTTTATACAACACAATGTATTGTGTTGTACATAATCTATTTGAAGTGATTAAAACTTCCATTGCAATTGTTGCTTGCAGGGCTGTCTTTATTGCTTTTATCGAAAGAAAGATCGTTAGAATTGTTTAATGACAGAACGTACAACGCCCTTTCCTGGAGACACAGCGTACTGCCGATAGGGTTGTACTCGCTTCTACGATCGTACACTGCTACAAATTTCAGTTCAGCGATGTACCATATCTTGGTGCAAAACAAAGGTCTGCAAATGTAGGTTGAACCAAAAATCTTTTAACGGAAAAAGCGGAGATTTCACAGATAATTGGTTCAACCTCTTTAACTGCAACCAAAATTTTCGATGTCGCTACATCAACAAGCAGGGGAATCCCCTCCAAAAAGACAGTGACTCACAAGAGCCTCCATGGCCCAGTGGACAAAGGCGTTCAGTTATGAATCAGAAGATTCCTAGTAAGATCCCGATCATTGGACTTGACAAATAAAAGTAGAAAAGTTGTGATCTTTCTATCGGAGGGTTGCCAACTTCACTACAAAAATTCTACGACTAAAATACAAAGAAACTTAAATTTTTAGTTTTATGCAATGTTGGGTGGATATGCCCATGGTTAGGCATGATAAGCATTAGATTTTTTTTTTTTTAGACCGACCACCTAACGTTTTGGTGCATCGTTTCACCACTAAAATGTATACGGGGTAGCACTGTAAAATAGTGAAACTAAGCACCAAATGTTGATTGGAGCTAAATGTGTACCAAATTTTAGTGCAAGGTCGTAATGATTTGTAACAGTATACAGAGGTTTTATTTTCCTTCTGGCAGGACAGCCGGTACTACCAGCAGAAAACTCTGCGTTGGCGTAAAAAAAAAATATAAGTTTAAAAATTCTAACTGTAAATTTGTTCACGAGAATTTGAAAACTCGGAAGTTTTCTATGTAACAAAATTAAACTTAGCTTGTAAAACCCAATTTGTGTGCATCAACACTGCACTGTTAAAAATTATTAGAGACTTTGCACCAAACTTTGGTACCCATTTAGCTGCGACCAACGTTTGGTGCTTAGTTTCAGCATTTTACGATGCTACCACGGATGGTTTAGTGGTGAAACGTTGCACCAAAACTCATAACGTTGCATAAAACTCAAAATCCGAGTTTTCTTAGTATTGTAGTAGATTTTTGTAGCGAAGCTGGCAACCCTCCGATCGAAAGATGACAACTTGCGACCGATCGGGCTCGAACCAGGAATCGTCTGATTCATAGCTAAACGCCTTTATCTACTGTGCCACGGAGGCCGATGTTAGTATCGATGTCTTTCTTGGAGGTGCTTGTTGATGTAGCGACAGCGGAAATCGGAATTAGCCTTACGATGTGTCGACCGGAGGTCCTTACACCTTCATCGAATTAAGTCTAGTAAATAGAATAACTTTAGTGAGTTTAAGTATTAACTTTTAAGTTACTAAATTATATGATGGGGGAGGGGGCCCTAAGGATAAGCGCGAGCTCGTTTTAATTAATTCTGTAAAAGAATACCAGTAGTTGGGTGTGTGTATGAAATAAGGAGAGACAACAAAATGTTTTTATTACATATTTTAATAAAAACATTTTGCTGTCTGTTGTTTAATAAAAACATGTTGCCACAGCGAATATTTCGGTTGCACTTAAAGAGGTTGAACCAATTATTGGCGAAACCTCCGCTTTTTTTCCTATAAAGGATTTTTGGTTCAGCCTAGATTCCACCATAATATGGTGTACACCTCTCTTTTGCACCAAGATATGGTACATCGTTGAACTGAAATTTTTAACAGTGTGGTGTTTACGACAATTTTGTTAAATTTATTTAGACAATTTTTTTTAATTAAATTTTATTTTTTTCCATGGATTACAAATTACGTTGTTTAATGTGTAATACAACATTTAATTAATTCCAGGAGTAGAAATAAAATTTAATACGAAAAAAATGTGAAGGGATATTTTTTTTTTAAGTGGACAAGATACTTTTTTAGAATCGGACGGCTCAAATGTTTTGGTGGCTCCTGAACAATTTATAAAAATGGATTTATCCGGTTTTGAAACTAGACATCTCATATTACAGAATTAGAATCGGGCGACTCAATTGTTTTTGGCGGCTCCTGAACAATTTATAAAAATGGATTTATCTGGTTTTGAAAATACACATCTCACATTACAGAATTAGAATCGGGCGACTCAATTATTTTTGGCATCTCCTGAACAATTTATAAAAATGGATTTATCTGGATTTGAAACTAGACGTCTCACATTACAGAATTAAAATCGGGCGACTCAATTGTTTTTGGCGTCTCCTGAACAATTTATAAAAATGGATTTATCTGGTTTTGAAACTAGACATCTCACATTACAGAATTAGAATCGGGCGACTCAATTGTTTTTGACGTCTCCTGAACAATTTATAAAAATGGATTTATCTGGTTTTGAAAATACACATCTCACATTACAGAATTAGAATCGGGCGACTCAATTATTTTTGGCATCTCCTGAACAATTTATAAAAATGGATTTATCTGGATTTGAAACTAGACGTCTCACATTACAGAATTAAAATCGGGCGACTCAATTGTTTTTGGCGTCTCCTGAACAATTTATAAAAATGGATTTATCTGGTTTTGAAACTAGACATCTCACATTACAGAATTAGAATCGGGCGACTCAATTGTTTTTGACGTCTCCTGAACAATTTATAAAAATGGATTTATCTGGTTTTGAAAATACACATCTCACATTACAGAATTAGAATCGGGCGACTCAATTGTTTTTGGCGTCTCCTGAACAATTTATAAAAATGGATTTATCTGGTTTTGAAACTAGACATCTCACATTACAGAATTAGAATCGGGCGGCTCAATTGTTTTTGGCGGCTCCTGAACAATTTATAAAAATGGATTTATCTGGTTTTGAAACTAGACATCTCAAATTACAGAATTAGAATCGGGCGACTCAATTGTTTTCTGTGTCTCCTGAACAATTTATAAAAATGGATTTATCTGGTTTTGAAACTAGACATCTCACATTACAGAATTAGAATCGGGCGACTCAATTATTTTTGGCATCTCCTGAACAATTTATAAAAATGGATTTATCTGATTTTGAAACTAGACGTCTCACATTACAGAATTAGAATCGGGCGACTCAATTGTTTTTGGCAGCTCCTGAACAATTTATAAAAATGGATTTATCTGGTTTTGAAACTAGACATCTCACATTACAGAATTAGAATCGGGCGACTCAATTGTTTTTGGCATCTCCTGAACAATTTATAAAAATGGATTTATCTGGTTTTGAAACTAGACTTCTCACATTACAGAATTAGAATCGGGCGACTCAATTGTTTTTGGCAGCTCCTGAACAATTTATAAAAATGGATTTATCTGGTTTTGAAACTAGACATCTCACATTACAGAATTAGAATCGGGCGACTCAATTGTTTTTGGCATCTCCTGAACAATTTATAAAAATGGATTTATCTGGTTTTGAAACTAGACGTCTCCCATTACATTTCCCCCTTCCAAAAAGAACACCAAAAACCTCATTTCACACTCATCAAAACAAAAAAAAAAACTCCCGCGCTATTACACCAAACAAGGCTGACGTCTTCAATTAAAAAGCAACGCCGCACCACCCTCCTCAAAGGGTTAAAACGCTGTCCGGCCAAGGTCTGCCCCCTCCCAGACAATTGTCTCCTGAATAAAAGATGCGCGCAAATAGGTTAAAGGATGTGCAAAGCGCCCTCTCCCAGCGAACAATACCTGTTGCATCTCCCACCCTCCCCACCCTCCGTTTACCTGCACTCGGCTCTCGACGGCGGAGATCAGGTCACTCGAAGCCGCACCGCCGACGCAAGTGGTGCCGCGACCCTTATCCGAGCCGAGCGTGTTCTTGAGCACGGGAGCGGTGAATCGCTGCCGCGTTTGGAGACGATTGAGACGGGAAGGATTTTTGAGGGGACCCCTGGACTTAACGCGTCGTATGGTGCTGGTGAGTTGTGTTTTTTAGTTGTTTTGTGTTTTTTTGTTTGCCTTTGTGTGCGAATGTGTTAGGTGCATTTTTCGGGAGGTCGTTTGAATAGTCAAGTTAACTATATAACTTAATTGTGGTAGGGGGATTGTAATTATTTCAATTAGCTATCGATAAATTAAGTATATCATTAAAATACTACAATAAATTAATTATATCATTTAAATAATATAAAAATTATAGAATTCAAATAATATAAAAAATTATATAATTAAAATAATATAAAAATTTATAGAATTAAAATAATATAAAAAATTATATAATTAAAATAATATAAAATATTATAGCATTAAAATAATATAAAAAAATATATCATTACAATAATATAATAGATTAATGTATAACTAAATTAATAAACTAATTATCCCTAAATTATAGAGATAAATATAATTTAAAATGTTATTTCTATATTCAACTAAAATTTGTCATAATTTAATAAATATTAGTCTATGGTTATATAAGTTTGAGAATACGGATGGAATTGATGAATTAATAATTATTCCTGTTATTATTTTGATCGGGTAAAACCTGTTTAAAATATTGTTTGAACCTCAATGTTTCGAGAATCGATTGAGTTCTTAAATATTTTTTGTTAGCAAAAAATCGATGCTTAAAGCGCATATGTGCATTTAAGAAGTTCAATTGAATCGTGAAATTGCAATCGATCTCGTATCTAAAAGTAATAAGTAAAATACAGTTATTTCAATCGGGTAGAAACCCTTAACGAATGCCGCCTCCTATTCATTGTAATGACGATACCAACTTTCAAATGTCTGTTCTGAAAAATTAGTGAATTATCACTTACCATATCTGTGCACTAAGGCATCGATATTGAAAGTTTGTTGTGTTTAGATTTAGTATGAGGGAATTATCACTTACCATATCTGTGCACTAAGGCATCGATATTGAAAGTTAGTTGTGTTTAGATTTATTATAGGACGTAAATTTTTTGTAATTAAAAAAAATGCAATGTTTTGTATTTTCTTTTTTATGTAAGCAGCGAAGCGAATATTTTTGTGCAAACAGCGTTAATAAAATGTAATGTCAAAAGTTAACAAATTCTATTAATTAAAATAACGGATTTTCTATTACTATTTTAATGCAAGCAGAGTTACAAATATATTAATGCGATATATTTTAATATAAACTGCCTTAATGAAAATTCATTTAGTATCAAAAGTGCAAACATTTTATTTTTCGATAATGATTTAAGGTGTTTATTTTGTAGGTTATTATTGTTTTTACTACAACATTTGAAATGCATTATTTTTATTCATGTATTTTCTTACATATATTTACAAAATTTACGTTTTATTAAATTTCTGTTTACAAAATTCTAGTTTTACAAATTTCTACAAAATTTAAATTCAGATAATTGGCAGCTTCATAATTCATTTTAAAATGCAGTATTTTTTTTTATTGAAACCGCAAAAAAACTAAATAAACTTTGTGTTTTCAATAATTCACTACATTTTTAAATTTTAATCACAAACCATAATGATACACTCGATAAAAATACACTTAATATTTTGTTTTAAATTTTTCATTAGCCGGGTTGAATGCATTTCAAACTTCATAAACAAGTATTAAAGGGTTAAATTCATTTAAAAAAATCAGTTTAATTAAGAAACACGATCCGATATAAATTATGAGTTGGTCTTAGTATTTTAAATTAAAAAATACTTAAGGGAATGAATTGTATGCAACTTACTTGTAAACAAACCTGTCGTAAACCGTTTAGAAGCACGGAAACACTGATTCCAACTTTTAAGAATTATTGGCATTCACTTCTTTTTTTTTTACATGTTAGCTTTCCTTTATTGCACTGTTATAAAATGTGTATTGTAATGGCACATATTTCTAGAAAATTTCAGGATAAATTTCGTTTTTTACTAAAACCGAAATGGAACCGCTCACTTTAAGTACGTAAACTTCACGTCGCAAAGTATTTCTTTACTAAATCTTCAAATATTTTTATTATTATTATTATTTGTTTTAATATATTCAGCATTATTAACACCTTAGTAATTCGTTTAAACATTTTGTTTGTGCTGTTTATACTTTTCGAGGAAATCGAAACTATACGTTGAACTTCGATTAAATGATTCATCCGCGTTTCATGCTACCCTATATTATAAATATTTTTAACCTAACTATAATATCTTTTTCGGAAAAGAGCTCGAAAAATAAATAATATAGATTCAAACATTTACAATAATATATATATTTTTTAAAATTACACTTGACTATTAGTAAAAATAAATCCACAAAATCACCCAATAATATTATAATGGTTTGAAAATTGTAAATCGAGTGAGCCGTTTAGTTCCAGAACCAGATAGATCAATTTTCATAAATTTTACAGGAGACGCCAAAAACGATTGACAGCCACGTACTTTTGGATCTAAAGCCACGACTTTGAATGCATTAGACTGGATTCAGACACTTTTGGTCAATACCACTTTGCAAAGGGAAGCAGTGCATTGAGATCTTACAAAAAAAAAAGTTTTTTTTTTTTTTCCGAAAAATGTGGATATATCTGGTTTTGAAACTAGGCGGCTCAAGTAACAGTAGAGAGGGAAAAAAATTGGTAAATTCTGGAATTTCTATTTAAATCGATTTAGACCATTGCATTTTATTGACAATGTTTTCTTGCGTTGAAGTACCATTTAATATAAGTATACAAATTTACCTATTGTAGTTATTTTTATATCTTCACTATTTTAAAAGATTAAAAGTGGTTACTTTAATTTAGTAGGACTCTCTTCAAAGCTAAATTTAAGGGAGGGCTAAGGCCTGTAAGATTCATCTAGAATCGACACAAAAATATGCTTGGGACTTAAAGAGTTAGCTCCTTCGATGTGTTAGTCGATATTATAATAAGTCTCGAAAGTTAACGGTTAAAAACTGTCGAAGGAAGAATGTATTGGCTAAAAACGAATTAATCATTTTTGTAAATGAACCTGAAATACAAACTCCTTGTGTAACTCATATAATACCTTGTTGAAATATATTGGTTATACACAATTTTATCAAAGCTAGTCACTATCTGGACTAATGATAATTACATATTCAGGAAATGAAATTCCATTGTGTTAGGGTTGATTGATTGATATTTTGCCATGCTTGAAATGCCTCAGCTGAAAGGTCTTACGTCGTTTTTTAATTGGAATTCATAATTTTGTTTATAAGAGAATTAAAAGTATTATAAAGTATGCCTGTTATTGATAATTTTTTTTTCTTGCAAGTCACGGTAACTTGTTATTTTTCTAAAATTATATGTAAAACATTCGAATTACATGATCTTGACGCTCATGTCAAATTTATCTGGATCCATGTTTAGGTCCGCATTTTAACTAATTTTCAAGAAGGAAAAAGTTAAACATTCAATCTATATGTATTTTATTTCTATCTATCCACACATACAGTTCGTGCTTTAATTATCCGTAATTAATAACGTTTTATTATAAAGATGCCCTTACTTAGAAATAATTGCAATAGAAATTCGGTTTTCCGGCTATTTATCATCCGGAAACGTCAATTATCCGGAAATGTTTTATCAGTATCTCAAATGTGGATGATTTTCTGTTGGATAAGAGTACCCCTACAAACGATAAAATGCCAATAAAAGCCGATTACTTGATATTCGTTTATCCGGAAATGTCAATCCAATATATTTAATAAAATGTCTCGATTTGATGAATTCTCCTTTTTTGTTGTTAGTCTTAGAAGCCAAAAATAAAATAAAAAAATCGCTTGCGGCTGTGTAGGGGTACGCCCCAAATAGTTTACGTGAAACGTCATTTCAGTAAATTATAAAAATTGGAATCAGTCGCCAACGATACCCTTGTCAACGGAAGAAACACAAACAAGTTAAGTCTGACTCCATGATCCCCCATCCACTCTCGTACGTGCTCTGCTTTATTTTGAGATTCTACACGCATCGGCAACTAATTTACTATCGAACGAGATCAAATTACTATCCATCGTACTATTTGGCAAAGAATTATAGTGTCGGAATGGGTCACCCTAAAATCTTAATGTAGTGTTTCTATCCCAATTCCTTATGTAGTTGGTTTTAAAGATGTTTAATGCAATAAACTCGAAAGAGTAAAAAAAATCAATGCACTGACAGCGGTTCCCAATTAGTATTAAGCCGTGAACTTCTAGCTTAATCTTAAATAGGTCCGGGACTTCTTTCAAATATCCTCAAGGAAGTTTCCCCAATTTCTGGGCATGTATATGTTTCATTTTTGTTTGAAAAAGACATATTTTTTTAATTAATTTTATAATTTTTTATTGATTTTACACAGCTTTTACTAAGAATATGGACACAAATTTCAATAACAAATACATTTGAAAAGATAACACCACAAAAAATCAATGCACTGACAGCGGTTCCCAATTTGTATTAAGCCGCGAACTCCTAGCTTAATCTAAAATAGGCCCAGGGACCCCTTCTTTCTTTAATCTCAAGGAAGTTTCCCCGATTTCTGGGCATGTATATGTTTATTTTTTTTAAGGGGAAAAAAATTCTTAAATTAATTTTATAATTTTTATTGATTTTACACAGCTTTTACTAAGAATACGGACACAAATTTACCTAACAAATACATATATGTAGATAACACCACAATCTGAAGTTTAACTACTTTTAGTCTCTTGCTTGTACATTTAATACTCGTTTAAACTCATGAAAACATTGTAATAGTACTTAAGTTAGTTAGTGCACTGGTTTTTGAACTGCATGGGAACTGTTTCGAACTGTAGTCTTTCTTTTTAGTTCATAATCTCGTCCAAGTTTGGCTTCAAATGGATATTTTCACTCTTAAATCAGTGCATTTTAACCATTTTTTTTGTGACGCTGCGGACCCCTAGTGTCGACCCGCGAACCACCATTTGAGAACCATTGCACTGGTAAATTAAAATAAGTATTTAGTTAGTTTGAACAAGCGTTAAAAAAAGAAAATGGATTATTAGTTGTATGCCTACATTGTTAAAAATAGGTACTCAAAAATAAATAAAATGTACTCATTTTTGAGTACATTCGATGCTTATCATTCCTCCGAATACATAAGTTTCATTTTTGAAAAAGACATGTACTCAAAAATGAGTACAATGAGCAGTTGTTTGCCTACGTAGGCTGTCTTCATTAATCAGTTTCAATAAATATCAACAATTACAACCAACACTTACCGGGAATGGATCCCATATTCTAAGGCACCGCAATGCATTACCTTATCCGTTGTACTAAGAGGGAGACGTGAAAAAGTTATAAACAGAAGAAATGTTAAAAAGATGCGCCAAAAAAAATGGGAAATAAGATAACTGAGTTGTAATAACTCAGTTTCCATTAAAGTAATCGACATTAAATGACATGGAAAACCACCTTCTGAACAATTATTTTAAGTTTGCCATTTCGCTTTGTTAAGATGGCTTGAACGGAAGTTGATATTAGCAATATTAAATCACACTGCTCATTTTTGAGAAAATACAATTACTTAAATTTAAGTATGTCATCTCTCATTTACAATGTAATTGTACTCATAAAACTAAGTAGGTTCAGGTACTCATTTTTAAGTACCTTTTTATTACAGTGTTAGTCTTTAAAAAGATGTGCCAAAAAAAATGGGAAATAAGATAATTGAGTTGTAATTATTCAGTTCCATTAAAGTAATCGACATCAAATGATGTGGGAAAACCACATTCTGAACAACTATTTTAAGTTTGCCATTTCGCTTTATTAAGATGCTTGAACAGAAGCTGATATTAGCAATATTAATTCACACTGCTCATATTTGAGAAAATACGATTACTTAAATTTGAGTATGTCATCTCTCATTTACAATGCAATTGTACTCATAGAAAATAAGTAGGTTCAGCTACTCATTTTTAAGTACCTTTTTTTACAGTGTAGTCTTTAAAAAGATGTGCCAAAAAAAATGGGAAATAAGATAATTGAGTTGTAATAATTCAGTTTCCATTAAAGTAATCGACATTAAATGACATGGAAAACCACCTTCTGAACAACATTTAAGTTTGCCATGTCGCTTTGTTAAGATGGCTTGAACAGAATATTAGCAATATTAAATCACACTGCTCATTTTTGAGAAAATACAATTACTTAAATTTGAGTATGTCATCTCTCATTTACAATGCAATTGTACTCATAGAAAATAAGTAGATTCAGCTACTCATTTTTAAGTACCTTTTTATTACAGTGTAGTCTTTAAAGATAGCGCCAAACAATCAAACCCATATTCCATCCCTAGTCATCTTGAAGTTTACTTTTATCCAGTTTATCCATATTTTTATCCGAAAAATGCCCCACTATGTTCAATGCGCTTGTTTCTGTAGTTGTACCCCCGTACCCCACCAGGTGCTCCCAACAATAGGGAGGTCTGACGCAGGGTGTATCCCGGACTAACGGGCGCGTCCCCAGAAATCAGGGGGCGAATCCTTCTGCATCTTTGTTGCCAGATGGTGATGTCAGCAAACGACCATCTGTCGACCACACCTGCCCCCCTCCCTGATTTCAGGGGCTTTCCTCCCCTTCTTTCGGTAGCTTCCGAAATATGGGAAACTGATTCTTCTTTTCCCCAGGTGTGGAAAATGTTAGTGATGGAATGTGGAAGCATTTTATGTGGGTTTAACCCTTGGGATACCAATTGCGGATTTGATTTAGCGTGGCTCGGATTAATTGGCGGTTGGGTAACGCCCATTAAAACTGGTTTAGCACAAAACAAACCGGTTTATACGAGTTGACTAATTGGTTTATCTCGGCCTGTAAACACTATTTATTATTATTAGGCACACAATGTTATCAAGGAGCCTCAAGGCCAGTCCAGACAACGCAATTAAACTACATATACAATAAAATACATACATTTTAAAAACTACATATACAATAAAATACATAAATTTTTAAAACTACATATATAATAAAATACATACATTTTAAAAACTACATATACAATAAAATACATACATTTTAAAAACTACATATACAATAAAATACATACATTTTTAAAACTACATATATAATAAAATACATATTGCATAAGTACAGATATACACAAAATAAAAGCAAAGCCAAGATGATAAGAAAGTCCAACAGAGCGTCCATTTCATAATTCAACAAATATATTACATCAAAATTTTTCAAAGTTGTAATGTGATGTAATATGAGCTATTTAATTTTTAATTTTTTTGGTTTTATCTCTTTGGCATAGGAGCTTAATTTTCGCGGAGGATGGAATTTATAGACATTATAATATTTTTATATACATAAAAATATTTTTTTTATCTTATCTCCGTATCATTTGTTTCAATTTAATTTATTCTGCTTATGTTGGGAATAGCCGCTAAAAAGCCGAGGATGCAGAGACACTTCAACATAATTGCTGGTTAGTTTAGGAATGCTACGAAGTCTCAGGGCTGCCAAAGAGAGGTTGCCATCGTGAGAGAAAGTTCCCATTGGCATGAACTTTAGTGACCATATATGGACATGAAACCGTGGTTTTGAAGACATAACTTAGAATAATAGAATGTACAAATGAGTGAGATAGATGCGATGTTGAAAACTATATAGTAATGTATAACATCCTTATTGAAAAAGAGTAGATAATTACGAAAGGACCTGGAAATAAGAGTCGAAAGAAGCATGGGTACATTACGTATATTTGATATTTTTTAATGTATACTAACAAAGATGAGTGAGGCTGTAGTATCTCCCCCCGCCCATAACCTCTCCCATACACATTTTCTACGTTCGCTACTGCATGAAACACCTGTAATCAGCTGCATGAAGTATCAGGCTATAAACATCATATGACGTTTTTTACATTATCATGTTACGTTACGTTACATCATTACGTTATGCTTTTAGCATGATACATACCAACACTATAAGTCCATGGTTTGTTAGGAAATTAAGGACCAATGTAAAACACGTGAATGGGGGAGTGAATGGGGGGCACGGATTAGTTTATCTTCCTTCTGTTGGTGAGGTTTTCTTGGCGCTTTCCCTATTTCTAAAATATTTGGCATCGATGTAATATGTTGCTCCTGTCGTGCTTCAATGCAGCCACGCCCGACATTTTTTTTTAAATAAAATTCAAGAAAATACTGCGGGATATTTTTTTTCTCCCCTTTTAAAATAGTAGAGAGTTAGGGTGTTCTTTTGAAATTGTATTTTTTTTTCTATTTTGAATTTTTGAAGTGAAATTAGTGAACTTTTGAAGGGATGATAGGGAATCTGAATGACCTCGACTGGGAAATCAAACATGAAACGGAAGGATGTGTAGCGCATGCGTACAAGTCAACTACAAGTTTAAGTCGGTGCCTATGCGTTGGCTACGTAGTAGATTCTCAATATAAAAATTGCTCACGGTACTCAATACGATATGGTCGTTAAAACGAAAAGTAGTTGCAAAGAGTTAAAACAAATTATCATATGAAAAATAATCAAAGATTTGGATTTTCAATGATGGTCTTTATAAAAAATTAGTCTTCATATTATGGAGTCGCTATAACAAGAATTTATTATAAAATTAATTATAAGAGTCTATTTTATTTTTATCGCTATACTTATGAACAAAGTACAAAAAAAAATCTGAATACATTCACTCAATCCCTAATTGTGACTTAAAATTATCGTAACGGATGATTATTCCATAATTTTTTTTTCAGACAATTCTATTGTAATTAAAGATATTTTGGAGTTTTACACTCTTGAATTTTTGATTAAAATTTTAAAACTCAACTCTTATTTTTGTTAAATATTACATTAATAAATCCAATAAATTTTTTTTTAAAAATTAATTAAGCTTAATCTTTAGAAATAATTTTGAGAGGGGGGCTAGCATCCTCAACAATTCCTACATCTCTTTTAAATGTTCCTACATTCCTTTTAACAGTTCATACGTCCTTTTTAACAGTTCATACGTCCTTTTTAACAGTTCATACATCCTTTTTAACAGTTCACACGTCCTTTTTAACAGTTCCAACGTCCCTTTTAACTGTTCCTATGTCGCTTTTAACAGTTCCTACATCTCTTTTAACTGTTCCTACATCCATTTGAACAGTTCATACGTCTCTTTTAACAGTTCATACATCTTTTTTAATAGTTATTACGTCCTTTTGAACAGTTCCTACGTCCTTTTGAACAATTTCTACGTCCTTTTTAACTGTTCCTACATCCCTTTTAATAGTTCTTATGTCCCTTTGAACAGTTCCTACGTCCCTTTTAATAGTGCTTATGTCCTTTTGAACAGTTCCTACGTCCCGTTTAACATGTCCCTTTTAATTATATACCTACTCAATGCTGGTTACACAGGGGTGCTTTAACTCAGGGTGAGCAAACTTAATAGCGATAAATTTTGCTTAAAAAATCTGTCGGTAAAATTAAAAAAAAAATTATAAAATGATTCAGATTTGCTCTTTGGTGTATCTTTCAGCTTTGTCTTTGAATGAAAATTTATATAAAAAAAAACGAGTTTCAATATCGATACTACAATCCTATAACAAAGGCCATGGGAAAATCTCATGGGAATTAGTAATACAAACATAATGCGAAGCAAATAGTAATTGCCTATACTCTTGTTAGTGCTCCAATATTGCCTATGGACTGCAATCTAATTTGATGTGATGTAAATTGCTTTCGCATAGTTAAGTGACAAATAGAATTTCGTTGAAAATAATAGGAACCAGTTCCATTCATTCACTGGGAATAGTTAGGGGCAAAGTATTTTAATACAAACAATTATCCCAATTGATCATTTAAAGAAAACATTCGTCGTTGTATTTGTTTGCTGATTATCTGCAATATTAATAAAATGACTACTTATAGTAGATTGAAGCAATAATTTTCGCCACTTGCTTTCTTTAATTTTGTTTTTGTACCTACCTCCCCCCTCCCCCCAAGAAATGCCCGGGAACCGATTTATGTAATTAGATTTAATGGAGTGCGTCTTTACTTTGATATTAAATAACATATTCAAATTATTTTCATAATACATAACTATAATGTACATTTTTTTTGTTTACAGGGTGTTATGAGAAGTATCTTTACAACTTTGACACGCAATAAAACCTAAGATAAATAAGATAGCTAAATTATGTTGCTTGTAATGTTGTACATGCCACAGCAACACATAAAGTTTTATTTGTACACATTTTTTATTCAAAAAACGTTAAAGAGTCATTCCGCGCACCATTTCAAAAACATTAATGCACCATTAAGCCATTAACATAATGAGCATTCTCTTGAGGAGGAGTATATGAAAATTATCTTTGCAACATTGACACCCAATAAAACCTAAGAGAAATAAGATATCAAAGCTATGTTTCTTGTACATGTAATATCAATACATGAAGTTTTATTTGTACGCAGTTAAAAAAAAAACGTTAAAAAATAACTGCTATAAATCAAACTTTGCTTTGCTGTTACATGTACAATTGGCGACGGCTCGGTGCCTATCTCGAAAGAATGACCTGGGAACGATTCATCTTATTTTTGAACCAAGATCAGATGACGAGGACAACACCTGAGCTGGTACCCCACGCAACCTCAATAGGCATTAAGACATTGGACCCCGATCAGATTTATCGCGCACTAATCAGCCAGTAACACGCCAGTATAATTTGTTGGATGTTCTGGACGACTTTCCAGTATTTTTTGTAGCAAAGCTGGCTACCCTCCAATCGCAAGATCATTACTTTTTTACTTTTCTTTGTCAAGTCCATCAACTGAACTGTCACTTCTGGAAGGCTCAAAACTTGTTTTCTCTATGGGCGCGTTGAAGCTAATGTGGGAGCAGTGAGAATACTGTGACCCAACATTTTTTTTAAAGTGATTTAGTGGTGTTTTTTAATATCATTGCATTGTAGAAATATTTAATGTATATAAATATTATATTTTCTTTTTATAGAATTAATTTTTATATTGCCAAACAAATAGTTTCTGCTCTTGCTTTTTAACTACTTCGACTTTGACTTGCAAATGGCTTTTTATTTTAATAGCAGATTCTATTTAAAATGGGTTTCAAAAGATAATAAAAAAAACTCGGCCAAAAGCAATGTCGGCTTATTTTAACATGAAATATACACAAAATATTGCGGTAACGAGGAGAGTGGGACACTGCATGGCTACTTCCACATTGGCTTCAAGTCAACTAAATGTCTTGCCAGAAGTTATCCAGAAGTTACAGTTAGAGATCAGTGAGTCCATCGCACGGGTTCGAAATAGCAATCCTCTGATTACTAACTGAAATATGGAATCAGAGTAATTTTTTTTTATGTGGCAATATCTTATGAAAGAGGGTTTGACATGGAGTATTGCGAATTATCATCATTGAGATATTTTTTTTTTCTCTTGTGACTTCATTTTTACAAATGAATTGGATTTGGACTCGAAAATAAATAAGTGAACTCATCTCCTGCGTCAGTGTCTAACCGAAGTGATTGTGCTGTTGGCAATTACAAAAAGAGTGTTTTAGAAGGTTGGCTTTGTGCTCTTAGCCATCTCGAAAGCAGCGTTGTTTGGATTTGAAATGCTATTTTGCACATCTGGGTTCCCATTCTGTATAAAGCAACAGCCCATTCTGTGTGGTTTTTAATTATCGCGAGGCATACAAATTGTTACTTCTAAAACCGGACTCGAACAATGCGGAGAAAAGACTCTCGACGCATTGAGTTAAAGATAAAATGACAAAATCTATTGATTCCAATTAATTGAATCCAGTTCCAATGCTTGTTAATCGAAAAGAGTATTGTAGTGGTTCTGAAGTAGAGATTTCCAGTGGTTCTTAAGTACGTTTACCAGTGGAGTTAGGGTGGGGGTGTTACAATGATTTCCGCCTTCCAAAACCGTAACTAGTATAATTTATTTTTATTAAAGTCGTATAATTAAAGTAGAATTACGTTTTTTGTAGATAATGAACTAGACTTTGATAACCAATTACCCAATAAAATCTAATTATAAAATATTGTTTAAGGTATTACTGATTAACATTATTTGTTATAAAATATTTGTTATTTAAAATAGTATAATTATCATACTATTTGTTTGATAATTTATTTATAAGGAATTGCTGTAATATTCATTGCTAATTTACTTATGAAAAGTGCATTATAAATGACAATGTATTTCAACAACTATTGGGAATGTTTTAAAATTGCATTTCTGAATGAAACTATTTCTATTTTAGGATAAGCAAAAGTAGTTTTGTTAGAGTAGTAGTAAATAAAAGTTTTCTATGAGTTTAGTATAAGTCTTCTGGAATAAAAATGCAATATCGTTTGGAAATTATGTATAACTATTGTTCTCGAGCCTTTCTAATAGTATATAAGTCTCCAATAGCCCATTTGTGTAGTTGTAGTGCAAAGTTTTTTCAACCAACGAATTGTCAAAAAATCAAAAATCAAATTGTCAATTAGTTCAACAGTAAATCTTGCCGCGCAATAGCAACAACAAAGAGAATTTGATCAACATTGCATTGATAATTTTAATCAACTGAGCAACTAAAAATAACGCATCAACTGCTGTTGATTATTTAATTCTCAACTCAGGACTGTCAGGTCTCAGATTGCGCAATCTTCAAGCGAAGGGAAGAAATGGCCAAATCCTGATTAACACAATCCATAGAAAATCGCCAAATTGTCGATTATTTGCCAAAGCTGTTAGCGTCGTAACGAACGAAACGAGATGTCTTCCAACTAAAAAGTTGCTCAGTGACGGCATGCAATTGAGTTTCCTAATTCTGTGCAACTAAACAGTTTATTTCTACATGTATGTCCGATAGTTGCCAGTGCGCGACTAGCCTAAACGGCGTTTGGAAAACTATCAGGCGAACTATCAAACTTATCAAGCGGAAAAAATACTTTTCATGAACCAACTTAATGTAATCTTCAATGTGTTGCTTTAATGTATTCTATTTGCATTGTGAAACATTTAAACAATGACTTTCCTGTAAAATAATTGCATTCGCCATGGTTATAATTTACCTAATCAGACTTTATTTCGTTTTTAAAGGCCGTTTCTACGCGTATTGTTTCATTTTAAGAAGGCGTCATTTTGCTGTAAATCGGGTGTTATTTGTTTTAAATGCCTATTTCGTTTTAAAGCGAGTTCTTTCGATTAAAAATCCTATTATTTCTATTTAAATAGGATTTTATTTCATTTAAAAGCGTGATGTTTCGTTTTAATTAACTTATATGAATAGGAACTTTAAATTACTCATTTTGGATGGCTTTGTAGGTTTGTTAATAGTAAATACTAAAAATTTCATTTATTCTGTATAAGGTTTTTAATTTATTAGAACAATGATCTTTTATAATGAAGCGGATGTTTTTTTGTTTGCGCTAAAATAGTCAATGTGTGCTAATTATTAAGTGCAAACAAATAACTGTATGTTAAGATAAGTTATCAAATATTTCCAGCTTTTTACCATTTATTTAAGTTGTGTATGTTAATCAAGGGATAATTCTAAAATTATTGCGCGTAACTTGTTATACTCAAAATACAGATACAGATTAAATGACACATAAAACTGTTTTATAGGTCAAAATAAACATAAGTCTTGGTCAAATAAACATGTAGACTTGGAAAATAAACAAAGATTAGCGTTAGGCTCATTTTACGTGGACGTTAACAATGCACGTTATCCACATTTACTTGCTTTGATTATTACAGAAATTAACCAGAAATGTGTTCGATATTGTTACCTTGAAAATACATTTCACCTTAAAAACTGTTAACTGACTTTAGTTAATAAATTTATTTACAAAAATAAGTACGTTTTTAGTAAATGTAATTATATTAAGTCCCTAAATGTTATTAGAAGGTGTTAGTCCTCGACCAGCCGAATTTTCGAATACATACGCATTTGCGTTTCTAAAAGATCTTTCTGGGGAAATTTAAAATCGTTGTTGTCTAAAAGTAGTGGCAAAATCTTTTAACCATCGATCGTTAAGACAGGTTCACACTATATGCAAAACAGCTATATAGCCGAGTTAACTATGTAGCAGCCGAGCTATATACATTGAGTTGATAGTTAATGATTAAAAACTTTGTAGCCCGAGCAAAAAGTTTTGCAGCTGTAGCAGCTGACATGTATTCGATGAAGTCAACCAATTGACTTATAGATGGTACATTTATTATTATTTTAATTATTACCAAGGTATTTTACTACTTGGTTGGTTTGGGTTAATTAACGTCGCACTAGAGCTGCATAGTGGGATATTTTTACTACTTGAGAGTGCATGCGCACGTCTGCAGGCGACAGCTATATAGCTGTGCTACAACAAAAAACGCGCCTCTAGCCCGGCTATATAGCTCGGCTACATAATTCCCTTTGATTTTACTGATAACCTATGGCTATATAGCTCAGCTACATAGTTCCCTTTGATCTTACTGATAACCTATGGCTATATAGCTCAGCTACATTGTTCCCTTTGATCTTACTGTTAACCTATGGCTATATAGCTCAGCTACATAGTTCCCTTTGATCTTACTGATAACCTATGGCTATATAGCTCAGCTACACTTGATCTTACTGATAACCTATGGGTAGCTCATTTCCAGATATATAACTCTTGATTTGTACTATATAGCTGTTTTCGGGTGTTGTTGTCAAAAACTGGTAGCACTGCTATATGACTGTTTTGCTACATTTCGTAAACCCGGCTGTAATTATGATGTTTTACACTCGCATAACGTATAATAACTGACGGATACATCTAAATATTCTGGATAAATGATAAGTTACTGCGGCTTATTTGAATAAAAAACACATTTCGCATTGAGCTGAATGGTCGTGAGAACAACTTCCACAGAGTTTATAACATTTCACACGCGCCGAGTGAAACTCGGGTTCACGGCTCACTAACTCCTCGAACTCTGTTTTAGGGCTGTTTCTCTTCAAGAACTTCCAACGTGATTTACAGTGGGGAAAGAGAGCTAAAAGCTGGCGAAACATAAAAAAATGCGACATAAATTATTCCTGGTTATTGCGTTTTAATAGAGCATTAACTGACGAGCTATAAAACAGATGGAAATCTTCAAATCCTCACTAAATCTGTCAGGTAGCTACAGATGAACGGAGGCAGGACGTGTCTGACTTTTGCTGATTTTTAAAGCCAGTTTTTGTGGTATGAAAATCGAAATTATTGACCTTTTTAAAATCCAGTATTTATTTCCGCCTTAGTATATATCACGTAATTAACCCTCTAGTGCATAGTGTAGCATATATACTACACAATCGCTAGTTAGCTACAATTAAAATAAGCGCTAGTTGCATCTATTGAATTTTATGTTAACTATTATAGTATTGTCACGTGGGGAACCCATGTGCCTAGTTCTTATAACCGTCGCAAGGTCCCTTTTCTTTATATAAATGATTGTGATAAAGGAAATCAGTTGCTTCGAGGTCTGTTGATCTAAAAGTAGCTCGTGAAGGAGAAATTTCGAAGATTGTTTTATTACTTATAAGTATAATCTGGCTCTTCAAAACATCCTAGCTAATACCAGAGGTATGTAGATTGCTCTTCTGTATACGGCACTGTTTAAATTTATGGTCTAGCTAAACTAGAAGATTTTAAATATATTTTTTAAACATTGAACGTTATGCACTAAACATAAGGAAGTTTTTCATTAATTCCTCACTTTCTCAAAATGTTTTTTTTTCTTTAGGTGCATATAAAAATATACTATTAAACTTAAACAACTATAATCCAATTTTTTTATGCATTCCTTGAATTTTTTACACATATTAATCCATACATTTATGGTTTCATGACTTGGTTATATTTTTTAAATAATTTCGCTAAGTACACATACTTATCTTTCAAAATCATCAAAATGCTTATAGTCTAAAAATGATTCAAACTACTTTTATGTATATATCCATGCATTAATTTATATAATTGTTAAGTTTACAAAGTTTTAAGGTAAATGAAGCGAGTAGTTTTTAAGAAAAATGTACCTAAAAACAAAAAATAAAGTTTTGAAATAATTTAGATTTAGTGAAAAACTTTTATATATTTAATGCATACCATATAAAATGTTTAAAAAAATATATATTTAAAATACCTCTAGTTCAGCTAGAACAAACATTTAAACAGTGCCAGATTAGAGTCTTGGAAAATGTATAAATTTTAAAATCTATTTTTTAAAAAATTGCGTGCACCTACTACCTTAAATAATATTAATTAATTAGAAATTAAAACAATTTTAGAAGTAATTGGTCATCTGTTTATTGACACAATCCATTCTGCTCGCTTGAGGCGTTTGTTTTTACCGAAGGAGGTGGCTGAGAAAAAAAACTACAGGGAGAGGCAAAAACATACCTCTAAATCAAAATAACATATTTTTAAATTTATATAAAATAAAAATCAACTCAAAAGTGCTTTTCCACGCAGGGGAGGAAAGTAATTACAGATAGACTAAACAACAAACAAACAATACAAAAACAGGAATCTTAACCCACTTAAAAAATAAAAAAAACGAATGGGGAAAAAACAAATATTTTTAATAATATCAAAATAAATTTTCAAGGGGAAAACCACAACTTTGAAAGCCAGTTGTTAGAGTTATACATAAAGAAAAGATAAAGTTTAAAATAGCCAGAGCATGACACAGACATTATATTCTAGGTATTACTTAATTCGTTGGCAGCTCTTTACCTATTCCAATTGGCCATCTTCCCTATTTCTTAATTCATTTTTATATTTTACGAACGAGATAAAAAAAAATTACTTCAGCAAACTTTGCAATTCTAAAAATACTGAAAAAATACGTTTTCTTGACCGAATATGCCAAGAAATAAACATAATGTTATGCGAACCTTTTCCGTTTGTGCGGTGGGTATTTTTATCAGTAAAAAATCCGTGAAAAATCTAACTAGTATAAAGTTATCTAATTTTTAAAAGATGCAGAATATTAAAGAGCAATTTTTTATATTTTTGCCCACATCAACATATATACAAATATTATAGAAAACGAGGTCAACAACGATTTCTAGTTTCCGGGAACGAGTAGTTTTGATTATCAAGATTATGCATCTCTGTTTCATCCAAACCATGTTTTTTATGCAAATATTTTTTTATTAAAAAAGCAAATAAAAGAAATTTTTAAGAGATAAATAGAGGAGTTGGTTGCATGTATTGTAAATCCCAAAAATCCTATAATGGACTAACACCATTTTCCATTACTATAGGCAACTAGATCCATCATTTTTCCAAGTAGTAGTATAATTTTTTTAATTTAATTAACACTGTGCACTCCATTATCGCTGCTACGGCGACATCTATAAACAAATTTTGAAAGATACTTTGGGGTTCTCTTCCACTAAACGGACTAAACACCATACGTGCTGCGAAAATGCGCCAATGTTGTTTACCATCCACAGCAAATCTCTCTTTAGTTGATTGTCTTATATTTCCACCATTGTAAATACTCCTAGAGTAGCTGGTAGCTCATAGTAAAAATTACTCGGAGTTTGTGCTAGGTTATATTAAAAACTGCTCGTTATTTTCGAACGTTAATATCTGGAATTTGTTGAAGTAATACTTCCTACGAGAACGATTGTATCCAATTTTGCATCCTTTTCCAATTCCACGTTTTGAGATATACTTCGGGGTTCTCTTCCAATAAACGTACTAAACACCATACGTGCTGCGAAATTGCGCCAATGTTGTTTACCATCAACAGCAAATCATCCTTTAGTTGTTTGATTGATTGTCTTATATTTGCACCATTGTAAATACTCCTAGAGTAGCTGGTAGCTCATAGTAAAAATAACTCTGAGTTGCTGATAGGTTATATTAAAAATTAATATTATTTTCGAACGTTAATATCTGGAATTTATTGAAGTAATACTTCCTTACGAGAACGATGGCATCCAATTTTGTATCCTTTTCCAATTCCACGTTGTGATATGCTTTTTTTGTCGGAACATTTGCAATATTTAGAACTAATAACACAAGCAGTTAGATGTGTTTAAAGCCGGCGCCACATATGCGGTATTCGCCGAATCCCGAGCAACGAAACCTTCGATATTCGCCTAAAGACGCATATGTGGATGGGTCGCTCGCTATTCGGCAAGTGCCGCGTCGCTCGCGTTTCGACGATTTTCAGCACCACACTACAAAGTGCTCGCCTTATCACGAGCAACTTCGCTCGGGTTAAAGCGAGCAAATTGAATAATTGCGTTTCCCACTCATTTCGGGAAAATGGAACACATGTCGAAGCGAGCTCAATGGTGATTGGCTATCGATATTTTATTCTATATTTTGATAGCCAATTACCGTTTACTATCAATATAGTACTATTTTCTTTTTTTTTATTTAAAGAGGGAATATTGTTCTTTTCGTATCAATTTGACTTTAAATATATCGTGGTGTTTGTTGTGCTATTATTTTAGAATTTTTATTTAGTTTATTCATTTATTTTTATGAAGTTGTCTGTTTTACTTAAATATTTGTGTTCTATTTACTTATTTAATTTATTTATCAATAAAATTATTTCATTTATTTATCAATTAAATTATTTCATTTTATTACTTATTTATATATTTGAAGCATTTAACTATTTTTATGCAGATGCGAAAAAATGAAGATATTATTTTAACATTTCTATTCGAGTTTTCAATGTGTTTAAACGATTTGAAGTCTCACGACCTAAATAAAATGGAGTTTTGTCATGAAACGTCTTTAAAACCATCTATAAAGGGTGTGTGTAGGGACATAGTAGTCATGATAGAAACACAATTTTACGCTTTTAGGATAACCGATTCCGACACTATAACTTTCTAAAAATAGCACGTTTGACATAAATTTGGTCCAGCCGATGATCTAAAGTTTCATATTTAAAAAACTTTTGGTGTTTTGAGCTTTTTTTTATCGTATCTTTACTTGTTTAGTTCGTCTACTTAAAACAATTTCTTCGTTTATTAAGTTGTGGTGTTTGTTGTGCTATTATTTTAGAATTTTTATTTAGTTTATTCATTTATTTTTATGAAGTTGTCTGTTTTACTTAAATATTTGTGTTCTATTTACTTATTTAATTTATTTATCAATAAAATTATTTCATTTATTTATCAATTAAATTATTTCATTTTATTACTTATTTATATATTTGAAGCATTTAACTATTTTTATGCAGATGCGAAAAAATGAAGATATTATTTTAACATTTCTATTCGAGTTTTCAATGTGTTTAAACGATTTGAAGTCTCACGACCTAAATAAAATGGAGTTTTGTCATGAAACGTCTTTAAAACCATCTATAAAGGGTGTGTGTAGGGACATAGTAGTCATGATAGAAACACAATTTTACGCTTTTAGGATAACCGATTCCGACACTATAACTTTCTAAAAATAGCACGTTTGACATAAATTTGGTCCAGCCGATGATCTAAAGTTTCATATTTAAAAAACTTTTGGTGTTTTGAGCTTTTTTTTATCGTATCTTTACTTGTTTAGTTCGTCTACTTAAAACAATTTCTTCGTTTATTAAGTTGTGAATTTTACTAAATTATTTGTTCAGATTTTTTTATTTATTAATTAAATTAATTTATTTGTTTTTTCATTTAGATTTCTTGCATTTAACTGTTTTGATGAAGAATATGAAAATATTTAAATAGTATTTTAAAACCTCGAAATGAAATGTCATTGATTTAAACGTTTTGAAGAATCTTGAGTTGAAAAATAAAATGTGGTTTTGATGTGAAACAGTTTTAAAACCAGCTATTCTTTAAGGTGATAAATTCTGATACTGTAACATAGTAAAATGAAGCACGATTGTTATAAAAGGAAATTTGGAGAGGATTCGGGTAAAATCTTGAACTAAAGCAAAGCACGTACGGAGAGCGGACGTGGAACATACGCGGAATAAGGCGTAGCATTTTGCATATCTTCCTCTGTTAGCGAGGTTTCCGTTGATAAACGAACTTTATTTAGATATTAGTTATCGGTATTACTTAATATGTCAATTTTAAATCTATATAAGATATATTTGGTTGAATTGACGTCGCACTAAAGTTACAGAATAAACTACGAGCGACGGTTCGGGTTTTATCCCCATAGAAAAATTTGGGAACACTATTTTTGTCATTGTGAGCCGTGGTCAAATGACTTCGACAACACCTGAGCTGGCACCCCACTGGTTAATTTTTATACAAAAAATTTCAAACGTTTAAAAAAATATAAGTTTTCAACACCATTGACATTGAAGCAACAATGACAAGTATTTTACTTTTATTGTTGCTGAATACTTCATTTTTATCGACATGATATTACAAGGCTATATTCGTAAAGGCTTTTTTAATCCTTAAATTTTAGGAATTTTAATAAAACAAATTTTTTTCTTACAAAAACATCACTTTAAATATCAATCGCAATAGCATGTAAAGTCATGAACGTAAAAATTAAAAAAAAGTACTAGGTTTAGGTATTTTGAAAACTACTCAAAATAATTGAATAAATCTAGATTTTGATAAAGTTTATTTTACACAGTGCACAGAGTGATATGCGGTGGCTACGCTAACAAATACGAAAACCGCGCAGCTTTTACTACGAGTAACGCCGGGCCATATTGCTAAAATATCAATAAAACAGTAATTAACGATAGAAATTTTTCCGAAAATGGATAAGCAAAGTGTCAATCTTCATACATTTAATCTCGACATCAAATTGTGAATAGTATTCACTGTCGAATATTAATATATTTTTTTTAATGAACTCTATGTTGAACTGGTGTCGATATTATATCTTGTAAACAAATAATCGTTAGTACATTGGCGAAGAAAAAAGCAAACGATAATTTCAATATGTTAAAAGATACGGAATAAAAACCTGATTCCCAAAACAACGTCAACGTGCATAAAGACCATTATTTATACTTAGTTAAAAAATGGAATCACACTAAAGAAATTTTTATATGTAGCATGCAAATTCAATTGTCAAAATGCGAAATATTCGGTGAAAAATTTTGCCAGAACACTTAAAGTTTTTCGAACTGATTATCGTTTGTATTTTATTATCGTTATCGCTAAAGCAAATATATTGAGAGGGAAAATATATATTCCAGAAATGAAAATTAAATCATTTTTAAGTGTACCAACAAAATTAGGATACACTGTTTTTTGTAATTTTTCATTATTCTATTCTACAAAATTTTAACGGTTTCAAGGAATCTCCATGTGCATGGCATTCTGGAATCTATGAAAATAATAATAAAATATTACACACGAAAATGGCTATGAGCAAAATGAAAATGTAAAACAAAAAAAACTGATTTCCAATTTAAAAAAAATTTCATTGTAATTATCACAAATTAAAAATATGTTTTTAAAGAACATAAAAGTATTAGAATATATTTATATTGTACAAATCTGTTAATAAAATAGAATATTTTTCCATCATAAAAATATTGTAGTATACTATTTTTATCAAAATTTATATTTCTATTAAATCCGACCATGCTTCCTACTGCGAATAAATGTTCTGAAATCGGCAAGTATACTCGCAAGAAGCCGAGTTGCTCAGGTTTTTGTAATCCGAGCGAGTAATAGTAAATCGCTCGGGTTATGGCGAGTTGCTCGGGTTAAGGCGAGTCGCTCGGTATTCGGCGAATACCGCATATGTGGCGCCGGCTTAAGAGTTATAAATAGAAAAATCAAAATCAATTTAGTAGAAGTCCATAACTTACTTACAGGAAAAAGCTAATTTTTTTACACTTGTGTAAAAAAAAAACCTCATTAACAAACTAAGCTAAATAACAAAGTCGACGACCCTAAAGCTATTAATACCAAAATGACAAACTTGCAACCTGTTGACGTAAACCGAAGCAGCATAACGTTCATCGGAGCCCCCCAATCCAACCTAGGTTCAATCCTCAGTTCGCACGAACTCGACTCCCTAAACAGGTGATTGCAATGATCTCCCTCATGAAGTAATTGCACGCGGAAAGGTCAAGAGTGGCCAGTGGTCAGACATTGGAATGCAGGTGGGGGAGGATTCTCATTTCAATAATTATTCCGATTCCCCACCTCCAGCCACGTCACGTTTTCCTGTAATGCGTGACACCTCTTCCAAGTCATGCATTGAACCCTTCCTTCTACCCTACAAAGCGATCGCTTCCGCCTACAGCACCTTTTAGCGATTCACGGGGATTTTTAGGGCCAATCCAAGGAATATTTTAACATAGAAATGGTGGAGAAACTGCCCTTTCGGTTCTGAATGACGCCCCGCTAGTGGAGATCAATTGCCCTTTGGTGAAGTGTTATTTGCCCTATTTGAATCTGAAATGAATAAAGCGTTATTTTCGAACGTTAATATCTAGAATTTATTGAAGTTATACTTCCTTACGAGAACGATGGTATCAAATGTTGTATCCTTTTCCAATTTCCACGTTGTGATATGGTTTTTTGCCGGAACATTTGCAATATTTAGAACTAATAACTCAAGCAGTTGGATGCGTTTAAGAGTTATAGTTTTTTGTAATGAGAATATTTGAAATACTTCAATGAAACAACAGATAATAAGAGACTTAGGATTGAATTAAATATCCCTGAAATGAGTGTCATATATAATTTGTCCTATTTGAAACTGAAATGAATAAAGCGTTATTTTCGAACGTTAATATCTAGAATTTATTGAAGTAATACTTCCTTACGAGAACGATGGTATCAAATGTTGTATCCTTTTCCAATTTCCACGTTGTGATATGGTTTTTTGGCGGAGCATTTGCAAAATTTAGAACTAATAACTCAAGCAGTTGGATGTGTGTAAGAGTTATAGTTTTTTGCAATGGGAATATTTGAAATACTTCAATGAAACAACAGTTAACAAGAGATTGAAGATTGAATTAAATATCAATGAAATGAGTGCCATATGTGAGTGAGGTTTGCCCTATTTGAATCTTGAATGAATAAAACGTTATTTTCGAACGTTAATATCTAGAATTTATTGAAGTAATACTTCCTTATGAGAACGGTGCTATCTAATTTTTTTAACCTTCGCTGATTCCATGTAAAGTATGCTATGATTTTGTTTTTGTTTGAATATTTGCAGTATTTAAAATTAACAACTCATACAATTAGATGTCTTTAAAAGTTTGTTTTTCTTAAATGAGAACATTTGAATTTCTTCAACGTAAAACGGTTTACAAGAGACTTGGTATACGACTAAATAGCAATGAAATTAAGGCAAATTGTTCTTCGGTATAATATGGTTGCCCTATTTGAATCTTAAATGAATAAAGCGTTATTTTCGAATACAAATATCTTAAATTTATTGAAGCAAAACTACCTTTATGAGAACGGTGGTATCCAATTTTGTATCCCCCTCCGACTCAATGTGAATTATACGTGTTTATGTCCTATATTTTTGTTTGCATGTTATCAATTTTTCTAAACTTTAATGTCTAATAACTAATAACTAAAACGGATAGATGAGCAAGTTACACGTGTTTAAGTATTTTTTTTAATGAGAACTTTTGTAATTCTTCTATAAAATAGCAGCTAACAAGATGCTTAACTTAATTAACAAAGAAATGAAGGCAGATTGCACCTAATGCCTTATATTTTAAATTTTAAATTACTATAGCGTTATTTTTGAACATTAATATCTTGAATTTATTATAGTAAAACTTTTTTAATAGAATGGTGGTTTCCAGTTATGTAGCCTTCACAGATGAGCAAGTTGTACAAGGTAGTCACAAATTGTTGGACGATTTGGTTAATTAACTACACATAATAAACCAGTTTTGCTATACTTTAACTACTTTGATTGTTGCTACTAAAGCTAGGCGACTTGTTTAAAATATAAAGGAAATAGTTGTGTAAAAGTAATGTTTTATTATGGCAATATAGCTAAATGTCATACAGCCAAACAATCACTATCGCCCAACAATTTGTGACCACTCTGTGTGTGTTGTATTTTTTTGGTAATAAATACCTGTGCATTTATTAAATAAAGAAACGTTTAACAACATAATTAGAACTAACCGGCAAATTTAATGAAGATAAATTTCTATTTAGCTATTAATTTGTCCTATTGAAATCTTGATTAAATAAAGTTTTATTTTTGAACACTAATGGAAAATGGTCATGTCTCAGATGGTCATACTCGGAACTCAAGAAATAACTCCAATCCTTAACTCCATCATTCAAATACGACACCTATGGAACAAGGACATAGCCCTTCATCCACAAGAGCAACTTTTCTAATCCGAAAAATGTCGTCAAACTTTTCAATTTCGATCAATACAAATACGATTCTAATCTATCAAAATATCCCCATCTACGCTTTTTTTATTTTTTATTAGAAGAACCTCACAAAACCCCGACTTTACAAGCTCTGTATTTCGCTTACTAATCAAAATAGTCCCTCAAGGCCGCTGAAAAGCTAAAGAAATTCCTACTTCACAACAAAAGATATTTTTTTTTAAAAATAATTTCGATCTAAGTGCATAATAATGAGCCAGACAAACATATAAAAGTGTAATAACGACAATACACGAAACGTGTTCTTACCGTGAGTACCGTTTTATTTGTTGTCATTTTTCTTGCTCAAAGAAAAAGCATTGTATAGAAACCGCAATTTTGACGCCAATTACGTTAGGACGAGCCAAAATTACTCCAGCCTCTGTCTCCGAAATCGACATTTACAGAGTCCCAAAGCATCCCCCCTTTTCTTCCAAGGCGAGTAGGTCTGATTGTATTTTATTATTTTTGTCTAACCCTTCATTTGAAGTCTGTAGCTTCCGAATGCTGCCTTCTGTCTGTAATGACGCCCTTCCTAAAGGTAGACAAGTACCCAAACCCATACTTATGTTTCCCAGACTGGAGATCTAATTTTTGCATGCATTGATCCACAGAGGAGGAATTGAAGAGTGTGTGAAGTTGTTTCTCATAACAAGGGATCGCGTCCCGTTCTCCAGAAAAGTGACTTTTGCCCACAAAACTTGTTCGTCGTCATATTTTTTTTTTCTTCGGCATCGTCTTCTTTTTCAATGCATTGTGCTTTTTCAATGCATCACCTGAGGATATTTCTTAATGATCTTTCGGTGTTTTATCCCTCCTTCTTGCGTACTCTCTTCTCGTGACTTATGATTTTTCAGTTACGAGACGCGGTGAACTTCAACTTCCTGGTGTGTTCCGGTTCTGCATTTCTCGGTGCACATCGGGACATTCAGAACTTGTTATTTTATCCGGCATTCTTTTTTTGGGGTTTTTTGAAAGGAGGAGGAAGAGCCACAAAGGATTTCGAAACTGAGGAATCTTCATCTCTTGTTTCAAACGTCTTTGAGAGAGAATTAAAAAAAAAATATTGTCTTGTTTATATTTGCTTCTCGGAGCGCCTAGAGCGGTCCTGCATTCAAAGGGAAATGCCTATAGGACTGGAACCGGTGTGGCAATCGGTATGCCAATTTATATCTGTATTGAATTGAGTGGACTTCTTGTGTTTAAAAATACAATGTAAATAAAATTTGAATGGGTGAGAAAGTCGGTTCTTAACGCTTTGAAGACGGATGTAAACGCATCCGATATCAAAATTTGTTTTGGCTGGTCTTGAAAAGTTTATTCAAAAACGTAAAGAAATTTAAAATATGTCATTGCTCTTCAAAATTTCACTACACAAAATAATTAAAAAGGTAAGTGAATGAAGGAAGTATATATAATTTTTTTAAAAATGAGTTATTGTCATGGATAAAAGAGGTATGTGTTGGCCTGTTTATTAACACTGACAACAGCACTGTAGAAGCCTTATTAACAGAGATACTAATGTCAAGAAGGAGGTATGAGACCACAACCGAATACGAAATGAACACCTTAAAATCAAATATCTCAAAAGTTTTCATTACATACCTCCTTCATCCAGTTATCCCTTTAATTGAGAAACTACGTTAAAAGAATGGTAAGTGTAGCTATGAGCTGGGATTCCTATATTAATACAGTATACGTTACAATGAGTTTAGATATAAGATATGAGTCTTATATATCGTATAGTAGTGTAGCTATTAGATGGGATTCCTATAATAATACAGTATACGTTACAATGAGTTTAGATGTGAGATATGATTCCTGTATATCGTATAGTAGTATAGCTGTTAGATGGGATTCCTATATTAATACAGTATACATTACAATGAGTTTCGATATGAGATGTGATTCCTATATTTTGTATAGTACTGCCGTTATAAGAACGCCCTAACTTCAAAAAAGCAAAACTTTACAGGAAACAAGAAAAACCAAATTTGTCACTTGCAACAAAGTTTTTATATTTTAAAAGGCCTTTATTGTCTAAAAGTAGTTGTTAGTATGTACAAAATTTTATTTTGGTGATAGTTATATTTTCATTTACCATATTTCTCAATGTACAACTCGTAATGGGTTTAGGACATTTTTAGTATTTACTTGTCATATAGTGCCTTCTTTTATCAAAAACCGCCTCGAACTGCAGTTAGGGTCACTATAAATTTCACTATAACTCACGATTATACTTGATTGATGGATTTTTACTGTCATAAAAATGTGTATTTTTTAAAGACAAATCGTAAAAGCTAAAAATTTGAATTTTAAAAAATCAGGGTAATAGTTACACCGTGCGTAAAAGATAGTTACTGGGGGATTGGGTTCTTTTTTAAAAGAGGAGAAAGGAATTTTTTTGTTATGTAAGGATCAAAAATTGGATTCAGTCTTTGGTGGTTGAATAAACGTCGCACTTGAGCTATATAATGGATTATTGACCACGCCGGCCTTTGGCTCAAACTCTTGAGGAAACCGAAATACGGAATGAGGTCCTTATTGAATACTAAAATTTATGACTTGAATATTAATTGCCCATTAACGCCGATTGTATAAATTTCCTCATTTATAAAAAAAAATCTTACTCATTAAGTCTATTAATTATGTATTTTTGTGAAGTTTATCCCATTCAGCGAAGGGTTTTTTTCTCATTAAAAGACGCTAAGTCAAAATTAAGGGATAAGATTTATTCATATAATATTATCACTGTATTATAAAGGTTTTGTGTCAAAAAATAATTTACTGATTATTTTATAATTTCAAAATCGCATCATGAATTCATGTTATAACAATTTAAGACTCCCAGGAAATTCTGAAGTTTTTAATGTTTTAGATTTGCAGGAATTTTAAATACGAGAAATGAAATAAATATTTTTGAAGTTAATTACTAAAATGAACTGTTTTAAATAACAGATTTTATAAATCGAAAACAGAATAAAGGTTGAATGGTATTATTCTTTATTTATAGTGATAAATACAATATTCGCGAAGAAAAAGCGTTAAATTTGCATTATAAGTACATTCAGTCAAAAAATGAAGGTTACATGCTAATTTTCTTTCCTTACAATTTGAAAATATTTTAATTCTGTCACATTTCTCCTAATTTGAATAAACCCACTGTAAGAAAGTTCATTATGAATTACCAAATCCAAACGTTAAAAAATGTGACATGGTCTATTTGTACCTTCTCTTTTCATCATAATATTTATAACAAATTTATACTAATTGTTTAATTTTCCTTTACCATGGTTATGGTTACAGACGCAACACAAGGTTTACCAGGTTTAACATAAAGATCCAAATAAAAAAAAAACGATGTTCCACATCAACTTATTCATTGAATTGACACGCTTCTGTAACTGGCTCTTGCCAATAAGGCCAATCGATTTAAAATAGGGACTGTTTATAAATTGTGTGTTTCTGTTAAGGAACAAGTCTAGCGATTTGTGCCATTATATATAGGGGCAAAGTGTTTTTTTACGAAAGATGTTCGGGGTACTTTATGCACGGTTGGTGATGTAATTTGTGTAGTGTTAGGGGGGGACAGCGAAGTGTTTTGATCAGCGTTGCTGATTGGTTATAGTGTGTTTTATGCACGGTTTGCATATGTTTTATGCGGCGTTAAAAAGGTGGCAAAGTGTTTAGTGCATTGTCAAAGAGAGGCAGCGATGTATTTTATGCAACTTTAGATGGGTGCCGAAATGTTTTGGGTGTTGGTGGTGTATTTTATGCATGGTTGATGATGTATTTCATGCAGTGTTAAAAGGTGGCAAAGTGTTTAGTGCATCGTCAAAGAGAGGTGGCGATGTATTTTATGCAACTTTAGAAGGGTGCCGAAATGTTTTGGGTGTTGATGGTGTTTTTTTTATAAAAGAAGGCCCAATAAGACAAGTACTAAAAAGGCCCTAAATCCATGATGAGTTGTACATTGAAAAACATGGTAAACTGACGGTGTTAAAAGAAATATAACTATTACCAAAATAAAATTGTGTACATGCAAACAACTACTTTTAGACAATAAATGCTTCTTTAAAGTATTCAAACTTTGATGCAGGTGATAAATTTGTTTTTTATTGTTTCCTGTAAAGTTTTGCTTTTTGACGTTAGGGCCTTCTTCCTTAATATAGCAGTATTGTATTACTATAAAAAATTATAACTTAATTGTATTAAGCCAAATATTAGTTTCTATTTTACGTTATATTTATCTTCACCATCGCTAGAAGGTAACCAAGATCTCCACCTGTGGTTTTACATTCTGTAAATGCCCTAAATCAGTAACTTTCCCAAATCCTAGTTCAGTAAATTTCCTAAATCAGCAACTTTCCCAAATCCCAGTTCAGTAAATGCCCTAAATCAGTAACTTTCCCAAATCCCAGTTCAATAAATTTCCTAAATCGGTAACTTTCCCAAACCTCTGTTCAGTAAATTTCCTAAATCGGTAACTTTCCCAAATCCCAGTTCAGTAAATTTCCTAAATCGGTAACTTTCCCAAATCCTAGTTCAGTAAATTTCCTAAATCGGTAACTTTCCCAAATCCCAGTTCAGTAAATTTCCTAAATCGGTAACTTTCCCAAACCCCAGTTCAGTAAATGCCCTAAATCAGTAACTTTCCCAAATCCCAGTTCAGTAAATTTCCTAAATCGGTAACTTTCCCAAACCCCAGTTCAGTAAATTTCCTAAATCGGTAACTTTCCCAAACCCCAGTTCAGTAAATTTCCTAAATCGGTAACTTTCCCAAATCCCAGTTCAGTAAATTTCCTAAATCGGTAACTTTCCCAAACCCCAGTTCAGTAAATTTCCTAAATCGGTAACTTTCCCAAACCCCAGTTCAGTAAATTTCCTAAATCGGTAACTTTCCCAAATCCCAGTGAAAAACAACCATCGTGTTCCCAAAGGGGTGGAAATTGATTTGCAATCAGAATGTGATCCATTCAAATGAGGACAGAGCCCATTAAACGAGGGAAGGAGTGGACCGCCTTGAACTAAAAGGAAGGATCCTAAGTAATAGAAGACGCTCTCTTAATTGCATAAGCACAGGCTCGTGACTGAAGGTCGCAGTAGGAAATCCCTCAGCAAGGAAGAAAAAAGGGCAGCACGGCCTTGTTTTGCATCGTGCAAGATGCTCCTCTGACTGGACACTTCGACCCCAGAGTTCGGCCTCTGCCGCCTTTGGGAGCGTCCAGAAAGTACACAGTTAAAAATATCCATTTTGGACTTTCCTCCTAGAGGACGAGAAGAATGCTTGGTTTTTAGAAGGCTTCCGTTAGGCTTAAGGTGATGTCTTCCGTGTATAAAACTTTACCCTTTGGACTCGAGTGGCGACTCGTCAAAATAACGACCTGTTCTTTTGTTCCCTGGTCTTAGAATTGAACGAGAACTGCGTGATTTTGAACGTAAAATATTTCTGTGTTCTTTATCTAACTCTGGTTATTAGCATATTTTATTAACTCTTTGTACTCGAGTGTCGCCTTTAAAGGACGAGAAAAATGCTTGGTTTTTTTAGAAGGCTTCCGTTAGGCTTAAGGTGATGTCTTCCGTGTATGAAACTTTAAACTTTGGACTCGAGTGGCAATTCATCAAAATAACGACCTGTTCCTTTGTTCCCTGTTCTTCCAAATTGAGCGAGAACTGCGTGTTCTTGAACGTAAAAGATCGCTGTGTTCTTTATCTAACTCTATTGAAAAATATATCATTTGGTTGTCAACATATTTTATTAACTCTTTGCACTCGAGTATCACCTTTAAATCACCAATATAACGATTTGTTATTTTGTTTCCTGTTCTTCAAATTGAACGAGAACTTCGTGCTCTGAGGTATTCAAATTCATCAAAAATTCTGAGGTTCAAATTCATCAAAAATTCTGAGGTTCAAATTCATCAAAAATTTACGTTTGCCCAATTCCTCAGAAAATTACGACTGTCCAATTGAAGAACTAGATGCAAGAACCAGACAGCTCCACTTTTTTCTGCTTTATACTTTTTCACTTATTCTTATAAGAAAAAAATCCTCTATCGATTGGTTCAAGAACCAGACAGCTCTAAGCAATGGCTATAGAGATATATAGGAAAAGAAGCTGCACCAGTATTTCAAACGTTGCAAGAAACGTACTGCTCCAGGAGCTGTCCTGAATTTTTTTTTTAAACTGGAGCTGTCTGGTTCTTACACACTCGTCTTCAATTTTTCAAACATTTACGACTGTCCAATTCCTTAAAATATTACGACTGACCAATTCCTCAGAAAATTACAATTGTCCAATTCTTCAAACATTTACAACTGCGTAATTCCTAAAAAAATTACGACTGACCAATACCTGGGAAAATTGCGACTGCCCAATTCTTCAAATATTTACAATTACCCAATTCCTAAAAAAATTACGACTGACCAATACCTCAGAAAATTACAACTGCCCAATTCTTCAAACATTTACGACTGCCCTATGACTCATAAAATTTACTCCTGCTGAATTATGACCGCAAATTTCAAAGTTTGCAAACGAAAAACGAAATGCGTTCGATACATTTTGTTTTAAGCATAAAACATTATTATTAGATTATTACAAACCTAGAACTCAATACAATTCTATATTACAACAATCCACTTAAACTAGAATCTGCATATGACCAAATGGGTAAAAAGCCTTGACTTTTGTTTAACCCATCTCTGTTAAGGAAATTAGAAAATTAATTCATAATAATAATAATAAAAGAACGATGTTTATGGATCCCGCAAAACACCTACTTCCTCTTAGTAGAAAAGGCTGAAAATTTATGTATAAGTACTAATTTATCCTCGTGTACCCGAGGCTCAGACTGTAAAACTCTATTTTTTTTTTAATTATTTTAATAAATTTAGAAATATTGCATTAAGAAACATCTTTAAAAAATATTTCCAAGATTCTTGAACGTGTCTTTGTAGTCCAGTCGGTAGCCAGCAGAGCTTCGAAAGAATAGGTATCAAGTTCGATTCCCGACGGGGTCAACTCAATTTTTTTAGGTATATTCCTTAACTAATTCCTCAGCAACGCGGAGACACACAACTAGAAATAGTATAACATAAATTTACATTTTTCTAATCAATTAAATGATATGTGGGTTTTTCCTTTTTTTTTTTTAATTCCAATTTGTTAAATTTCGAGACTGCTCAAATTTTCGACTCATTTCATTCGACTGCCCTTTGGAATAGGTCCTTAAATGCATGATGACGCCTTAAATGTCTAACTTTTATATCAGTCATGTCACGCAGTATCCGATTACCGCCCATATCATTCGTTTTTAGGTATATTCCTTAACGAGTTCCCCAGCAACGTTGAGACAAACAACTAGAAATTATATAACAAAGATTAAGATTTTCCCAATCAATTCAATGATGTGTGTATTTTCTTTTTTTAATTCCAAGTAGTTAAATTTCATGATTGTTCAAATCAAATTTACGACTGCCCTTTGGAATAGGTCCTAAAACGCATGATGACTAACTGTTTCCCGAAATGTCTAACTTTTATATCAGTCATATCAAGCAGTATCTGATTACCGCCTATATCATTCGTTTTTAGGTATATTCCTTAGCGAGTTCCCCAGCAACGCTGGGAGAAACAGCTAGAAATGATATAGCAATGATTCAGATTATCCCAATCAATTCAATAAATGTGTTTGTTTTTTTAATTCCAATTTGTTAAATTTCGCGACTGCACAAAATCAAATTTACACCTACACGACTGCCCGTTAGAATAGGTCCTAAAACGCATGATAACGCATGATGATTCCCTAAATGTCTAACTTTTATATCAGTCATGTCACGCAGTATCCGATTACCGCCTATATCATTCGTTTTTAGGTATATTCCTTAACGAGTTCCTCAGCAACGCTGGGACAAACAACTAGAAATTATATAGCAAAGATTCGGATTTTCCCAATCAATTCAATGATGTGTGCGTGTTTTTTTTTAAATTTTAATTAGTTAAATTTCATGATTGCCCAAATTTAAATTTACGACTGCCCGTTAGAATAGGTCCTAAAACGCATGATGACTAAATGTTTCCCGAAATGTCTAACTTTTATATCAGTCATGTCACGCAGTATCCGATTATCGCCTATATCATTCGTTTTTAGGTATAAGTTCCTTAAAGAGTTCCTCAGCAACGCTTAAAGAGTTCCTCAGCAACGCTTAAAGAGTTCCTCAGCAACGCTGGGACAAACAACTAGAAATTATATAGCAAGATTCAGATTTTCCCAATCAATTCAATGATGTGTGCGTGTGTTGTTTCTTTTTTTAATCTTAATTAGTTAAATTTCGTGATTGCCCAAAATCAAATTTACGACTGCCCGTTAAAATAGGTCCTAAAACGCATGACTCTGTTTCCCGAAATGTGTAACTTTTATATCAGACATGTCACATAGTATCCGATTACCGCCTATATCATTCGTTTTTAGATATATTCCTTAACGAGTACCCCAGCAACGCTGAGACAAACAACTAAAAATTATATAGCAAAGATTCAGATTTTCCCAATCAATTCAATAATGTCTGCGTGCGTGTTTTCCTTTAATTCCAATTTGTTAAATTTCATGATTGCCCAAAATCAAATTTACGACTGCCCGCTAAAATATGTCCTAAAACGTATGACTATCTGTTTCCCGAAATGTCTAACTTTTATATCAGTCATGTCACGCAGTATCCGATTACCGCCTATGTCATTCGTTTTTAGGTATATTCCTTAACGAGTTCCCCAGCAACGCTGAGACAAACAACTAGAAATTATATAGCAAAGATCATATTTTCCCAATCAATTCAATGATGCGTGCGTGTGTTTTTTCTTTTTTTAATTTAAATTAGTTAAATTTCATGATTGCCCAAAATCAAATTTAAGACTGCCCGTTAGAATAGTCCTAAAACACATGATGACTAACTGTTTCCCGAAATGTCTAACTTTTATATCAGTCATGTCACGCGGTATCCGATTACCGCCTATGCCGTTGACATATGGGTGGCTCTTTTTTTTTTTAAGCTACTATCTCTTCAAACTTGTGCGCTGCCCACAAATAAAAAAAAATGAATAACTCGAAATATTGAGTAGAAATAAAAGATGGAGGTTGAGATTAAAACTATGAGGGATATTATCGCCCAAAAACATGCCATTTTCGGCGTTACGTCACAGCAGTCACAGCGGGCGATTTGTCTCTTAGCACTGATCTTGCTGTTTCTGTTTATACACAACTGCAAGTCCCAAGCTCAAAATGACTGCGGAAGACTGCCGGACACGTCAAGAGTCAGATGAATCTATGACCTCTCCCACACAAACTCATTTTAAGCAAGTAAGATAAAGTTTAATTTTTTTATTAAGCTTTTATTGGCTTAATTTTTATACGAGAAGTGCAGATGCAAAAGCAAATAGACGCGCGACTTTTTGGAGTAAATCGCTAAAAACTGTTAAAACTAAGCTATTGTTAATACAGTAATGATTTTTTGTGTGTGTGTGTAAAAATGAAGAAAAAATACTACAATTTTTCACTAAAATGTGTAACTTCTCTGATTGCTGACTAATTTATACTCTGAATTTTAATTTTTAACTTGTTTTGCAACTGGAATAAGGATGTATGGGCCGCCATCTTTTTTTTTTTTCAATAAAGAAAACCAGCTATATCTACATTCCGAAATCACGTTCACGATCCAATCCGAAATCACGTTCACTGACACTCACGTTCACGTGAATATATAACTGCCTTCGCATCTGTATAAGTCTTGGTTAAGGATGGATGTAGCTACTTTTGCTTCTGAGTTACTTATTTTTTGAATTTTTATTTCACTCTGACCGTTCAGAAAATTAACCAAATTGTAAAGTTGTTTTAAATGTTAGAGAGTTTAATTAATATTTTAATATTTTTTTTTAATTAAAAATTGTTTATTCTTAAAGAGATGACTTTGAATTCATACCCCAATAAAAAAGTTTGAAAAATATTAGAAAATATAGTATTTTTTTTTAATTTAAAAATGCTGTGTATTGCTGGAAAAACTACAGATACAAGAACGCAAAAATACGTTTGTAACGGTGAGAAGGCTAAACAACAGGATTTGCTTCTTTATTTTATTTTAAATGGAAGCCAACTTTATAAAATACCTATTGATACCAAAATCTCATTTTCCAAATGTTTGGATATAACTGCTTTTGAACTCGGGCGACTCAATTAAAGTGCGTGTATATTTTAAATTGATTTAGAAGCAGTTTGTTTCGTAGATTGTAATTAAGTCGCCGAATTCGAATGCGTAATACGCATCAATGAGTGAATGATGTTTTCACGTATAATTTATTTTCGTGAAATTTAATTAAATGCAAGTGCTATTCTCGAATCAAGGTTTTTCGATTTTGCTGTCGGGTTTTTGGTCCTTTGTACTGCGTGTGAGGTCTTGTACGTAAAAACTCATTGACTTTTTAATCTTGACTTTGGGTGTGTCTATAAACTAATTCTTCTAACAAAAGGTTATGTGATTTGATTAAAAATGTATAAAAGTAATAAGTTTTGATATTGCGTATACTATATAACTTAAAGGGATATTGGTAAAAAAAACTGCAGCAATTTAATTTCCGTTTCTGCGTATATATCCTAAAGGGATATTACAAGTAAAAAGCAAAAACTTAATTTCCAAATCTGCGTATATATCTTAAAAGGATGTTAGGAAAAAACTACAAGAACTTACATTTCTGTTTTTTAAGGAATTGTTTTATTTTTTTCTTCATGTTTAAAATGTATTCCGTAAAAGAGCACAAAAATTATACTAGCAGTCTGTGTGGTCTCGCACTAAAACCACCTATTTGCTAATTTGTAGGATGAGACCCAGTGGTTTCCAGCATAGAGCACAATCTGTGTGCAATACATTATATATTTCAGAAAACTATAAGTTTCTTTCGTGAAAATAAAGTTCGTTCAAAGAGACTGAATGTTTTCGTTTTTGTAGAAATCAAAATTATATATAATTACATGAAAATGTGTTGTTGTAAAACGTATATTTTAATAATATTGGCTTAACCCTTTCAATGCAATTCTTGTGCAAGGAAGTAAATTATGTAAAACAATAGAACTGTAATAAACTAAATGTCTAATAAACCATAAAAACTAAATATCTAATAAACTATAAAAAAAACTAAATATCTAATAAACTATAAAAAAACTAAATATCTAATAAACGATAAAAATTAGATATCTAATAAACGATAAAAACTAAATATCTAATAAACGATAAAAACTAAATATCTAATAAACCATAAAAACTAAATATCTAATAAACGGTAAAAACTAAATATCTAATAAACGATAAAAACTAAATATCTAATAAACGAAAAAACTAAATATCTAACAACGATAAAAACTAAATATCTAATAAACGATAAAAACTAAATATCTAATAAACCATAAAAACTAAATATCTAATAAACGGTAAAAACTAAATATCTAATAAACGATAAAAACTAAATATCTAATAAACGATAAAAACTAAATATCTAATAACGATAAAAACTAAATATCTAATAAACGATAAAAACTAAATATCTAATAAACGATAAAAACTAAATATCTAATAAACGCTAAAAACTAAATATTTAATAAACGATAAAAATTACCGTGATATTTCAAAACAAAAAAAAAATCACGTTTAAACAGTCCTAAAAATGAACAGTTCTCGAATAGTACAGTTCTCGAAAACAATAGTCCCGGAAAAGAACATTTCCCTAAATTAGCAGTTTACAAAATGGACAATTCTCAAAAGGGTTAGTTTTCAAAAAGTTTAGTTCTTAAAAAGACTAGATCTCAAACAGAACAGTAAATTTCTAAAAGAATAATTTCTAAAAAGTTATCTTCTTCTCAAAAAAAGTTCTAAAAGAACTCAAGTAAACTAGTTCGAAAAAAACTCAAAACTGTTCTAAAAAAACTGAAGTTAAACGGTTTTAAAAAAACTGAAATAAAACGGTTCTAAAACAACTCAAGTTAAACAGTTCTAGTAGAATTCAATTAATTCAGTTCTAATAAGGAAATTATAAAATTTCCGACAGAAATGAGGTCTCAAAAATGACAGGACTAAAATCAAGTTTAAAAATCAAAGATAACTCTTTTCCAAAGAAAAAATGAAAATATCACGACCTACTGTCAAATTTTGCAGAGCAAATACACTGTACACTATTGGAGCCAATTAGATTTCTTGAAAGTCCCCGTTTCTTATTCACAAGTAATTACAAGAAAATTGAAAGTTCCCTAAGATCTGCCGTTAAACGAGGGAAATCAATTATCTAAGTTTACAGAAAATTTCAAAAATTAAACTATCAGTAGCAGTTCAAAAAACACAGTTCTATGCTGATTTAGGATATCATTTTTTTCGCCTTCCCTCCGAGGAATTTTGTTTTGGGGTTAATAACACGAGACTAATTTGTTCTCGGATATTTTCTAATTTTCCAATCTGTGGAAAATAACGTCGGCGCGCCCACTCTTCAAACATGCCAGAGTTTCGAGGTTTTTAATGACATATCGATATTCACACAAAAGACATGCGTTGGAGCATGAAATAGAATTATGAAAATAGAATGCAAATAATCTTAATAGCAAAAATTCTATTTTTAAAATAATTAGAAAAACAGGGCGGGAACACCTTTCTTTTTCTTTAAAAATTTTTGTTTAATGCAGGTAAGTGAGAAATGGATTTAAAATTTACGCAGATTATACAGGGAGGTCACAAATTCTTGGGTCATTGTTTGGCTGTTTCACATTTAGCTGGTATTGGCATAATAAAAAATTCAGCAAATAATTTTAATGGCAAAAATTCTACGTTTAAAATAATTAGATAAACATAGCGGGAACACCTTTCTTTTCCTTTAAAAAAATTTAATACAGGTAGGTGAGAAATGGATTTAGAATGTACCCAGATTTTACAGGGAGGTCACAAATTATTAGGTCATTGTTTGGCTGTTCCACATTTAGCTGTATTGGCATAAGAAAAAATAATTTTTGCCCTAATGCTTCGCTTATATTTTAAACAAGTCGCTTAGCTTTAGTAGCAACAAAAAAAGTAGTTAAAGTATAGCAAAAAGAATAGTTTAGTATGTGTAGTTAAACAGCCAAACAAAGACTAAAACTTAACAAATTGTGACCAATTTTGTGACAATTTTAAGAAAAAATCTGAAAAATAGGTTAACGTTGTAAAACGTAGTTTACGACGTAATTTATATCGGTACCAAAACGTAGTTTATATCGGTCCCAAAAATAATTCAGCGCAATTATTCATGACGTACAATAAGTTAATGTTTTATATTTTTAGTAGAATCTATTGTATTTTTAAACAATTTCACTCTTTCTTGAAATCTATGAATCTATATGAAATCTATCTTGAATTACATAACCCTTTGCACTCCAAAAACAACTTTGACATTTGCGTTCTTTCTACCGAACAGTTATTCTTCTTTCTGTTATTTTTCGCAGAATTTTATTTTTCTTTATTTTTATTTTTATTTTATTTACCTTTATTTTTCTTTAAATTTTTTTTAATACAAGTATGTGAGAAATGGATTTAAAATTAACCCAGATTTTACAGGGAGGTCACAAATTATCGGGTCATTGTTTGGCTGTTCCACATTTAGCTGTATTGGCATAATAAAAAAATATTTTTGCCCAAATGCTTCGCTTATATTTTAAACAAGTCGCTTAGCTTTAGTAGCAACAAAAAAAGTAGTTAAAGTATAGCAAAAAGAATAGTTTAGTATGTGTAGTTAAACAGCCAAACAAAGACTATAACTTAAATTGTAACAAATTGCGACCAATTTTGTGACAATTTTAAGAAAAAAGCTGAAAAATAGGTTAACGTCGTAAAACGTAGTTTACGACGTAGTTTATATCGGTACCAAAACGTAGTTTATATCGGTACCAAAACGTAGTTTATATCGGTCCCAAAAATAATGCAGCGCAATTATTCATAACGTACAATAAGTCAATGTCTTATATTTTTTTGTAGAATCTATTGTATTTTTAAACTAATTTACTCTTTCTTGAAATCTATGTTACTTAAGAATTACTTAACCCTTTCCACTCCAAGAACATCTTTGACACTTGCGTTCTTTCTACCGAACAGCTATTTCTCTTTCTGTTATTTTCCGCATAATTTTTCGTGGCCATATGAGGAAAAAACCTTAATCTGTTTTAGATCTGCAAGAGAACAACCCTTTGTTGTACTCCAAGAACATCTTTGACATTTGCGTTCTTTCTACCGAACAGTTATTCTTCTTTCTGTTATTTTCCGCAGAATTTTTCGTGTTCATTTATGAGGCATACTTCTCTATGAGGCAAAAATCACAATCTGTTTTATATCTGCAAGAGAACAACCCTTTGTACTCCAAGAACATCCAATATGTATATAACAAATGTACATGAAATCTGCATAAACAATTTTAATATGCATTTTTATCAGAAATGTGTAAATAGTACCATAAATACCTTGTAGTTAAAAAAATAATGAAGCATCGATGATATTTAAAATAGTTTGTGAGATATAACTAGTAAATGTAGCAAGTGGCAGAAGATTCTGCTGGTTAAAGACTTTAACGTTGAATACTAAATACGATGCATATATCAATTTATGAATTATGCATTGACATATTCCAAAATTGAGAATCGTAACACACTTACATTTATGTGAAAGGTTGTCAATTAGATTCGCAAAGAAATGAAGAATTGCATTGTTAAATAAAAAATAAAAATGCGAACGTGTGTTGAATTACTTAATCCTTTGCACTCCAAGAACATATTTGACATTTCCGTTCTTTCAACGGAACAGTTATTTCTCTTTCTGTTATTTTCCGTGTTCATATGAGGAAAAAAAGTCTTAATCTGTTTTAATCTGCAAGAGAACAAGTTGAACAAAAAATATCGATGTTGTTTAAACACAAGATCTTGTTGTTCTCGTTTAAGTTAAAGAATAGGTAACAAAAAGAACTGGCCGTTATGTTGTCGCCTGAGAAGAGAAAGCAAGTGCAAGTTTAATATCTTTACATTTATTTATATAAAAAATATTACAATTTAAAATTATATTATTTTTACTGAATTAATGCAATATTACTGAATTAATGCAATATTACTGAATTAATGCAATATTACTGAATTAATGCAATATTACTGAATTAATGCAATATTACTGAATTTACAAGAAAAAGCTGAATATTTTTTGCGTTTTTATAAATAAATAGGATTATTTAATGTGTTAATATAAATAAAGAAAACGAATTTATTTGCTGTACTAATATTAATTAAGATGCTAAGATATTTAAACATCTTAAAGTGGTCAAATTTCCTTTATTTCGTTTGACCATATTATTACTTCCAAATATTTTTTGTTGTTGTTTTTAACGGTAAAAATTTTAATTATATTTTCTGTCAATTATTTATGAGTTATTTTTGCGCAATTTGTATATATCAATGTGCTATGCTTCTAAAAAAGGTATACTATAAAAGCGATTGGAAATTTAAAATACAATGCAAAAAGACAGGATGCATTTGATTGAAATAAACAATCCTATTGTTATGTTATACATCAAGATATTAATATAACAATCAATCAAAATAGCTCATCCAAAGTGAATATACATTTTGTTTTGCCCAGCAAAACTAGAATTCCTTGCATTATCATTTTCATTCTAAACCTAAGCTGAGAATAAAAACAACCTGACCAGGAAGTTTTTGAATACCTGGCTTTACATTATTTTTGAAAGCTTATCCAACGAAAAAGTACACGAAAGAATGGTAGGATAGAACCTCAACCGGAAACGTGCTAAAATATTTAGAAAGTGAACTTACCTGTTTTTGTCTTTCAAAAGGTAAAAGGAGAAATAGTTATACAAAGTCTGAATTGGGATATAAATATCAAGATTAAAAAAAAGGACACTCGTATAATGTTTACAATTCTATACTCGCACTTTTTAGAGCTTTATGATAGAGCTTTTGACCTTCAATTCCAGTTAAAGTTCTTTCAATTGTATTCGTGCGTTTCAAAACTGTATTGAATTGAGAGTATTTTTTTTAATAAATGTTACTGAGTTTAATGTGTTTATTAAACTTGTTTGAATAGGACTTTTATTATTGGATTTGAATTGAATTTCGTTTTTGTTTGAAGATTTTTTTTAAGACTATTTTACGTTCATTGTAATCACTTTTCGTATAACTTTTCAATTCATTCTTAATTACTTATCTTTTTTTTTATAAGTTATGTTATCGTTTTAAGTTTTATTGTTATAAAAACTTTTATTTTCAATTATTTACGTTTTATTTTTAAAAATATTTTGATTATTCTAAAAAAAAAAAAAATGTTTATTATTTTGTTTGATTTTTAACTTGAATTTAATGATTTTTTTAATTTAAAATAACTTCACGAATTTAAAAATATTACGAATGATTGTAATCGTTTTTATTACATTAAGATACAAGAATAGTAAAACTTTCACACAAAATAAGTTTATAATATTTACCATGTTTACCAGCTAAAATAATATATTTGTTTTGAGAATTGAAAAATTTATAATTCAAATACTTTTGTATAGTCTTTCAAAACGCTTTATTGACGCTCCATGTAAAACATGACTTTGTAAATTTGTAAATATTGTAAAATGTTTTTTTCCTAACAATCGCATTCCCAACAATTTCTGAGACACTTTAAAGTGGGTAGAATTCAATTTTGCTTTAATTCCGATAACTTTGGAGACTTTCAAAGAGGGTAGAAAAACACTTTTAAATGAAAATAAGCAACTGTAATTTCTTACATTAACGCATTTTTTTTTTGCTGCGATACATCTTGTTATACATAAACTTCAAATAGGCAATATAGGAGCTACTCAGATTTGGTCTTCCTGAATCGGCATCCCAATCCTATATCTAAGGTCTCCATTGCACGTGCTCCCGCCCTTCAGTGATGTCATCACTGTACTGCCTCGCCCCTATTAACATTTACCTTAGTGATTGCGCATGGCCGCACGATCACTTGGGTAATGTCAACAATACATCGCACGAGTTGTGTTTGCTAAAGGAGAATCGACTATGAATATTTACGATGCAACTTCTTGACAAGCACGAACCAGAGGTCTTACAAACAAGGCAACGGAGGGAAAGCAGAGTGGGAAAGAAATTAGGAGGCATTCATTTCGTTTTCATTTACTGTTGTTTTTAGTACTGTTTGCTATCAGGCAGCTGTGAAAGTTCAGTTATACTGTAAAGAAGATACCGAAGGAGTTTTTAAGGTGTAGCTCATATTTGATTTTATTAAAGTAGCACTGGAGCTTTACATACGAGCGACAATTACCAGCAAACAGAAACGGCATAGAACATTTATTAAAAACATGAATGAAATCTTCATCGAAATCTGCATAAAATCTTCATCAAAATCTGCATAAAATCTTCATCAAAATCTGCGCATAAAACCTTTATCAAAATTTGCATAAAACCTGCATGTTGTTCCAAATATCTTTATAAAATCTGCATGTTTTTTATTAATTTTCTGTCTATAATCTTTAAAAAAACCTGAATTTTCTTTTCAAAAATTTCATTGCTGAATTTTTCAGCATTAAACGTCCATAAAACCTTCAATTTCACAACTTTCATAAAGATTTTAATAGATTCCGATATTTGAATAGATCACCAATTCATCTAAAAGAATATTAGCTTTATTTAAATGTATTTATTATATATTTTAGCTGGGTTTGGGATTTATTTAAAAAAAAGACACTCTAATGCTGTTTAGTAATTTGAACTGGTTTTTTAATTAAGGATTTAATTTGATGAGCATAGCACTAGCGCTACACAAATATGCTAACGACGGTTGTTTAGATAACAGAACAGTGCCTTGTAATTTTCAACCACTATTAGATCAGAACAACACCTGAGCTGGTCCTTCCTTGTTTCAAATTCCATACGTTCCCGGGTCTTTCCTTCAAGATAGGCCCCGAACCGTCGCCAATAGCTCACTGTGCAGCTCTAGTGAAACGTTAATTCACAAAACCAAACCAAGACTAAAGCGAGAACAATTATAACACGACGATACTTCTTGTGCATACTGCAGAAGGTGTACGAGCAATAGGGTACAGGGTACCAAACTAAAGATCACTTACTAATTGCTATAAAATCACTGGTTTTAGTTTTGGTAAATTAACATTGCACTAGAGTTGCACATTGGGCTAGTGGCGACGGATTGCGGCCTATCTCGTAGGTAAGACCCAGGAATGATGCCTCGTATTTTTTAACCATGTTCAGAGGTCGAGGACAACACCTGAGCGGGCACCCCACGCATCCTCAAAAGGCGTCAGGACATTGGACCCTGATCAGATTTATCGTGCACCAGTCCCGTATACACGCCAGTATAATTTGTTGGATGTTTCTGGACGACTTTCTTTTGTATTTTTGTAGCGAAGCTAGCAACCCTCCGATCGCAAGATCACCACTTTTTTACTTTTCTATGTCAAGTCCATTGCACGGATTCGAACCACCAATCCTCTGATTAGTAGCTGAACGCCTTACCAACTGGGGCTCTTATTTGATTGGGGAAATTAATGACGGACTAGAGCTGCACAGTGGGATATTGGAGACGGTTCGGGTCTATCCTCCCACTGAACTCGAACTATAACTTCTGGAAGGCTTAAATCGGTTTCCCCCATGGACGCTGTTGAAGCCATAACTACTTTTTTACTTTTCGTTGTTAAGTCCATCGCACCTGCTCAAACTAGCAATAATCTGATTACCAACTGAACGCCTTTAACTACTGGGCACCTGGAGTTCCTAACAGAATCACAGGAAACCGTTGACGACAAAAAAAAGCGAAATTGTATTTGTTTAAGACAATGGGAAGAACAGAAACCCTACTTATTTTAAGAACAGAAACGGAATGTTTGAAAACAAAGACTTTTCAGTCAGCTACCATACAGAGGGTCTCTAACGTTCTGTCGGGAAATTAACGGGAAATCTGTGTTAACAGGTAGACCACCTAGAAATTTCAGACAAAAAATAAAATCAGAAAAACAACCAGGACACGCTTGAAAAGAATCTACCTGGAAAACTTTTAGAACTTGGTGGGAATTCTGCAGGTAACGCTTCGATAAACACGTTAGATTCATGCGACAGTGACCTTCACTAGACCAGTGTCTGGAACACCATTTTAGCATGTTAAGTTAACAGCAATAAAAATCACATTAGTGGAAGTAAACCTGAATCACTGGCGAATTTTAATTTTGTTCGTTTAGATAGCGTCACTGCAAAAAAAAAGGAGTACCTGAACCTACTTGTTTTTCTTTGAGTACAATTGCATCGCAAATGAGCGATGACATACTCAAATATAAGTAATCGTACTTTCTTAAAAATGAGCAGTGTGCTCTAATATTGCTAATATCAGCTTCTGTTCAAGCCATCTGAACAAGGCGACCTGACAAACTTAAAATATGTGTTCAGAAGATGGTTTTCCACATTATTTGATGAGTTATTACAACTCAATTATCTTACTGCCCATTCTTTTGGCACATCTTTTTAACATTTCTTCTATTTATAACTTCCTCAGGTAGCCTTGGTAGCTTAATGGTTAAGGCTCTGGACAGTGGTGCCTGCAGATCTGGGTTAGATTCTCGGTAATTCGTGGTTGTAATTGTCGATATTTATTGAAAAGGATTTATGAAGGCAGTTTATGTGGACTAGCATCTGCACTTTTTATTCATTTTTACCCATTGTACTCATTTTTGAGTACATGTCTTTTTTTAAATTGAAATTTATGTATTGGGAGACATGATAAGCATCGAATTTGCTCACACATAAGTACTTTTTACTTATTTTTGAGTACTTCTTTTTATTTTAACAGTGATCTAACAAAATAAAAATTGCTGAATTGAAAAGAAAAGAAAGAAAATTGAAAGGAAATAACATGATTAATACATACATTTCATATAAGTAATTATTTAAAGGACACACATAATAATCTTTATGATTTTGTCAAAATTTAAAAAAAAATTGTATAGTTATATTTTGTTTAAGTCAGGGATTTTTTTTATGTTAAATGAATATGCCCTTTACACTCCTTTTATCATCATTGATGTAAATTGTTTTTCAACACGAACTTGTAATAATGCCTATGTTATTTTTGTAATAGCTTTTTTCTTACAAGCTTCGATATTAATATGGGAACAAATAATTTAATTCCACATGTAATTTTTTTATCTGGGATATTTTTTAAACCTTCTAGAAAACCTGGAAAAATTCAGAATTTTTTTTTAATTTATATTTTGAGTGGCAACTCTTTTTTGTTTGTTCTTCCAAAATTAAAAACATCGTTCTTTGTTTAGTCTATTCCCTCAGTAACTGACTAAAAACGATTATTATTTTTAACAATATGGAAAATAACTTAAACGGAAAATAACTGTTCCTTTAAAAGAGCGAAAATGCCAGAAATGCATTCGAATGCAAATTTTTAAAATGTAATGTTTTTTTTAATTACCTGTTAGATTAATGTGGTGTTTATTAATAACGTTAAACTGAAATTTTAGATTTCGAAGATATTTTTGAAATTATTCAAAAGTGCTATCTCAAAATTCCGCTTCAACTAGTAGGACATGAACGGATTTTGCCTGGGAAACTATCTGACTGTCGGGCAGTGGTGTGTGTTTGGTAGGTGTAAAACCTTAACGATGGAAGGCGAAGCATTGTCTTTGGTGAATTATGCGATGTGGGCTTTCGTCATTCGAAGGAATCGCTTTCACCTGAGCTCCAGATCCCTGCTTCACCTGAAGAGGACTTTGAATTGCCTCTTCAAATCACGCGTGAGAATGACCCTATATTGCTCTTAGGAATCGAAACTGCTTTTCCTGATTAGTTTTATTTAAATATCATTTCAAGAATAATGATTTAAAAAAAATAGTATTTCGTATCCCAAATGTAAGGGGATACCGAAACAGAATGAAATGGGAATTGGGAATTTCATGGTAATTGGGAATTTCATGATAATTGAGAATTTCATGAGAATTGGGAATTTCATTGTAATTGGGAATTTAGTGAGAATTAGAAATTTCATGAGAATTAGAAATTTCATGAAAATTGGGAATTTCATTGTAATTGGGAATTTCATTGTTATTGGGAATTTCATTATAATTGGGAATTTCACTGTTATTGTGAATTTCATTGTAGTTGGGAATTTCATTGTAACTGGGAATTTCATGAGAATTGGGAATTTCATGGTAATTGGGAGCTTCGTAGTAATTGGGAACTTCATAGTAATTGGGAATTTCTAAGAATTGGGGATTTCATGGGAATTTTAAATTTTATATATATCCGAAACTTGAAAATTCAGCAATTAGGCCATGAAAACGATTATCTATCTTTAAAGTAATTCAGAAGGCAGCTAATATAGTATAAATGAACCCTCTACTTGCTAAACCAGATAAATAAACTAGATAATATACACTGCGTTTACTGATCAAACATATAAAATTATATCCTATAAATATCATAGTTTTTTTGTTTTATTTAAAGATACACCGTAAAAATATTTGAATGCAGTGTAAAAAGTATTTATTTATTTTTAATACGTCTGCACAAACCACCTATCTTTTGAACTGCAGTTTTATGTCCATACATCTGGACAGTTGATCTACGAGTGTTATGGAGATTATCAATAACCCTGGACAGTGAACTTACTAAAAAGAATTGCTATATATATAATATGTTTGGACAATGGGCCGACTAGGTACACTTATTCTGCCCGATAAGCCTGGAACATTGGACCTACTATATAGACTATTCAATGTGCCTGAGAATTGGACCTTTTAGGAAGAATGGTTATATCCTATTAACTAATGGAAATCGATGTGTTCAAGATGACTAGGAAACGAACCTACTACGAATAATTGTTAGGCTACAGGGAGAGAAGACTTATTAGGGTAAATTTGTTCAACTACTAGGGATAGAAGACTTACTAGGATAAATTTGTTTGCTACTAGGAGAGAAGACTTATTATGCTAAATTTATTCAGCTACTAGGGAGAGAAGACTTACTAGGGAAAATTTGTTTGCTACTAGGAGAGAAGACTTATTAGGGATAATTTGTTTGCTACTAGGAGAGAAGACTTATTAGGGTAAATTTGTTCAGCTACTAGGGATAGAAGAATAGAAGACTTTCTAGGGTAAATTTGTTTGGTTCTAGGAGAGAAAACTTACTAGGGTAAATTTGTTTGGTTCTAGGAGAGAAGACTTACTAGGGTAAATTTGTTTGGTTCTAGGAGAGAAGACTTACTAGGGTAAATTTGTTTGGTTCTAGGAGAGAAGACTTACTAGGGTAAATTTGCTTGCTACTGGGAGAGAAGGGTAAATTTGTTTGCTACTAGGAGAGAAGACTTATTAGGGAAAATTTGTTTGCTACTAGGAGAGAAGACTTATTAGGGATAATTTGTTTGCTACTAGGAGAGAAGACTTATTAGGGTAAATTTGTTCAGCAACTAGGGAGAGAAAACTTACTAGGGTAAATTTGTTTGGTTCTAGGAGAGAAGACTTACTAGGGTAAATTTGTTTGCTACTAGGAGAGAAGACTTATTAGGGAAAATTTGTTTGCTACTAGGAGAGAAGACTTATTAGGGTAAATTTGTTCAGCAACTAGGGAGAGAAAACTTACTAGGGTAAATTTGTTTGCTACTAGGAGAGAAGACTTATTAGGGAAAATTTGTTTGCTACTAGGAGAGAAGACTTATTAGGGATAATTTGTTTGCTACTAGGAGAGAAGACTTATTAGGGATAATTTGTTTGCTACTAGGAGAGAAGACTTATTAGGGTAAATTTGTTCAGCAACTAGGGAGAGAAAACTTACTAGGGTAAATTTGTTTGGTTCTAGGAGAGAAGACTTACTAGGGTAAATTTGTTTGCTACTAGGAGAGAAGACTTATTAGGGAAAATTTGTTTGCTACTAGGAGAGAAGACTTATTAGGGATAATTTGTTTGGTTCTAGGAGAGAAGACTTACTAGGGTAAATTGGTTTGGTTCTAGGAGAGAAGACTTACTAGGGTAAATTTGTTTGGTTCTAGGAGAGAAAACTTACTAGGGTAAATTTGTTTGGTTCTAGGAGAGAAGACTTACTAGGGTAAATTTGTTTGCTACTGGGAGAGAAGGGTAAATTTGTTTGCTACTAGGAGATAAGACTTATTAGGGAAAATTTGTTTGCTACTAGGAGAGAAGACTTATTAGGGATAATTTGTTTGCTACTAGGAGAGAAGACTTATTAGGGTAAATTTGTTCAGCAACTAGGGAGAGAAAACTTACTAGGGTAAATTTGTTTGGTTCTATGAGAGAAGACTTACTAGGGTAAATTTGTTTGCTACTAGGAGAGAAGACTTATTAGGGAAAATTTGTTTGCTACTAGGAGAGAAGACTTATTAGGGATAATTTGTTTGGTTCTAGGAGAGAAGACTTACTAGGGTAAATTTGTTTGGTTCTAGGAGAGAAAACTTACTAGGGTAAATTTGTTTGGTTCTAGGAGAGAAGACTTACTAGGGTAAATTTGTTTGCTACTGGGAGAGAAGACAAAGGCTAGCCGCGCCCGAGGGATAATTGCACTGCAATTCTCGCTCGGCGGTAATCAACTGAGTGACTAAAAAATCACTCTAACTTCACGGCGATTATTTTAATTTCATTCGACCTAAGGCTGTTACATTTCAGATTTCTAAATAGCCAGGTAAAGATAAAAATCGCTGTATTCCAGGGACGCGGAGAGGGAGAATATTATTAAAAAATTGTGAATTGATATGTGTTTATATAAATAAAGTTTATGTCCGTTGGGGAGGAGGAGAAGGTAGTTTAGGACTATATAGCATAACAAGGGATATGACATAGTTCGAAAACTGTCTAAACAATTTATTAATTTAAATATACTAATCGCATTATTTAAATAATGACACTGTGGAATGCTAAGTGTGTTGTTTTTAATTCTGTCAAATCTAATATTCCATATTGAATGTAATAAACATTATATTGTACTGTTCGTTGTTTGAGATTGTGTTTTGTGTTGTTTCAGCGTGACTTTGCCGTTGAGTGCGTGTCTCTCCCTGTCCCCACGCTGGCTGCCCTTGTGCCTTCCTTCTACCCGGGTACGGCGCATTTGATGCAGGAGATGACATCCAAGAAGGTAGGTGAATTATCACCATTAATATTCATTAGGAAACTATACAAAAAAGTTAAAATCTAAAAAAAAGAAAAAACATAAAAGCCTTTTTTGAAAAAGCCTTAAGACCCTAAAAATCTTCTTTAAAAAAAATTAAAACTTAAAAACCCTTAAAAAGTTTTTAAACATTAAAAAAATTAATATCCTTAAAAAAAACTTACGAAGCCAAATATTTAAAATAAACTTAAAAACCCTCAAAAAACTTAAAACGCTAACAATTTAAAACCCTGAAAAAAATTTAAACCCATAAAAAACTTAAATCCCCTTTTAAAAAATTAAAAAATTTAAAAAAAAACTAATACCCTTAAAAAAACTTACATAGCTAAAACATTTTAAATAAATTTAAAAACATTAAAGAAACTTAAAACCCTAACAACTTGAAACCCTTTAAAAAAACTAAAACCCATAAAAAAAATTTAAAACTTAAAACCATTTAAAAAAACTTTAAAAATTACTTGAAAGGTTTTATGTTTATTAATTTTTTCAGGGTTTTTCTTAATTAAATCTAAAAACCATTTAACCCTTAAAAAATTTAAAACCTTTAAAAAACTTAAAATCCTACAAAACCTTTGAACATTTAAAAATACTTACAAACCTAAAATCCTTTTTTTTAAATGATAACTTAAAACCAAAAAAAAAAAAAAAAAAATTACAAACTTAAAACTTTTTAAATAAACTTAAAAATTCTTAAAGTAAACTTAAAAACTCTTATAAACACTTAAAATCCTTTTTTTTTTAAACTTAAAACTCTTAAAACAGCTTAAAACTCTTTTAAGAACTTAAAACTCATAAAAATAACTTAAAACCCTTAAAAAAACTTAAAGCCTTTAAAATGGCTAAAAAATTTATAAAAATTAACTAAAAGAAAACTGTTAATAACTTTTTAAAAACTGAATATGTAACTAAAATGTATTGTAGCGCCGCTAGACATTAAAAGAGATCAAGTAACGATAAAGTAATGAAGTGTCTCTAAATAATTTTGTACTGCGCCCGATTTTGACGATATTATTACTTTTTTCTAAGTTCAGTTATTTAATAACCCCATTTAAATTTTTTTATTTTTAATCAATGAATATGTATGACTATCAATATTCAAAGCACAACAATGTCATTTGATAAAAGTCAATATATTTCACATTTTATTTGACTTTTTTTAGCAGGAAACTTTATTTTGAAAAACGTATTTATCCCAAACAAGTTTAAGTTTATAAATAGGTTGACTAACGAACATTTTGGCGATTTGTTAAGGAGATTTTTTTTCATAATAAAGATTTTAACTAAAAGTAATCAATCTATTACAGATACTTCTAAAAATAAACTCTTTATTTTGAACCTTTTCATTGATCGATTTAAGCAAATGTGCTGTCTTCAATTGAATAACAGTTAAACTAGGGGAAAGAATGAAGCTAAAATACTGAAAACAGATTTTAGAAGAAGTAGGGAAAATGGCAATTTACTAAAAAACGAAATGTTTATCAACAATTACAAAGTGGATTAAATAAATGAAAGCTGTTTTTCCAATCGTAAAAAAAAACTTACATTTGGAACCTTTTTTGAAAATGTAAATTTGGCCAGATGAAAGCAATTTTTTCATTAACTGTATCAAGAAAAGTGTTTACTTTTCATTTTCAAAAATACTTTAAATTTAGTAATTATTAAATCCAATTAAACCGTCCAATTCCCATTTATTGTTTGTATAGAGTTTTACTTTGTATCGTTTCTGTGCGTATTTTTTTCTTTTGTCATTTTGGTTTGAATTTAATTAAGTTTACATTAAAATTAAGGAAATATACGCAAGTAACCTTGGTCACAATGTATTTTTTTGGAATAATATTGCTTTAAGCAGTGATTTCTATAAACATAACGAGAAAATAAAGTAAATTAGACACAAGATTAGGGATGCAAGGTAACGAGTGCATATTTTAGAGACTTTGTTCGTGTTATTTTACACAATGTTATTTTAAATCTCTAACACGCACTATAAGAAATTCTCAGAAAAAATTATTTTCTAAAAGGAAGTTATTTTTTTTTCGTTCTGGAAAAAATTACAGATTTATGAGACATTATGAGAAGTATATTCGTCAAAAATAACAAAATATTCCTTCGTTTGGAAAAAAAATTGTCATATTTGACGATAAATTTAATCAATGCATATTTAACGTAACCATTTTTAACAGTGTAGACTAACAATTATCTCTAGTAAGTCTTCTCTAACTAATAGCTCAGCAATTTTCTTTCTGGGAAGTCCAATTCTTAGGCTCATTTTATATTCTCTGTAGTAAGTCACTGTCCAGGCTTAAAGTCAAAACAAAAATGGGTTTATGAGATTGAGATTTGTAGGATATAATTTAATACGGCTGATCAGTGAAACGCAGTATATTTAAAATAAGTTTTGAAAATCAACATTTTAAGTTTTCCAGGTGCGTTTTATAAATTGAACCATTTTCTCCCCTGAAATAATATAAAGAATGAGATAATATGTTTTTCGTTAAATAGATTTTATTTGGCCAGAGACCTGAAAGTCTTTGTGTCATAAACATGTTTATTGGAGGTTGTCATATATGGGGCGCTAGCACCATCTTTCGATTTAAATAGTAAGTGTTGGAATCGAGAGGTCACATGGTAGTTTCTTTTAGATTTCATCGTAAAAGCGTCACTTCCGGGGAGACGATCCCAACAGAAAGTGTTGGAATCAAGAAATGGTGCTAGGGTTCCTGGGATGTTAGCACCATCTTTCGGTTCCAACACTTTCTGTTGGACTCGTTGGATCGTTAGCACCATCTTACGATTCCAACACTTTCTGTTGGATTCGTTGGATCGTTAGCATCATCTTTCGATTCCAATACTTTCTGTTGGACTCGTTGGATTGTTAGCACCATCTTTTGATTCCAACATTTTCTGTTGGACTCGTTGAATCGTTAGTCCCATCTTTTGATTCCAGCACTTTCTGTTGAACTCGTTGGATCGTTAGCACCATCTTTTGATTCCAACATTTTCTGTTGGACTCGTTGGATCGTTCTCAATCGTGATAGGGATCCCTGGGCAGTTAGTTTCTTCCATTCATATGCTTGAGTTAGGGTATTAAAATATTAATTAATAGTTTAAGAAAACATTTTAGCTTACAATTAACTTCTTATAAATCATATGGGATATAGTTATAGTTGAATACAATAAAAATAGGAACTTTAAGCATTAAAAGAGAAATATTGATACACGTTCCCATTCCCATCAATAAACATTTCCAAACAAACGTGAAAGTCGCCTTATTTTTGATGAATCAACAAAATGCGAAACAATCTATCACAAGATAATCAAGGATCCAAATGCAGGTTTTGAAGTATAATTATAAATATTACGACAACCCTCCAGCTAGCGCATTGTGCGATCCAGCATTGACTTTTTCCGCAAAAAAATGCAAACCAAAAATCATTTACTTATTTTTTTACGTCATGGGAGATAATGCATAAAGAAATGAATGATAATGCATAAAGCAATGTCGAGGTTCATCCCTGCAGAAATAGAGCAAGTCATTATCAATGTTCCTTAATAATCAGCTGCACCTGATGTTTAATTCAAGGATCCGAGTTTCAGGAGTAACATATAGAAGGGTGAAAGGAGTTTCACAATTGAGTTAATGTCGAATTCATCGACTGAGTTAAGGGACTCAGCGCCATTTAATGGATCGGCCACTCCTTTTGTATTAACTGCTTGATTTTGATGACTCTTTAATGGTATGATAGGTTTCCAATCGAACTCACCCGTTTAAGGCCCATTCTAAACGGACGAGTAAAACGCCCGAGTAAAACGCGCGTGAGGTTCTCGGTGATTCGAGAGTGGTAGGATTTCTCGAATCGCCGATAACCTGACGCGCGTTTTACTCGTTGGTGTAAGAATAGGCTTAAGACGCTGGTCGGCAATGAATGATTTCTTTTCATTCGTTTTCCTTCCCTCGGGGTGTTGGTTAGAGTTGGGTTTAGAAAGAATACAAAAAATGCGATATCGTGCAATTCTCCAATGCCTTGCAGCTATTAACTCGATGTTGATTCCATTGCTATACCCTTCCACTTCAACTGTAAGCGGTTTTCTCGGGCAATGCCGCTTAGGTTTGACTTAAAAGTCTATATTTAGTTGAGGTATTTTTTATAACGTGGGGATCACTTCATAAACCCGATACTCCCACTTGGGTTAGAGTAATTACTTTAGCCCGATCGGTGGAATATCAGTGTAGCATGCACAACATCCCGGGATCGATTCCTGTTGACTGCCAAAAACACTTCGCTATATTGGTGACCTGGCCTAAACACAGCTTCTACCACCACATTATTCAAAGCAATTTGATTTTCTTCATCCACGTGATACGCTTCACGGCTGTTCTTCATGCGTTCCCCTGTCGGACTCACTGAGAAGGTGAGACTTCCAAAAGCACTGCGCTATAGTAAAAGTAATACAAAATTGCATACTATGCATTTTTAACAATAGCTAATTAAAAATGTTTTTATAAAATAAATTGAATTGTACAGGGTGGTCACAAATTGTTCGACCATGGTCATTGTTTGGCTGCAAATGATAAACCATTATTATTGCTATACTTTAACTACTTTGTTTGCTACTACTGGATCTAATTGACTTGTTTAAAACATAAGCGAAGTAGTTGAGCAAAAATAATAAGTTGGGCATAATGTATTACTATGACAATACATATACATCCAAACAATGACCCTCCCCAACAATTTCTAGTCACCTTGTATTTTACAGTAGAGCGTTATAAACGTTATATAAAGCGTAATAAACGTTAAAACAACCATCTTTTACTCCAAACGCGAGGGATCGCTATATAAAGCAGTATATACTAATGCCTTTAGGATGGATATATGGATTATAATGTACTATATAACAAATATATATAACAAACAAATATATATATATATATATATATATATATATATATATATATATATATATATATATATATATATATATACAGGGTGCGTTCCATAAGTAATGCGACCAAATTCATAAAAAATCATATATTGGACATATTCGTACAATTAGTTAAAAATCTTCAAAATAGCATCCACCTGCGTCGATACATTTATGGAGGAGGTTTTTTTAGGCCTGGAAGGCATCCTGGAAAGCCTTCTTCGTGAAGTCCTTTAGAGCCGATTTAACATGAGCCTGGATGTTTTCAATTATGTCCCAAAGTTTCCTTTTCAGGGCTCCTTTTAAGCGGGAAAACAAAAGCAAAGTCTAGGGGAGCCAGGTCAGGCTTGTAGGAGGCTGACGAACCAGTGGGGTATGCGTCCTGGCCAGGAAATCGTTGACAACGAAGGAGCTGTGGCTTGGCGCGATATCGTGATAAAGTTTCCATGCGTCCTTGATGTCACTTTGGCAGCGCGCGACCCTCCTATCTAGCCAGGACCCATACCCCACTGGTTTCCCAGCGTCCCTATAGTCCTGACCTGGCTCCCCCAGACTTTTTTTTGTTTCCTCGCTTAAAAGGAGCCCTGAAAGGGAAACATTGAGACACGATTGAAAACATCCAGGCTCATGTTACATCGGCTCTAAAGGACCTCACGGAGAAGGCCTTCCTGGATGCCTTCCAGGCCTGGAAACACCGCCTCCATAAATGTATCGACGCAGGAGGGTACTATTTTGAGGATTTTTAACTAATAGTACGAATATGTCGAATAAATGATTTTTTATGAATTTAGTCGCATTACTTATGGAACGCACCCTGTATATATATATATATATATATATATATATATATATATATATATATATATATATATATATATATATATATAACAATATATAAGCTATATAACAATATATCTACTATAGTATATAACAGTATAATATACTATATAATAACAAAAACTGGTTTTTACCCGTTCCCGTAACATGAAAGTCCTAGAATCGTGCTTTAAAGGTTAAAAAAAAATTTCAAACTGTTGAGAAATACTTTACTAATTATTTGCTATTATCAATTTCACATTAACTAAACAATTAATTTACAAAATATTTCCAAAAACTCATAAACAAAATGCATTCAGACATTAACGAGATAAAACACGCAAGTAACAAATCCGTAATGTATGCACTGTTTTGTACTCTGCTGTGGAACACGATATGTATGCATTGTATGTTAACTGTACGTGTTTGTCATGGGCTTCTGTAAAAATCCAGGGAGTGTTTCGCATACAAATGGCCTATTTTAGCTGACAGTTGACCTCAACGCTGGCAGTAGAAAAGAGATGGTTCAGACTGTTGCACATGCAGGGAGAATCCTTAAATGCAGATTTTCAGTTTAGTTTTAGTTGGCCTTAGTTAAGTTCTTTATTTATTATCATGATATGCCTGATTGCATTAAAACTATTTCGTTACGTTTAATAACAAAAAAAACTTTGGGGTATTACATGGGGTCAAAGTTATATCGCCTAATAATTTGCTACAAAATATTTGCAATATCATGCAAGTATCACAAATATCATATGTCACACATTATTTAATCCGTGTGATATATCTGTGACTTTGTATGGGAAACTCAATGACTGTGAGATTTGTGAGAAAGGGGACGCCTTATTAGATTAAAAATATTGCATATAAAAACAATTAAGTTTCACAAACCGTTTATTATTTATTACCACCATTCAAAAGGTATCTAGTCATTACATGGACTTTATATTACAACCTACTTAGATCTATTTCACGTAATTATCTTAGTATAATACCTTATGTCAAAGTAATTTAACAACATAAAACACTATAACGTCACACATGAGTCAGTGTTGACTGAGTATTTGTCAACATTACATTCTAAACATTTCCAACCTTTTTAAAGAAAATCATTTTCATATATTAAGTTATTCCTTGTTAAAGTCATCTCACAGTGCATTAGGGGTGTTTGAGTTCCGGACGATATTACATGGACATCGCATTTAAACCAATTCCGACATATTTAAGGAAAATCCATTTCATAGTTAAGGCAAAGTAATATCACAACACGTACTATTGCGATTCCACTAATAAATCTCATGGAAGTCAAAGTGTTGACTGAGAGTTTTTGTCGACATTACATGGACATCGCATACTAACTAATTCTGATATATTTAAAGAATGTCCTTTTCATAATTGCGACAAAGTAATATCACAACATATACCATTCCACTAATATACCACATAAAAGTCAAAGTGTTGACTGGGAGTTTTGTCAACATTACATGGACATCGCATTCTAACCAATTCTGACACATTTAAATAAAATCTTTTTCATAATTATGACAAAGTAATAACAAGGTATACCATTGCAATGCCATTAATAAATCTCACAGAAGTCAAAGCGTTATAGGTGGATTTTTGTTGGCATTACATGGACATTATATTCTGAACAGTTCCGACCTATTGAATTTGACGTTTTAGTAATACGACAATGTTTCTAAGAAAGATGTTAAAACTAAAATTTCTTACTTTAGGCTAATATTGTTGCATATATACCAAATATTTATAAATAAGAGCTGTCTCAATGTTTTTTATTTACCATTATTTTTACTACTTATTTCTCAAGTATGTCGTCTCTAAAAATGGACCCCATTGCAGTGCTTTTCCATTTATGCTTTTATATCCTTTACGCTGAACAAACGTCTTTAACGTCATACGTTATTTTCCATTTACCTCCATTTTTGTTTTTCCCCAAAAATCTTTACTGCTCGTAATGGGGGAAAATAATAATCTGTTTTTAAGTTAATGAGAACAAGCTAACAAAGGAACTACTTTTTAAAAAAAAAATAAGAACATGATGTTCTCGTTCATTTGTAAGAACAGGGGAACAAAAGACCAGGTAGTCATTTTGTCATCTGAAAGGAGACAGAGCTCATAGGGTTAATTAAAGCTTAAACCCCTGAAGACATTCTCCCTTAATTTGAGTTGTATCTCACACTACCTTATGGAAGAGCTAAAAAGGTCATCATTAGAATTTTTGTAAACTACACCAAAGCGTGTAGTGATAGCTGCAAGAGCGATAACCTTTCCTTCTCCCTCTAAAATGCAGGCAATAGTTAATAGAGGAAATGCAGTTAATGGTTTTATCAGGTTTGTGGAGATTTTGTTTTCGCCTTGTAAATTTCAATTTACATTTTTAATTTGAAAACACAGCTCTCGCGAACTTGTGAACTCTTAAAGTAGAACTTCTAAATGGTTGTAAGCAAACATTCGCTTAATCTGGGTTAGCATTTCTCTGGTTAGCGCTCAATCTGTTTCCTCAACCGCAATTATTTAGCCCTATAAGAAAGGAGCGAGGCAGTTTTCAATTTAAAATATTAGAGGATGTTATTTTAAATTAAAGTAAGTCGTAATTGCGTTGAGGTAGTTTATAGATTTGATTTAATGATATTTTCATTTTGTGTTTACAGTGAATAAGACACTTGTTTCAATATAGAGTGGAGATTAAAGTAATATCTGATGACTACTGCAATCTGATATTTATTTAACCGTGGATATTTTAAGTACTAATTTATATATGTGCTATTTTTTTATTTTTGCTTCTGAGTGTGTCGCTTTTATACAGTCGTTCACAAGATCTAGTGACATGACTGACATGATGGGAATTTTGAGTTTTCTAATAAATATATTTTTCTCTCTCTCTCTCTTTCTTTCTCACTCTCTTTTCCCGCTCTTTCTCTCTTTGAGCAACATGTTGTACAAAGTTATGTATTTCTATCCATGATTGAAATATTTGGCATTTTAAGACGTAGTAGTAGGTAATGTTTTCTGATAAATAATGGCTTAAGTGGGCGACAAAATTTGGCTTTATACGACACTATGTCAAAATTTGCGATTTTCAGTTTAAAATTGCATTATTATGTGTTTTTCACACTCTTTACAGAGGTATAAGACACTATCTTCTATATGGATTGACAGGGGACATACTATATTTTGAAAAATGCAATGGCATATAAAACTTTAATAAGCTCTCTTACGAAATAGTAAGAATAAACATAGTGAACTATACCTCAGAGATACTGATGTATTTTTGACAAAATTAAGAACGAACAATAAGATCGTGTCTTTTTAAAGTGATACATGAAATCTAAAATGAAATGTCCATATTCCTATTTTGTTATTTTATAAGTATTCAAAAGTATTCCCTAACTTATGAAATATGAAAGTTAAGAATCAAAATAATTTTTTTATCAAATAATTTTTCATTGTTATATATTAACACTGTAAAATCATCGTTATTAACATTGACGAAATACCTTTTTTTTTATTAAAAAAAAAATTATTAAATTAATAATATTATTTAGTATTGACGAACTAAATTCGTTGTAGATGTTTTGTGACGAAAACGTTTCATGCAATTTCATTAAATCCATAATGACGCCCAACATTGTAAATGGTGTTATACTGCTCTAGCACACAATGGATGTGGGTTTGAATCATGGCTAAGACATCAATGTAAAATGTCATATAATTGGATAAAAGTCTGTTTGCCCAGTAAAAAAAGTCAACATATAACCTTCATCAAATTTTTGTTAAATTGAAGGTTTTATGCAGGAAAACTGCAGCTTTTTTGAAGATCTATGAAATTCAAGGTTTCTGTTTTAATATCCTTCATAAAAAAAAGCTTAAAAAAAACCTTTAATTTTAATCATGAAGGCAAAATGCAAGTATTTTAAAGGTTCTGTGCAGGAAAATTAAAAAATTTAAAAAAAACTGCAGTTTTTATGTTTTAATATCCTTTATAATACCTTCAAAAAAATTCAATTTGACAGTTTTTATGAAGGTTTTATGCTTGGTTGCATTTTGTTAATAAAGTTATAAAGTTATTATTAACCTTTACCCAAATTTCACCAAATTTGAATAACCATTGTAAGAGTGAACTAGAGCCATAAATTTGTGAACAATAAATATACAATTTAAAAAACAAATAAAACTTTTGTCCATGTCACAGGTTTTTCATACAGAAAAGTCTAATACCACATGCATTTTCTTAAGACGATAAAAGACAATCACCTTTTAAAAAAATACACATTTAAAATATTAAATTGACAACTAATTTCAATTCCTTATAATTAAAATATTCTATTAAATTTTTCATCTACAAAAACTTATTTAGAAATCTCCCAAACACACTCCCACCCCTACTGTCTAACAGCCATTCTGAATGCATTCTGTACGCTGTGTTGTCTTTCGAAACGCCCGTTAACCGTGAGATTCAATGTCTTTGATGAATGATGTGTCGGCAACGCCAAAGTTGCGCTCCTGTATCTTGGGACATTAATAAGGCGTGCTTTCGACTCCCCCAGTGCCATCCCCGTCTACAGCAACTGACAGGTTGCGCCAAATGACGCTTCTAATTGCACTGGGTTGATGCTTTTGGTGCGGATCGCCAACTGGTGTTACGCCAACTTTTTTTCTCTTGGGGATTTGTGAAAGTTGATTGGCGGTGATTAGTTATCGTTGGGAAAGTCTAGTTCGGTTGTTCCTAACCGGGCACGGACCACTGTGATGAAACTTGGATAAGACGCGGGCCCACCACTTTCTAATAACACGTCATAAAATATAAGTACTAAATATAATTTATATACTAAAGACAGCTGTGTTAAATGAAGTATTTAGTTTGTAAATAAAATTTATCAGTTAAAAAAGTACATTTTTAAGATTCTTTATTTGTGAAATCTATATATGTGATAAATTTTCCTTAAATTACCATATTTAAAATTTCCTTAATCAGTCATCCCTTTTTAATCCTTATTATTTCATTGCGTCATAATAATCATTCCTCTTGTCTAAAAAAAAATATTTTTACCATTCCACATAGCTTCTCTATCAGATTCGTATTTCTTTACTTTTAATGCAATAGAGTTACAATCAATTTTCGCTGACGACTTCAATTCCAAGCTTAATTATAACAACCTTCTACATGTATACTTTAGCATAAGTTTCACACAAGAACAATTTAGGGCGGGGGGGGGGGGGTTAGTCCCTCTACATGAAATATCTCTAGATCAAACCATTTCGGACCAATTAGCTGATTTCTCTTATTCAATCTGATTAATAATAATCCCTAAAAGTCCCTGTCTATATAAATAAAAAGTTCCTGCGTGTGGACACACTCTATCATTCAAGATGTAATCCTGATCCTGTAATATGTCGTGCTCTGCAAGGAATAAATTTAGTGAACCTAACTTATTCGCCCTTATTCCTATTCGTTTCCGAACTTATCCCCTCTAAAAATCATGACGACTGCCCTCTAACTATTAAAATAATAGATAGATAGATAGATATTATAGACTAGATATTATAGACTAGATATTATAGACTAGATATTATAGACTAGATATTATAGACTAGATATTATAGACTAGATATTATAGACTAGATATTATAGACTAGATATTATAGAATAGATATTATAGAATAGATATTATAGGATAGATAGATAGATACACTGTTAAAAATTTAGTGCGACCTTGCACCAAAATTTGGTACCCGTTTAGCTGCAACCAACGTCTGGTGCTTAGTTCTACCATTTTATGGTGCTACCATGGATACCATTTAATGGTGAAACGTTGAACCAAAAGTCGGGTTTTTGTTAATCCATTTTATGGTGAAACTAAGCACCAAGACTCGGTATTTTCGCTACACCATTTTGGTGAAACGTTGAACCAAAATTCGGGTTTTTGTTAATCCATTTTATGGTGAAACGTTGAACCAAAATTCAGGTTTTTGTTAATCCATTTTATGGTGAAACTAAGCACCAAAGTTTGGTTGCAGCTAAATGGGTACCAGATTTTGGTGAAACGTTGCACCATAATTCGTATTTTCGTTATACCCCTTTTAAAATTTTTATTAGATCAAATTTTCTTATAAATTTAGAACTATATTTACAATTCTGTATATTTCAACAATTTCACAAAATAATTTGAAATTACTGTGCAATTATTTAAATAGTATATTCAAAGGAAATTTTTCCATTATTAAGGAATACATTGCTTACTTATATGTTTTTTTTAATTTAATGTCAGATAAACCTCAATAAATTGTGCTAATTTAATTAGTATATATACTCAAAATTAAATAAAAACTTTACATTATAGATGGAAATAATAGTAAATCATTTTTATTTATTACTAATATAATTTATTTTATTTTTATTGCCAATTACAAAAAAAAAAAAAAAACATGTACAGTACATAATATATTTCCTAGAGAAAACAATATAGTTAATTGAATTCAGTTTCTGGTTTGCCAAACTTGGATTTAAAATCCAGTGGAATAGCAAATTTTTCTCCCGTCCAACCCTTATGACTTAAAGTTATACAATAAAGAAAAAAAAATTAAAAATATAATATTTTATAAATATATTTTTTATACAATTTATTTTAATATTACTAGGCCTATTTGTACAAACATTTAAGATTGAAATTACTTTAATACCCAATCGAGCATATTATTGGGGAAAGAATAGAAGCTGAGTTCACCCTTCAATTTCAGTAAGCAATTGTTTTTCCTAGCTTTTTCAACAGTTTTTATAAATATTTTCATTATAAATACTGTTGAGATAGCCAGACAACTTATAACCGTAAAATCTAAACTTCTAGAAATCAATCCTAAATTAAATGCAATCAAAGACAAATAAACAAATAATAATAATGTAGTTAAACTCATTTACTCATATTAGCAAATGTACTCACTTTTTAAGGAGATATTAAAAAAATCTAATTTTTCTATAGCATTTACACAATATATTGTGTGAATGCTATATGCCAGCCACACTGATGGAATTTATTTCAAGAGCATCAGTATCCTATCTCCGGCTTGAACACTTTTGGGCGCACATTTTGTAAGGAACATTTGCATACAAAGTTATTTTGCATACATGAAAGTTTTTCACACAATCTTGAAGCTTCCGCACACTGTTGAATATACAGAATATTAAGAAATTGCATAAGCAGATCAATGCACATTTTATCCTACAATCTTCATGTTCGGAGAATTCACACACAATGGCAGAGGGGTGGAGTAGGAATTAGTGCCATAGTTACGAAGCACATAACAGGATTTTAGGGAGTTTGTATATGTTGCTACAAATGCTGAAGTATTTTCTATTCTAACAATGAGGAAAATTTGAAAACTTGGGTTTGTAAGGAACATTTGCATACATGAAAGTTTTCCACACATTCTTGAAGCTTCCGCACACTGTTGTATATCCAGATTTGGCCGAAAGGCCATTTTGCGTCACTTCATTAATGCAATCGTCATTCGTCTTGTCACTACGTTAATGCAAGTTCCATAAATGTATTAAACATTGACACTCAGCATCTTGGATAAATATTCTGCCAGGTAAGAGAATTCCAATTCAGGAAATCAAGCAGTAGCTGCCAGTTTTCCCTCAGGATTCAAGTTAAGTTGTTGTAAAGTGCGTCTCTTAGAAAAAGGTTGACTGAGGCTGTTACAAACATTATGTTACAAACATTACCTCAGACACCTTTACGTTAGAGCCACACAATGTCGGTTCAATCATGATCTTTAAAATAGAAAAAAAGTAAATTGCTATTAAAAGACTTCAGTAACAATGACATAGAAAAGAGCTACATTATTAACTTATATTACAAAAATTTTAGTGTGAGAGTAACATCTAACTTTGTTTTAACCTTTAAAATGTGGGTGTTTGGTTTTAACATGGGATTCTGGTTGAAATATCAACCACCCATCCTGTAAACGTTAAAAGACAAATTATTGGCTAACGTTTTATTAGGCTTTACGGCTACTCTTGTTTATAAACGAAACACAATTAAGTGTTTTTCAGTGATTTATTAATTTATGAAATAGCCAATTCTTTTTACCCGATTCTGAATCATTAATAATAGTATAAAATGTTGTAAAAATAAACATTAAGTTTTATTTAGCAAATACATAAAGGTAAAGAATATATATATTCTTTTATATTATATAAATATATAAAGTATATATTATATTTACATATGTATATATACATATGTAAAAAAAAAGGGATAACCATAGAATAGATTGATTGTGCAAATGCGTTAAAGATTTACAATAAAAATTTTATTGGTTTGTTGCACTAACATCCCACTAGACTTCAAAATTAGCTATTGGCGATGGTTTGAAAATTATCTCGAAAGGAAAAATAAGGGACGCTTCTCTATAATTTGTAACCATGGTCAGATAACATCACAAAGACAACTTCCGAGCTGGCACCTCAGTCTCCAAGTTTTCATACCATAGCCAACATGAGCACACTCGCACTTGTACCATGATAAATTTAACGTACAACAGCCAACAACAGGATGTTTGGCAAAAACAAAAAATAAACATACAACCCTTTTGATTATGGGCTCGGAACTCTTTCAACAAGAATAATGTATTTTGTAATAGATATTTGACAATACAATTATTTTACAAACTAAAAATTAGTATTGTCACTTATGAAGGTTAAAATGTACTGTACGGTCCCTTAGCTTTTAACAGTTACCATTTTCGACAACCCTTCAGGGGGGAAATGGAGTTCTTATGTTGGAAACAAAACCGTTTTTTGTTGCCAAGAACGTTGTAGCGTTGCGAATATAGCTTTTGGTAAATTCTTAAAACACGGTGCCCCTCGGCCCAATATTCAAAATTCGATGTTATACTACACTAACATGTTAATTCGATGTTATAATACACTAACATGTTATTGGCGACAAAACCCTTTTTTTTTGCCAATTAAAGAACTCTATTTTCCTCTAGGCAAGATTGCCAAAATGAAAATGTTATTGTTTATATATTATCGCCAAATATTACATTTGGCGGGGGCATCGTGTTCTAGGAACCAACCTAGCCTTTTCAAAAATCCCACCACATCCAAGGTGGCTGTACAATACATTTTAACTAGATGGATTTATTTTACTGAAGTAATGAGTACACTGAAATGAATAGCAGCTTAAATAAAACAAAGTATGTTGGTAGTCAGCAAAATTATCTACATTTCAAACATTGCATTAAAGTTAAATTTTTTCCCTAATGTTTTACATGTTTTGGCAAAGTGTTTCTTTATACTTAAATTTAAACAATCCATTTATTGTATATTATGCGGACTCAACTGAAATTTAATACTAGAATACAAACCATACGTAAATTTTACGTACTTTCCCATTGACTTTACATAGTAAACAAACAAGTTTAGTATTGTAAAGGTTAAAAAAATGCTAAGTGTTTGACCACATATTGTTCGTTTAATTAAAAAAATATATTACTCACGATTTAAAACATAGATATATATTTTTTTTATAAAGCTGTAAAATTTTCAATCAATGTTTTTCATTGGTTAAAATTCAGAATTGGGATCTTGAAAAGCAGCAGAATACAACGGCCGTAGTTGACAACGAATTTATACTAATCTGTTTATATTTGAACTTTATATGAGTAAAAACACTTAAACATCATAAAACAAACATTTAATTACAATAACCATGAAATAAAACATTTAACTTACTTTGATATTCGATTAACATAGTCCGATACGTTAACATTAATAAGAAGGGGATTTCCCGGTTCGTCGAGCCGGTTCGTAGATTCAGCGAAGTTTCGGTTGCAGTTATTGCAACTTTCTGGTGAAAGCTGGCACCATTCTCGATAAAAAAAATTTTGGTTCAACCTAGCTTGCACCATGATATGGTGCAACAAGTTGAAAACTTACATTTTGCACCAAGTTATGGTACAACGTTGAACTGAAATTTTTAACAGTGTATAGATAGATATAGATATAGATAGAGGTATAGATATATATAGATAGAGGTATAGATATATATAGATAGAGGTATAGATATATATATAGATAGAGGTATAGATATATATAGATAGAGGTATAGATATATATAGATAGAGGTATAGATATATATAGATAGAGGTATAGATACATATAGAGGTATAGATATATATAGATAGAGGTATAGATATATATAGAGGTATAGATATATATAGATAGAGGTATAGATATATATAGGTAGAGGTATAGATATATATAGATAGAGGTATAGATATATATAGGTAGAGGTATAGATATATATAGATAGAGGTATAGATATATATAGGTAGAGGTATAGATATATATAGATAGAGGTATAGATATAGATATAGATAGATAGAGGTATAGAGATAGTTATATAAATATAGGTATAGAGATAGTTAGATGGATATAGGTATATAGATAGTTAGATAGATATAGGTATAGAGATAGAGTTAGATATATATAGGTATAGACATAGTGAGATATATATAGGTATAGAGATAGTTAGATAGATATAGGTATAGAGATAGTTAGATAGATATAGGTATAGAGATAGTTAGATAGATATAGGTATAGAGATAGTTAGATAGATATAGGTATAGAGATAGTTAGATAGATGGTGTTTGTAGGTTTGTTTTATGTACAAATCTACAGTTTTATTCCGAGCTCCATAAAATTTTTCACATTTGAACTTCAAAACAAGAGGAAGGTATCTGTCTACATGAGATTTCAAAAAACCTCCCCATCCCCCTTCCCACCCCTTAAATCAGAAATGACTTCTTACTAAAACCGCCAGTGGTGCCAATATGAAGAAATCGGCCAACACGCTGCGTAAAGCCCGAGCAACGCCTAGTACTTCAGCTAGTGTCAATATAAAGAAAATATCAAGTTTTCTAAGTAGGAAAGCTCCAACATTGCTCAGAATGATAAACTTTATTATTACAAAGATGTGTGGGAATTTAGTATCAATAAACTTTAATTACAATTCACACTGCAGTATACATTTACTCTAGCTGTAAATTGTAGGTAATGAAAAACCTGCATTGAAACATTGTTTATGTTTATGATACGTTATGAAGTAAGCATGTTTCGTGCATAATGAGATATAACGGTTAAGTGTCTTGTATAAAGATGAATGAAACTGCGTTTATTTCATAGTGAATGGATAAAACTCATAACGTAAAATTTATAGCCTGCTTACGACTGTGTTTGAATATCCTCACGTCTATTCGTCGTGTTTGAGAGTTAAATTCTAGATCATATATATTTTTTTAATATTTTATGTCTCACGGCGATGAACAATTTTGTAAAGAAAATTGTCTCTAAAGGGGATTTAGATTCACGTTTTACTTGAAAGGCATTTATTTATCAGCTATTGAAAACAATTCAAAATCATTAATAAGAACTTAATAAATCAAGACTTAATTGATATTTTTATTGACTGGAGCAATTCTCTGGATTTAAATTCAATTACGGGGGAAATTATTTGCTTATACGAATTAACCTACTAAAACGATTTCATATCGTTAATTAAAAGATAAAAGGGTTTGTATTTTATGTTGGTATTTCTTTTACCACATTTGTATTTTTTTTTTAATTTTATACATTAATGTTTTTGAAGAATTAGGTAAAATTATATATCCTATTTGTTTTAAATTATTATTGCTATTTTATTATTTTTTCAAAATTTTATTATTGTTTCAAAATTTTATTATTGTTTCATTGTAAATTGTAGTAATATTATGCTCTATGGCCCGGATGTTCTCAACCTGTTATACGTGTACCCCAGGGGGTACGTGGCGGTCAGAGTAGGGGTACGCGAAAAAAATATTAATAATGGCGGTAAACACTTAAAATAAAAAATTAATGTAATAAGTAAAACATAAAATAAGTCTATAAGTGTCATCAATTTGAGTCGTTTGTTAATTTACCAGCTAACAAAATAATTTTATTGTTTAGCCTAACAAAAACAAACTTTTTGGCTGATGGATGAAAATTGCTATGAGACAAAGGGGCAATAATAAATGAAAAGTTTTATCAAGGGGTACGCGAGAGAAAAAAAGATTGAGAACCACTTCTCTACGCCATAAATACTTTTGCATAGGAAAAAACAATATATAACTTATCAAATAATATTTTTCGATAATTTTGTTTTAGAAAAATTATCGAAAAATATTATTTGATAAGTTTAGCAAAGTGTCTGAGTATTTTTTTTTTAATTTAAATACATCTTGTCTGTGATTCAATGATTATCACATTGGATTGTTATTTAAAGAAAATTTTCGATTCGCAATTGATATTTTTTTAATAAATCTTAAATTTACGAATATTCTATTGAACGCATACGTGTGGGTCTGCTAATATATATAACATTTTATATCCCACCTGACTACTAACTATTTGCCTAAAAATTAATAATTTGTATGGTTACGATGAAATCTCATTCATAGTGTATAAATATCCCAAAACAAGCGCAAAATTACTAGTCAGAATTATATTTTAATCGGTTAATACTATAAGGTGCTCTGTCCTCCTAATCATATTTTCGGAAAATTAAAAAATATATATATTGTATACTTATAGATTTTTAAATATCAAAATGTTTTTTATATACAAACTGTCTTGTTAAAATGGATGACGTTAATGATAAGACGTACAATGTTCTTCCGGGAGAACGGAGAGTACTTTCATTAGGATTCCATCTTTATAAATACAAATACAAATAATGTCGACCAACTACAGGCTCTAGGCCCAGCAAGGTTGGTCCTGTCAATCCATCATCCTCACGACTCTCCAATACCGATCCAATTTGTTTTTTAACCCCCCCCCCCCCCCCCTGAAGAATTAACAACATACTCAGGCAAACCATTCCATTTGTCAATAACCCTATTAAAAAAATAATGCTTTCTAACATCCCGATTAAGCTGTGACTTGTATAATTTGAATCCATGACCTCAAGTCACATTGGCAATATTAAATTCCAATCCGCCACATCACCCAATTTGATAAATTTGAATAACTTAATAAGATCCCCTCTAATCCTTCTCTCCTCGAGTGTATACATATTTAGAGTTCTAAGCCTTTTTTCATAATTCATTCCTGAAGTACCCTGAATCATTTTTGTAGCTCTATGTTGAACCCGTTCTAATAAATCAATATCCTTTTTAAGACATGGTGACCAGAATTGTACTGCATACTCTAGATGGGGCCTAGCCAAACTCCTATATAGTGGCAAAATTAGATAGAGATTTTTCCTTTCCTCTGTCAGAACGGCTGGTACAATCACCAGAAAATATAGAAAGTTCTGAGTTGACGCAAAAAAAAAGTTTAAAAATTCAAACTGTAAATGTACAAAAGTGGAACTTCGGGCTGTACCTTCTATGCTCGTTCGATAGACAATTATGTGTATAGATACAAAGAATAAAAAAAATCAAAATAATAGACTTTATATTTAACGAAGTTCTCTAATAGTCAATTTAAATTATATGTAGCCGCATCAAAAATTTGTAGTTGATAAAATCGGTTATTTTTTTTTAATCTGAAAACTCATTCATAAATTTGTGTGGCTGCTAAGGGCGGTACTGGTCCGATTCACTATTTTCACTTTCTACATAAACAGTTAACATCGAAGTCCCATTACAAACATTCTTCGGTAAATCCCATCATTCTAACCCCTAAATAGGTAGAGTCCGATGACAACAACCAAAATTACAAACTAGCTCTTACATAAACCATGTCATTATTAAATGATCCATTCATTGAGCCATCCCAAATCCGAGACTGTATCTTAAACGGCAAATAGAATCCGATGCTGCTGCAAGATAATATCCATTTGACAAGAGGTCGTTTTCCAGTTCCAGGTAGAGTTCTTTCCGCCTTCAGCTGATCTTTGCCAGAACTTGAAGCCGATCTTTGTTAAGCTGATGGGTGTGGTCGGTTGTCAGAGACAACACATCCTTGGCCCCCGACCTTGTGCAGAACGGTCTTCAAGTGTGCTTTTTATTGTCTTCAGGTGCCTACTCGTTTCACAATCGTTTCCTTTTGGAAAGACCATGTTACGAGCCGACTTAAGTGCGTCGCCTCTAAGACAATCTGCCTTTGTTTTACCCAGTTTTATGCATCATCTTCTGTTTTGATAGGACCATGGAACGGAACGTGGGGAGTGGTAGATGTCTTTCATCTGCTTCGCTCGGCTAATTAAGTTCTTTTATAAGTTAGCTATTCATGTGGTAACATCTTAACGCCGGTATTACGAATTCCAATTAGAAAAATTAATTTTATTTTTTTTAAAAATTGCCAATTTAAATTTACTAATATTTCATCCATGTTAAAAAAAATTAATCTAATTTTTTTAATTAATAATATTTTTTTAACACGTTCAGTGCGGACTTAATAGATCTATCGAGTCCGCATTTAATACGTTCATGCGGACGGTTAAATCCGTATTTATCCACAAGTGCGGCAAGGGGTCAATTAGCCATGCGATAGTTATCACATGGGCGTAAGTAGTTAGTTTTAGTTAAGTTAAGTTAGCGTAGTTTATTTTGCTCCATTAGTTAGCAGCCTTCAAAAGAATAAATAAATGCTGATTCTCAATTTTAAATTTAACTTAATTTTAAGTTCATGATACAATTTTAAGTTCATGATACAATTTTAAGTTCATGATACAATTTTAAGTTCATAAAAAGAATTTCAGTTTAACATGTATTCAATTGTGTATTCACAAACTTCTTTGTCTTGTGCAGGCCGAATGCCCTCCAATTCAGATGGAACCCGTGGACTTGTCGGTGAACAAGAAGTCTAGCAATCCGAGCTCGCCACGACACTCGCCTTCTTCGTCGTCTTCCTCCTCTTCCACCTCCTGCGTGGATCTCCGCCTCCATAGACACCTATTGCCGCCAGGAGACGGTAAGTCAATTTGGATCATAGAAGTGGTAGAAACATAGAATTGGTAGAAAAAATGGCTTTCTCTAGCATTTCCAATATTATTTTCCTCAGAGACAGTGTGAACCGTTTAGTTTCAAAACCAGATGGATTCATTTTTTCAATTTTTAGTTTTCCTACAGATCTATCGGTATGCAAAATCATAACATTCCAAAGCAGCTGGATGCTATTCATTTTGTAATGTGAAAGTAGCGGATGATTGCAAAACCAGATAAGTAAGGAAATCAATTTCAAAACCAGATAAAAAAAAAATTAAGATGCGAGTAGGCTACTGCGCACCGATCGCAACGCAGTAGTCGATGTTCACCCCTCCAGTCTAATTTTGATTGAAATTTATGAATAAGTTGTTAGATTTTGAAAATCCAATCGGATTTTTTTATCAACTACAATGATTTAACGCGACCGCTTTGTTGCAAAACGAAATAGAGACAGATTTTTTTTTCTCTCACTCAGTGATAGTTATACAGAGGGAGTGCTAAAATTTGATTAAGACCTGTATCTATTTAATACCAATTTGTTGTAAAATATATATATTAAATTATTCCATAAATAGTGCGATTATTATTTTTTGTATCTATTGAAAAATTCGTCAAAATGGATCTATCTTGTTTTGAAACTAGACAACTTATATTTAGACGGCTCTTGTTAGTATTTTCGCTCGTTTTCTTCTGGTTGTAATTTTTCATGAATAATTTCAACATGAGTTTTACTCAGCTCAATTAAAAAATCATCTAAAAAACTTTATCGCATAAATCTTTTATCGGGTAATTTAGGAATACTTACTGGTATCTCCAATTAGTGAAAAATACCTTTTGCACGTAAATTTCGATATTTTAACTTAAAAACAATACTGTAATTTATCTTACATTCAGAATAAAAAGTCTTAGGAATTTGGATTGTGTAATCGTTACTATATTAAATGATAATCACTTAATATTTTCAAAATAAGGTATATTAGTTTTGTATTGATTTTTAAATGCAAATTTCAAAATTATCGCATATGCCAAAAAAGGAATTATTTCGACTAGTTTAACTGAAAATGCATATAGATAATCCATACTCTACAAATACTCTATATATTTTTTTCAAACCAGTTGTAGATCTTAAGAATTTCTTCCTAGTTTTTAAATATTGTAAAGGCGTTTTAGATAAGCAATCCATCACACTCTTATTAATTAAATAATTAACAGTTTGTAATTATATTTCAATTATTAAATTGTCTTGTCTCCTAACTATAATAATTCCTTATTCTGAAAAACTTAATAAAATAATAACAAATAAATTTGCAACTTCCTAATCACCATATGCAACAAACGTACACACTGTTAAAAATCCTTAAATTCCTGTTAATTTTTCAATAAAATCAGTCACTTTCTTTAATTATATTTCGACGATTAAATTATCTCATCTTCCGACTAAGAATCCCTTGTCCCTAACCCATTAAACACAATAATGAATGTCTTTGTCTAATCTTTTGCGCATCCTAATCTCCATGCACAGTGAAAGTTGTGTGAAAAGCTCTTCTTTCTACAGGAAGAATGAGTTCGTTGAAGTTGTTCCAGTTGCAATGATTAACACCGCAGGGGCATTTGCAGTTCTTTGTCGGGCCATTTGTAATGGTTGTTTGAATGAGATCTTCGTTTGCGCCTTTTTGATTGGGTTGTTTTCTTGGTACCTGTTTGACAAGATCCTTTATTGTTGGGTTGATTTAGCTAAGGATTTTCGGCAGCTACTTGGAATGCTGTGAAAGTGACAAATAGTTACTTCGTATAAAGGACCTTTCTTTAAAGGTTGGGCCATTCGCTAGCTTTTGCTTTTGATTTGTTAAGTTAAAGAAAATTGCTTAACTTGTATCAAAATACTGTGAATGAAAAAGGTTATGTAATTACCATAGGAAAAATTTGAATGTTCAATAGTTGCTTTATATTAATAGTTGCTACAAAGTTTTTTGAGAAGTTTAGTTTTTATACACTGTTTCATTTTGGCAACGAAAATTCGAAAATTGTTACGACGATCGTATCGTGAATGTAATTTAAGAGGAAAATAATTATACAGTTTTAAAATTTATCATTAATGGCATAAAATTTACCAAGAAATTTGCATATTCTGACCTTGCAAACAGAAAATACACACCTACGAAAGAAAACGAAAAACATTGGACTTGGAGTTGAAATGTCAAATTTCCGATCCAAATGTACGGGGTTTTTATATTCCCTCCGCGGTTTGAGAGGGATATAGTTAACTATGATAAATACAGTAAAAAAGTTACATAAGGTTTCCCTTCAAATGTTTCATTATAGAATTCGCTAGATGGCAGCAAGATCCCATCCGCATAATCGAATATCCGGATAATTGGATAATTCACAAAAGAAAGGTTATTTCTTAGTAAAGAAACGAACTTTGCTTTAGTATTCAATGTAATTAAATGACTATTAAAAACAGTTAAATGATTTTTAAAATGTGGGTTTTGCTCTGATTTCTTTTTCCTCTCAAAGGGGTCCGGATAATTGGCGATCCGCTTTGTTTGATCCGGATAACTGAAGTTCGAATAATTGGAGTTATTCTGTACTCGGTAAAAGCACAAAGTAGTGAATAGAAGGGATTTAACAGAATATGCGGGGAATGATCATATATCGAACATCGATCGTACTTGTTGAAACTTGAAATAAATACAGCAAGAACTTAATTTTAAAATTGATGTAGTATGCCGGGTCACCAATGACGCACCTATTGAAAACCAGTAAAGCTTATACAACATTTAAAGTGATTCTCTATACTAGCAAATGGATTTTTTGCCATATTCGTCATAGTTTTTTAACTATAGCCTTTCCAAGCCCCGAAAGGTATTATGAAACGCCTTGTAAATGTGGCTAGGTTTTACCCCAACTTAAAGGTGGCTTACCACCTAACACGGAAACTAGTGTTTTTAACATAAATGATTGGCTTGATAGTTAATTTAAACACCGCAATCTGTGATTTCTGAAAAGACCAAGTCCTGTGGACCCCTGAACTTTATTGTCCATTTTCTCAAAACTTGATGTTTGTGATATACCATCTTCGCCACTCATCCCTTCAGTCGTGAAATTGCCAACTTGATAACTGCCGCCCTTTTCCAATGGGGAAGTGTAAAGTGTCACGATCAGGTAGTGTGTTCGTTCAGCCATGAAAGAGGAAAGTGTCCCAAGGACAAACTTATTTGTCGACACTCATCCCGGAACTCGGCAATCACACTGCTGGCCATCTGCAAGATTTCCCCTTCTCAGATTTGGAAAGTGAGACAATGAGAGGCGGCAATCTTGGAAATTGGAATTAAACATCAGAGGTCTAATAACTAGTGCTAATTTTTAATATGCAGGGTGTTTCGGAATTATATTTACAACTTTGACACGCAATAAAACCTAAAATAAATAAGATAGAAAAATTATGTTGCTTGTACATGTAAAAGAAACACATGATGTTTTATTAGTACGCAGTTTTTTTCCTAAAACCATTAAAGAATCATTGAACACAGTGAGATTTCTCCTGAGTATGGGCATATGGAAAGCAAGGGCGGATCCAGAGATTATTGTTAGGGGGGTAATACAGTATATTGTTATCATGAACATCAAATTTGACCCCCTTAGTTTGGAATTTTTCATTGCCTAAGGTGACTTTTGAAATTATAATCTTAGATGTTAGGGGAGGTAATTTCCCCTTTACCCCCCACCTGGATCCGCGCTTGATGGAAAGTATCTTGACAACTTTGACGTGCAATAAAACTTAAAGGAAATAAGATAGATAAGTTAAGTTGCTAGTACATGTAAAATCAACAAGCAACACAACTTAACTATCTTATTTATTTTAGGTTTTATTGCGTGTCAAAGTTGTAAAGATAATTCTTGAACACCCTGTACACCAATTAATGTAATTATAGTCAGTTATAAAAAGGTGGTTTAAATGTCATGATGATGTAACTGTCTTTAGTTTACCTAAGTTACTATTGAAATAATCTCCTCATATAGAAATATGCGTAAAGTTATAAAACTGACAATTGCGTGTTTGTACAAAAAAAAAAAAAAAAAAAAAAAAAACGTAATTTACTTTTTTTTATTCTCCAATAAATGTCTTTAAAAAAACTCTTTTCATTAATCTGCAATATCGAAATCTGTGATATTTTAGCAAAGCATGTATTTTTTTAAATGTTTTTAAAAGTATAACTCACAAACACACTTTAAATTAAATTGAGGAAAATATTGTATTTCAATGTTACTCATATTTCAATGACGTCGATTTTCCCCATAAATATTCGATAAAATAATTCGTGAATATCGTCCTAAAATCTTTTTAAAGTTTGTAAATAAAAGACTTGTTCAGAAAATATGGTATCAATAGTGAACATAAACAAACATATTTATATCTTCAATGCTCAGATCGATATAAACATTGCACAACTAAGTAAAGTTTTCACGCTATTTAAAAACTTACAAACACCAACATGTCAAAAACTTGACAAACTCCCTTTGTTTGTTGCTTATAAGTTACGATTTACGTTTTGTAATATCTCAAACACCAAACAATTTAACAACAAACTTAGGTCACTAGGTCAGATTTTTAAATATTTTTTATGTGCCTTCGTAGTGCTAAGTAAACTGTTGCCAGGGAAGATTCACTAAGTCTTTAGCATAAATAAAACATTTTAGATATTTAAATTAACACAGCCTGCAATTACTCCGACTAAAAAAACCTAATATCTCAAACCAGTCGCTAATGACTTATTCAGTTTTCTACCGAAAACTTGGTAAAAAACTCAATTAAGTCATTAGCGGCTGTTGTGATATATTAGGGTTTTTCTTTATTAGGGTTTTTCTTTAGACAGAATAGTTGAGACGACGTTAATTTAAATATGTCACAAGCCCGCAATGTAAAGCATGAACGTTAATATTGTACACTCGCAAATGAATAGAAAAACACATTTGCGGCCTACAAAAGCAATAACTTTACCCTTATTTATTCAAATGCGGGGATTAACCAGCTAGTTTGCATATACAGTGACAGTAAAAAAGCAGTTATTTAAAGTTTTTTATTTAAATTAAAGTAGTACACATAAGTTTCAACTCCTTATTTCTAGCCGAGTTTGAGAGAGAGAGAGAGAAAGAAATTACAGAATATCGCTGACGGAAGCGGAAAACCAGTAAAATCCTTTATTATTAGGTTCATTAAACAAAAAATAAGCTGTGTTTCATAAGGCCGCGATTAGTAATACAACGATATCTTTATAAGGATTTATAGCTATCGTACACATCTTGCATTAATCAAGCCGGTCGAAGAGTCTATCTGCCACAGAGAATTTTGATGATCTGAAAGCATGTAGCAGAATACTTTCCTATTTTCCTTAACCCTAAAAGTACTTAACTATGACTACATTTTATTCAGCACACTTCTTTTCTTTTACTAGTTAGTATAACTATGATTTTGTTTAATGACCTTTCAGCATTTTTTTTTGTCAAATAGTTTGGCATAAGGACACTACATTACACTGTTAAAAATTATTACGACATTGCACCAAAATTTGGTACCCATTTAGCTGCAACCAACATTTGGCGGTTAGTTTCACCATTTTAAGGTGCTACCACGGATGGTTTAGTGGTCAAACGTTGCACCAAAACTCATAATGTTGCACCAAAACTCATAATGTTGCATAAAACTCAAAATTCGAGATTCCTTAGTATTTTAGTAGTAGTAGTATTTTTGTATCGAAGCTGGCAACCCTAGATCACAACTCTTTTACTTTTCTTTATCAAGTTCACCGATCGGGCTCGAACCAGTAATACTCTGAGTCATAGCTGAACACCTTTATCCACTGGGCCACGGAGGCCCTTGTTCGTCGGTGTCTTTCTTGGATGTGATTCCTGGGCTTGTTGATGTTGCGACAGCGAAAATTTCTTTTGCAGTTAAAGAGGTTGAACCAATCATCGGAGAAACCTTCGCTTTTTTCCGATAAAGGACTTTTGGTTCTACCTAGATTACACCATAATATGGTGTAATTTGCTGCAGACCTCTGTTTTGCACCCAAATATGGTACATCGTTGAACTGAAATTTTTAACAGAGTAGTGAAAAAATTATAAGATCAATATTCAATATTGAAGTTAGCTTTTATCCGTACCTATGTCGTATTCAAAAGCTAGTTTGGAGAAATATAGTTTTGATATCCCTAGGAAACTTTGACCGGAATTTAAAAAAAATCATCTAAGCTATCCATCACTGAAAGTCACATTAAAATTCGTTCAGTAGCTCTCGCAAAATTTATAAAGAAACATTGGCGAATAACTATGTATTTATCTATGTAAACAAGGAATTTCTTTTTGGCTAAAGTTACGGAAATCTTCTGGGCTGATATTTTTTTCTTGCAACATTTTCTGGGTCGTGCTTTTCTAATTTCCTTTCCAATAAAATGTTTTTTATTCTTAAAAATGAATATGTCCTATCCTGACATCTGAAATTCCAAATAATATTATCAGAAATTAATTTTTTGCAACCAGTGCCGTATCCAGGGGAACGGGGTAATTTGCGTTTTTATTTAATGAAATATTAAATTACACATTGTTAAACTTATGTTTTGATCTCGTTCTTTTTAAAAAACTTTACTTCGGTTAATTGAGTACATGTTAGCAAAAAATTACATTTCTAGGTGATTGAATTCAAGTCTAACAGACGATTTGTTTGAGTATGCAAAATAACTTACGATAGTTTGATGCATGAAAACTTCTATATAAAAACAAGAGAAGTAAAATTAATTACCAATATTGGTGTTGTGAAATTCCCAACTTTCAGGGTTTCCAGATTATTGGGGGGGGGGGGTCGGACTCACCCCCCCCCCCTGTGCGACGGGCCTGCTAACAAGGATTACAATACACATGCTAGAAATTCGGGAAATAAGAATTAAAATGAGTACTAACATAACTTCCAGGGGTAAGCGATAATAAGAACCGCCAAATTCAATCTCATCTTTCGTAATAAGCCATCGACGGCCCAGGCAATTTGTACCAAATGCAGCTTCCAGTCGCTGCCTGTGAGAGCAAAGACCGTAATCAAATCTAGTTCTCACACTTTTTCATCGTTGTGACGCGATAATTACAGACCAGCATTCAATTATCAAAAGACACGTCCGTTAACAAGAAATATGCTTTATTAAAGGGGCTGGAGACGAGAAAATTTGTTTGTGCTTTTAATAAGGAGATTCGGCCTCCCTGACATATTTGGTCTCGGAGCTGTCAAAGACGGGGAAGATTGTTGCATTGCGTGATCAGAACGAATTTCATTCACACACTGTTTTTTTTTTCTTTTTGGGAAAAGAACAAGTGGTAAAATAGTTTCTATGGCTTTTTGTATCTAAATAACTTTATTGACTTTGGATTATGTGGCTTCTGAGTATTGTGTTGCGTAGATGTAGGTGTATTGAAGACTACTCTTCACTGGAGTAGTTAGAGGGAAGCCAGTGAATTTATCTTGGGAGAGGGTGCTGTAGAGGACTATAGCCCCGAAGCAGCAAAATAAAAGGGCGGCAAACTTTGTTTAAATATTGATATTCAAAAGAGAATAAAATAGTTTTTTTCTTTGGAATTATAAAAGTTAATTTTTTTAAAGTGAGAGTATTTTTTTTCTTTTGTTTATCATAAGTTTGATATCTATGATAATATAGCGTACTAGGAGGCTCCGCTAACGCTCCGCCAACTCTATTTTTAATGTTATAGGGTTTATATTCTTCCTAATTTAAGCTGACATCAACAAAATAATTATTTACTAATGAATTGAAGGGGTTAATCGTCAAAAATGGCTTACATAATGGCAAAATAAAAATACGCGCACAACAGAATTTCGTAAACAAACTAACGGTTGCCACTCCGCGTACAGAAAAACAGCGTTTTTCAATCACCGCGTAAAAGATTTATATATAAAGATTAATTTTAAAGGAGCTATTTTGGATAATATCTCTATATACTAATAATTCTGGAAACAGTAGTCCTAACGACCAAAAGAAAAAAAGAAGAAGAAAAAAAACGGCGATTTTAAAAACTTCAAGGAACATTCATGCCAAATTTGAATAAAATTCAACAACGCGTGTGTTCGTAACTGCGTAACAAACATATGCCGAAAGGTCGAGTTAAAACGTAGTAATAAAGAAGAGTGTCTATGGGTTTTTTATATGAATGTACAGTTTTATTCCGAGCTTGATGTTATTTTTCTCACTTGACCTTCAAAACCAGATCAAGGTCATTGTCTACATGAGATTTCGAAAAACAACCCCACTTCCCTTCCCACCCCTTAAATCAGAAATTAATTCTTACTAAAACCGCCAGATGACGCCACGGTGAAGAATTTGGTCAACACTCTGCGTAAAGCGAGTTTGTATATTTTTCTCATAAAAGTCTGTAATTGAATTACAATGCGTTTTTCTAACCATACATTAAAAAAATAGTTGTCTCATTCAAAAGAGGGCGACACAATTTGTGCAGCTACCGTCACCGGCTCCGGTTTTCCCTATGTGTGAAAAAGTGGCCTTAGGGCTTTCTTTCTTATGACGCCAGAACATGGTTCATCTATAGAGAAAAATTAGTTTTGTCATCTATTTTTATATTTATTTTCCTAACCCATTTGAGTCACAATAATATTCATTAAATTACGCAAATTATAATCTGCACTAAAAAACCATTTACACTTTTAAATCATCACTTAATAAGTGTTTACTTAAATATTTTCAGATATAATACTACGGCTATAAGAAATATTCAGATATAAGAAACTATCATAAAAAATAATTATGAAATTATTCATCAGAAATAATGCTGATTATGTATCAAATCACTCTATTGTTGTGGGGTTAAAAACAAAATAATTTATATTTATTTACGGGCAAATAAATTCTCCATAATTTGTTTACATTTAAAGAAATTACCTGACGAACATTCTAAAAGTTTGACTGTAATTTTGAAACCCATTATAGAATTTAGATAAATAAGATAATTATGTTTATTATGGACAATTTTTCCTTCCTTAAGTTTGTAGTAATTCACGTGTCGCTTCTAACGGCTTAAACCACTATTTATTTTTTTACTATAGCGTTATTTATGTTATCAAGTTGGTATTAACCCTATGTAGCTGTTAAATAACCAGTATTAGCTCTATTAAGCATTTATAGTTAATAAAGTTTTTTATTTGTTTTGTAATAGATATAAAAAAATCCATTTATTACATTAAATATCTTATAGATGTGAACATCTTAAAGGAAAATATTTTTCTATAATACACTCTCATACTAAATTAATCTAAAATATGTAATTAAACTATTCCAAACATTTTTAAATTTGTAATTTTAAAGTCTTTGATTGAGGTATTTTATAATATTTGAGTGCAGAAGAATCCTAAATACGAGTGTGTATAATATAGTAAATATAACTCTTACATCTTTTCAACTGTAATAATCTATTTTAAATTATAAGTGTGATTGTGTTGATAAGTGGACTTATAATTTTACGCATTGACAAAAATTGCGATCATCAAATTGAAAAGTCTGCGAGATTTCTGTCAATTGCTGCCAATGATAAGTTGGCCGACGAAAAAAATTGGCCTTATATTTAAACTAATTATTTTATACTAGTTGATAAACATAAATTAACCCACTAACTATAACTATCGTTAATAGTTCAATGGTAAGATAAATTTTACTTCGTGAGACTTCGTTGAGCGCTCCGGATAGATTTGGTTTCTTTCTAAGCTCAATCTTTTAAATGTAAAATTAATGGCTACTATGTTTTACGTATAATTAAGTAGCGCGCTGTGCATTTATTGGTCAAAATCTGATCCTTTCTAAATAAATGGTACAATTTCTATATTAGTAAAGAAATAAAAGTACGTAGCCCCAGAGCCGGATTTAGAGTTAGTGGGGGCTGAACATGTGATGCGTCCTTCTACCAACTACAAGGAGGTGGTATGGAATACCCCCAGTAAAACGAGAGGGGTTGGAATTTTTTTGAAAATATATATTCCAGAATTGCAAAATTTTCAATACAATGTTACAAATTGTCAACGGTTTCTAGGAATCTCAAGGTGCAATGGCATTCTGGAACCCATGGAAACGGTTTCTAGGATCTCCCTTTCACAAACTACAGAGAAGGGGGTATGGAATACCCCCAGTAAAACAAGAGGAGGAGGGGTTGGAATTTTTTTGAAAATATATATTCCAGAATTGCAAAATTTTCAATACAATGTTACAAATTGTCAACGGTTTCTAGGAGTCTCAAGGTGCAATGGCATTCTGGAACCCATGGAAACGGTTTTTAGGAATCTCAAGGTGCAATGGCATTCTGGAACCCATGGAAACGGTTTCTAGGATCTCCCTTCCACCAACTACAGGGAGGTGGTATAGAATATCCCCAGTAAAACGAGAGAGGGAGAGGGTTGGAATTTTTTTGAAATATATATTCCACAATTACAAATTTTCAATACAATATTACAAATTGCCAACGATTTCTAGGAGTCTCAAGGTGAAATGGCATTCTAGAACCCATGAAAATAATAATAATAAAATATTGCACTCGTCTTTGTATTACTGTCAAGTGGCTCTAAGCAAAATAAAAATGTAAAAAAATAAAAACTGATTTCCAAAAAAAAAAGTCAAGCCAATTCCACATTGTAATTGTTACACATTAAACATATTTCTTTTAAAGAACATAAAAGTAATAAGTTATATTTACATTGTATAAATCGGTTAATAAAATAGAATGTTTCTCCATCATAAAAAGATTAAAGTGTATTATTGTCATTAGAATTTGGATTATCATCCTTTTTCAATAGTTTTTTACACAAGTTTACTTTTTTTTGCCGTGTGGTGCAGGCCCCTAGACTGCAGCTTATGTAACCTATGCCTAGCCCATTAACAAAAATAACTATCCTGCTGTTCAATATGTCCTTATGGAAAGAAATAGGTCTTTTATTTTTCTTATATACTTTCCCATATTACTCGGGGTCTTTTCTGTATAGTTTATTTAATTTCTGCAATGTGCTTCAAAAAAGCGTTAAAAGGAACCACATATACTTTAGCAACTTTTAAATAAAGTTAATTATTTACCTTCATAATAACGAAGAAAATTTCAGGTGTACAAGCACATGTTGAGACTGAGAATTTTGATAGCTTGGTGCATCGCACTTCCATACGTTCAGCAATAATCTACTCGTATGGTCGGCAACCTATGTCATGTAACGAAGAAAAAAATTAGTTACAGCAGGGAATTTTGTCGTAATTGTTACGTATGAATATTTCTAAACCATAGTTACTAGTTATGTTTAACATAATTTCGAAAAGAATTTGTTTGTAGTTTACAATTAAAACAAAAAATATATTTGTAATAGAATAGATTATAAAATATTGTTGTCTGTCTAAATGATGTCGCAGTGGCGGCTCGTGGGGTACAGCCGGGCGGCACCAAAATTTATTAGTGTATTTTAAAACTAAAATCAGATATTTTACTAATTTTCTTTAATGAAGATCAGAATTAAAAATGAAATTTCTACGGTAAGTAAACAAAATCTCCGATAAATAGCAAACATGTTGCCGTAATGCACAATTTCATAATTTTGATGAAGGTTTTATGCTGACTTATTTTAATGGGCGAATGACCGTTTTTATTAAGGATTCAACAATTTGACGGACAGTCACTGTTCTGCCCGTGTCTAATGTAACGCATTGAAAACATAAATTCAACAAAAAGTATAGCCTCATTATTTTGCCTTTGTACCCTCCCTACATTTGATATACTATTATTTTTTAATATTTCTAATTAGCCAAAAAAAATATATTTAAATTAGATTTTTAAAGTCTTTATGCATCATTACGAATCAAGCTCTTTGTGAAATGGAGCTGCCTGATTAACACTATTAACAGACGGTATCTAAATAAGAAAAAAACCTTCCGTTATAATAAATTAATACTCGACACACATTCTGGTGTGGATCGGAATCTTGTTTTTACATAAACTCGATTCGAGGAAGAACATTAACTCGATTTTTAAACTCGATTGAGGAAGTTCCATAATCCATTAGCCGACGCATCTTGTTATGCAGCCACCAGCAGAATCGAGTGACTGTTGCGAAGAAAAGAAAACTCGATTACTTTTTATTTATAAAATACTTCTTCGAGGTATTAGCATTGCACGCATATCTCGCGATTAAGTCATCTCTGCTGCCAGTCTGAAATGCAGGTCTTGGTTTGCTATACCGGAGAAGTGATTGCTTTTCTCTTGAGTTTGATGGTATTATATATAAAAACATCGGCGTGGTGTCAGCGATATTCTGCAAAAACAATTCAGTGTTTTGAATGATGTGTATCGGGATACATGTCAGTAATGACCGATCAGTCAGTGAAAGCAATGCGGATAAATAAAATGAAAACGTGATCTGAATTGTGGATTCTTATTGTTAGCCGAAAAACTATATTTAAAAATATATATATCTTTAAAGTGAAGTTTTTTAAAATAAACCCTTTGAAGTAATTAAATGATTTGCCAATTATTTATGTCCTGGGATCAACTGATAAATGAACCCTCAAGTTTCAAAACCAGATAGATCACTTTTGACAAATTTTTCAAGAGAAACACAAACTAATTGCATAATTTCGGGGAAAATTTTATTTATTTTTTTAATAATATTAGATAGACACAGTTCTTAACTAAATTTTAGCTCTATATAAGTATTACTTTGAGTTGTATATTTTTTCTCTTTTGGATCTATCTGATTTTGCAACCAAGCTATGGGATCTATCTGGTTTTGCAACCAAGCTATGGGATATATCTGGTTTTGCAACTGAGGCAGGTACAGGCCAAAGACACTTTTGTACATAAAATTGTTATGTACTAAATTGTCTTTGGCCTGTACCGTCTATCATTAATCTCGTAGAGGTGTCCACTCCGTGACAAATGTCACGACTGACATAAAATTGGTCTCGTTCCATAGAAAATTAGGCTTATAAAAATAAAAAGAATAAAAAATCGAAAACTAATACAAACTTTTTATGTACTAAAGTGTGTTTGGCCTGTACCTTCTATCATTAATCTCGTAGAGGGGTCCTCCACTCAGTGACAAATATCACGACTGACATAAAATTGTTCTCGTTCCATAGAAAATTAGGCTTATAAAAATAAAAAGAATAAAAAAATCACAAACTAATACAAACTTTTTATGTAACGAAGTTCTCTAATAAATATTCTACTCAAACTACTCTATGTAGTCGCATCATGTATTTGTAGTTGATAAAAAAATCCGATTGGATTTTCAAAAATCTGAAACTTATTAATAAGTTTCATTCAAACTTATTAATAAATTTAAGTCGAGGTAAAAAGTTTCCCGATACTAAGTTCGAACCGGGCCCGGCCGCTACGCAAAACAACCAAACTTCAAAAGATTCTACCTGAAGTATGCGTATACGGATGCTCTGTTGACAGACTCGTTGAAGGTAGAGACCACCAAGGTAGCCAGTCTTCCTCAAAGGTGCTATGCTACAAGAAGTGGGGGAGATAACACCTAATCTCAGGTAGGACCTTTAACTTTGCGAGATTTACGAAGGGTTCCCGCAAAGAACGGACTTGCTTATGCTGAATGTTAGTTTATGAGGTTTGATTCATGTCCTAGCGTGAGGCTTGGCGTACTTATCAACAAAAGGGATGTTGTCCCGAGTAAATAAACTTTCGTGACATTCCTGTATTCGATGGACAGGTGAATAAATACATGGTTGGGAGTGGAGAAACGAAAACGCCTTGAAGATTGGTGATTTCTAAGCTTTGGATGCCTTAGTCGAAAGTTTGGGGAAGTTTTTTGTGAGTGGATTTAGTAATTTAATTTTTTTACCGTATTTAACTTAAATTAGTTACTTGAAATAGCATTTCAAACTAATAAGATCGTCTATATTTTTGTTTTGTTCTTTAATTTAGTTTAAAATGTCATATTTGAAATTGTAACTATTTCACCGACTTCGAGATTTTTAGGTACAAATGTACAGTACGACTAATAATAGAGTGCAAAACTATACTTGAGGTTTTTTTTGTGAGAAGGGTTAAATTCTGCAATTTTAAAAATGTAAATAAACTGTCTGTAAATTAGTTTGTTACGCAGTCTCGACCAAATGCGTTGTTCGATTTTCTACAAATTTGGCATGAATATGTTCCTTGAAGTCATTAAAAACGATGTATGTGTTGTTTTTATGATTTTTTTAAATTCCGTTTCAAAATGACGGCCGTTTTGGTTCCGTTTCGTATAAAGTTTAGTTTTTTTTTTTCTTTTGATCGTGAGGTCTACTGTTTCCAGAACTTCTGGTTTAAAAAAAACGAGAGAAAGTTGTAAAGACTCTTTAAAAATAATTGGGTGTGGATGTATCAAAACACGGCCAGAAGGGTTTCACGTGAAACGCCATTCCAGCAGTTTATATAGAAATAGTGATTGGTCCCCAACACAAGGAAGATAAACAAGCTTTCTCTCTGACGCCTCTGTTACCCGTTTAATGATGCCCATACGTGATTTGCTTATTTCAATATTTCCTATGGAAAGAGACCAAATTTATATCGATCATGATCACGGATTTATAGTGTTGGAATGGAACCCCCTACAAGCATTATATGGTGTTTTTATCCTGATATCCCATGTACAGGTTACTGCAGTCATAGCACAATGGGCTCTACCGAAGGTTAACGGGGACATGCCATGACTGCAAACTATAATTGTAATTTTTTTAAAAATAACATTAAAGTCGATGACAAACAGGTTTGACACTAAAAATAGTTATAATTATTGACAATTAAGTAATAATGGCGATAAGTTAAAATGAAAATTAGGTAATAATGACACTTAAATGGCACTAATAGTTAAATGATAATTAAAGAGAATAATGATGATTAAATAGTAATGTCACATAATTAAAAAGTATCGATAAATAATGTTTGTTTATGGTTAAATATATGTGCTATATAGTTCAAGTCCCTTTTTTTTAACGAAAGTGTAGCATTATTTGAACTCTTCCGACAATGTCACGGTGTCCAATGAGAATCTGCCTCTGTTTAATGAGTTTTTCAGCATTGGGTTGCGGATATGCCAGAGCGCAAATATCAAAAATATCTTTGGTTAAACCTTGTTTCGAGGTCTCCCACTCTCTACAAAAGCTTCAATGAACTTTCTCCTTTTTAAGTAGAATAATGATGATTAAATACTAATGTGGCTTAATTAAAAATAACTAAGTTTGTTTATGGTTAAATGTCTGTGCTGTATAATCCATTTTTCTTAAAAGAAAGTCTAGCACTTCTTTCACTCTTTCGAGGATCTCACGGTGTCCATTGAAAAGGTGGCTGTGTTCAATGAGTTTTTCCCCTTGGGTTGCGGATATGCCAGAGCGCAAATATCAAAAATATATTTGGTTAAACTTTTTTTTCGAGGTCTGCCTCTCTCTCTCTCTCTCTCTCCAAAAGCTTTAATGAACTTTCTTCTTTTTAAGTAGAATAATGATGATTAAATAGTAATGTCATTTAATTAAAAGTTATCGATAAATAATGTTTGTTTATGGTTAAATATCTATTCTACATAGTCAATTTTTTAAAAGAAAGTCTAGCACTTCTTTCATTCTTCCAACTATCTCACGGTGTCCATTGAGAATCTGCCTCTGTTCAATGAGTTTTTCCCTTGGATTGCGGATATACCAAACATCAAAAATATCATTGGTTAAACTTTGTTTCGAAGTCTCCCTCTCTCTCCCCAAAAGCTTCAATGAACTTTCTCCTTTTTAAGTAGAATACTGATGATTAAATAGTAATGTCACTTAAGTAAAAAGTATCGATAAATAATGTTTGTTTATGGTGAAATATCTGTGCTACATTTTTCAAGTCCAAGTCTAGCACTTATTTCACTCTTTCGATGATCTCACGGTGTCCATTGAGAATCTGCGTCTGTTCAATGAGTTTTTTCCTTGGATTGCGGATATACCAAACATCAAAAATATCAAACTTTGTTTCGAAGTCTCCCTCTCTCTCTCCAAAAGCTTCAATGAACTTTCTCCTTTTTATGCGAGACCTGTGGCGAACCAGTCTTGTGATCTCCGGAAACTTTTGCTCTCGACGTGAGACTTTCTCTTTCCCCATAAATCACAATTTCGTATTCGCATCACTTCGCCGTGCAAACCTGTTCTTTGGTTTATTACAGAATGTATTTCTTTAACACTGATATGTGGTTTTTTTAGATAACAGGTAAAAGTTATGATCGCAAATATAAAAATTATGGTCGGAATATTTTGTTATTTTACTAATATTTCGATGGCTTTGTTCATAGATGGGGTAAATGACAATTCAGTAATCTTTCAGGTCAGCCATTTTAAAGTTTGTAGCGTGATTATAAATATTCATGTCCTTCTCCAAAATCTTCTTCGTCCTTCCGCGAGGACGTACAACGTCCTCGTAGAAGGACGCAGCGTACTTTCGATAGGACTCACCTTTACGAACTTATAGAAGTTTCTCCTTCCATCTGGCAAAACGGCCGGTGCTATTTCTGAGTTGGCCCCCAAAAAATTGAGTTTAAAATTCCAACTGTAACGCTTTTTACAAGAAATTTAAAATTCGAAAGTTTGATACCAAACAAAAATAAACGGAGCTTGTAAAATCCATTGTGATTTCGGCAACTTCATTTTTTAATTCCCGTTTCTACGTTTAAAATTAATACGCCCTGCCGACAGGACCCAGTGATTGGTGTGAGGCTATGTACAAAAGTGCTTGAGGAAGGTCCTAATGGCCGGACTTTGACCTGTACTGTAGAGGTATAAAAGAAATGGAACTGAACTGTTGTCTCATACGGTGCAAGAAACGTACAGCTCCATGAGCTGTCTTGTTTTTACACCGAACTAGTTCAACGTTTGGTGGTTGGTTGGATCCATTTTCTGTGTTGCATCAGCCAGTCGTTTGACTAACTCGTTTGTTGAAGGTGTGTTGTTTGTTGAACCAGCTAAAAGGTATGTCACTCATCCGAAATTCCATTAAAAGGGTATTATTCAGAGCTAGACTATATTTATATGTAGTTGCAATCCTTAAATAAAACGAATATTTTTTGCTGTTTGAAGTTCACTATCGCATTGATGGTTTCGGAGAAGTATTTGCAAGGATTTTATTGGTAAGCCTGGCCACAGAATTCCAGTGTTAGGTGTAAAAAACCAGACAGCTCCATTATTTTTTTTATATAAAAAAAACTTGGCAAAAGGTTGAAAAGGTAAAACCAGTGTATGATAGAGGAAGGTATTTGCTATGTTTTACACAAATTTGATAAGTTTTAAAAAGCCTTAAGTATTTCTAAAGGGATTTCGTCTTTCCTGAGAAATTTTGGAGCTGTCTGGTTCTTCCACACACATCTTCAATTATTATTATTAGTGTAAGAATGATTTAGAAAGCTTATCATGTCACAAATAAATAATTTTTCTTAAATCTCCCTAACTCTTAATGAAGTTGGCAAAGCATCCTTGTCTTTGGGTTATTTTTCAACGTTGCCGGTCAATCTTTCTGTGTAATTCACTATGTAAAACGGCCGGAATGGCTCTTCTGTCTATGACTGCTAGTTGAACCGAAAATATTATTTTAAACTTTTTAGAATAATGCTATGAAAGACACCACTGACCGCACATAAAAAAAAACTGTTGCTTTTTGTAATTATAAATGCAGTCATATAATAAAAATAATAATTATCTTTAAATATCCTGTTAGATTAAACCTTAAAAGCATACGCTTCTAAACATAAAAAAAAATTCCCAACTACTTTGCTTACATTTTAAGCAAGTCATTTAAATTTAGTATATCAACAAACTAAGTAGTTAAAACATAATAAGAATAAAGGTTTATTATGTTTGTGTAGTTAAAAACAGCCAAACAATGACCATCGCCCAACAATTTGTGACCACCCTGTATATAGATGATGTAATAACAATAAGCTTAACTTAGTTTCTGCTATCTAGAACATCACAGTGCAAAAAGTATTAACCGACATTCGTTTAAAAGTCGTTTATTTTACAAAACATCCATTTATAAAAGTTTAAACATTCAACAGACACATTACACGAATTTTACACAAACCCGACAGCGCTGCGCTGTCTGCTGATTTCAGTCAATTTGTCCTGTTGCAGTCGATCTTTTCAACAGGTCGTTTTTGAAGACTGTCACACACTGCTAGACAGCCTACAATCGAAATTCCATTTCTTTTTCCTACTCGCGTTGGTTTTATTCTGTTAAGTTCTCGTAACACAAGGGCAAATCTCGAGCTGAATCGGATTTGAAAGCGACTCTTTTTGGGAGGAGATAGCAAATGGCAGGGCCTCACCCAATGCGTACTTTTGAAATTACGTCCACGTGCCAGGCCGAAGAAAGGTGTCGTATTTCCTTCAAGAAAGTGAGGGGGCGTCTGAAAAGTGCACAATTAAAAAGGACATTGAATATTCGGATGTTTTTAACACGCACGAAATGTAAGTTTTTGGGTTCCTTGAATAAACGTCTCGCTAGAGCTGCAGATTGGCGACGGTTCGTGGACTATCTCGAAGGAAAGACCCAAGAACATTGCTTCGTATTTTTGAACCATTGTCAGATGGCGAGGACCAGTGGTGGCGATTGGGTGCTTAAATTGGGAGTGGGGGGGGGGGGAGGGGAGATCAAGAGGAAACCAAAGTATGGCGAGGACCAGTGGTGGCGATTGGGTGCTTAAAATGGGAGTGGGGAGAGGGGCAAGATCAAGAGGAAACCAAAGTATGGCGAGGACCAGTGGTGGCGATTGGGTGCTTAAAATGGGAGGGGGGGGGGGGCAAGATCAAGAGGAACCCAAAGTATGGCGAGCGAGGACCAGTGGTGGCGATTGGGTGCTTAAAATGGGAGTGGGGGGGGGGCAAGATCAAGAGGAAACCAAAGTATGTTGATGAGGGGGTAGTAAAAATTGTGCTTATTAAAATAAAAATTATAATAAATATTGCACTTTTATATCGTCGCCTGAGGGCAACAGTAGGATATGAGCAAAAACAGGGTTGCCTATAAAATTGATTTTAAAATGTGTTGTTTTTTCAATGCTGAATATCTAAGGCTGTTGTTCAGGGATTTCAAAGAAGACATAAAATGTCCTAGTGTTCCACTAAATAAAGGCACATTTGGTAATATTAGCAAGACGGAGAACTCATTTTCGGGTTTATTTTAGATGTCTTACTATTGCTCTGAGGCGACGATATATACCTACTACTTTTTGTTATTTAAAGTATAACAGAATAAAAAATATTTAATTACATATTTTTTTTTTAAATTATTATTTTACAATAAAGCTGATTTGAAAAAACCCCGACGTAGTACAAATGTCAGATGGAGAATAGGTTTGCGTCCATCGTCTTTGGTAGGGAGAAGGGAATTTTTTTTTTTGGGGGGGGGGGGGAGGATTAGCAATACAATAAAAATTAGATTTTTTTTTATACAATAAAAGTTAGATTTAGATAATAAAAAAGTGCATCAGCAACCGCCCTCCCCCCCCCCCCCCCCCTCCCCCGTAAACGTAGGTATTTAAAAAATTCAGAATAAAAATTGTTGAAACATTTATTAAAATGCAGAGACATAACGTAAAGAAAAATCTAAATTCCCTTTATATTTCCAGTGACAATTTCCAGTGGCGTCCCCCCGTGATTACGCCACTGACAAATATGAAATACAAAGACGAGTGCAATATTTTATTATCATTTTCATAGATTCCAAAATGCCATTGTACCTTGAGATTCCTTGAAACCATTGACACAGTACTGGAAAATTTCAAAAAACAGTGTATCCCAATTTCATATGTGCACTTAAAAATGCTTTAATTTGCTTTTCTGGAATCAGAGGTGGCGCTACTGGGGGTGCTGGGGGGGGCTGTAGCCCCCCTGTCGGGCAAGGCAAGCCCCCCCGTCGGGGAAAATTATGAAGTTCGTCGGGGGAAAAGTGTTAGTTAAAACCAAATATTTTTAAAACATTGGATAAAATTTAATTTTTTTAATGAAATGGATATAGGTCATAATTCCGACAGATAAATTCCTGACACACCGAAATCTCGACATCAAAGGTCTATCGTGGCCGAATGTTTAGAGACTCGAACCGATAAGGGCGAGTTTGATACTGAACATTTTAGGAAGCGACATACAGCGATTTGACTATCAGAGAGTTATAAAATTCGTTCCTTTCGCAACCAAAAAATATTGGCCATGTATAAGGGATTGGTGTACCTTAAATATGATCGTGATCCAATGTCCTGATGCCTATTGAAATTGCTTCGGGTACCAGATTAGATGTTGAACTCGTCATCTGACCATGGTTCAGAAATACTGGGCAGTGTTCTTGGGTCTTTCTTTCAAAATGGTCCCGAATCGTACTTAAAACATATATTACATCTAAATAAATTTCTTTGACGTTAATTTATTACTTTATTAATAAGTCAATTTATTTTATAGAGGATTCTATAGCTTGGGTTTTATTTTATTGTATAAAAAAAGCATTCTTGACTGTATAGACCAGTAGGGTCGTTTGTCCCGTTAGTAAAACTAATATAATTTTTTAGTAGACAAATTTAGAAAATATGATTTAGGAAAATTGGAGACCAAAATCATGTTCGCTTGTGTCACAAAAATTCCTTGAATAACCAGTGAATACGCGGACGGCCTCAGAATTTTTTTTAGCCAAAGTAGGCATAATTTTGTCGGCCATCTTCCTTTTACACAAAATAATATTTTGTAGATAATCTGGCAGCTTATTTTTACAATGCTTTAAATCATACCCTTAAAAATAACATAATTGTTGAACATTAGGGTAAGAAATTAATATGTAAACTTATACATTATCTATGCAATGTACAAATGTGTAAAAAATTTAAATAATCAGTAAAATACAAACATTGTCTACTACAATTTGGCGCCATCCTTAGTCTGGCGGGCTAAGCGGTCGCTTGGACCACCAGATAAAGTTAAGCCGCCACCCTTGTAAAAACTATTCCCGGGCCATCCCGCAGGCAAACGGTTTCCAGTTCTTTGTCAAGGTCCAGGAGAAAAGTGAAAGTTTTTCGCACACCGCAATACTCTTTTCTTTGTAATCTAGGGGATCAAAAAGGAACCCCACCATGCTTCGTTTTTTATTGGTGGATGACACGTTTTGGAGAGTAGAGTGACCCTAGGCTATGGAGTGGACCCTAGGGGAGCGATAACCCGACCAAGACGCTTCTCCAAATATATTGCTTCGTCTCTGCCATTGTTCGATCACAACTCGTTCCATTGCGCGGGAAATGCAATTAGGCTCGTCCCTAACAAAACATGTTGAAGATGTCCCCCCTCACTTTCTGGGTGGTGTGGACCTTTGTCCGTGTCAAAAAATTATCCCTCCAGTGCTCACTCGCGGACTATTTTCTGCATATTATAGTGTAAACGAAAATTTATCTTCGTGTATGTTAAATTTTTATGAGTCTAACTATGAAAATTTTTTCATTCACATCTTTTTTTTTTAATTCTGCATATCTACCATATTGAAGTAAGTAAACTTTTCTATTTTCTTATAACGAGGAAACAAAATAAAACAGCAAGGTTGTATTTGTGATGGGATAAAAAAAAGCTATCGTGATCAGGTTTTGCTTGTTATAATGACCGACGCTCCTTATTATAATGATAATCATTTCAATGAACTGTCCCAATTTCTAGTTCCGACCAAATTTGGTGCTTTTTTGTACTTTGTATTTAATTTTTAAATTTTAAAATTACCAACTAAAGTTATTGTATTAAGTAAAAAAAAGTAATTAATAGAATATCTTGTTTGTGAAATTAGGTATGTAAGGGGTTTGAGTATTTTATCTGCAAAAGGTTTTTAAAAAAAATTATTTTGGGTGAATTATATATTTTGTTATTTTTTTTTCTCTCGATAAAATTTAAAGTCTAAAAAAAGTCAAACCAAATTTAAATTAACTGTATTAAATTTAATTCTTAATTAAATTAACTTTGTATGTACGGATATCAGTAAGAATTTTGAAAAAATTTGCATTATAAAAGCCATACATACTTTAAAATATTTTATTTCCCAAATGTAAATATTATACTTTATTAGTAATTTTTTAATAAGCATAATTATTACTACAGAGGATAATTTAACAGACTTATTAATTACAATTAAATATAAATTTAATTATAATTTTTAAATAACTAAAATTTTAGTAATAAAAAAAAATATTCCGAAATACTGCAGGTTTTTTGATTATCAAAATATAGCTTTTTTTTAAAAAAAATAATCGTGCAATGATTATACAAATTTTTTTGCAGTGCCATTAAGTTAATTTTAACACGCATCGTTTGATTGTGGTACGATTTGTACAGTTTTTGTAACAATTATCTGCTTTCCACAATGCTTTAAGTTGATGAAAATACGTAAAATAGCGAAATTGAGTACTTCTTGATTTTACCCGTAATAATAATAACAATAAAACTTTATCACTAACAAATTTAAGATATTAATTAATACTACATTTTCGAAGTAAAACGTCTTTAAAATTAACTACTTGGCGTATCTGGACAGAAACACAACGTAACACTTTTAGAGTGATCCTATCTGACACTTTACTGCCAGACAAATATCACTATTAATTTAAATTAGTTCTCTCTCGTCCGATAGGAAATTTGGAGCCGATGCGTGTAAAATGTAGTTAAAGCAAATCACACATAGGGCGTGGATGGAGCATTCTGCATCAGACGAAACAATTTGTCTTCCTTTTGCTTGAGAGGTTTCTGTTGGCGGCCATTTCCTATTTCTTTATAATCTACTAAAATGACTTTTGACCTATAATAATTCTCGACGTGTTCCGATACAGTCACACCTGATTTTTTTTACGATAAAGTAATTTTATAAGCACTATTTACGTAGAGGATATTAGCCCCCCTGTCGGGGAATGCTAGCTCCCCCGTCGGGCAATTCCTGGCGCCACCACTGTCTGGAATATATATATTTCCATACCTGGGGGTATTCCATACTCCCCCCCCCCCCCTTCTGTAGTTACAGGGGCCCGCGCCACATATTCAGCCTAGGGGCCAAGTAACTCTAAATCCAGCTCTGGGCCACTGAATTATTTTTAAACATACAGTAAAATCCGTTTATAACGATACGCCGGATATAACAATGTAAAATGCATTGGAAGTTTGAATTTCTATAGCAGTCCACGTTAATATAACGATTCCAGATATAACGATTTCCGGATATAACGATCAAATTATGACGGTCCCCTGAACATCGCTATAAGCGGTTTTTACTGTATATGCCTTAACGGGTTCCCAGGCAGCTAGTCTTGGATATACGTCCCTTGACGTTACGTATTTTTTATACGCCCCCCATAATGCCGTCTTTCATCACGGGACATAAAAAGTCCGAATGTACGACACCCGTTGGGGGTGTCCTGGGTGTGGGTGTGAGGCGAGCGATGCGAGCGTTGTGTGTGCCATACTGATCGAGCGATGGTGACCCTACTCGTTGGGCAGGGTCACAACAGACGTGATCAGCCACAGGGTTGCTTGAACGACGCCAAGCGGTCGCCAATGGAACTTTCGGGTTGCGAAATATCGCTTGTTTGGCTTATCTCTGTTTCTTTTCAACCGGAATCATCGGTTTACATGGGTTTTTTGTTTCTTTTTTGCCCGTGATGAAATTTCTTATCGGTCTATCTCCACACTTATTTGTGATTTCAGATATAGGGGATGATTAAAACGTGTTGATTTGTAATAGCAGTGTTAAGCGTTGACTGAAGGACTGGAAGATTGCCGCCAAAGTGTACCAGAAGTCAGTGGCGGCTCGTACACTACAGCAAGTACAGCCGGGCTGCACCTAAATTTATTAGTGTATTTTAAAACTAAAATTAGATATTTTACTAATTTTCTTAAATGAATATTAGAATTGAGAATGAAATTTCTATGATAGTAAACAAAATCTCCAATAAATAAAAGCAAGCCTGTTACCGTAATTCACAATTCAGGAGGGGAAAAAACTCCATTTAATCAAACTGCAGCCATAAAGCGAAATTCGAAATCGGCTGTACTGTTGCCATGGCAACCTCTACGTAGTATGGAGATTCCCCTCATTCTAATGCACTGCATTTGTGAGAGGTACAGCCGAAATGAGTTTTCTTGTTTTAGCTGCACTTCAGTTTCGATATGCTGATTGGATCTTGCGTGAAACGCGGAGATGGGTGGGTGAAACGTGAACTTACGAGAATATCTCCAAACGGAAATGGTTTCCGTGATGAATTTACTGTGTGCTGTTGTTTCAGGACCAGTATGGACCTGCTGTTGTTTCGTTATTTAAGTAAATATTAAAATTGATCGAGTCGGATGTTTAAAAGAAAGTAGGATTGCTTTAATTTTCAAAAAATAAGTAAGTGTTTTCTATTTTTGTCGCATGTTATCATTTCGTAAAAATTGAAAGGAAACTTTGGTTTGAGTAGTAAATAATAAAGAATATCCGTTCATGTGTGGTTTGTGGAAAATAGAGGGTGATTCACATGATTTCGGCTGCACTAACATTTTCGACCACGGGCCGCCACTGCCAGAAGTGTTTTTATTCCAGAACCAGCGCCGCCTTACCGCCACGGGCCCTGTTCGAACGTAGCCTCGGGGCCCTTAAGAAATGTTGAAGTAAATCGAAATTTTGAGGTCTCCTCCCCCCCCCCCTTCTCCCCCCAATTGAAGGGCATTTGTTATGCAAAATCTTCGAAGAAAATCTCCACAGTTTTTTTTTTTTTAATACGGATTGTGGTGAGTAACACGATAACAAAGTTGTCGTTTTTTAAACTTTTAACAGATATATTAGCAAACACAAATTAAAAAAGAAAAATATTAATGGAATATAAAAATATATATTTATTTTCTCTATAAAATACTTTTATATTTTTTAAAAAGCGAGGGGCCCATTGCGATGCCACGCCCTGCACTCGTAAGGGCGGCCCTGCTTTGAACACTAACCATACATAAATTTTACCTATTTTCATTGGTTATGACGCATGGTTAGTAGTCTAGAGTTAAATATATGGCATGGTGTCGTTATGATATTTATGTAACTTTGGTTATTGTCCGTTCACTGCTGTAGCATAAGCAGAAAATATGTATGAGAGGGGCAGAGGATCATGGGGGCGTTATACTACATCTTCCTCTTGGTACTATTGATGTATACTAGAAATTTAACATTTTGTTTATTGTCCGTTCACTGCTGCAGCATAAGCAGGAAAGTGTATGAGAGAGACATAGAATCAAGGTGGCATTCTACATCTTCCTCTTGGTACTAATTATGTATACTAGAAATTTAACATTTCCAGACCATTGTGGCGGGTTCTAATTCCCTCACATTTCCCTTGTTTATTCCAATGGTGCACAGTAAGTTATCATGGTTTTAAAGGATACTAACTGTTTAATCTCGAGTTGCGTGGTGATATATTTCAGTGGCCCCCGTCCAGACTTGAACCAGCGACCTGTTGTTCCGAAGTCCCGTTTGCTGGCGAATACGCTACAAAGGCACGTTCTAGCTGAAACTTCCAGATATTTTTTTAAAGAACTGTTATTATCCAATAATTATTTTAAAAGCATTTTTTATGCAGACTGTTGTTATTTATGAGATGAACGTACGATTCGTCAGTGCTCCGCGAAATTCTCTTTCTTTTCAAACCTCATTTGATAAAATGTGTCTCGTGTAACAGTAGTAAAAGAGATCTATAATATAATAAATCTAAAATAATGTGTAAATCTGCATATAGCGACAAACAACCCAGGAACGGCTTAAGGCACAAGCGATACAAACGGCGCCGGATTAAAGAGGCACCAAATTTTAGCGAAAAAGGGAAGATAAATGATTTGAATTGGAAATTTGTTATCAACATTGGAAATTTTTTTAGGCTTATATTTTTAATTAACTTATATAATGCAATTAAATTAATTATTTACTTTATTTATTATTTTATTTCTACCTATATATTACTTTATAGAGATTACATATTTTGAATTTTATTATATGACAACACACTCTTAACCCTACAGACTAGTGAATTCTTCAAACTGTTGTCCTTTAGTACTGATAAAAGTAAAAAATTCCAATATTAAAGATATGTCCCAAGTTGCAAAAATTACCTTAAAAAGTTATTTTTGCAAACTGGGGCACCAAACTCACATTCGCTTGTGTCACAAAAATTCATTAAACCGTCCTTGAAACAAACAGACGCTAAATCTAAAATAATGAATAAATATGCAAATAGTGGTGACAATAAAGATCTTCCAGAGAATGTTTCCTGCATTTTAGAAAGTCGGTCAGAAGACAGGAATAAATTGGAAACAATGGCTAGGTCAAGGTCTATCAAGACCTACATATATTTGATGGGTTTCTGATGGACAACGCTGGGCCATTTTTCTGGTATTTAATAACAAACAAAAAAATACTATTTAATTCATTACATAAAATATTTTTTAAGTGTACATATTTCTTATTCAACACATTTTTTATTCATTGTTCTTGAACTCGCATATGAACACATTAAATGAATGCAAATAAATGTTGAATGCCAATTTCTTTGCTCAATATAATGATTTAAAAACAACAGGAAAACTTGAACAATAGTATTTTAACCGTTGCTTCAAACCTAATATTACATTTATTTTTCGTCAATTGTTCGCACGTAACGAATATATAATAATTAACTGTATAAGAAAATACGAAATCCATTTCATTTTATGAATGATCTTGAAATGAAAAAGCTTCTAGAAATCCTCAAATAAAAGAAGTAATAATCGATTGAATCAAATGTAATTGAAATGTTCATTGTGTATATTCATCACACTCTTATTTCGAAATGCAAACGCTTCATTGTGTGGTAAATTACCGATTGTATGTTATTTCTAATGAAATTGAATATTCTACAGTTCTATTAAAACATCGATTTGTTGCACGGATGTTTCAATGCAGTGTTCGTTCTGAGGTCAAATTTAAATGTAATCTTACTCTAGTTGGGCAATTTCTAATCATCCCTAGCTTTCATTTGCTAATAATATTAATTTTCTTCATGTATAAATTATCCGAACTCATTGATTTTTAAAACTTGAATTTTTTCAACTTTTAGGGTTTCCAATTTATTGGGGGGGGGGGTCGTGCTCCTTCCCTCTCCCCCCCCCCCTGGTGCGACGGGCCTGGATGCGATTTTCACACGTTATTCTCAATGCTAATTTTATCAAGCATATGTATAAATCTAAGATTCTGCTTCAATTTAACCAGAATGTTAAATAATAAATTATTTTGCACGTTAAAAACGCCTAGCTAAAATACTATTTTCTGAACATAGTGTGGATGTTTGGAAGAATTATCTCAAATGACAAATTCTTATACTGTATATTTATGATTTTAACCACAAAGTGAAAAAACAGTAATTATAGAGCGACTATAATCAAAAAAACATTTTTATTAGATAGAAACTTTACCTTTTTCACACCACGTCAACTCTGAGATGATAAAATACCAACCAGTTCTTGTATTTCCGTGTTCTTCGAACTAATCGAAAATGTTGTTTTGAATGTTTGAAAAGCGTAATTCTTTCGTTAGCTTGTTCTCTCACTAACTCATAAACATATTATTAATTTTGTTATCCATGAGCACCAAATATGTTTTTGGGGGGAAATAACAGGAACGGAGAATAACTGGTCCCTAAACCATATTTTAGACAAGGGCCATTCTAACCAAAATGTATACGTAGTTTATGACTGCCCATTTACTCAAAAAATTTGTGACTGCCCATTTGCTCAAAAAAAATTTGTGACTGCCCATTTGCTCAAAAAAATTTTAACTGCCCATTTGCTCAGAAAATTTACGACGGCCCATTTATGGTCATAAATTTGAAGTCAGCAATTGGAAAGCAAAGCGTCAAACACAATCTTATTTTTTTAAATATTTTTTTTAATTTATTAATATATTTTCATACTAGTATAAAAACATATGTATAACAAACAAAAAAAAGGAGAAATTATATTCCATGGAGAAATTATGTTTTCCTATTCATGTCCCTTACATTACATAAATCTTACACTCGATTCATTTCTGTATACAACTATCTGAAATACCCGGCGATATATGAAGCGTTCAGAGCTAAAGTGGATCAAGTCCAAAAGGATAAAAAAAATTGTTTGTTGCGGATTAATACTTGATAATAGTGTATATTTTCAAATTACGACCCATATTTAAGTTAGTCTTCATACTACAACAATAAAAAGAAATTATCCTCTCAATCCTTTTAGAATTCAACTAGTATTATAAACTTTAACCTTGATTATCTCAAAACAATAATTTATGGACTTGGTCCACTTTAGCTCTGAATGCTTTATATATAGATATTGAGATATTCCGCTTCATCTGACGAGCTATTTTTGTGAAAACTACTGCAGCAATTTAACTTCATTTGAGAACTAACTTTAATTGCTTTTTGTCAACTTTTTACGTGGTATGGGGGGGGGGGAAATTTGCTAGTCATTTTTCCTGACCGTCCATTTCAAATTTAAAAGCTGCCCATTTTTAATTTACAACTCCCATTTCAAATTTACAACTACCCATTTCAAATTTACAACTGCCCATTTTTAATTTATAACTGCCCACTTTTAATTTACAACTGCCCATTTCAAATTTACAACTGCCCATTTCAAATTTACAACTGTCCATTTCAAATTTACAACTGCCCATTTCAAATTTACAACTGCCCATTTATAATTTACGACTGCCCAATTAATCTCGCGATTGCTACGATTGCTAAAGGGGATTGCCCGTTAGAATAGGCTCTTTTCCGTGTAAAAGAAACATCTATTCATATGCAGAGTACCCTTCTTGTACTCTGTGCCGAAAGCGATAAGGAGCCAAATGCGTCGGCCATGCTTGTCGAGAGGTCATTCCTGCATTCCGTCACGACCAGCGCAGGGGGTCCTGGTTGCAGGGTCGCTTGTCCAGAGGTCAGACGACGAAAGTTGCCGCCATGGGGGGCGAACCAGCCCCTGGGTTCACCTGATCGAAGGGCGGAGCCATTTTTTTAATATTTTTTTACCGCTGAAGTTGATATTTAAAAACAAAAAAAAATACAACATTTAAAGTTTCAGTATTTTTGTTAGAAAATAATTTCTTTTTAATTTATATTTGAGTAAAGAACGAGAAATTGATAGAATGGATAGTTTTTAATTGACGTAAATGAATTACTAATCTGGACATTTGCCACAGTTTAAGAGCAAGAAGTTCAAAGCCTCTTAATCCTTTCACTCCGCGAACATCTTTGACATTGCGTTCTTTCCACGGAACAGTTATTCCTCTTTCTGTTCTTTTACCCACAATTTTTTATGCTCATAAAGGGGAGAAAAAGAGGGGTTGGGCAATCAGAGCATTTGCCCAGGGCGCCGCCCATGTTAAGGAGTGCTAAATTTAGTTCTAAACTTTAATTGTAATATTTTGTCAGTATTTTTTAACTCATCGAAACTTGCCCTGGTGAAAAATTTGCTTTAAACCGTCTCCTCTCTCTTCAATCATCAAACATTCTATATGATCTTGAAATAAAATGTATGGTTCAATACTGTAATCAATTTACAATATTTAACCCTCTAGTGCATAGTGTAGCATATATGCTACACAACTTTAAAATGACCGCTAATTGCATCTATTGAGTTTTATGTTAACTAATTATTATAGTAATGTTACGTAGGGAACCATGTGCCTAGTTCTTATAACCACCGCAAGGTTTCTTTTCTTTATAAAAATGATTGTGATAAATGTAATCAGTGGCTTCGAGGTCTGTTGTTCTAAAACTGGCTCATTAAGGCAAAGTTTTCGAAGATTGTTTTATTACTTGTAAGTATAACCTGGCTCTTTAAAAAATCCTAGTTAATATCAGAGGAATGCGGATGGTATTTAACTATATTTTCATACTTTTTGAAAAGTATTTTAGTAATTACACATGATGTTGCATATACGCTACACAACGGTTTTAATTAATTATTTAATTAAATAGGCACTTAGGATTTTTGTGTATTTTTTCGGCGGTCCAAAGGCAAAAAGAAAACCGAAAAAATTTATTTCCTTAAAAAAGAAAAAAAATCATGCACTTGAGAGTTAAATGTTGTAATAGTCACTTAAGCTAGTTACTGCACTCAAAGCCCAGAGCCATTCTAGCTGTGATTCCTTTTAGTTTTTTACTGTTGACATACATAAATCCAACTCGCTTTGCTCTTTAAAGTGGCATATACGCTACACAACGGTTTTAATTAATTATTTAATTAAATAGGCACTTAGGATTTTTGTGTATTTTTTCGGCGGTCCAAAGGCAAAAAGAAAACCGAAAAAATTTATTTCCTTAAAAAAGAAAAAAAATCATGCACTAGAGGGTTAAATGTTGTAATAGTCACTTAAGCTAGTTACTGCACTCAAAGCCCAGAGCCATTCTAGCTGTGATTCCTTTTAGTTTTTTACTGTTGACATACATAAATCCAACTCGCTTTGCTCTTTAAAGTGGCATATACGCTACACAACGGTTTTAATTAATTATTTAATTAAATAGGCACTTATGATTTTTGTGTATTTTTTCGGCGGTCCAAAGGCAAAAAGAAAACCGAAAAAATGTATTTCCTTAAAAAAGAAAAAAAATCATGCACTAGAGAGTTAAATGTTGTAATAGTCACTTAAGCTAGTTACTGCACTCAAAGCCCAGAGCCATTCTAGCTGTGATTCCTTTTAGTTTTTTACTGTTGACATACATAAATCCAACTCGCTTTGCTCTTTAAAGTGGCATATACGCTATACAACGGTTTTAATTAATTATTTAATTAAACAGGCACTTAGGATTTTTGTATATTTTTATCCAGGGGTAAAAAGAAAACGAAAAAATATTAATTCATTAAAAAACAAAAAAATCATGGGTTAAAAGTCAAAAGATGATTTCCAGACATAGTTCTTGATGGTTTGTGTAGTTCTCTGGTGCAGAATCGAAAAAGATGATTGTTCCTTTAATACGATTCCAATTAAGTTCACTTTCTTTCTGCCCCATTCTTTTCACAAAGTGTTTATGGGATTCAGCGTAAGAATTTCACTACTTTCGAGTCCAGCCATTGACTACATTTCAGCTGAGTCCCAGCGCCTGAAAACAATGGCTGGCTGGAAATGGGGTTAAGTGTTGTTTACGAGGGTTCGTATTGGAGGCGGGAAGTGAAGGCCAGCCACTGGAATGTCTCACCCCCCAACATCCATCCCTTTGCGAACAATGTGCGAAAGAAAATCACATTTGGAAGAGGATTTAGGTAAGATTGGGTTTTGCAACACCGAGAGAAATATGGTGCAGTTTTTATTATCGAAACACTTCGTGTCTTGGGAGAGTTATAATGAATAATGTAGAGCAACTACTTATCAAGATCATATCGTTATTGATTTTATATATCTGGACTTTGGTAGACAAAAGGCCAATGTCCAAAAATACCGATTTTGAGTTATATGGTTTTGCTCACCAATTACTTTAAAACAATGGTTCCTACAACTGGCGGTCCGAAGAGATATTAAATAAAATCTATATGGTTTTCTCTTTAAAAAACAACGTATTTTTATGCAAAAATTATAAATTAACATTTATTAGCTATAAAGAAAAACAAACTTTTTTTTACGTTTGAACAATATTATTTATATTCTCTTATATTTCATTTATTAATCACTGGTATGAACTGGAACCTAAATCCCCATATTTTGTGGGTTGAAGAAAATATCGCTTCTTTGGACGTCGATATTTTCAAAATATCCAAGATCGTAAATCACATACATTCTCCCTCATCACCAGTATTATTTGAAGTTAAACAGAAAACATAATTTCACTCATTTAAAATGCTGCCTTGCCTAATTAGAATATTTTAAGTTATAAAAGGAAGAATTTGTGTACTAAATTTCTTTACAAAAATACATTATTTAATATATGAAGTATATTTAGAAATGTAGTTTTTAAATTATACATGTATATTTTTACAGATATAACTCGGTGATACGTGACCACCTAAATCAAAAAGGAAACTTATATATTCGGAGCTATGATTAGCATCGAATATACTTAGAAATGAGTACATTTTACTTATTTTCGAATATCTATTTTTAACAGTGCAGAGATTGTAGAACCGCATCATTTAATAGATTTGTGGAAGGTATCTAACAAATCTAATTGAGCCTTTCTATTCTATTGCAGATACCAACACTAGTGCCGATGAGCCACTTCCTGTAGACCTCCTATCAAGGAGAGGGTCCTCGACCTACCTTTCGCTGCAAAGGATAAAGCAAGCCTCTCTGTAAGTACCTCTCCAGCTCTGCCTCTTTAGCTATCACAGTTGATCTGAGAACCACTATCAAAACGAGCTTAAACAAGCAGATGGATTCATTAGAAAGCGATAAATCAGTTTACAGCAATTCCCTGAGAATTGAAACCGACCAAGTTAAGATGTTAAGGATGAACTACATATTTTGCAGAAACGCAAATGTTTCGTGTTCTTGGCGATAATCTTCAAATTTTGCAGAAACACAAATGTTTCGTGTTCTGAGCGATAAACTTCAAATTTTGCAAAAACGCAAATGTTTCGTGTTCTTGGCGATAAACTTCAAATTTTGCAGAAATGCAAATTTTAGTGTTCTTGACGATAAACTTCAAATTTTGCAGAAACGCAAATGTTTCGTGTGATCTTAGAAAATTTAAATGTAGCGGTAATTTAACAAAGTTTTTTTCCCGGTCCATTTACCTGTTTTTTTTATTATTATCGTTTCCAATTAACTCTATTTAGAATTAATGCATTCATTAAACGCAGCTGGCGTGCTTCAAATTCGTGCGGATTTTAGTTTCGCGAAAAATAAAAACTTTAACTTCGATTAGGATGAGTAGTCATTTCTCTATGTCCCACACTTCTCCTTACTTTAATCAATTAAAATGTTTTTTTTAATTAAAGAATTTTTATTAATTTAATTTAACTACTTAAATGGCTTTTTTTTAATTTTATTGTGTATTAATTTTTTTTAATTGTTAATTAAATTAATTTTATTTAATTTTAATTATTTACAGAATGTTTATTAATGTTATTTAATTTGACTACTTAAATGTTTTTTTTAATTTTAGAAAATTAAAATGTTTTTAATTAGTAAATTAGCTATATCAAAGTTAAATGTCGTCTAATAATATGGCTAAAAAACGCACTTTTTTTTAATCGATACTCGGATAAACTTAATTAACCATTTCAAACTTTAATTTATTTTTATTAAAAAACTCATTAGAACAAATTATAAAATTTTGATTTGATTATTAATTCGTTCAAATTCGTAAAATGTAACACTGATAACTTTATTATGGGCATAAAACAAAATCAATGCCGATATTTCTTATCCGATACTTATATTACCAGGATATCTAAAACACTTAATATTCCTACCTAATATCAATAATATCAGTGGCATAGGTACAGTTTAGTTTTGAAAGGGGCTCAAGCAAGTAATTAACGGAAATTTGCATATATATCTAAAACAAACACACGCATCATATCGATAATTTATCTAGAGAAATTTTATATATTGAGTTATTTAATTATATTAATTAAGCAAAAAATTAATTAGATAATTAACTGTTGTACTTTAAAATTGTAAATAGTTTGGATGTTCGCAGAAGAGGAACTTCCTTAATTCAATAAACATTATTTTGTCTTGATAAAAATAAAATTAAAATTTTTGATTAAAAACTCAATTTCTAATAATTTGAGGGTAGAATATCAATAAGTTATTTCGTAAGAATCTCTGTTACGCAACAGAAAATGGTAGCTAGTTGTGCAAATAAAACAATAATGTGATAATTTGTGGATTATACATTACCTAGGAAAATTTAAAAGAAAAACAAATCCTTCACCCAATGGACTCGAAATGTGACTCTCAGTCACCATCACCAAAATAACGACCTGTTCTTTTGTCCTTCACCCAATGGACTGGAAATGTGACTCTCAGTTACCAAAATAGCCACCTGTTCTTTTATCCTTATCCCAATGGACTCGAGATGTGACTCTCAGTCACCAAAATAACGACCTGTTCTTTTGTCCTTCATCCAATGGTCTCGATATGTGACTTTCAGTCACCAAAATAACGACCTGTTCTTTTGTCCGTCGCCCAATAGACTCGAAATGTGACTCTCAGTCATCAAAATAGCGACATGTTCTTTTATCCTTCTCCCAATGGACTCGAGATGTGACTCTCAGTCACCAAAATAACGACATGTTCTTTTGTTCGTTCCCTGTTCTTCAAATTGAAAGAGAACTGCATGTTCTTGAACATAAAAACGCTTTTTCTTTCATTAGCTTATATGTGTCATCTGGGAGCACTAAATGTGTTAGGGATCTAAAACTTTCTTTAGATTTAAATTCCTCACAACATGTCATTATTATTGTTTAAACATATAATAAATGTCATAAACTATTAAATATATGCTCGGTGTACTGACATTAATATTCATCTTCACACATAACTTTTTTATTTTTATAATTATCCACTCTAAACGTAAACAAAAAAACACGCTAAAAATACTTCTTTTAAAAGAAGAGGAATGAGATGTAACTGTTATAAGAACGTAATTATTAAGCATGAATATCAAATGCAAAGGGTTAATGAGTTTACATTTGCAGCTACAATATTTTTACTACAATAAATAATTAATTTTTAACGTAAGTTTTTTTTTTTAGTATTTTTTGTGTCAAATTTAATTTGTCAACTTAGTCAAATTTTTTATAATTATCCATCCTAAACGTAAACAAACAAACGCGCTACAGAATACCTCTTTAAGAAGAACGGAATGGTAACTGTTCCATAAAAATAACGTAAAAACATAAATATCAAACATGTACCTCGAGAGCAAAAGTTTAAATATAATGATATTTTACAAAATGTAAGGACCAAACTAAAACGTCCCGCTATAAATTTCGAAGTGAGGGGCGGGAGGGGGGGACTGATCCCCTCCCCCTCTGGGTACGCCACTCAATGCAACACTATAAAAAAAACGTAAACTTATATGTCATTTCCCGTTTAATTTTACGGTCAAAACCGTTTTTCACCGATAAAACGGGCAGACCTTATTTTCTGAGCATTTACCGTATTTTCTACCTCCATGATTTTCTTAGTAAAGCCAGCCAGATAAAAAAAAATACGAGCATTTGCCCGTTAAAATGATATCAACAATTTCAGGTTAGTGTATTGTAATTGGCCTGCAACATTATTTAGTGAATACTGGAGGTATTTTAATGGGTAAGAAATTTACAGGTTACATTATGGTATTGGCACCGGAAGTAATATAATGGACAAACATTTTACTGGCTGAACCAATTTATGGTCATTTATATTTAAATTACGGACAAGAATTTTACGGGTGACAATTATTTTACTGCATTTGTAGTTATTTAATGGGCAAACATTTCACGGGGTGAACCATAATTTTACGCTCATTCATATTTAAATTAGGGGCAAGAATTTTACGGGTGACAATTATTTTACGGCATTCGCAGTTATTTAACGGGCAAGAATTTTACGGGCTGAACCATAATTTTACGCTCATTCATATTTAAATTACGGGCAAGAATTTTACGGGTGACAATTATTTTACGGCATTTGCAGTTATTTAACGGGCAAGAATTTTACGGATGATAATTATTTTACGGCAGTTGCAGTTATTTAACGGGCAGGAATTTTACGGTCTATACCATAATTTTACACGTTACGGGCAAAGCATTAATTTACGGGTATTTGGCCAGAACTTTTGCTGACGGGCAAAAACCCGTAATTTTACGTGATTTTTTGTTCAGTGAATTGCAATGCATAGTCCATAGTCCTGATTCCTTCCCATTTCCTATTCAATTTGCGTAGGGGGCACACAATGCTATGTTCCCTTGTCTTGAAAGTCTCTCTTTCTGCCATCCCCATGTCAAGTGAGCGATCGCCTTGTACCAACATCCTCTCTGGTCATTGTTGCGAGCGGAGTCAAGTCGTGGTCAGGCGGCGTGGGCGGCGGCGGGATCGTTCCCACGGGCTGACCCTTTTGTTCTGCGCCTTGCTCAATTAAGATGCTCTCGGACATTGTTCTGGCCCGCTTGGGGGCGGGCGACTGGGACTTGGGAAGGGAGGCCGCTACGTTTTCCCGCGGCTTTTTGGGGCTGGGAAGGGTGTCAATGGCTACGGGCAAGTTCAATGGAGCAACGTCTTATGCGGTAACCGTGCGATGGGGCTCGATTTTAATGGCTGTGCGGAATCGCGTTGATGGGGCGCATGGGCGTAGGAAACTACAGGAGCCAGGGAAGCCGGATTTTGAGGGCCCCTAGGCTGTATATGTGTTACGGGCCCCCGAACTAAATGGGCGGGGGGGATAGATTACCCGCAGTTAAAACCGGAAGGGGGAGGGGGTCGGAATTTTTAAATATATATATATTCCAGATCTTCAAATTAATTCATTTTGAAGTCTAGAAATGAAATGGGGATACCATTTTTTTTCGTACGTTTTTAATACTATAATATGTTACAAAACTTCAACGGTTTCAAGGAATCTCAAGGTGCAATGGCATTCTGGAATCTATGGAAATGATAATAAAATATTGCACTCATCTTTGTATTCCCCTCAAATGGCTCCAAGATCAAAATAAAAATAAAAACAACTGATTCCCCAAAAAAAAGTAACACAAATCCATTGTGTAATTATTACAAGAGTTAAACATATTTTAAAAAAAACATGAAAAGATTATAGTATACTATTTTTATTAGGATTTAGATAACCATCATTAAAAATAAATTTTTCCGCAAGTTGACCTATTTTTTTTTGTGGTGCGGGCCCCTAGGCTGTAGTCTATGCCCAAACCCGGCCCTTTCCATAGGTCTTGGACCCCCCCCCCCCCCCCCCCCGCCTCCAAAATTGACAGTAAGATTTACAACAAATATTATATCGCAATATTTTTTTCCATTGCCGTTATTTCTTTACATTTTACAGCAAACATTAAGCATTTTATTTGAAAGTTTCAAATAAAATGCTTAATGTTGTTAATGTGGAGAGAAAAAAATATATCAACAAATTTCTTGAACCTCTTATTACTGACGGCGTTACTGCCTAGAGCTCCACCAAAAATTATTATTTTCAAATAGCCCAGCCTTCCAGTGGTATGTGGTGTAGCCGAGGGGGAGAGATGAGATAAGACACGCATGTTTTTGTCAATGGAAAAATTAGTTTTAATATTTCATAGAAAACCATATTATTACCTGCCTATCAAGTAATAATCAATTTTAAGTAGTTATTCAAATAATATTAATTAACAAAAAATATTAATTAAAAAAGATGTGATAATATAAAACTGTAAATAATTACATACACTGGGCAATTAATTACCTTAATTGTTGAAACATTATATCGTCTAGAATAAAGAGTGAATTAGAATAAAAATAGATTAACACAATTTTATTCTTATTACTTTGTCGTTTTGAATATCAAAAAAGTTTTTTTATGTGTATTTCTGGAGGAAAGAGAGATGATTAGAACCCATAAAAAAATGACTGCGAAATAATTTTGGTATTCCACATTATATCTAAGAAAATTACGAATAAATTTATATAAATATTGCTTAGAATACAATGAAAAATATAAGGAGAAAATCTAAAATAAGCTTGTATGTTTAGAATAGATTTCGGACGAAATTATCAACATTCTGCTTGTTCAGGGGACTCTCAGGCACCACTTGATTAGATGCGCTGATAAGCTATTAAACATTCCCCAAATATGCGGAAAAAAGTATCGAGTTGCTGATTTGCCTTTCTAACAAAATTACAAATAAATTAATATAAATATTGCTTAGAATGCAATGAAAAAGATACGGAGAAAATCTAAAATAATCTTGTAAGTTTAGAATAGATTTCGGACGAAATATCTACATTCTGCTTGTTAAGGGGACTCTCAGGCTTCACTTGATTGGATGCGCTGATTAGATGTCAGAAATTCACCAAATATGCGGAAAATTGTCTCGAGTTGCTGGTTCGCCTTTCTCAGAAAATTACGAATAAATTTATATAAATATTGCTTAGAATGCAATGAAAAATATAAGGAGAAAATCTGAAATAATCTTGTATGCTTAGAATAAATTTCAAACGAAATTATCTAAATTCTGCTTATTAAGGGGATTCTCAGGCACCATTTGACTGGATGCGCTGATAAGCTAGAAAAAATTCCCCAAATATGCGGAAAATAGTCTCGAGTTGCTGGTTCAACTATCTAAGAAAATTACTAATAAATTTATATAAATATTACTTAGAATGCAATGAAAAATATAAGGAGAAAATCTGAAATGCTCTTGTATGTTTAGAATAGATTTCGTACGAAATTATCTACATTCTGCTTATTAAGGAGACTCTCAGGCACCACTTGATTTGATACGCTGATAAGCTATAAAAAAAATCCCCAAATATGCGGAAAATAGTCTCGAGTTGCTGATTTGCCTTCCTAAGAAAATTACGAATAAATTTATATAAATATTACTTAGAATGCAATGAAAAATAAAGAGAAAATCTAAAATGCTCTTGTATGTTTAGAATAGATTTCGGACGAAATTATTTAAATTCTGCTTATTAAGGGGGCTCTCCGGCACCACTTGATTTGATACGCTGATAAGCCATAAAAAAAGTCCCCAAATATGCGGAAAATAGTCTCGAGTTGCAGATTTGCCTCCCTAAGAAAATTACGAATAAATTAATATCAATATTGCTTAGAATGCAATGAAAAATATAAGGAGGACATCTGAAATGCTCTTGTATGCTTAGAATAGATTTCGGACGAAATTATTTAAATTCTGCTTATTAAGGGGACTCTCAGGCTCCACTTGATTTGATGCGTTGATTAGCTGTAAGAAATTCACCAAATATGCGGAAAATCGTCTCGAGTTGCTGATTTGCCTTCTAAGAAAATTACGAATAAATTTATATAAATATTACTTAGAATGCAATAAAAAATAAGGAGAAAATCTAAAATGCTCTTGTATGCTTAGAATAGATTTCGGACGAAATTATTTAAATTCTGCTTATTAAGGGGACTTTCAGGCACCACTTGATTGGATGCGCTAATAAGCTATAAAAAAATCCCCAAATATGCAGAAAATAGTCACGAGTTGCTGATTTGCCTTTCTAAGAAAATTACGGATTAATTTATATAAATATTGCTTAGAATGCAATGAAATATATAAGGAGAAAATCTAAAATAATCTTGTATGTTTAGAATAGATTTCGGACGGAATTATCTACATTCTGCTTATTAAGGGCACCACTTGATTTGATGCGCTGATTAGATGTCAGAAATTCACCAAATATGCGGAAAATCGTCTCGAGTTGCTGATTTGCCTTTCTAAGAAAATTACGAATAAATTTTCGCGTGATAGTAAAAAGCTTCTACCGTAAGTAAACCTGTAAATAGTAAATAAGGATATCTTAATTCGGGAAAAAAAATAGTTATTTAAAAAGGAAAAGTTAATAAATTAAATATTTTAAAAAATGTTTGGAGGGAAAGTGGTATAAGTGTGCGTTCATCACATGGGTTTGGCAATGTTAATTTCAGCAAACAGAGGTTTGACAACATTTATCTTTGTCAAAACATATCTGGCCATACCCGTCCTACCCATATAGGCAAAACAACCGGTTCCCTAAAAAAACCGAGTCGTTTTCCGAGGCAAGTTTTCGCAGCGGATTCTGACAGTGCAGCAGAGTCTTGAAAGAACCCTGAATAGTTAAGCTCGTAAATCTTCGGTTTGCTGTCTGCATTCGCTGTCACGAGTGAGTGATGCGCCCTTGTCCACTTCGGAGTGGCGCAACGGGGCGGCATTTAGGGCGCAGCGGGGGGCGCACATGGAGTGGAGGTATCAATCGAAGCATCGCGAAATAGGACGACGGGATTCTGCTTATCGATAATGTCAATCAACTCTGGTTCTTTTATTTAGTTCTTTTGCGAACTTTCACTTAAGCTGATTTCTTTTTCCTTGCGTGCTGAAATGTTGGATGTTGTCATGTTTTGATATCAAAATGTCAACGATGGTTTCGTGGATGAGTTGGTGCGAAAACTATTTTTTGAAATGCATGTTGATGCTAAAACTATTTGTTGAAATACATGTTGATGCGAAAACTATTTTTTGAAATACATGTTCGTGCAAAACTATTTTTTGACATGCATGTTGATGCGTAAACTATTTTTGGAAATGCATGTTGATATGAAAACTATTTTATAAAATGCATGTTGATGCGAAAATTATTTTTTCAAATGCATGTTAATGCGAAAACTATTTTTTGAAATGCATGTTGATGCGATCAACGAAGATAGTTAAGAAATATTTGAGTAGCCCATACGCAAAATCAGTTATTTCCGAAAATTCGAAAAAAAATATTTTGGTATCAATAGAAATTTTATAACTTTGAATTCAATTTTAAAATATCTAAAGGAGCAAAAACCGTTTTTTACTAATAAAACTTCGAAGAAGTCCACAAACGCAAAAGTAGCTATATCCAGGGAAAGCGATCAAGAGCTTCTGTTTTCTGTTTTCAAGAGTTTGATTTATGCTTGGCTGAAATGTGAATGGCGACACATCCAGTTGCAAAACCAGTTAAAAGCCTTCATCCACTTGCAAAAAAGTTATGTGGAATTAAAATCTGGATTATAACTTGTGCAGTAATCTAAGCACAAACACATTTTAGTAAAAAAAATATGTCTTCTTCATTTTTACAACAAAAAAGATATTGTTTTAATGATAGTTAAGTTTTCATAGTTTTCCTCAATTTACTTAATAAAGCGTTTCGTACACATAGCTACTTTTGCATCTATTCTTCTCAAATTTAGGCATTGATTGTTAAGGTCACTAATAATCTCGTAATTTAGTTTAATAAGGTTGTTATACTATACTTACTATATTAAAACTACTTTTCTATAATTTATTTTCCGTTACTTATTAATTCCGTTATTTATTAATAAAATTTTAAAAAAAGAAGTCGCACAGAAATAAAATTAACTATATCCATACTAATCAAGCTTCATACAGATACAAAAGCAATTTATTCATTGAACTTGAGCATCAGCAGACTGGATTTTTCATTAGTTGAAATGTGGATATAGCGACTTTTACTTCTTGAACAAAAACTAAATCGCGACGATTGCGTTGCAAAAACATTTAAATCCAGTTGCAAAGCGAGTTATGTGAAAATTAAATTTTAGATTATAAATTATTTAGTAAACTGAGAACTTACACATTTTAGTGAAAAATTGTCCTGTTCCATCAACAAATCCTGTTCTTCTCTAGTACTAATATAGATGCAAATATCATTAGCAATTTAAAAGAATTTCCTTTACGTTATGAACATCATGCATATGACGGCATCGGTTTTGTTTGATTTGATAATTCAAACAAAACCAATGACGTCATCTGCATAATATCTATAACGTAAAGGAATTATTTTTTAATTGCAAACGATATTTTCATCAATTTTAAGTGAATGAGATATACATTAAAATAGTTATAATATACAAATGGAACATCATGCCGAATTATAAATGGTCGCCTTACAATCCTATACTTTAAGAGAAACTATTCTGTAAAACTGAAAGAGCTGCGTTTTGAAATTACGGAGTCTTTCTTGTACTGACATCCGGACACATTTTGGATAATTTTAGTTTGCGGTGATGAAAGTGATAACGGCGCAAATCAAAAGTGGACTTACACTACTATTACTTTTACCAAGAAAATAGTAGTAGGATCTGTTTGCTATATTAATACTTTAATTTGTTTATTCCAACATAAAATACAAATACAAATATTGACGACCAACAACAAGCTCAAGGCCCAATAAGGTTGGTCCATCTAGTACCTCTTAACTATCCCCTAATGCATATATAACTTCTTCTTCTTAAAATCCGTTACTCCATTACAATTAACAATATTCACTGGCAAGTTGTTCCATTTGTCTATTACCCTATTATAGAAATAGTGTTTTCTCCCTTCCCGATTAAAATGGGATTTGTTTAACTTAAACCCATGACCTCTCGTTCTATCACTCATATTAAAATCTAAACCCTCCACATCTCCTTGTTTGATAAATTTGAATAGTTGAATCAAATCTCCCCTAACCCTTCTCTCTTCCAGAGTATACATATTCAAATTTCTTAATCTATCTTCATCAGGGGTGCCCATCCCCCCCAAACTCAATGGCGCAAATCCCCCCCTAACTCAATGGCGCACCCACCCCCCCCCCCCACAAAAAAATCTCTACCCCCTCAAATTTAAAGCATATAACTATTAGAATCTAAAATTTTCAACTGAATCCACACAAAGCTCCACATTTCGTATTTTATAAATCATTTGGAGATAAAATCAAGATATAAATTTGGTTATACTTTAACTTATATACATTAACTTATATGTATGGAACTTATATATTGAATTAAACTTTCTCTCCGCATCTCTTTATAACGTTTCATTGATACAAACAAATGGTGCTTAAAGTCAGGTTCGTCGGTAAAATATAGGGTCGGAGGTTCAGATAACATAATTTTGTCGAATAAAATTGTAATTTCAGAAATTAATTAATTGTTAAAACATGCGTTAAAATTCATAATAAATTCCACTTGTTATTGCCTGTCCGCTAAGAATCGATCGATTTCGGTTCAATAACCGCAGCTTTGTTATGGTCTAAAAATCTGGTGTTTTCTACAAAATGTCATCGATTTGTCTAAGGTGTTGATTTCAATTCCACCAGAAAATATAATTTACAAATGGATATTTAAAAAATTTTAAATTCAATTTTGTAAACACCTAAAAATAGTTACTGTAGAAATGCTGACGGTAATCTCTGATTGTTCAATTTCAGAAAAACCCTTGCAATCGCTCCATTTAGACTAAAATAACTACCTACGATATTTTATTTTATTTGTCAGTGATATAAGCAAAATCACTCTAATTAGCAGAAACACATGATGTAAATAGGTTTTACTCTAAAAGCTCAGAAACAATTGCCTCTTACATGTCAGCCAAATGCCACTGAAAATGCTTAAATACTTTATAAGAAAGAAAAGCTTTCTGTTTGAAATATAAAAAACGGCTTTTTTTTTAAAACACATCATGACATCAAAGAAATAAAATCGATGTTATTTACGCGCGTTAGATACAGATGGTTCTACGAGTGTATATGTAAACCACATAGTTTGTATTCCCCAATCACAGGGCCATCTACAAAAGCTAATGCGCTTTAATAATGTCCCCATTCTACACGGACGTTATTTGCGCACGTTAGCTTTTGCGATAACTCTGCGATTGGTCCACCACGTGGTGTGAATGCACCAATCAGATGCTTCTGCAAAATACAACGCGGCGTAAATAGCGTCCGTGTAGAATGGGCCTTAGAATATCTGTTTTTTACTGGTTAAGTATACTTTCTCTTACCTAATGGTATAAACAAAACTGGTATATATAAAACACGGTTACATATATGGTCAAACAGAAATATTTATGAAAAAGTGGGAAAATTCATGTCTTAACGGTTAGAGATGTCAACATGAACTAAAGTACAAATTATAAGTAAGGAATAAACTTGTGAAAGTTTTATTTAAAAAAAACATCTATTAAACCCCAACAAAATAGACAGGTAAACACAAAGATAGAAAAAAAAATTATCGACTAAATTCATGCAAAATACTGAACGCTGTTGGTTTTGTTTAAAATCACTCGTGACCTTCTACTCTTATTTTTGGCTATTTTAAATATGACTATCAAATGCAAAAACTTTATTTTATCGAATTTTAAGAAATCTTTATTTAAATTAAAAATGTATTAATAATGAAATTTAATTTCAAAATGCCGTATGATATTTATCCACTTACCAGTACAGTTTATCAAACTCAGAAAATACTTTTCATTTAGTTATTTTTTTACAATTTAAATATTCTCAGCTTTACTCCACATTTAAACTGCACGTTCACAAAAACCATTCGTCCTTGCTGACTAAAATATATTATCAGTTCTTTTATTGTAACACCATTGAAATTATTTAAACTGATTCGACGCCAAGACTAAACTCAAATATAATAAAACCACCTACGCTCAGTAGCAGCGATTGGGTTCTAAAAATTCAGTTTGGCTTTCATAATACTACTCGTATTCAACGTACACAAATATCGGCGCCAATATGTTTCCCGCTAAAAAATCAAGACCTATGGTCGCGCCTATTTCCTTTGGCTTTTTTTGTTTTTGTTTTATTTGAACGATGAGTATTTTGTAATGACAGAAGTGGCTCCTAAATGTCTGTTAGCTGTCTGTGTGCTGGCAGAAGATACAAGATAATACGAGAACATAAAATCGATTGTAAATGTAATATAAGCACCAGAAAAAAATAGGAGAGGGTTGGGGTAGGAATTTTTTCTTTAGTTCGTCAATTCAGTAACACAATTTACTAAATATTTTTTTTAGTTTAAATTTAAAAAGTATGGGGGCAACATACAAAAAAAGTGGGAGGGGGGAGCGTCCCCCTAATCGCCACAACTGTTGCTTATTAGTGAACAAACGTATGAAAGTAATTAGTTTCTTATGGAGTTGTATATAAAAATCGTAATTTACGTTATAAGTGTTGTTGAGATGCGGAAACAGTTTATGCTTCCATCATTGCAGTTTTTTTTAAAAAACATATGCCACATATTAACAAACAAAAGAATTAACTTTGTTAAAGTCACCGTTTTTTCCAGTTTTTGTTGCAGTCTGCAGTCCTGAGTTTATAGCAATCTTCATATTTATTTTTAAATTTTTTCTTCCTAACGGAAAAGTTATTGCCTCACAGCGTTTTTTAATTTAAATCTCAGCACTGAAGTGTATAGTCTGAATGTATGAACCGGACAATGTAAACGTGTATGTCCTAGATATATGAGTAACACATATTAAAAAAAATACTAAAGTTTTAAAAAATATGATTTTTTCTCTGAAATAGTTTTCTTGGTTTTTTTTACTGACCCCCCCCCCCCCCCCACCCCAAAAAAAAACGAGGGGTCCTGTGCGGTGGCATGCGCCGCACAACCCTAAGATACTTCTATATCCATTAATCAGATAATTTTTGTAATTTATTTTGTAGAATCTTTCTAAAATGGCATTTAATTTTAACAGAATAAAGACTTGCATTTTCAAACAAGAGTATTTTATTTACAATTTCGTCAGCTTTTGTGTCGAAGAGGCGTTTCTTGAAATGGCTGGAAATTCCAGTGACTGCGCACGTATTATATATGCAAAATTATTTTTTGCCCAAAACATTTCCCCCTGAAAATAAAATAATAATAAAGAAATGAAAAAAAATCCCCCCCAAAAATTCTGATGGCGCAACTTGCGCCATAATCCCCCCCTATGGGCACCCCTGATCTTCATAATTCATGCCTGAAAACCCTTGAACCATTTTAGTAGCCCTGTGCTGAATTTTCTCTAACAATTCAATGTCTTTTTTAAGATATGGTGACCAGAACTGCACAGCATACTCAAGATGTTGCCTTACTAAACCTCTGTACAATGGCAAGATAATATCCTTAGATTTAGCAAACGAACAGAATTAAAATGTTAAGAAGACATTTTCCTATACAACCCTCTTTAACTAAAGCGATTTGCACACTTTCTTCTACCCAAAATCGTGCACCATTGATTTGTACCACTACAACCTCCATTCCCAACATTTTCTCCACCCCATACAGCACCCATCCATTTACTACACCCACATGTTCCGTTTAATCGAATACCCGCCTTGCCCTTGACGGATAATCAAAGCTCTACCAGAAATACACTGTTCAAAATTCCCCGAGTCCTCCCAATTCCAATGTCAAGTGCGCGGAGTTGGTTGGTTTGTTGGTTGCAACGTGTTGCAAACTGGGCGTGGCGGGGCATGCTTGTGGGACATCCTGTTGCAGAGGGGTCAGGGGTCCAGGGGGTCGCAGGTGGGACCCGCTCACGAACAGCTCGTGAAGCCTTCGCTCACAGTTGAGAATGAAGTTGGCCGGGCAGTTAGTTGTATGTGCATTGAGAGAATGGGATTTGAAATTGCTCACGAAGTTGTAACGGTATACAGGGTGTCTCTAAAATGAGTTGTTAGGTGGTTTATTTCTTTGTGAGTTGGGGGAATAGGTAAACAATGCAAACTCGAAATGTCTTTTGGGTTCGGTTTTTAAAAATTAGTCGAAAATTGATTTATATTTTTAATCCTCTGGCGGAGCTGAGCGACTTAAGTCGCCCATGGATTTCTAGTTTTTCTACCAATATACATAAACTTTAAATTTATAAAAATATTAGATTTTAAAATATTTTTCAAATCTAAATCGTTGAGGGTTGGGGTGTTTCTTTTAAGCTAAATCTATTAAAAAATAATATAAACTAAAAAAATATTTATATATATACAAGCATTAGGCATATAAAGTAAACTATTTTGCAGAGAAAAAAACTATACAATTTTGCTCTTTTTCTAACCGCTCAGATGGTTGAAATTTGTAATTTTTATACGAATACAAGTATTGGCGATAAAAAAACAGGCTCAAGTACCAACGAGGTATCTCCTAACTATTCCTTAGTGAATATCTAACTTCTTCTTAAAACCAATTACTCTTGAAATATTAACAATATTCACTGGCAAGCTTTTCCATTTGTCTATTACCCAATTATTAAAATAGTGATTTCTTCCTTCCCAATTAAAATGTGATTTGTTTGGATTAAACCCATAACCTCCTGTTCTATATTCATATTTTAAAATCCATTAACAAATTTATTTAGTTAATTAAACGAATCCCCAACATGTAGTACAATTATTGAAAAAGTTCTAACAATTTGTACATAAATAAGATCATATAGTAATAAAAATTGTCATATCAGTCCCAATTTCCATTGCTTTTACACACTTTTAACTTGTTTTTACTAAGTTTATCTTTAAGTATATATACAACCCCTGGCAAAAAGTACACGATCAATGTGCCTAACTCATGCAGTAAATTCAATATATGTTTATATTTCACAAATCGTTTGTCTTGAACAAATCGAACGAGAATGAGCATAAAATATGATAAAGAAAGAAATTAAAACAATGGTTAGAGGACAGTTTATAATTAGTTTTAATTATAATAAAGGCGGATGAATTACATCCACAACAGAAAAAAATATCCGATCAGCGAAAAGTCGAGAAAAAATTATCCGATCAACACTATTAATATTTGCTGGCGCTCTCTTTTTTCCGGTTTACAGATTTAACACGCCATAGCATGGCATCTATAAGCTTCTAGCATGCACCTGGAGAAATTTCATCCCAGCTTTCCTGTATAGTTTCAGGCAATTACATAACGTTTGTTGGACTTCTGTTGTTCACCTTTTGAATCACCATTTTTTGTTCACCACAGAATTTGCCGATCCTAGAAGTTTTCTATTTTGTTTCTTCGTGGTAGCGTTTGGACGTCCACTTCGACGAAAGTTTTCTACGTTATTTGTAGCACGATATTTCTTCCAAATGTCGCAAACAATACTTTGACCACATCTACGCAATAATGCTACTTTTCTTTGAGACATTCCGTCTTTTAAACATTTAACTAATCTGAATTTTAAATCTTTAGAAAATTATTTCACGGGAGTTATACTTTCGCACACTGCAAAATCAAATATGTTTTCCATCCACGAATTTGACCTTTACAAGTCTTGCTAGATGTTCTATACGTACACTGGCTACCTAATATGCAAATATTACGGTAAGTTTACATTTGCTTTTGCACGTGATCGGATACTTTTTTCCGACTTTTTGATTGATCGCATACTTTTTTTCTTCACATGGAAATATATTTTTTTAAATAAAACGTCAACGATTTTAATATTACGATATATTATTGTTCTATTTAAATAATTGGAAGCGTACTATATTATATTTCGGATGTTATTTGTTGTTCTTTATTTTTTCCGAGATCTATTCAACTTACTTTACAATCTTCCAAGCAGGAATGTGAAACGATCGGATACTTTATGCCAGGGGTTGTATAATAAATAAAATAATAAATATAACAAAATAATTTAATATCGTTTCCAATTGAAATATTGGATTAAATGTAACGATCGTGTTCCAATTAGCGTTTTGACAAAATATATTTATATTCGAATCCTCTGTAATAACATACATTAGTAAAAGTATTCAACACTTAATGCTCTCTCTCTTAACAAAATAAAATAATTTAATGTCGCTTGCGAATTCAATCCATACCAAATGCCAAGTAATGGCTTTTGGTTGAGATATCTAATTCAATGTAACGCTCGTATTTCACTTTTGCATCGCGTTTTCGGAATCATCTACAATAACAAAAATTAGTAAAAGCATTTAAAATTAACGTTCTTAAACAAAATATATCGTGTGTGATTCAGATATTAGAATAAATGTACCGCTCGTATTTCCACTAGCGTTTTGGCAAGGTCTCCTTGCGTTTTTATGCTCTTTAACAATAAACATAAGCGAAAGTTTTCGACTTTTATAGCTTAACAAAATACAATAATTTAACATCGTTTGCGATTTTAATCCATTCCAAATGTCAAAAAATTGCTTCCTATACAGATGTCGGATAAAGTAACGCTCGCGTTTTAATTTTATATCGCGTTTTGAGAAGGTATCTTTATATTGGAATCATCTGCAATAACAAACATTTGTAAAAGCATTCAACAGTCAGTGATCAATAAAATAATATACGATTATTTATACAGATGTCGAAATAAATGTAACGCTCGTATTCAACCAACGTTTTAACAAGGTCTTCTTATTTGTGAAGTCTCTAAGACAGTAACTGCTTAACAAAATAATTTAATAACGTTTGCTATTTCATTTCATTCCAAATGTCAAGAAATCGCTCTTGCTATACAGATGTCGGATTAAATGTAGCGCTCGCATTTAAATTTTGTATCGCGTTTTGATAAGGTATATTGGAATAATCTGTAAAAACAAATATTAGTAAAATCAACAGTCAGTGATCAACAAAATAATATACGATTATTTTGCTATACAGATGTCGAAATAAATGTAACGCTCGTATTTCAACCAACGTTTTGACAAGGTCTCTTTATTTGTGAAGTCTCCAAGACAGTAACTGCTTAACAAAATAATTTAATAACGTTGGCGATTTCATTCTATTCCAAATGTCAAGAAATCGCTTTCGATTCAGATATCGGATTAAATGTAACGCTCGTATTTCAGCAAGCGTTTTGACAAGGTCCACCTTATTTGAATCCTTCGTGACCTTCCCGCTTTTGAAGAAAACGTGCACATTCAATTTTTCAGCGGTTTATCAGATCAGTGTCGATCCGCTACCACCATTACGCTTTTCCTGTTCGCATGTGTTCATTAGGGGTGAGAAATGGGATTATTCCAATTTACCCAGTAGTGCAAATCGTGCCACAGAAATTGAGTAGGAGAAACTGATTAGAGATATCATTATTCTTCCAGCAACATTTATTAAAATGACGCTCTCCACAAGTGATTGAATATTTAGATATCGTGAGTGTTTGATTGTATGGGAACTTTCACAATTTCGAGCAGAGGGAATAATTTCGGGCAGTAGATAAGGTTCACGGGATTGAACGGCATTGATAGAATGGGTTCAGCCTATTTGATGACCTTTTGATACCAGAACTTAAATAAGCAAGTTTTAACAATATTGACAAAACTTCATTTTATTCTGTTTGTAGATCATAATGAAACGCGTTTTTTTCTATGAGTGTACGGGTGACCTAATATGATTTTACAACTCATATGAAAAAATTTCAATTATTTTGAAATCCATATGTCAAGTGAGTAGCCCAAATTCAAAAGCAATTGTATCCAAATATTCGAAAAGTGAGATTTTGATATCAATAGGTATTTAACAACTTTAGCTTACAATTTTTAAATATAATAAATGATAAAAACAGTTTTATACTACTAAAAAATCAAAAAAAATCCTCAGAAGTAAAAGTATCAATATCGAGCGAACGTGAATATGAACGTCACAGATAGTTTGCCTTCTGATTGGCTGGAATGTGGATATTGCGTCTTTTGCTAGAAAATTTTGGTTGCCGTTAAAGAGGTTGAACCAATTATCGATGAAACCTCCACTTTTTTCCGATAAAGGATTTTTGGTTCAACCTAGATTCCACCATAATATGGTGTAATTTGCTGCAGACCTCTGTTTTGCACCAAGGCATGGTACATCGTTGAACTGAAATATTTAACAGTATACTTCCACACCGTAAACTGAATATTATCTAGCTATTTTGAAATTTTATAACTTCGTCAACTGATAGATCTGTAGGAAAACTAAAAACAAATGTCGCAATCTGAAAATCGAAAAAAATATCTATCTCCTTTTGAAACTAGAGGGCTCCTATGTAAATGTAGTCAAATATTCCTAGTTTTGGACGGGAAACTCAAAAATTACGGACCAAGAAGAATTTAGTTTTAAAAAAAATCATATTTTAAAAAAATTAATAAAAACAGCAATATACCAAATATAAAAATAATCAACGTAAACAGAACCATTTGCTAAATATATGCTTTACATTCATTTTTTAAAAAATCTTCAGAAACAAATTTAAAATATCAACGACACAAAACCATTAAACTAAATATCTGCTTTAAATTCGATTTTTAATGGGATATTTTGATGGAATCTCCCTATCTGCAATTGATACAGGGAATTTGCCTTGCAATTTTGATTCAAGGCCAGATGACGAGAATGACACCCAATCCTACCTTCCCAATTTTCCGCATTACAATTAACATGTGTGAGGACATTTGAGCTACGAGAAGTTAAACGTGCGTGACTCTATTGTGAAATATAATTGCGTATTTACTTTCAAGCATAATAATAAGGTAAAAAGTAAACCCTTCAAATAATGTTGCTGAAACAATGCTGAAAATATTTGGACAAAGCGAAAACTTATTTTTTGCTGAAAAATGATTCATTTACGCAATTTTTGTCATTATTTTTCATGTGCTTTTCGGTAGATTTTTTGGAAATCAATGCCACTTTTTTATTGCAAAATTAATGTAAAATCTTTTTTAGAATAGGTCAGAGGGTCTTGCACCCTTAATTTTAAAGTATCTCAGTTTTAAAATCCTAATTCTACTGTATAATGCTCAAACTACCAACCCAACAAATATCTGGCATTGCATATTGCATAGAAAAATAATGTTATAGTTCAATAAAATATTTTTCTTTGTGTTAAAACACATCACGCCGCAAGCAACTATACCATATAACATTACATCTTACCAACGTACTGTCAAGACAAAACGATCGTTTAAAACACAATAAAAATTTTAATAAAAATCCAAAAGAATTTAGTAACAAAAACGGGGTATAGTAAAAATGACTAGTTTTCATAATTTTTATTTTGTTAGTTTTTTTGTTAACATCTACAAGTTTTAACACAACCTATTCATTAAAAGCATGACTTTGTCATCTGTCGAAATAAAATGACAAAATTTTAAAATTATAAGGTTAAAAATGACAAAGTTTTAAATATATAAGTACTAAAAAAAGTACAAAATTTCAAAACTATAAGGTTAAGAACGACCAAATTTAAAAACCAATAAGGATAAAAAGACTGTTTAAATGTTTAAAAATAAAAACATTTAAAAAAAAATTTAAGTTTAAAATGACGAAATTTTTAATCCTTACAATTCAAAACGATAAGGTTAATAATTTCAACGTTCAAAGGTGCTTTCTTTAAATAATTGTGTTATGAGGAAAAATATACTAAATTTGTATGACTACGAAATAATCAAGGAAATCAAATTTGTGTTTTGATCCTTTTCAATGCGCCATTGAAACATCTGCTTAACTATGTCAGCAACTGTGGTGGGTCTATTGTTCATTCACTCTAACGACTTCATATATTCCTTTTGATGCAATAGACTACCTAATTTGATTTGTTAATGACATATACCCCAACTAGCAGCCTCCAGCGATATACGATTGCAATTTAAGAACTATAAGGTAAGTACAAATCACTTATTCTAACTTGGCTTCTTGTTTTGCACGCCTAATCCATCCGAATCCAAAACCTTCCGAGGCGGGATTGCAAGGACAGTTAAGTGATTATTTATCTTCTTCGGAACATTTTGCTTCGAAAAAGAGTCTCTGTCAAAAGCTCATTTAAGCAAAAGGCAATAAGATAATAAACTTGATATGAGATTGAACTGGTTTCCCATACTTAACGTTTTAATAGATTTTGGATGTTTAATAGTTGATTAATAATTGAGAATGAGTACAAATCACCTTGTGTTCAATGAAGGATAAATGTTTTGACCTTCAGTCAGTGCCGTCCCTCCCAAATTCATGAAAGGCAAGGTGAGGTGTAAAACCCAAGTTTTTGTAAAGGATTAGGCGTCAACAAAGCCATGCTGAATATAAGTGATTTGTACTCATCTTAATATTTCTATATGTAATAATTTTAATGCACTGAAATATTGTATAACAGAGTCAGTGGCAATGACGGCTCTCCTATATGTGCAACAAATCTGCAGTACTGCTCCTTTTTTTTTTTTTTTTTTTTTTTTTTTTTTTTTTTGTAAATTAATTTTTTTGCAATTCATAATTTTTTCTCACCTGGACGAACAAGAGTTAAGAGTGAACGCAAATCAAGTATTATCGATTTAATTCAGCAGCAAAGCCGATTTTTCTATTGCGTTTTCTTTGATGCGTGGGAAATTCCCGATCAGTAATTTTCACATGTCTAGAAAGAGCTAACGAGTTATCATTGTACATGCCCAGAATGACGTAGTAAGAGATTTTTTAAAAATATTTAAAAGATTTACCCGCCCTTTAGCCTGTTCTATTTTAGAAACTATTCTTTCTTTAGAATATGTTCTCTTTTTATAAACCTGTTCCTTTTTAGCATCTGTTCTTTTAAAGAACCTGTTCTTTTAAAGAACCTGTTCTTTTAAAGAATCTGTTCTTTTAAAGATCCTATTCTTTTTTAAGAATATGTTCTTTTTTAGAACCTATTATTTTTGAATCTGTTCTTTATTAAAACCTGTTCTTTTTTAGTATATGTTCTTGTTAGAATCTGTTTGTTTTTTAGAACATGTTATTTTTTTAACCCTTTCCACTCCAAGAACATTTTGACATTTGCGTTCTTTCTAAAGAACAGTTATTCCTCTTTCTGTTTTCCCACAGAATTTTTTATGCTCATAGAGGGGAAAAAATCCTAATCTGTTTTGGATCTGCAAGAGAACAAGTTGAAAAAAACAGATCGAGGTGTTTTACAAACAAGACACTTTCCGAGTTTAGTTTAAAGAACAGGGAACCAAAAGAACGAGTCGTTATGTTGTCGCCTGAGCGTCGCCAACGGAGTGCAAAGGGTTAAATACTACAACCTCAATTTCCCGGTCTAAAACCAACCGATTGCATTATTATTTCTTAAAGCGTTCAGTTGCTTTAAACAATGAGAGTTTTGCACTTAGAGAAATAGCCTTTTCCGCTGATCATTTGGACAGATTTTCTAAAAATATAATACCTAGTGTTTTGTACTTTAAAACTTTGTTTAAAAATAAAATGAAAACTTTAGTTACTATTATTTTTTTTTTTAATATTACGTTGAAATCGACATTTAAATACATAATGTGTTAGCTGAAACTACTCATGGGAAGAAAATGAAATGCAACATTTTACACCCGGGAACATTTGAACTTGTTTTTCAATGCAAAGTGACCAATCGCCAATCAGAATGTTTTTTTACCAACGCGATCGAAATAATATACCCTTTTGTATTTTAAATATTTTTTGGGTTAGGTGTTCAAAAATATTTATGATTTTTAAGTGTTTATGTATTTTATGATTTCCTATCTTACTTAGTGATTTTTTTTAATTACATTTTGATCACATATTTTCAACACATACATAAATTCCATATTTACCTTTAAGGTATACGCCATAAAACCTGAACTGTATAATTTGAAATTAGTCATCCACTAACATAACCCTTTGCAATTGATGAACATGTTGGTTATTTAGTTCTATTTATGGAACAGTTGCATTCGGTTTCTGCCTGTTCTTTTCCCAATCGATTCCCCGATCTTTTACTTATTGGTATTCAAGTGATGTCATACTTTTAAATGGAGTTATATAAAGAACAAGCTATCAAAATAAAATGGTTATTAAATAAATGGTGAACACGCAATTCTTGTTCACTTTAAAGAACAGTTCGTTATTTTTATGACTGAGTCACATTTCGAGTGTAGAGTGTTAACATAAAGACACAATTAACGCATTAAATCTTTTGTGCAATAAATTACATATATTTACTAGAAGGATCTACTTCAAAGAGCGCGTGATACGAGTTTTCTTTACATAGGCGTTCCCCTTGTTTTGAAATACCAACCAAACCATTCGAAGCAAAAACAAAACCATTCAAAGACCGCATTTGCGAATTGTTAGCAATCAGTTGAAGCTGTCCCTCTGAACATCACCATGAGCTGAAAAAGAAACTCGGCGAAATCACGCTTTTCGGAAGAGAACTGGTTCTTGTTTGCTGTTCCATTTTTCAGTCACATTTCATTTATTTTGCATCTCTTAATTAGGGAAAGATTTTCCAAATCAAGCAATTAATCAACACAATCGACTTGCAAGATGGACAGCTCCCGTCAAATCGACAGATGCCTTTTCTGTCCTGTTATTACGGAGTTCACTGGGTTATTTTGCACTCGGAAAGTGATTTCGTGTGGTTTCTATTAACACTTAGTACGTACCCGAACACATTATTTTTATTATAATGTTCATTTTACAGAACTGTTATTTTCCAAAGAGCAGTAACAACCCCTCTCCCCCCGTCCGTGTTCTTTTTCTAGATATGTTCGTAAACCTAGAATAGACGGGGGAACAATTGTTTTAAATGTTAGATGGACAGCTCGCGTCAAATCAGCAGATATCTTTTCTGTCCTGTTATTACTGGGTTATTTTGCACTCGGAAAGGGATTTAGTTGTGGTTTCTATTAACACTTAGTACGTACCCGAACACATTATTTTTGTTATCATTTAACAGAACTGTTATTTTCCAAAGAGCAGTAACACCCCCCCCCCCCCCCTCTCCCCCGTCCATGTTCTTTTTCTAGATATGTTTGTAAACCTATAATAAACGGGGGGGAAAATATTGTTTTAATGTTAGATGGACAGCTCGCGTCAAATCAGCAGATGTCTTTTCTGTCCTGTTATTACGGAGTTCACTGGGTTATTTTGCACTGGGAAAGTGATTTCGTGTGGTTTCTATTAACACTTAGTACGTACCCGAACACATTTTTGTTATGTATTTTCATTTTACCGAACTGTTATTTTTCAAAGAGCAGTAACACTCCCCCCCCCCCCCCATCCCCCGTCCGTGTTCTTTTTCTAGATATGTTTGTAAACCTATAATAAACGGGGGGGGAAATTGTTTTAATGTTAGATGGACAGCTCGCGTCACATCAGCAGATGTCTTTTCTGTCCTGTTATTACGGAGTTCACTGGGTTATTTTTTTATTTTTCACTCGGAAAGTGATTTCGTGTAGTTTCTATTAACACTTAGTACGTTCCCGAACACATTTTTGTTATTTATGTTCATTTTACAGAACTGTTATCCCTTTCTCAAAGAGCAGTTACACCCCGTTCGTGTTCTTTTTCTAGATATGTTTGTGATCCTAGAATAGACGAAAAGAAATTATATTTGTTTTAACGTTAGATGGACAGCTCACGTCAAATCAGCGAATGTCTTTTCTGTCCTGTTATTACGGAGTTCACTGGGTTATTTTACACTCGGAAAGTGATTTCGTGTGGTTTCTATTAACACTTACTAGGTAGTTGAAGACATTTTTGTTATTTCTGTTCATTTTACGGAACAGTTATTCCTTTCTCAAAGAGCAGTTACACCTCACTCGTGTTCTTTTTTAAGATATGTCTGTAATCCTAGAATAGATGAAAAAAAAATCTTAAAAATTTCTTCTCTTAATTTTTAAGTGATAAGAATACATTTATTCAATATACAATTATTGGAACTTATGTAATAAATATTTATCAACTGAATGAGTCCGTATAAAAATTTTAATTTCTTAATTTTGTTAAATTTAAATACATTTTTAGTGTCAATTTCTGACTTATTTCCTTAGAACCTTTGTTTATAATTCATTTATCAAGAAAAATGTAAGTCGGAACTGTACGCCGAGAAAGTGTACATAGGAAATGTATGTCAAGAAAATGGTTATCAAGAAAATGCATATAAAAAATGTACATCATGAAAATGTACAAAGAAAATGTGCATCGAGAAAGACTTCACGTAAAATATATATGTAAAAACTGCATGAACTATGTACATGGAAATATGAACTTTAGAAAGAAATCTCCGTAATCGTAAATGGTAAGTTGAGATCGTATGTATTCGTATTGGACCAGAGAGCGCTAAGTAAAGAATACTTTTCCAGGATGGATGTTTAGAATGACTTAAAAGGTGAGTTGAACTTCGATTTCTTTATCATATTCAAATAAAAATGTTAAAAATGTGTTTGAAATATGGGATTTTCTTCATATTATATTTAGATCCTCTATTCTAGCACAATGAAATGCTTATATCTGTTGTGCAAACAATATTATATTTTCTCTCTTCTTTCTCTCTCTATTTTTCACTCTCTCTTTCTCTGTTATATTTCACTCTATCTTTTATCTTTCACTCTCTTTCACTTTCTCTCATCTTTCACTCTCCCATTCTCTCTTTTCCCTCTCTCTCTCTTATCTTTCACTTTATCTTATCTATATATCTCTTATCTTTCTATCTCTTTAATCTTTCTCTCTTATCTTTCACTCTATCTCTCTTATCTTTCATTCTCTCCCATCTTTCACACTCTACCTCTTATCTTTTACTATCTTATCTTTCTCTCTATCTCATCTTTCACTCTCTCTCTCTCTCATATTTCTCTCTCTCATATTTCACTCTCTCATATTTCACTCTCTCATCTTTCACTCTCTCATCTTTCACTCTCTCTCTCATCTTTCACTCTCTCTCATCTTTCACTCTCTCTCTCTCTCATCTTTCACTTTCTCTCATCTTTCACTCTCTCTCTCTCATCTTTCACTCTCTCTCTCTCTCTCTCATCTTTCACTCTCTCTCTCTCATCTTTCACTCTCTCTCTCATCTTTCACTCTCTCTCTCTCATCTTTCACTCTCTCTCTCTCTCTCATCTTTCACTCTCTCTCTCTCATCTTTCACTCTCTCTCTCGCTCTCTCTCTCATCTTTCACTCTCTCTCTCTCATCTTTCACTCTCTCTCTCTCTCATCTTTCACTCTCTCTCTCTCTCTCTCATCTTTCACTCTCTCTCTCTCATCTTTCACTCTCTCTCTCTCTCATATTTCACTCTCTCTCTCTCATCTTTCTCTCTCTCTCTCTCTCTCATCTCTCTCTCTCTCTCATCTTTCACTCTCTCTCTCTCATCTTTCACTCTCTCTCTCTCTCTCATCTTTCACTCTCTCTCTCATCTTTCACTCACTCTCTCTCTCATCTTTCACTCTCTCTCTCTCTCATCTTTCACTCTCTCTCTCTCATCTTTCACTCTCTCTCTCATCTTTCACTCTCTCTCTCATCTTTCACTCTCTCTCTCTCATCTTTCACTCTCTCTCTCATCTTTCACTCTCTCTCTCTCTCATCTTTCACTCTCTTCATTTTCTACTTCCTAATACTTTCTCTCCCTTTCTCTCTCTCTTTCAATATTTCTTTTCCTTTATCTGATTCTCGCTTTATATGCCTCTCTCCTTGTCAATGAACTTATCAAACAGTGTGTAGACTATAACGAATCGAATAACATTGGGTTTATTTTAACTTTTAACTTAAATAATTTCATGTATAAGAATTTTATAAGTATGCCTCTCAAAATAACTAAAACAAACTGAAATAATAATATCTCTTTGTCAGAAAATTAAAGTACGAAAAATTCTAGTTGACCATCTGAAGTCATTTCTTCAACATATTATAGCATTTAAAAAAATTTATTTATGTATAAATTTCTAATAATAATACACATATTCTTAGCTAAATTAGTACTATAAAAACTATAACAGTTTACTACTTAAAATTTTTCCAAAAGTTGGATTTTTTACCTCAAGAAAAATTCGTCTTATTATTTTACTGCAAAGTGACATTTTATTACCGTAAATTCACAACAATGCGTAGAAAACGATTGTAATGTGCATTTGGGTACTCAAGTTACATAAGAGAAACTATTTGTAGATGGATAGAGGCCATTAAATACATATTTATAAATATATACAAGATAATATACATAAGCACGGTGGCCGCACATTGTTAGGCGATGGTCATTGTTTGGCTGTTTAACTACACACAATAAACCACTCTTTTTGCTGCATTTTAACTACTTTGTTTGCTGCTACTAAAGCTAAGCGACTTGTAATAACATTAAACAAGCGACTTGTAATAACATAATAGCATTAAACAAAATAAACCAACAACCACTCAAACCTTTGATCACCCTTTTTCCCTATGAGTGAAATTATGTGGTCGAATAAATCATTTGTTGGTTCTTTGCGAGTCTCTCAAGAAAAAAAGTGACAGTCCCTAATAGTAAATGATGTCATTCCAGTAAGAATCTTTCCCATTCGTCTCGCCTGGAATTCGATTCAACTTGAAGGAGCGCGAGCGATGCAGGGTTAATCAACATTAAATATCACAGTTTAACATCGTTACAATAAAAGAAATATCATATGATAAATGAATCTCGTCTTAAATAAGTTACAAAGTTAGGTATATCATCCTCTAGTATCTAACACTGCTAAAACATTTTATATCCTACGGATAAAGACCTTATAAACACAAGTGCTCAATATTTCTGAAGTTTATAATTACGCAATTAATTAAAACTTATATCAATATAATGGCAAATAATTATATTCCTTAATTAGAGACCCGAAATCAGGGGTCTCCAAACTGCGGCCAATGGGCCGGACCCGGCTCGCGAAGGACCATTATCCGGCTCGCGAAAATCCGGCCGATAAAGCATGCAATCTTTCGTAAAATTGAACATCATAAAAATAATGCAAATACAGTGGACTATATTCATTTTCAAACATGACCATTGTAAAATCAAAATACAGAGCAGAGCTAACTTGTGAGACGAACACTTGGAATCCGTTCTAGAGATATCATCGAAATTTGTCACAAAATGACAGACGTTATACATACATCAACTTCTATTTACATTTGCATTATTTGTAATAAATTTGATTTCTTGGATGAATCTCCTACATCTTTAAACACCTATTTAAACCCAAAACTAGCTTAAAAAAAAATTTAGGTTGACCCAAAATCCGTACGCCATTTTGCCATACATGTGTATAATCACACGTATATATTTATGTGTATGTTGTAGACCCGTCTGAATTTCAGAATTTTTTAATCTGGCCTAAAAAAAAGTGAAAAAGTTTGAAGACCCGTGCTCTAAATCACCAAGATTTCTGCACATTCTGATATGTTTCACGTGTGTTTTTTCGAAATCCATGATTTACCACTGAAAGCAATGCCTTAAAATTTGTATACGTGGGCCAACTGGCCTAAGTGAGCCTTCTAGGCCTATGTCATTTGGTACGCAAGACCCACCCTAGCCTGGTAACGAGCCGACTCCCAATCACTTTGATATGGAAAGTGAGCTTTTCCATTCGATGGGCGCGTCCACAAAGCCCACGCTCTCATTTCATATTGTCCCTTCCTCCATGTTACATAATACGATTCCCTTGACACAATGTTACAAGCTTATGAAAATAGTTGTAAATAAACCCCGGAGACAGGTTTGAAGCCTTCTTCGGCATCTGAGCTGTTTCTTTGCCCGCGCTAAATCCTCCTTGCACGACATGGTAATCTAACCGCGACACCATGTCGTAAATCAAACTGCAGAGCTCAAAACAGTCTTGCCGGAATGGTCATCTGGAGGTAGCTTGTAACATCAACTGTGGGCGCTTGTGTTCGCAAAAAGAAAAGAACGAGTTGCTTTGCGTTAGAGCTCTGATTACGGGGTCTTGATTATCCGGCTCCGAGGTTTTGATTATCCGGCAGGATGATGATCTGTAGGCGTGACGGTTGTTTGAATGGATAGTTAACGGAATATTTTTTGTTGATTAACATTCTGTAGCTCTGTGCTGTAAAAAGTGCTGAATTCATACACTGTTAAAAATTATTACGACCTTGCACCAAACTTTGGTATCCATTTAGCTGCAACTTCAGTGCTTAGTTTCACCATTTTACGGTGCTATCACGGATGGTTTAGTCGTGAAACGTTGCATCAAAACTCATAACGTTGCATAAAACTCAAAATTCGAGTTCTCTTAGAATTGTAGTATTTTTGTAGCGAAGTTGGCAACCCTTCGATCGCAAGATGACAACTTGTCACTGATCGGGCTCGAACTAGGAATCCTCCGATTCACAGCTGAACGCCTTTATCCACTGTACCACGGAGGCCCATGTTCGTCGTTGTCTTTCTTGGAGGTGCTTGTTGATGTAGAGACAGAGAAAATTTAGGTTGCAGTTAAAGAGGTTGAACCAATTATCTGTAAAATCTCCGCTTTTTTATGATAAAAGATTTTTGGTTCAACCTAGATTCCACCATAATATGGTGTAGACCTCTGCTTTGCAAAAAGAAATGGTACATTGTTGAACTGAAATTTTTAACAGTGTACTTTTTCGATGGAAAAGAAAGTAGTTGCACTGATAAAATAGGTTCTCAAAAACAAATAAAATGTACTCATTTTTGAATAGAGTTGATGCTTATCATAGCTCCGAATATACAAGTTTTATTTTTGAAAAAGTCATGTACCCAAAAATGTGTACAATGAGTAAAAATGAATAAAAAGAGCAGTTGCTTGCCTACGTAAGCTGCCTTCATTAATAACTTTCAATAAATATCAACAATTACAACCAAGACTTACCGGGAATCGAACCCATATCCAAAGGCACCACAGTCCAGTACCTTAGTCGTTAAACTACCAGGGTGACAATAAGAAGATATAAACAGAAGACATGTTAAAAAAGGTGTGCCAAAAGAATGGGAAATAAGATAATTGAATTGTAATAACTCAGTTTCTATTTAATAAATCGACATCAAAGACTGTGAAAAACCATCTTCTGAACTACTATTTTAAGTTTGTCAGGTTTCATTAAGATCGCTTAAACAGAAGCTGAGTTTAACAATATTAAATCACATTGCTACTTTTTGATAAAATACAATTACTTGCATTTGAGTACGTCATCGCTCATTTACGATGCAATCGTACTCAAATAAAAACGAATATGTTCAAGTACTCATTTTAAGTACCTTTTTTTACAGAGTACATTTAGCGAAAAATTTAATTAATTATAGTTTATACTTCTGTACCTGGTTTCGTTTTTTAGCTCAAGTACTATAATTATTGTAAACCCTCGACATACGCCCGTTTACGATGTAATTATACTTAAAGAAAAACGAGTTGGTTTGTTTAGATACTTATTTTTAAGTACCTGATTTTTAGTGTAACAAGCAATTACTTATAGAATTTATAAATCTTAACAAATGTACATTCTGTATTACTGAATAATTTGTAATCTAAATTTTAAATGTCACATAACTTGTTTTGCAACTATCCAGGAATAAGGATTTAACTGGTTTTGAAAATGTATGCGCCGCCATTTTTTTTTAAATAACTAGCTATATCCACATTCCAACCAATGCGAAATAACGTTCGATGACTCTCGCATTCACGTGGATATAACTGCCTTTGCATCTATATAAAGCTTGATTAGCGATGGATATAGCTACTCTTGCTTCTGAGTGTCTTAATTTTTTATTATTAAACAACGGGAATAAGTGAAAAAGTATAAATCAGAACAAAGTGGAGCTGTCTAGTTCTTGCACCCAAGTTTTCAATTACCATCAAATATTCCTTTTAATATGATAAATTTTATTAAAAGTTAATTATTAACTTAAATATATTAATTTGTTATATTATTTTACCTAAATAAAGTAATGATATCGTAGTTTTTATTAATAGAATGTTTTTTTCTTGTGTTTTTCTTAGGGCGTTAACCGAATGATCAAGCTATATTTAAATAGCGAAGTACCAAAATGATACCAAAGAAAAGCATATCTGTGTGTTATGTGTGAAGAAAAGAAAATATTTAAATAGATGAAATAGTCAAAGCTTCCTTAAAACTACACGCTATTGTGTAACAGTTTAAAAATAAACTTTAAATGAATATCGAAGCCTCAAGTACTTTATTTGGAAAGTAATATTGAACAATGAAATTAAGTTTGAAGAATTAAAAAATCAGCAAAAATGTGGATTTATAAAGACAGAATGAAGACAAAAGATCAGCACAAGTTAAAGAAACATGAGATTTGGTTATATATATAAAAATATCGCCTGTTACATGTTTGTTCTTTTTTAGATTTTTCGAGTCAAACTTTTTATGTACCCACAAATCTTAAATAAATTTAAATTTTGTCATTTAAAGTATTTTTTTTCTACATATTGAGTGTTCACTTTTGCAGTTTCTGACATGACAAAACAAAATATTTTTGTAATTATTTTCTTATCATATAAGATTTTTAAATTTATATTGTTTGAAATGGAATGAATAATAACTGATCTGTTAAATAACTGTTATTTTTTTATACAAAGTCATATTCATATTTAATCATATCTTTAAATGAAGATTCGATTGCAATGTACGTTCCAAATTCCCTGAGGGGATATTGGGAAGTCACAATATAATTGGGCGATAGTCATTTTTTAGCTGTTTTACACGCATAATAAACCATACTTATGCTATTATTTAACTACTTTGTCTATTGATACTTAAGCTAAGCTAATTGTTTCAAATATGAGCTAAGTAGTTGGCCAGTGATATCTTTTAATGAAGAATCGATTGCAATGATGTCTTTTAATGAAAAATCGATTGCAATGTAAAAATAATATTTTTTTAGGCCAATACAACTAAATGGGAAACAGCTAAACAATGACCATCGCCAAAATAATTTGTGACCACCCTGAATAGGTCCTATTTTTCAAACTTCATTATTGTGTTTTGCATATTATGTTAATTACATTTTACTGCATATAAAGACTATTGTATATATTTATATTGTAAACACATCCTTAGAAAGTTTTATAAAGCGCTTTAACTAACAGCAGGCTAAAAGAGCTTTAACTAACAGCAGGCTAAAAGAGCTTTGCTTTATGAAGCAATCCTTGGAATTTAATGAAACAATAGCAATCAGGTATCGGAAAACCCAATTATTATTTTAATCAAGGCAGCCTTTACACTGGAGATGCAAGTTGTCAACAAGGAGATGAAGTATTTTAATTTACATTGTATATAGTCAGCGTGTTTACACAGGAGATTATATGAAATGATATGTTATCGCACAGTATTAAATTAAAATATTAGTTTCATTCTACACGAACGCGTCGATGATTCGAGATTTCATACCACGTGGTATGAATTATCGAATCACCGATAAGCTCGCGCGCGTTTTACTCGTTCGTGTAGGCTTTAGAGTAATAAACACGTGAGTTTCTATTGCTATTCAACATTAGGCGATAAAACTCACATTGTTATATTTTTTATTGTTGACATTTTGACGTTAAAATTAAATTAATCAGTAAATATTCAATATATTTAAGTTAAAATGTGTAGAATATGTTAGAAATTAATACACTACTTCCACTCTATTACTTTGAGTTAGAACTTTGCGTGCTTATAGTTTAGGGGAACATTTACTGTTCAATCTTTCTTTAGATGCCCCCATTTTCCCATGTAAAGACTGCCAATATTTGTTTCCAAATGGAAAGTAATACAATGTTTCGGATTTCTATGAATATCATCATACCAAATACTTCTACCCAAATACTGCGTACTTCACTTGTTACAGGTGTATGACTGAGCAAACCTAACCTAACAAGGAGACGAAGTGATTTACTTCACATTGTATCAAATCAGCATGTTTACAAAAGGAATTGTGATCTGCTATATTTATTATTCAGTGGACTGTCGATGATCAATCATCTTTCTTTGAAAGCTCTCAGTTTTACCATGTAAAGATTGTCGATATTTGTTTGGTAATTACATGGAAAGTAATATAATATTTTGGCTTTCGTGAACACCATTACAAAAGTACCTTCACCCAAATATAGCGTGCTCCACTTGTTGCAAGTAAAATTGTTGCAAACCTAACCTTACATAGTGACGAAGTGGTTTACTTTACATTGTTTCAATGGAGATTGTGTACCTATGTACGCTATTCTGTAGAAGTTACTGTTCAATCAACTTTCTATAACCGCTCACAGCTTCCCATGTGAAAGTTGCCTAAGACTATATTTGTTTCGCAATTATATGGAAAGTAATACAATGTTTCGGCTTTCCATGAATACCATTACAAAAATGCCTTCACTCAAATACTGCGTTCTCCACTTGTTGCAAACGTAACCTAACATAGAGACGAAGTGGTTTACTTTACATTGTTTCAATGGAGATTGCGAACCTATGTACACTATTCTGTAGAAGTTACTGTTCAATCAACTTTCTATAACCGCTCACAGCTTCCCATGTGAAAGTTGCCTAAGACTATATTTGTTTCGCAATTATATGGAAAGTAATACAATGTTTCGGCTTTCCATGAATACCATTAAAAAAATGATACCTCCACCCAAATACTGCGTACTCCACTTGTTGCAGGTGCGTTCCATCCCCAAACCTAACCTAACTTAACCTTTCAGTTGCTTGGGCAACCCGATCTTGCCCATCTGACGCGTTCTTCCGGATCTGGGAGGGCGATCCATCTTTCCGGCCGTCTTTCTAATTGGGGGAGTAAAGGATTCAATCCGGTCTTAATTGGCCCCCACCAGCCTCTTTTCCATGATTAATGACCTCTTTGAGGCGAGCAAGGTGCCAATTAGGGCGGGCCTTGTAACGCGCTCGAATGCAAGGCCCGCAATTAAAACATCACAACGAGATTGGCAACACGCTTCTGCGATGTGGCTTATCCCTTTTGTGTCTTGAGGAACAACGTCTTCAAGAAATCAGAACGATTCCTTTTTTTCTTGAAAAGAAACTTCCTTTTATTTTACTTCGAGAGTAATTAATTACCTTCACCGCGGGATTACTGTTTTTTTGTTGGATTGCAAAAGCATTTGGACTCATTTGGAAGAAGCGAGATGCGAGGCGTGTTGTTTTTGCGTGCTCGGAGTTAAAAACTTGTGGTCATTTTTGTTTTGTTAGTTGGGTAAGATGTTATTTTTTTTTTTACAAATTATTCCTGTTTGGTGTTGAGGAACAATTATTGTGATTAATGGGAAGCGTAATTGGTCTCATCATAGCGGCATAATTTTGCATTGAAATGTGTTACAAATGTAAACGTTGTAATCTAGACTAAATAAAAATTATTAAGTTAAAGGTGTTTTGAAGGTTTTATAAAGGAATTTTTTTTAAAAAAACTACATTTTGTTTTAAGTTTTTTAATTTTCTGCCTAAAATCTTTAAAAAAATCTTCATTTTCTCTTCTATAATTTCAAAGTTTCAAACTTGAAAGTTGTCCCCAGCAAAAAAAATCAGCATAAAACCTTCATCAAAATTTTGAAATTGAAGGTTTTATGCAGGAAAACTGCAGTTTTTTTTGTAGATCTATAAAATTAAAGGTTTTTGTTTCAATGTCCTTCATAAAAACTGCAAAAAACCTTCATAAAAACCTGCAAAAAAACCTTCAATTTTTAATCATGAAGGGAAAATGCAGATATTTTAAAAGTTTTATGCAGGAAAATTAAAAACTTCAAAAAAACTGCAGTTTTTTGTTTCAATATCCTTTAAAAACCTTCAAAAAACCTTTAATTTGACAATTTTGATGAAGGTTTCATGCTGACTTTTTTTGCTGGGTCTGTACATATTTTTAAAGGTTTTATGAAGGAATTTAAAACAAAAATCTGTAAATTAATAGATCTTCAAACAAACTACTGTTTTCCTACTTAAAATCTTTAATTTCACATTTTTAATGAAGGATTTATGCTAACTTTTGTTGCAGAATATTAAGCTAGTGGTCTATGTCTATACACAAATATTGCAATAATCTACCATATCACTCCCAAAAGCCCCATTTCAATTATGGTAAATATCTTAAGTAAAAAAGACATTCTTAAATGTACTCTTGTATAAATTAATATATAGGGTATATATTTTTCGATTTGATATATTACATACCCATACAATTTATTTAAAATAAAACACTTTTTTGCGTTATTTTTTATATATAAACTTTAAATAATAAAACATGCAATTATTAACTTTTCAGTCTCAAACCTTAAAATCTCTATGGAATTAAAAATGATAATTCAATTTTGACTTAAGCCTCACTGCGATTAAATTTTCTTAAAATTAACAAGTTTTGTTTCGTAAAAATCTAGAAAACCGCAAAATAATTTCGTCATAGACGACCCCTGATAAAAGAAATTTCGTTTTTGTTGTGAGAAATTGAATCGGGGTAAGATTTTTTTTTTAAATATTTAAATTAATCAGTTCAATTTTTAGAATGTATCAAAAATTGCTATTCATAAAAGTAAAATAAATTTGCAAAATATGACTTTTCTTGTTTTTAATGCAAGACAATTTCATGAAACAGTGTTTTATATTTTTACAGACTAAATACAAATAACAAAAATGTATTTTTATTTTATTATGTTTTAAACTAGAATTAATTTATTCAAAAATGTAAGGCACAAAAGTTTTAACTGTATATACCTGCCTATATTTAAGAAATATTATTAATATTTTTTTTAATAAAATATTTTTAATAACCATATGTCGCTAATCTAAAAAGATATAGTAGAATGGATATTCCGTTTGCTTTTCTAATAAGTTTCATTCAATTTCCGCATATAGTTCTGAAGTTATATCGATTAGGAAAGTTTTGAATGATTTTTTTTAACCGAGAGAAAATTACTTAAATAATAATTAAATATAAAAATTAAAATTGGCAAAACTTAGTAGGTTTAACGTTGTTTGATTGAAATTACTGTGAATTAACTTAATGATAGGACGTGTGGGCCACAGTCCTTCCAAAAAGGACTTTACAGATGCACTTTCACTGCGTCCTACCGGCAGGACGTATTCATTTGTATTCATTTTGAACTTAGAACCGTGAATTAAAAAAACAAAGTTGTCGAAAAAGCAAGTGCTGTCGCATACAATGTTGGTTTTACAAGCTCAGTTTATTTTTGATAAGTACCAAACTTCCGATTTTCAAATTATTGTAAAAAAATATTCCAGTTGGAATTTTTAAACTTTTTTTTGCGCCAACCCAGAATTTTCTTTTGGTAGTACCAGCCGTCCTGCTAGAAGGAATTAAAAACCTCTATACCATCGTAAAGACGAGTCCTACAGGCAAAGCGCCCCGTCCTTCCAGAAGGACGTTGTACGTTCTATCATTAAGAAATAAAAATATATATTTGTTCTCTACCCTCTCCTCCATAAAAAGCAACGGTAAAAGTGATTCTCGGAACAATAGTCCGTGCCCACTAACTCTTTTAGATCAGTAGGGATGACGTATTAGATCATTCCACCCTTCCGAGTGTTATGTCCAAAAAGAAAAAAAGATTCCTCCACGTGTCAAGAGGCCGAGTTCTACCAATTTGTCAGCAAAGCAGTCGATTTGCGTGATAGAGACTCTTTTTTGGTTGAAACGAATTATTGATAAATGTATCCATCGTCAATGTGTCGTAACTCTGAGAATTGACCGGTGCACTTGAGGTATGTCAACTAAAAAGGATAGTGTATATTTGAGGCCTGTTATGCTGAACCCCGTTAAGTAAAAGTGGATTTAATGGGGTTTAGCATAACAGGTCTCATTTCTTCTCCAATTTATTCTTTTAAAATTAAAATGTAAAACGTTAGTTTCATTTGATTTTTATTTATGAGGGTTATTTAAAATAACGTCGTACTAGTAGGGAATATGCGATCGTATTGACAATTAAAATATTGAACAAAAAACACTTATACAAAACTGCAAAAAAAAAAATTAACTTTTCAGTATTTTATTTTCAAAAAAGTTGAAGTTTTCAACAGGAAATCAGCACTTCCGGATTCGTATTCATCATATGTTAAGCTTGCTCCAAAATACCATTTATCATAATTACTTTTTTTTAAATTATTTTTGCTGTATTATTTAACTGGGTTATGTTCGAATTAAAAAGTATTTTTATCAATTATATAATTTTTTGAAATTTTGCACAAATCACGTTTTGATTATTTGCTTCTCAATTTTGAACCCCAATCACATAACCAAAACAACACCTGAGCTAGTACCCCATTCTACAAAATTATACAATACTTCCAAAGTATGGACATTTGCCATGACTATCTTAACGAACTCCAACTTTCACTACATTATCTACATCATTATTCACTACATTACTCATTTTGCAGTCCTCTATGGTAACCCAATAATAAAGAATGTGTTGCCAACCCAACCAGGCTATCTCACGGTCCCTTTACAATTTTTTAAGGATCTTTAACTTGTCACATAGTTATTCGTAAATAATAAAACCTAAACAAAGTTAAATCCCACTCCAACAATAATATTAAATGATAGAACATGCAGGCCAAAGTCCTGCCATGAAGACCTTCGGGAGGCACTTTTGTACATGGCCTCCCACAAATCACTGCGTCCTGCCGGCCGGACGTCCATTTTGCATTCATTTTGAACTTAGAATCGTAAATTAGAAAAGCGAAGTTGAAGAAAAACCCAGTGCTGACGCACACAAAGCAAGTTTTACAAGCTCAGTTTACTTTCATTAGGCAGCAAACTTCCGAATATTCAAATTCTCGTAAAAATGCTACAGTTGAAATTCTGAAACTTTTTGTTTTATTGCACCAACTCATAATTTTCCGTATTTCTGATGGTAATATCATCTGTCCTGCCAGAAGGAAGGCAAAACCTCTACTCTGCGTCCTTCTCGAAGGACGTTGTGCGTTCTATCATTAAAAACGGGTACTAAACACTTATTCAACCAGGTAAAGGGGTCTTTAAAGGTGAACATCCTCTGTATCAAACCACGTATTGAGGGTACGACCCCTTCCCGATCTGTCTACTTAGTATTCAGGAGTGTCTATTTAACGGATCTAATTAATAGTTTGCGGTGCCTTCGGGGTAACACTTATTAATTTGCACTTAATGCGAGTGTGTCGTGCGTTTGAGTTAGGTTTCCACCAATCGGAATCGAGCCCGGGGGCATATCGATACCTGATTGGGTAGTTATGACGATTCAAGGAAGGAAGCAATATAAATCATTGTTTTTTGGCAATATTTGATTGAGTTGAATTAGGAATGGTGAGTCTTCGTACTTACAGTATTTATAGAGTGGCATTCACGTGGGATCGTCTGATGCATGGCTTTTCGAATATTTTTAGTTTTATTTTTAACTATATTTTAACCTAAAGATATTAGGGATGAATAGTCAAAAGGATATTTTTGTTAAATAAAAGAATCTTCCTTACCGTTATTTAACCGCTTCCTTAACAATTAGCTCGGGATAACATGTATTTGCCATAACATGTATTAGCCAACGCGAGTTATCTCGAGTTAGTCAGTTAGGCGGTTAAAAACAGTCATTTAAAAAACAAAATAAATCAGCTGCATTGAAATGTAGAGAGAGTTTATGAAACAAGATGTGTTATGTAACAACATAAACAAAAAAATCAGCTGCATTGAAATAGAGATGGAGTTTATAAAACAACATGTGTTATGAAACAGCATAAATAAAAAAAATCAGCTGCGTTGAAATATAGATGGAGTTTACGAAGCAGCATGTGTTATGAAACAGCATAAATAAATTAATGAGTAACCCGAAAGCAAAAGCAGTTATATCCAAAATTTCTAAATATGAGGTTTTCTTAGTAATAGGTATTTTACAACTTTAGCTTCAATTTTAAAATATATAAAGGTGAAAAAAAACGATTTTTATTAATAAAAATTCGAAGACGTCCACAGAAGCAAAAGTAGCTATATCCAGCGAACGCAACAGGACGTCAGCGATAGCGACACATCCAGTTGCAAAACCAGTTAAAAGCCTTCATTCACTTGCAAACAAGTTATTTTTTAAAGCGAAATTAAAATCTGGATTATAACTTATGCAGTAATCTAAGCACAAACACATTTTAGTAAAAAAAAATTTTTTTTTTTTTTTCATTTTTCTAACAAAATATTTTTTTAGCAATAATTAAGTTTTGACAGTTTTTGCGATTTAATAAAACGCTTCGTGCATATTACTTTTGCATCTGTTCTACTGAAATTCACGCATTAATTGTTAAGGTAACTAATAATCAAGTAATTTAGATTAATAAGCTTGTTCTACTATACTTATTAACTTAAAACTACTTTTCTATTATTATGAACCTTTTTTCCTTTTGATTATGAACCTTTTTTCAAAAAACTGAAGATTTTGGAATTCCAATAAAGGTCGTAACTTTAAAATGCAAAATATCATCGAATAGTAAAAAAAACATGTTTAAAATTGAATTTTCGAAAGTACAACCACTTTATTTAAACCACAAATTATTTCAAAATTCAAATGTTAATATTAGTATTTAAATGTTATGAAGAAAACAAACAATTATAAATTTTCTGAAATTCATGAAAACATTATTCAGAAATTTTATATAATATGTAATATATACACATAATTGCAATATTTGACTTGTATACTTATTTTATCGGACAGTTCCATTAACTTAATTTATTCTTGTAATAAAAGCTCTAATGTCCATTGGTTGTTTTGATTTTATTGCTCACTACTTTCACCAAAACAACAAAATAGTAGATTCTAAGAATTTTTATTAACTAAAGTAAGTTTCTTAAAAAAAAAAAGTAAGAAGGTTTCTTAAGGAAAGTTAAAGGAAAGTTTATTTTACCTTAATAAATTTTATTATTATAAAGAAGTTGTATAAAATCCGCTGCATGGACATTTTTCCTTCTTTTACCAAAGCAGATGACAAAAATATCTGAAACATCCCCAAAGTTTATATTCGCTGATATTTATAAAATGTTAAGTACAATATTTTTATAGATTATTAGATAATTACATGCCGAATTAATCGGATATACTTAAACATATTATTATAATATGGAAAATAGTATTCAATCTGAAATTAAATCTGAATGAAAGCAATTTTCAAAACCATCGACTCAATAAATTCAGAATATAAATTCTGAAAACATGTAATCTAAAAATTCTTAATAAAATACATAAAATACCTTATTTAAAATTCAGAAAACTATCTTAAAGCATCGAATCAATAATTTGGGAATAAAGTTTTCCAAACTAATATAAAATTTTAAAAATAAATTTTCGAAATCATTATAAATTTCTGAATGCATCGAATTTTTGAATTTACAAATTCGAAATGCAAATTATAAAAAGAAAAGTATCAAATCTGAAATTCAGAATTCCATTTTCGAAAATATTGAATCTTTAAATTCGTAAAGCAAATTCTAAAAGTATCAATTCTAAAATTCGGAATGCAATTTCCAAAAGCATAGACTCTATAAGCATGAAATGCAAATTTTAAAAAGAAAAGTATCAAATATAACATTCGGAATCCCATTCCGAAGTATCGAATCTAATAAATTCGTAAAGCAAATTCTAAAAGTATCAAATCTAAAATTCGGAATGCAATTTCCGAAAGCATAGACTTTAAAAGTACGAAATGCAATTTTAAAAAGAAAAGTATCAAATATAACATTTGGAATCCCATTCCGAAGTATCGAATCTATAAATTCATAAAGCGAATTCTAAAAGTATCAAATATAAAATTCGGAACGACATTTCCGAAAGCATTGAAACTATAAATTGGAAATGCGCAAATTCTAAAAAGAAAAGTATCAAATCTAAAATTGGGGAATGACATTTCCAAAAGCTTTGAATGCAAATTTCGAAAGCATAGAATCTACAAAATAGAATGTGGCCAAATTGCGAAATAGATCCTGGAACTGAGAGAAGGGGAGGGAGGTTGGACTTGTTCGTGAAGTATCGGAACGAAGGGAAAAGTTCGTGATAGAATTTTTGTTCTTTTGACGAATTTCTTTTTTCAAATAGCTGTTCAAGTGATGGATGATTTAGGGGTAGATACTTTTTTCGCGTTCGACCTTAAACAATTGGATTTCAACCATCTATCCCCAGGTATCTTTTCAAAGAGAGAAGAGTTCACCACAAATTAAATAGAAAAATGTAAGAATAGATTTCTGAATGTAAAATACCTATTGTTTTAGTGGCTCTTAACGATGTAATGCAAACGTAAAGTTCCGTAAAGTAAATGTTGTGGCAAGAATCTTGTATGCCTTAAATTTTCGATATTCTTACATTTTCCATATTCTTCATTTTTATCAAATATTTTGAAAACATTATTTCTTGTATTTTCTATTTGTTAAATTATACGATTAAAGTCACTAAGATATTTAACATCGATAACTCACAACTGTAATTTTAAATAAAATTAATTATAAAATGTATTTGATCTTAAAAAAAATTCGTATATTGTATTTCTTATTTTTATATCTTGTATAAGGAATTTAACTATTAGGGGTAAGTAGAGCCGTCAAAGGTTTCGAACAAACCTTTTAACTTATAAAACAAAATATTTAACTCATAAAACAAAATATGTAACTTATAAAACAAAATATATATTAATATAGTGAAATTTAAGTTATATTAAATGGAAAATAATTAATTTATCATTAAATTTAAATTTTACTTATTAAATATTATTTTTACTTATTAAATAATATTTTTACTTATTAAATAATACTTTTACTTATTTAATGAATATTTTACTTTCTAAACCAAAAATTTATTAAACTGAAATGAATCTTGTATTAACGTACTTATTAAAAATGTTTTTTTAAAGTTTACTTGATAAACATTTAATTTCTTAACGGGAAACTATTAAACGGATTTTTTTAAATAATTTATTAAACGGAAATTTTACTTTCTGAATAAAAATGTCAATTATTAAACGGAAATTTTACTTACTGAATAAAAATGTCAATTATTAAACGGAAATTTAATTTATTAAACGAAAAAATACTTATTAACTTATTAAACAGAAATATTACTTATTAAACGAAAAAATACTTATTAACTTATTAAACAGAAATATTACTTATTAAACGAAAAACTTCATTAGTTAAATGTAAAAACTTATTACAAGGAAAAATTACTTATTGAAAAGAAAAATTACTGAATAAACGGAAAAACTACTTATAAACGGAAAAATTACTTATAAATGAGAAAATTATTGAATACACGGAAAATTACTTATAAAAGGAAAAATTATTGAATAGACGGAAAACTACTTATAAAAGAAAAAATTATTGAATAAACAGAAAAATTACTTATAAGCGTAAGAATTACTTATTAATCTTTTGCGGTCGAGATGCGACCCTCAGTCACAAAAATAACGACCTGTTCTTTTGTTCCTTGTTCTTCAAATTGAACGCGAAATGCACGCTCCTGAACAAAACAGCACTTTTCTTCCGCTCTTTAACTCCATTTAAAAGTATAACATCACTTTGGTATCATCAGGGCATTGATTGGGCAAAAGAACAGGAACGGGGGGTTGTAACTGTTCCATAAAATGAACGTAAATATCAAACATGTTCCTCGACCACAAAAACAAACAAATAATAGTTAATAAGAACAGAAAATTGACATTGGAGATGTAGTATTTTTAACACTGTGAATCTTCTTTTCAGAGCCATATCTCATGTGCAGCAACATCTGCAGAAGGGCGCCTCCTCCCTGGTGAATGGGTCGGGCGGCCTGTTCTCCGGCATGCCCCTGCTGAGTGGCCACTCACAAGCCCTTCTGAACGGATCCATGGCCATGGCCAGCGCCTCCTACAACGAGAGCCTCAAGAGGAGGAAGGTGCACCGCTGTGATTACGCGGGCTGTGAAAAAGTCTACACAAAGAGCTCGCATCTCAAAGCACACAAAAGGACACATACAGGTGAGATATTGAGACTGGGCAATAGGCTTAGCCGACGATTTGATACATATCGAAACTCCGGAAGTTAAAAATTATCACGATTTCGATTTTGTAAATTCCGGTTTGACGATTCGTCGAAAGTACGCTGGGATGCACGGAAGAACTCTAGGCACAGTAGAACGCTCGGGATACCGAATTCAACTCCAGAAAAATTACATTTGTTAATCAACATACATAAAGTAGTAATATATTTTTAATGTATATATAGATTGTATTTTACTGATTAATATACCGGAGATATAAGCAGAGAGTTGAGGCTCGAATTTCGACCTTGAGCAAACTTGTAATCTTTTTCGTAATCCAGCTTCGTTCCTCGTCGTCCGTCATGTAGAGGAGACTAGTGCACGTTAAATACATCGTGGGCCAAACAGCTCAGATATTGTCCTCGTCATCTGATCATAAATCATACTTACGACCCACCAAAAAAAATCATCATAAAAATTGTAATTTTTTTTTTTTTTTAGTTTTTTAATTTGTCTGCAAAAAACCCTTTAAAATATCTGCATTTCCCCATCAATAATTTCAATACTTCAAAATTGAAGGTTCTTTGCAAGCATTTTAGATGTTTTACAGATTTTATGAAGGAATATAAAACAAAAACCAGTAATTTAATAGATCTTTAAAAATAAAACTGCAGTTTTTCTGCATAAAATATTCAATTTCATAATTTTGATGATAGTTTTATTTTGACCTTTTTTTTATGGGAAGGCAGAATTCCCCGTCTCCAAGGGTCACCAATAGCCCATTGTGTAACTCTAGTGCGAAATTAATTCAATCAAATAAACCAGTGCCATATTTAAAAGCGCATGATGAGTCAGCAGTCTGACGTCACTTGAATTACCTATTCTGGGCGTCGCCTCTTGGTAATCGCCTAAGTGTTTAATAAGCGGATTTTCCCTCCCAAATCATCGCGCATTCGGTCCTTTCCAGCATCCGGTTGCGTGGATCATTTATCACGGCCACCCCCGCTAACACGCCCTGTTACAAAAGAGACCGCGCCATCAACACCTTGCCAGGGCCGGGGGTGGGAGATTACTCAAAGGTTTGTGTATAACTCACTCAAAGATGTAACCTATTTAAAAAAAAGGTTTTGTTTTCTTTAACCTTTTGTGGGTTTCGTGGTGTGGAATAGAGAACTTTAAAGAATTTAAATGGTAGGGACTTTTGAAGCGAAACTCCTGTAGCGAGGATAGTGCATTTGAATGGTTTCGACACGGAAATCAAACATGAAACGGAAGTATGAGTAGCGCATGCGCATAAGTCAACTGTAAGTTTAAGTCGGTGTCGATGTGTCAGCTGTTGTGAGCTGTCTGTTTTTGTTTAATATCATTAAGTATTTAAATAATTAAAAGCCAAATATTTTTTTTGGAGGGGTGGGGTTAAATATTTGTCGTGCCAGGACCCGAACCGCCGAAGTTTCGATCCACAGTATTAACTTTTTATTGTTTGATGATTAGAACAATAACTTGTATTGTTTGATGATTAGAACAATAACTTTTATTGTTTGATTATTAGAACAATAACTTATTGTTTGATTATTAGAACAATAACTTCTTATTGTTTGACGATTTTATGCTGCCAATGCAAGAGAACTCAGTACCATAAAATCGACAAATATTCCATTTTGAGATTTCTATTTTATATTAAACTTTGATTTCTTACCTTTCCATTGATGCATAATTTTTGTTTCTAGTCGCGCTAGAAGTATTTAAAATTTTATTTTAAAAAAATTTTAAACAAGCAATTTCATCAAAGATTATAATCTTCAAACTAATTTATCAAAACTATACATTTTGAACTTTGATGTACCTCTTCTACAAAACTATTGTATATAGAGACACATAGTTTTTTGCAAATTGAAGCACAGAACCTACAGATTAATTCGAAGTTAACATATTTTTTTAAGCTAACCATAAAAAAAAATTATAATGCAAATGCTATATAAAAAGTCATATTTTTGAGGAAAAAAAATTATAAATGATAAAACTTTTTTTTTTAAACATTAAATTTTTTTCTCTAAATTACAACTGCCGTTTAATTAGAAACAAGTTTCAAGCATTTAAGTTGAGTAGTTTCCGAGAAAAGTACAACAATGTTCAAAAGGTATAGTTTTGTAATAAATCAATTTAAAGATTAAAATCTTTGGTCAAATCGCTTGTTCATAATTTTTTTTAATAAAACGTAAAAAACTTCTAGCGCGGCTAGAAACAAAAATAACACATCAATTGAAAGATAAAAAATCAAAGTTTAATAGAAAATAGAAATCACAAAATTGAATTTTGTTCATTTTAGGGTATTGAGTTATCTTAAAGAAATTATTGAAAGACTGAACCGTAGGCTTATGTGGATGAGGCACGAATTTTTTTTTAATAAGGGTTAAAATTGCAAATGTTAAATATTAATGTTAACTACTTTTTGTAGGTGGTGCTAATTTACAAATATGTACCTGGATTTAGGGGAAATTTCAATAAAGTAATTTGAATAAAATTAATATCTACATTTTTAACTCTAGTACAAATGATTAAAAAATAATTTAAGCACAATTTTTTCATCAAATCGGTTCGCCTTTTTTTCCCTTTTAACTTAGCTGGGCTTCACTCCCTGCTATCTCTTAGCTCATGTGTTGTCCTTGTCTTCGGAACATGATTCAAAATTACGGCGCAATGTTGTCGAGTCTTTCGTACCGTCGCCAATAGTACATTGTATAGCTCTACTATAATTTTAATTCAACCAACCGATCCAACTATCTCTTAATACGTTTACGGAGTCAATTGTCCCCGTGACGAACTTGCGGAACCTTATAACACGGGGTGGGGTTAATTGGCCCCTTGTCACACTTGCGGAAAATTACTACACAGGGTCAATTGTCCCCGTGACGAATTTACGGAAAATTACTACACGGGGTTAATTGATCCAAGGTCACACTTGCGGAAATTACTATACGGGGTCAATTGTCCCCGTGACAAACTTGCGGAAAATTACTACAAGAGGTAAATTGACCCCTTGTCGCACTTGTGGATAAATACTGATTTGACCGTCCGCACTGAACGTGTTAAGAAACGAATGTGGCGTACGTCGCTTCTTTCCACATCAAATTTACTTTAAAGTTTGTCATTTGCTTACATGATATCACTGAACTCTAACTGTAACTTCTGGAAGGCTCAAAACTTGTTTATTTTATGGACGCGTTGAAGCCAATGTGGAAGCAGCCATACTGTACCACCAAACTTTTTTTAAGTTATTTAGTGGTGTTTTTTAATACCATAGCATGGTAGAATTATTAAATGTATATAAATATTATTATTATTATTATTATTATATGTTCTTCTTATAGAATTAATTTTTATATTACCAAATAAATAGTTCTTGCTCTTGGTCTTTAACAGCTTCGACTTTGACTTGCAAAGACTTTCTATTTTAATAGCAGATTGCATTTAAAATGAGTTTAAAAAGAAAATAAAAAAACTCGGCCAAAATCCATACATGGCGACTTATTTTAACATGAAAAATATGCTAAATATTGGGGTAGCGATGAAAGTAGGGTACAGATGTTACCCCTTCAATTGCCTTCAAGTCAACAAAATGTCTTGCCCAATCCCGAAGTTACAGTTGAAATTTTCAGTTGATTTATACATTTGAAAAACGAACTTTCATTCTATTTCAAGTTGGGACATTCCTCATACTGTCAATTTTTTTAATTGGATAAATGATCAGAATGTACGGTTGATTGAGATTTCCGGATAATTCGATGCCAGATAACCAGATTTTTATTGCTCCATCACAAGTTGTAACATTCATTATTCAATAAAAAAATTAATCGAAATGAATTTTAAAAAATACCGGTTATTCGATATTTCCGGATAATTAGATCTCAGATAATCGGAGAGACTTGGTCTTTTCCGATAATTGTAAAAGTTTTTTTTCACTGAAGTGAACTGTGACTGTGAGCAGTATAGCAGTAAAGTATAGTCGATTTTATATAGTAGTAGAACATTAACTTTTTTTCCCAACAATAGCTAGTATTCGTTCTATTCTATTATTGTCTATTAGAGCTGTTACAAACGCAGCGGATCGGATGCGGATCAAAAATAATGGATATGTGATTTGACAATGCAAATCACGTGATTTGTATTCTACAAATTACAGATTCATTTTTCACCCGCATCCGTGGCAGTCCTAACAAATCTTCCCTTTAAAGTTCAAAACATTTTTAAATTTTTTTTTAATATATAACTGTTAATATGACACGTTTATAAATATTATATTCTGTCGAGTTTAATGCTAGGTGTTTTACCGCAATCATTATGATTACACATTATCATTGATCTCAAGGCAGCCGAGGCCTAGCCACGATCTTTTTGATTGAGCTTTGAAAAATCAATGGCGCAAACTTGACCAAGGTTATGACACTTTAAAAATGATTGATCCTCATGTAAAACAAAGATCACAGGATTTTTTGAATTAGGTATATCGCCATTCTCCACCGACTGGTCGAAAGAACAAGTTTCTTCGATTTGAAGCACTGGGAAAGGAAGGTCAGCTGCCTTTTCAGTAGTTCTCAGAAGCGAATTCTTCTATTCTTCTCTGTATTACTCAGCGACAAGTTCTCTCTTACTCAGCGACAAGTTCTCTCTTACTCAGTGACAATAATCCATCATTACTTTCTACACATTAACCTTTCGTCACCATAAACTTCTAGCTATAAGCATTAGAGTGGTAATTAAGTGCTAACACCATCTTTGTAAAGATGGTCATTCACGGTGGTTCTAAATGAATTGGCATGGTACCAATCCGTTCCATTTGTAGAGACCTAAAAAATGGGAAGTCATTCACGCTCCATTAGTAAACTCCACTGATCTCTAACTGTAACTACTGGATTGGGCAAGACATTTAGTGGACTTGAAGCCAATGTGGAAGCAGCCATGCTGTGCCCCAATCTCCTCGTTACAGCAATATTTCGTATATTTTTCATGTTAAAATAAGCCGAAATGTATTGGTTTTGGCTGAGTTTTTTTTTCTATTTTCTTTTGTAACCCATTTTAAATGCAGTCTGCTATTAAAATAGAAAGTCACTTGCAAGTCAAAGTCGAAGTAGTTAAAAAGCAAGAGCAAAAACTATTTGTTTGGCAATATAAAAATTAATTCTATAAGAAGAAAATATAATATTTATATACATTTAATATTTCTACAATGTTATGATATTAAAAAACACCACTAAATCACTTTTTAAAAAATGTTGGGCCACAACATGGCTGCTTCCACATTGGCTTCAACGCGCCCATAGAGGAAACAAGTTTTGAGCTTTCCAGCAGTTTAAGTTAGAGTTCAGTGGTTGCCGCTCGAGAGCACATTTACTTATTGTTGCTCAAACGTATTAAGGTCCGGTGGTCGAGAGATACAATCACTGATCTCTAACTGTAATTTCTGGATTGAGAAAGGCAGTTTGTTGACTTGAAGCCAATTGAAGGTTAGAAAATGTAAACTACTTCCATTTCTACCTCTATATTTCGTATATTGTCCATGCTAAAATATGCCAAATTGTAGTGCTTTTGGTTAATTTTTTAAAAAAAAATTATTTTAAAATTAAATTTGCATTTTAACGTTAAATTTTCTCCAATTAATGTATATTTAGGAACTGCAACGAATCTGATTTTGCCAAACTATCATATTTGTGTCGCAGAGTGTTTTGGAAAACCCCGATAGAGGATCGATCGAGCACTTAATTTATTAGACGAGACTCTGCATCCTTAAGTCCAAGTCGTGATTGCCAAGTCCGCCATCTTGTCACGAAGCGCTAAGCCTAATTACAAGGCGTACTAATTGCTAAAGCTCGCTCGTCCTGCCAGCTTCATTTTGTTCTTTCCACCACAACAATAAGAACCGCATCTTGGAGATTGTGTGGGGTCTCCTCAAACCATACAGGACTTCCACTTCCTGCTAAGTATTTATTTTTAAAGGTGAATTATGACCTGTTAACATTCCGAAATAAATGACAAACTTTGCTTAGGTAGCATCACTGACTTCTTTAACCAACAGACATTAACCTTGAATGCAAAAAATTAATTTATAGTATGTATTTTTAGAAACATTTGAATTTTACCTGTACTAATTAGTAGGTTCTAATCGAATCTTTTTGAACTTCGAACGACGCGATTGACCTGCATGTTTTTTTATTGTTTGTATATTTATATGTGGTTGTTTTCCTTCGTGGTATCGTGTCGGTATCGGAAAGGATTTTTTTTATTCTTGTGGTTAATTAATTTTCATATTTTAATCATTTGTATAGAACTCATTGTTTCATCTAAAAATTCAAGATAGTTTCCTAAAAAGTTTTCATATTTTTAAAATGTGTAGTCAAAAATCATTAAAAATTTAATATAATTCCATTTGCAAATTTCCATTTCCATAAAATAAAATATCGAGAAAAAATTTATAATTTTTTTTCCACTGAATTTTATTCGTAAGGGGCTAACCACTGAACTCTAACTGTAACTTCTGGAAAGCCCAAATCGGTTTTCCCCTATGGACGCTTTTGAAGCCATACTGTACCCCAATTAATTTTTAAAAGTGATTTTGTGGGTTTCTTTCTTCTCAAACCAACCGTTATAGAATTATTAAATATATTTTAATATTTTTTTCTGTATATAGAATACATTTGTATATCGCCAAAAATATAAGTTTCTTTTTCTGCTTATCCACTTATTGAGTGCGTGGTCTGGTTTTCAGAGTCCACTTTGGAATCATTTATGGATTCGTCATCTGTGGAAACCCCTTTCATCATCTCCTCCTTGTAGGTCAAATAACGCATCATACTGAAGCAGAAAAAAAAGATACTAGAACTCGCGAGGGGTGTTATACACCCTAGGACAGTGGTCGGCAAACCGCGGCTCGCGAGCCACATGCGGCTCTTTGGCCTTCTGAGTGTGGCTCTTCCACAAATTACCACTTGCGGGCGGGCGCGTACAGTGCGATTGAGACTTCGTGGCCCAAATTAAAAACAACAACATACAAACTTGACTTACCCAAACTTTCCAAGGAGATGCAAGGCAATTGTTCACATTAGTGTTTATCGATCATTGTTATGATTGAGAAAAGTATGTTAAGATGGTTTGGACATATACAGAGGATGAACGAAAGGAGATAGACGAAATGCAAGACGAGTGTGGATGGAAGAGTTGGAAGGGGTTGATATCAGCGAACGCACCTCAATCAGATTGGGGACGATTTTAGCAAAGGCCAGCTTAGGAGCACCCTAATTAAGTTAATAACAATGTATCTACTTATATAGTTTTAAATTTAAAAAGTTTGGCTCTCAAAAGAAATTTCAATCATTGTTCTGTTGATATTTGGCTTTATTGACTAATGAGTTTGCCGACCACTGCCCTAGGACATAATTCTAAAGAACTTTGAAAGGAAGTTACAATATAATTGTTTCCCCATTAGAATATGACTTTCAAAGCAACTATACCGGGTTTGATCTATTTTAAATAACGGAAGTTAGGAAAATTGTGCAATTACTTTCCGTGTGGTGTAAAAAATTATTGCGAGTGCTTCCAGGTTAAATTAATTTAAGTTTAAAGTTTAATTTGTGATTTGAATTCTAGGGGAGAAGCCTTACAAATGCACATGGGACGGGTGCACCTGGAAATTTGCCCGGTCCGACGAGCTGACCCGACACTACCGAAAGCACACGGGTCAAAAGCCATTCAAATGCCAGCTATGCCAGCGATCCTTCTCGAGATCGGATCATTTGTCGCTGCACATGAAACGACACTAAACTGTAGTTCCACTGGTAAGTAACTATAAATAGTCCTCTAAAACTTCTTCCTAATTAATTAGAAATAACCTTCTTATTTAGAAATAGCCATTTTACTCAATTAAAAATAGACCTCTTCATTAATTTAACATAGATATCTTCGATAATTGGAAATAAAAAACTTCGTACGTTTTTTTTCACGAATTTTTTTAACTTATTTTTAAGTACCTATTTTTGTAATAATACGTATATTGCCTCATTTTTATCGATATTAATTTCGTTAAAAAAAACGACAAAATGAATATTCTCAGTTTAACGAAATGTATAATCTGAGCATATATCAGGCGTCCGCTTCGTCAAAAATTACAAAAGTTTTGTCAAGTATGAGAGTGCATTTTTAACAGTGTGTACTTCATATTCTTAACGCAATGTTCTATTTGACGAGTTTTTATCTTTGAAATAGCTCTGCTAGCAACTATTAGCGTCCTTTTAATAGTTGCTAGTAAATTTCCCTTTTTTTGTAGTATTTTAACAGGGTAATTTACGAAGTTCCCTACAAATATCCCTATTTTATATTCCAGTGTAAATGGAGTCAACTTCTGGAATGGGTTCTACAGGAGGTGCTTATATTGGGATCTTTACATCCTGTCCCCAAGCATCCACATGCAATGCAGGACCACCGACTCTGAAACATTCTTTGAAAAATAGATCAAAGTATCTTAAACTCTAACGATACCTGTTCTTTGCTTTCAAGACAAATGCGTTTCCTGATCGACATAGAACCAGTGACTTCCTAAGTTAAGTTTTGAATGCAGCAGAAAAGACGTGCCTTTCCAGAATCTCATATGCCTAGACTTATAGGACATTGAAAAGTATTTAATTCTACGACATAGGAAACTCGGCTTGGGCTGGAAATTACGCTCACGAACAAACCTTATTCTGTGATGATATATAATAGTGTGGATCTTGCTTTGATACGGAATGATACCGATGATACCAGTTCTCAGTCACAAGAATTTATGATATCTAGTTTCCGATTTAAATTGGATTTTGATGCTGTGAATGCATTAATAGATCTGGACTAATTTATACAAGACTTGAAGATGGTGCCTTTCCATGTTTGGGGATGATATTTGAAAAGTCGAATTCAAGAAAGATCCAAGTGTCAAAGTGTTAATTCGATTTCTAACGTAGAAAACTATTCTTAATTATTAAGAAATCATATAATGAGGATTTTTATGGGATGTTTATAAACTTCAGGTAATGAATTTTTGATTTTTAATCCCAAATAAGTCATTTTACAAATTAAAATAGTATATTTCCAAAATATATCTTATTGACACTTGGATCCTTTTTGTACTTTAATCTTCGATAAGGAATCTTAAATCCATACAAAAATTTAATTTAAGCATTTTTCTTAATATATCCAGTTGTATTTCCATAGTTATTTAAACAATATATGTATTTCCACCATTTAATGTTTTTATACAATTGTAAATCGGTGGTAAGCTACACTAAGTCAATTTTTATTTTTAAAAAACGCGTTTAAGACAAAGTAGTATTTATCTAAAAGATACTTTTCTCGAGATATACTTAACTAGGGCATTGCCTCATTTAATTCTGTCGTGGGGCAAAGTAAGTGATCAGTTGGCATTTGTTGTATGGGAGATAATTAAAAAAAACGCTACTGAAAATGTTGATCGAAATCGATTGAATTGATTTTGATGTAAATGCTAAAAATTTGACTCAATGACTTGGTGTAGTTTGCTTCAAGCGGTTTACTTTTCATTGTATTAAATCAAAATATACACGTTGGAGATCTTGATACGCTATGTAAGATACCAATAGGAAGTGGGGTTATGGAATAAGGTCTCTGTAGCGGCTCACGATCTTCAGTGTGAAACTGCCTATCGAAGAGTCACAGTTGCTCGAGAAGCTTTTGCGAAATATCTTAAATATTTTTCTGGTGTATCAAAATTTTTTTTAAATAATTAATACAACTTAAACCTGAAACAGAGTTTTTTTTAATAATTTTCAGGAATTTAAATTTAATTTGCTTTTTATTCTAATAAATTTAACATTGAGCTTAAAAAAATTCTTAAACTGAGTACATAGCAACCGTTTGTCAATTTTTGAATACTATAAAAATATTCTACCTAAAACTATACTTTTTCGTTTAAATTCCATTGATAATGTATACGAATATTTTGTGAGATTTTCAGATATGACCAACCAATCCTACTTATATAACAGGTATATAAAATGCAAAACCAAATATATAAAAAACATTTTACTTCAAAAGGAAAAAAAAATTCCGTAGTCCTTATAACTGATATTAGAACTGAGAAGTTTAATTATAATGAAATCATTTCAACTATCCGACTGATGGAAAGCAAACAACAGTGACTCTTCGATTTCAGGTATTTAATAAAATTTGTTAACCTCTAGAAATCATAATTGGTGTAAGAAAACTTTTAATTATGAACTTTTTCTGTAGTTTTTCTTAAAGAGGTATTCAGACCAGAAGATTGCGTGTAATTCATTAGACATTTAGAATTTTCTATCTTCAGTGAATATATTACTTAATTTTCAAAGAAAAACCAGTTTAACTTCTACAAATATTGAGAATCTTATTTTTTTTTTAAATTTGAAAACGCAGGATTTAAACAAGTGACGTCACTTATCGAAAAAAAAATACTTATCACAGTGATTGTCACAATCTTCGAGCATGAATGGACTGTGATAGAGCGAATATGACGTCATCATCGTGGTGCAAACATCTCTGACAGATGGCACCAGACACGTGACTTCCTTTCAAAATTTATGAATGAAAAAACGTTCACGATTGGCTTGTGATTTGAAAATAATAGTAACATGAAGTACATGATATTTTTATGAATGAACTAGAAAAATTTATGAATGGATGACGTTGTGAACCACGTGTCTGAGGCCATACATGTTGGCCTCAGTTTGATGTTAGAGAGATTATAACCTTACGATTTCTCTACTATGAGGGATCCATGCTCGAAGGTCACAATCCTTCTTATTGTCCTTCAATCAGAATAAATTAAAACTATTTTGCCTTGCGCAAGCTGCTTGTCTGAATACCCCTTAAATATATTCAAATGAAAATTTCCCGTGAATGTGCCAAAAAAAAACTAACTGGTTCTTGAGAAGAAAAATCGGCACCGGATGCCATAAACCCTGATAGTTATATAATTTATAGAGTTTATAAGAGAGAAAGAACTGAAAATACTTTGAGAGAATTGGCATACGGCAAAGTAAAGAAAGGATGATAATTATGTACAGTAACTTATGCTTTTTAAGTATTATTGAAAGAATATCTATACGCAGATATTTATGTATATGAAGATGATGAACATATTTTTATATGTGATTTCTATATAAGAACTATTTTTAAAGACTTCAATATATTTCATTCATCAGAATCCGGTCTCTAAATTGTGTGATTCAACAATAGAGACCGAAACTTTGCTTTACTTCTACTAAAGGAAGGTGTATCATGAGCCGTCCAATTGAAATCCGATAGTTTTTGAAAGTTTTATCATGAAAACTAGGATTTGCATTCGTATAATCCTGTAATGATCATTAGTCAATTGGTTGAATTTCACTTGAATTTTTCCCAACGTAGTGTAACCTTTTTAACGGCTAGTTGAAAAATCGTATGTATTGTGGGGTAAATGAGATATGAAAGCAAAAAAAATTATGATTATTTGACTATATGTAATACAAATTTCTCCGTTGCAATTATTTCAAGTGAAATAACACGAATAATTCATATAAAATATCACGAATAATTCGTATAAAATACCACGAGTATTAGCCAGTACTCGTAGTTTACTTCAAAACAGACTATTTAACTAGTTAGCTCGATAAACAGCTAATCTTCGATCAGTCGATATTTTAGCCGAGTTAACGGAGTAAATGTGTTAGCATAATATCTATTTCAATAATTCCGATATTGAGGGTAATTTAAAACGATTTTTTCTACATTCGGCTTTGAAACAAATTTAGTTTTGGCTATGTTAAGAAAATTTGTTTAATTCTCATAGCTACCGTGTAGCTTTTTATCGCGTTTTCACTAAAATATAAATAATTTTCAATAAATATTAAATAACATTTTATCCCATTACTCCACTTTTACCCTAATGCTCCGCATTATATTTCTCATTTACCCCATTTTGACCCAATTACTCCGCATTATCTTTTTCATTTACCCCACTTTAACCCAATTACCCCGCATTATCTTCCTCATTTACCCCACTTTTATACAATTACGCCGCATTATCGTTCTCATTTACCTCAACTGTAACCCAATTACCCCGCATTATCTTTGACATTTACCCCACTTTTACCCAATTACTCCGCATTATCTTACTCTTACCACTGTAATCATCTGGTTTTCTGTCAACTCTTATACCTAAATTGTTTGTGTCGAAAGTCTACCTTCGATAACTCTTTTTGTTGTTCGTTGTCCCCATTCTTGTGGGCATTATTTTGACTCGCATTTGAAGTTCCTTCTTTTGATGGTTAAGGCTAAGTATATTTTCCATTGAAAGATCCCTAAGAGGAAGGGGGAGATACCTTATACTTCATAAAGAAATTATAAATTGAATAGTAAAATACCCAATACATTTATACAATATTATTGTTAATTATAAATTAATTAAATAATTAGGTGTTTTTCTATGTTACGCCTTACAAAACGGATCCTAAAACAAGGCGAAAACGATCGTTTTGGCCACGAGGGATTATTCACATTGCTACTGATCGATATGTTCCACAGTCAGCGTTCGTCGCTGCAATGTCAATACACATCATTATTACTTAATGACGTACACACAACATTAAAATAAACAAAATATACAGATTTTACGTAATTTTAAGTCTTAGTATTTTCTAGTTTTATCTGTGATGATATTTTTTAACACGGTACAATTAGTTTTAAATTGAATTAATTCACTTACGATTTTTACAGCAATATAAACTTTTATTTTAAAATTTCGTTTCCTATTTTTACGGGAAAAATATCTAATTTTTAAAATTAAATTCCAAATTATGTTATTGATCAAAAATGTATTGTCAAAACAAATATTGCGCGAATACGCAACATAATGAATTTCGAATTGAATTGATTTATTCTTTCTTTAGCAATATAATTTTTTATTTTGAAATTTCATTCCCTGCGTTATTTTTTTTTAAAGAAAAATATCTATTTTTTAATTAAAATTTAAAAAATATTTTATCGATCCAAATTTCATTTTTTAAAAAACTATTGCGTAATCCAGTGATTGTAAATAAGATAAATATTTTTTTAATAATAAAATTTTAACCTTAACACAGACAAGTAGCACTGTAAACATAAAAGAGACCAAGGCTAGTTTTTAACAATATATTTAAACTTTTATTTAATATTGTATGTAATAATTCGCCATTAATTTGATTAATTACTTAAGAAAAATCAGTTATATATATTCAATGATTTTTTTTTTTAATTTAAATAATCAAAATAAATTATTCAAACTTTGTCAACTAGATCCCTATCCAATAAAACAAATGATAGATTTACCATTGGTTTCTTCCTTTTCCTTTTTTGTGATCATTTTCTTTATTGGGCATTTGACATTTCCTTGTATGTATATCAGAAATGTTTAGACAAAGCCTTTTTAATGAGGCAAGTGCAATTTCAGGTGAAGATGAATCTCAACTTTTCACACAACAAAAACCCTAAGGAGCCTATGAGTTTTCATTTCTTTCTAAGAAATTTACATAGTAAATGTATTCATTTTAAACGTTAATATAAATTGTTACATTTTTGCCGAATAATAAATAAGTAAAAAAATAAAAATTGAGTCATTACTACATTTTTTTAAACACCCTATCATTATTATTAAGTATGAAAATTTTACACCATGCTCTATTGAATGTGTATCTTGACATGAAAAGAGTCAATATATAAAAAAAAGTATGTTCACCTATTTCTTCAAATGAATGAAAGATATATTAATGCAAAGAGCCTATGGGTCCGTCCTAATATATTATGAATGAAAAGTTATAAAAGGGCGATGGTTCTTTTAAATAAAAATTATATTATCTTACTCTAATTAGAAACAACTCACAATTGCGAATAGGTCCTCTTCAACTGTGGCAATCTAAAATATCATTCACCCCGTTTTATTCAGATTATGACTAGAGGTTCAGTCAAATAGTGGAAAATTTAATAAATTTTTTAAAAAATTAATAATTTTTTTAAAATTTATAATTTTTTAAAAATTTATAATTTTTTTAAAAATTTATAATTTTTTAAAAATTTATAATTTTTTTAAAAATTTATAATTTTTTAAAAATTTATAATTTTTTAAAAATTTATAATTTTTTAAAAATTTATAATTTTTTAAAAATTTATAATTTTTTAAAAATTTATATATTTTTTAAAATTTATAATTTTTTAAAAATTTATAATTTTTTAAAAATTTATAATTTTTTAAAAATTTATAATTTTTTAAAAATTTATAATTTTTTTATAATTAATTTTTTTAATTATAAATTTTTAAAAAATATATCACCATTTATTTTTATAAATGCATGATTTTTTTAATAATTAATTTTTTTTAAAAATTCATGAATTTTTTTTAAAAATATAATTAAAAAAAAATTAATCACATTTTTTAAAAATATATGCATAATTTTTTTATAAATTAAAAATAAATTGAAAAGTTTAAAATATTTTTATTTAAAAAAAATAATTTTTAATTCTTTAAAAAAAATTCATTGTAAAATTGTTTCCTGACCCATCATAAAGATTCATCTCCATCTGATTCTAATTGATATGAATTTTTTTTAAATTCATCTTTCTGACTGTCATTTCAAATTCCTTTTTGATACTCTTCTACTCCAAACATTTGACCTTTTTTATAATACGAATATTTGAATTTCTAGGATTCTTTTCTTCGCGAATCTTAAATCATCATCTGTATATTGTATATATAACGGTGTATTTTCTATTGGAATAGATATGAAATCGCGCGTACTATTGTCCTTACATCTCATCATCCACTATATAATTATGAATATACGATTTTATTTAAATATTTGCATAAGCATTAATAGGTTTCATACTTCAAATGGCATGCTAATTTTATTTAAATGTTAATTTAAAATGTTCTACAAATATTAACCCATTTAAAGCACGTTGAGCCCTTAAGTTTCAAAACCAGATATGTCATATTTCGATAATTTTTTTATAGCATTATTTACGGAATCATTTTATCTTCTTTTTTAAACCCGAAATCAGTCAATACCAGAATTTCATGGTTAGAACTAGTTTTATTTAGAGAATATGAGTTATGAGTTATCATAGCCCCTTTTCGTTAATACCAATATTAACTAGGCAATTCTATAATTAACGATTTCTTTTAGATAATCCTAGTTTTAACTAAATGTTTTGTAGTTAAAACTAGTTGTGATTAGTTACAACTAGTACCAACTGAAATTTCATGAAATCAACAGCAACTACAAGTAATTATTTATAACAAAAGTATTGCGTATTTGAAAACAAAAAGGTGTTCAACAACAGTATTAGGAAATATTTTGTTCCTTATTCCTAAACGAAACTGTAGAGAAAGGCAAATAAAAAAGTTTATTTTATTAAAAGAATATTTATAAAGAGTCACTTTTTTATTTGTTTCCGCAAGGCAAGCTGTCATGGCATTTAGAGTTGCAGAGCGTTCCTTTCTTTTTGCATAAACACCTTTTGGTAATGCATAAACTAGTTTTAAATCTCATTTTACTCAAAACTAGTTTTAACTAGCAAAAACTGGAAAACAAAATGGGAACGTAATATTCATTCCATAAATTCTAGTTTTCCCTGCATCTTTCAATTAATTCTAGTATTGCCTAGTTAATACTGATATTAACTAAGGGGCTATGATAAAAATAATTCTAACTAGGAAATTCGGATATTGACTGATTTGCGGGTTTTCATGGTAACATATTCATTTTTATATAAGGTATAAGAATCTCAAGTACAAAAAAAAGCGTAAATTTTTATTCATTAGAACAAATAAATTAATTGGGAAGTTTTCAATCCCTTATTGATGTTCATTAAAAAAAAATTAAGCATGAATCATATTCTCTAAATTGATATGACATTGTATAAGGATAATCAAAACATTTCCATTTTTTTTAAATCTGCCCAATCTGATTAAATTAAGAATCATTGTTTTAAAATCTAGAAATGCTTATGTGCCTATTGTAAATTTCCTATTCCAACCTGTTCATACTCCAATTTTAAAACCCTATATACATCGAGTTTATTTACAAGTTTTTGAAATTATATTTATATCAACGTATTTGATAAATAAGAAAGATATTTTTATATTATAAGTCATAAAATATTATTTGACTACAAATGAGCGTGCCTAAAAACAAAATTTTTCAATCGAAAAGTGTTAAAACCTTATATTTTTTTAATTTCCTATTTAAAGATTTCGAATTCACCTGCCAAAAGTGTCTTCCTACATCCAAATATTAACATGCTTAGGCCACTGCCACACGAGCAATAAATTTACAACGTTTTGGGGGTCAACTTCAAAACGCTTCAAAACAGCCTTCATATGGGTCGCAATGCTTTAGAAATACAGCGCTCGAGCGGCCTTTGCCTTATAGAAACGTGCAATCCAAAGCTTCAGAGGTTGGAACCTATCTAAAAGAATTGCTGTGATATTCAAAAGAAAAGGAATTTATATGTTTAGTTCGTTCTCAATGTTCATCCTTTATTTCGCGTTTCATAAGTGAATTATGTGTACTTTTGGAACGTTAATATATATTGGCTCTTTAGTGTCGTCAAATATTCTTGTTAAAGCCGGTATCTCTATTACGTCATAATGTAATGTATGTTATACGTCATTGTAACATCACCGCCCTCTGTGGGCGATTTATTGAAAGTTGGGGAACGTCTTCACTGTTATTTCTTCTGGTTACAATAAATGGCCCACAGAGGGCGTTAATGTTACAACGACGTATGGCATACATTATATTCGTCTTCACTGTTCTACGTTCATGATCCTTCTCCTGGTTACAATAAATGGCCCACAGAGGGCGTTGATGTTACAACGACGTATGGCATACATTATATTCGTCTTCACTGTTCTACCTTCGTCATCTTTCTCCTGGTTACAATAAATGGCCCACAGAGGGCGTTGATGTTACAACGACGTATGGCATACATTATATTCGTCTTCACTGTTCTACCTTCGTCATCTTTCTCCTGGTTACAATAAATGGCCCACAGAGGGCGTTGATGTTACAACGACGTATGGCATACATTATATTCGTCTTCACTGTTCTACGTTCGTGATCCTTCTCCTGGTTACAATAAATGGGCCACAGAGGGCGTTGATGATACAATGACGTATGACATACCGACTTTAACAATTCCTAATATCTTTGATTGCAACTAATTTACGTGAGGCGAAAATAATGTCGTCTTATATTATTTAAGGATATTTCATGTCTTTTAGAAATATTTGTATTTTATACTTCATTTTTCATCAGATAAGTTTTTGGTATATTGTATTTTATTTTATGTATAATTTATAAACAGGCATTTTGTATTTTTCTTCCCAGAGTTGTGAACAATATTTTATTAAGAGACTTTGGATGTAAAGATATCTAAATTTATTTGCAGAATTTATAGTATTCTCAATGAGATCTTTCAACTATGTCTACCCATCTAATAAAATAAGCATTTTTACTCAAGAATTCATTTGCTTTAGTTGTACAAAAAGCTGTATTTCTATTTAAAGTTGTATGAAGATCCCTTCTACTTGCTGTTCAAGTTTTTATAGAACTTGTTTTCAAATTGCTTTCCGAAACAGTGGAAATGATTTATCAGGAGATATATTGAGAGTAATTTATACATTTATGATATATTATATTTTGTTATGAATTGCATTAAAAATAAAGAAAATCTTTGAAGAAAAATTTTGTCTATGTATTTTATTCATAAGTTTATTCTTTTATAATATACGAAAAATTATTTTTTTAAAAAAAGACCAGATTTATTTGACCACAAAATTTTGAGGTGTTTTTAAGATTGAAATCGATCGGAGAAATGACTGTATATTTTTCATCAAATTTATAAAGCAAATTTTTTAAAGAACATTTTTTTAATTTTGCTATTAATTCACATAAATCTATGTAAAAAAACGTCAATTTTTAGTTCGAGTTTACGGCTTTGAAATTAAAGGAAATATTAATCGCTTTATAGTGCGTAGGTTTTTTCTGAACTTAATTAAAAATTCTCCAAAATTGCCTGATGTTGCACATAAGATTTTATGAGTATTTTTTAGTTGTATAATGTATTTAAATACAAATATTGACGACCAACAACAGGCTCAAGGCAAAACAAGGTTGGTCCATCTAGTACCTCTTAACTATCCCCCAATGCATATCTAACTTCTTCTTAAAATCCGTTACTCCTTTACAATTAACAATATTCACTGGCAAGTTGTTCCATTTGTCTATTACCCTATTATAGAAATAATATTTTCTCCCTTCCCGAATAAAATAGGATCTGTTTAACTTAAACCCAAGACCTCTCGTTCTATCACTCGTATTAAAATCTAAACCCTCCACATCCATCCCCTTGTTAAAAAAAATACTTGAAAGTCAAATAAAATTTGTATTATTATAAATGATTCTCGAATAATGATAACAACACTCTTATTAACGCTAACTATAAGGAAAAACTAGTAAGCTCTTTATATTGTGCCTGACTCCTGTATCCTTCTTTTGAAAAGTTATATTTATACTTATATTAAAATGTTGTCCAATAGACCTATAAACACATTTTTATGGAGAATAAAGAATATATCGTGTAAAAAAATTGCGACTTTTTAGATTTTTATGTGCATAAACTTATCCAGAGCTTTTATTTAAGAGAAATATCAAATTCCTCAAGTAGAAATCCGTAACTTTTGTAGTAAAGAGAATGTTATTTTTCAAAATTCTGTCAAATAGGAAGCTAGATATTTTTAACACTGCTGAGCTCGTGCTGTGCCTTAGAGGCTCAATCCAATTCGAACCGTAACTCTAGTGCGACGTTAATTAACCAAACCAACCTAACCAATTCGAACCGAATTGGAAAGATAACTGACGCTAACTGAGATAACATATTCTTGTTAGGGTTCGTCACATATTAAAGAACACATAGCGATTTGATCCGCTATTGGTTTTTTATTAAACCCTGCCCTGGACCAGCACACATTATACTAGAGTATTATAAAAAGCGATCATCTTAATACGTAAATATATTTACAAATTGCAAAGCAAAAAGCTATTGTGTAATTTTCATAAATCATTTCACTCGAGATAAAAAAAAAATCTCACTTTCCCGAGCGGTACAATAGCATTAAAGAAAATAAACCAACAACCACTCGAACCTCTGATCACCCTTTTCTCTCTAATGGCGAAATCATCTCGTCGACTAGATCATTTATTAAATCTTGCGAGCCGCTCTAGCGTAATAAGTGACGATCCCCTCTGCAGGGTTAAATTCTGTTCAATAGGGAACGAAATATCTTGGTCTGTCAAATAATATACGGATTATAAAATTTTAACTTTTTAAGTAATATACCCAAAGCTTTTATTATTAAAAAAATAATCATCAAAATTGAAGAAGTCCATACCTTTTGAAGGAAAAACCATTTTTTCATGTCCATGCCGTGTCATGTGCACAAACATGAAAGATCAACTGTCAGGCGATGAAGATAAAGTTGCCATTTTGCTCAGCTAGCCTACATAAATACCTCCTAATCGAAATTTGTCGTCATCTGACCATGGTTCAAAAATACGAGGCATCGTTAATGGGCCTTTCCTTCGAGATAGGCCCCGAATCGTCGCCAATAACCCACTGTGCAGCTCTAGTGCGACGTTAATTAACCAAACCAAACCTAATCGAAATTTGAGATATACCCCGAACCGTCGCCAATAGTGCGACGTTAAATTAATCAGACCAAAAACCAAACCTAATTGAAATTTATTTCCTTCTGAAACAAACAATTGTCATATCAACTCCAGCTGCTTATTCCCATTCGATATCATTTATTTTTATTATTTATCTATTTCATAGCACTTACGCTAAATAACTGTATTTTGAAGACCCAGTATGGCTCATCCCTAAACCATCAATGCATTTGCAATACCAGACCTAATTGCCTTTACCGAATACAATCTCGGCTACTTTCGGAATAACAGCAGATTTCAGAGAGCGATAGCAAATTGCTCCTCGTGTCTTCCATCCTTTGAGCATCATTCAATACCACTTAAATCCGACCTTTCCGGTCTAATGAAAAGTATTATGGGCAGTTTAAATGACCCAGTCATGTTGCCAACCACGAATAAGGGAGGGGCAGTCTTGCTTTCAATCCAAACAAACGTTTGGCGAAAGGGGGGGACGATGCAGTGTTTCGTGCCCGGTAAAGCATGTTGCATCGATTGTAAAACAAGATGTATCTTGCACGAGGTTGACGCGACTCTGCAAAAAATCGGACTTATCGTATCACATCGATAAGGACCCAGACGGAACAAGGAGCTGGTTGAGTTTTTCCTGTGTCATGACTTGCCTTGCCTTGTTTGAAGGCAATGAGTCAAAGATAAATAGCTTTATTGGTTTTTCAACAGTTCATGGTGTAGTCATTGGATTTCAAGCTAAGGCAATGATTCTGCTTGGTTTTTTTTATTAACTTCACACTAGATCTGCAAAGTGGGCTATTGACGACGGTTCGGGGTCTATCTCAAAGGAAAATGGTTTGGGTTTGGTTTTGTTAATTAACGTCGCACTAGAGCTGCACAGTGGGCTATTGGCGACGGCTTGGGGCCTATCTCGAAGGAAAGACCCGGGAACGATGCCTCGTATTTTTTTTAACCATGGTCAAAAGACAAGAGATAAACCCTGAACCGTCGCCACTGTGTAGTTCAGGTGCGACGTTATTTAACCAACCGAAGGAAAGATCCAAAAACACTACTTCATAATTTTAAACCATAATCAGATAGCGAGTTTTGGTTTGGTTTGGTTTGGTTTCGTTATTTAACGTCGCACTAGAGCTACACAGTGAGCTATTGGCGACGGTTCGGGGTCTATCTCGAAGGAAAGGCCCGGGAACACATACACATTCATACATGCACCTCGTTATTTTAGAACCATGGTCAGATGACGAGGAAACACCTGAACCGACACCCAACGCCTTCAATAGACGTCGGGACTTGGGACCCCGATCAGATTGATCGTGCACCAGTCCCGTATACACGCCGTTAATTTTTGCGGATGTTCTGTACGACTTTTCTACTATTTTGTAGCAAAGCTGGCAATTCTTCGATCACAATATCACTACTTTTTACTTTTCTTTGTCAAGTCCATCGCCTGGCATCGAACCACGAATCTTTGGATTCCCAGCTGACGCCTTTAACCGCTCGGCCACGGAGACCCTCAGATAGCGAGAACAACTAAACTGGTACTCCACGCACTTATGTACGCGTGAGGGTGTTTGAACCACGACAGATTTATCGTACACCAGTACCCCCATACAAGGCTAATGTTTCTTTTATGGTAACGAGAAACGAAACTGGAATCCCCCCGATTATAAGTCAAGCCACTGTGCCACCCGCTGGCCGAAGATCTAAATAGTCATAGACCGCATAAATACGGACATGCTATAATCCAAACGAATTACATGAGTAAGAAAAACGTTTAACCCTTCATCTCTCACTGCATATATTTTTCTTTTTTCCTGAAAAAAAATTAGTATGCGCGTAAAATCTATTCCAGAGACCTGAAAAAATATTTGACAACCAAGTTGATCCTTATGACCCCAAAATAAGTTTGGGTCCCTGGGGGCGTGGCAAAATTGCACAACAAATAAATTAACTTATTTAAACGTTATTCATATCGTCTGTTATATACTATGGTTTTAATCATCGCTAGACATTTCCAATTCGGGTCTTCTGAAATAGCCCAATGTGTAGTTATAGTGCGTCGTTAACCAGCCAACCGAACGAACGAAATACCCAGAAACACTGCCTCGTAATTTTAAACCATGATCAACTATGCAATGTAAGGTAAATAATATTTTAATATAAAGATAAATTAAGATGAACTTATAATAAGGTAAATATTTAAATTTAATTTATTTATAAACCATATGTGGTAAACCTTAATACTGAATATAATACTAAATCTAAAGTGTATTTGTAATAAGCTCCATTCATTAGATCTATCGTAGTATTTAAGAATAATAAAATATTTTTGCGATTTTTTATTATTATTTCTATCTCGTTACTTGATTTATAGCCGAATGTCCTTTCCCAGGGTTCGTCATCTGACCATGGTTCAAAAATACGAGGCATCGTTCCCGGGTCTTTCCTTCGAGATAGGCCCCGAACCGTCGCCAATAGCCCACTGTGCAGCTCTAGTGCGACGTTAATTTAAACAAACCAAACCAAAAACCTTTCCCAGAGTAAATATACATACTTTGTAACGTTAAATAGCTTAGAGATTGCAAGTTGGAGTTTCCCAGCTAAGCATTCAATATTTAAATTAGTGAGCATCCGTCTCTGCAACGCATTTTCAATTAAACAGGTACACCCCAGCGATAAAAGTCAGCATAAAACCTTCATTAATAAAATTTAACATTGAAGGTTTTATATAGGAATTTGAAACATAAAAAAAAAACTTTTTTTTATTTTAATTTTCCCGGCATAAAACTATTCAAAAATCTGCATTTTGAATATTTTTACAAAGCGTTTCATTTAAAATTTCATCAACAACAAAAAATGCAGTTTTTATACATAAAACCTTTAATTTCGATTAAAGTTTTATGCTGACCTGTAAATTGCTACAGTGACTTGCAGCACCAATTTTTTTTTTTTTAGACCACTTCAAACGTAGTGGATTTGTTTCTCGTTAAAGTAATATATTCGAATATGGGCGAGTTGGGTGCCAAATAATGTAAAAGTTTGAAACTCACCTTGGCAATAATGTTAAGTGGACTGACATCTTACTCGTTATTGGGCAACTTATTGAACTACGTATGCGTGCTCCGGCGGTGGATGTCGCCGCCTGTGACTCTTGTTGGATGCTGGAAATGCTGAGGGTAATTATTGGCCGTGACTGAAGAAGAATCCTTAATTTCTGAGCTTCACAGCGAGTGGGACCTTCCTCACCAGTCACGTGCTTGTGTAGGTTTGGTTTGGTTAATTAATTAACGCCGCAATAGAGCTGCACAGTGGGCTATTGGCGACCTCGTGCTTGAGTAGAAGAACCTATTGAACTAAGACCACCACCCCTTGACCAAATTATAGATCTAGCTGTGTAGTAATGGAAAATGATAATAAAATTCATTCTTGGTCGCGACTGAAGAAAAATTCTTAATATCCGAGCTTCACAGCGAAAGAAACCGTCCTTGCAGGTCACGTGCTTCAGTAGGTTTGGTTTGGTTGGTTAATTAACGTCGCAATAGAGCTGTACATTGGGCTATTGGCGACCTCGTGCTTGTGAAGGGGAACCTATTGAACTAGGATCACCACCCCTTGACCAAATGATATATCTGTATAGTAATGACATGGTAATAAAATTCTTGGCCGTGACTAAAGAAGAATCCTTAATCTCCGAGCTTCACAGCGAGTGGAACCTTCCTCACCTGTTGGTTAATTAACGTTGCACTAGAGATGCACAGTGGGCTATTGACGACTTTCTGCTTGAGTAGGGGAACCTATTGAACTAGGACCAACACCACTTGACCAAATGATAAATCTAGCTGTATAGTAATGGTTGGTTGGTATTTTATGGCGTAAGCTGTATATTAATGGAAAATGGTAATAAAATTCTCGGCCATGACTGCAGAAGAATCCTTAATATCCGTGCTTAACAGCAAGTGGAACCTTTCTCACCAGTCACGTGCTTGTGTAGGTTTGGTTTGGTTGGTTAATAAACGTCGCAATAGAGCTGCACAGTAGGCTATTGGCGGCCTCGTGCTTGAGTAGGGGAACCTATTGAACTACGACCACCACCACTTGACCAAACGCTAGATCTAGCTGCATAGTAACGGAAAATGGTGTTAGACTATTTTAGGATTTTTGTGAATTAAACCACTTTGCAGATGTCAGACAATTATACAATAAAAAAGCACTAAAACAGATATGTTAGATCTTTTATTTTTTAACAAATGTATAATATGCAATCACACAACATCCGACGAGTTTCAAAATATTGCAAATAAGTTTGAGTACAGTACAAACGCACCAAAAATCATAACAAGCAGCAACAAAATTGGCGCTCACTGGAAACTCTCCTAGTCAAAGCTCTATACACATGAGTATTTGAGTTACAATTAACAAATACGTAACAAGAAACTCAAAAGGAATTCAAGAGAATAATTATATAGAGAGTAACAGTTTTCTTTCCAACAGGTACAATAAAAATTAAGCAGCCTTTAAATTGGCAGTAATACATTAAAGTACACTTTCAAACTTTTATCATAACAACATGTATTGACAGGTATAAATTGTGCTTTGAAATCTATGCACCATTATCTAAATTGAGGTAAAATTAAAATAAATCAAAAATGAGTATTACAAATCGCATATTTAAGACTTAGAAATATCATCCGAATCCTCAAAGACATTCTCTTCGTCTATGTTATCCGGGAAGAGGACCTTCGAATCCGTAGAACCTAAAAAGGAAGAATAAATTTTACAGAGTTGAAAAAATAAAGGGAGGGCTCTAAGTTAAAGTGGACTTCGAGAAAAAAGTTTAATAACAACGTCGGCTTAATTCACAAAACACGTAACTGCCATGATAAAGAAAGACGTAGTAGCTGTAGCGGATTGGCATTTTTTTTAAGTCACCAAAGGATGCGTTGGGCGCATGCGTCGTTTTTTCCGCTGATTGTAATGGTTGTTTTTTTTACAACGGTGAACAAAGTCCGTATCCATAGCAACCGCACAGCACATCGTAGGAAAACGTGTTGTTAATGCTGTCTGATAGCCCAGGAGCCGTTAACCCTTTGAGTACTGAATTATTTGAAGATTTTTATGATTTGATCAATTGATCCCATTCTTGACCGACCCTACAACAAATTGTTTGCGATCAACGCCCACTGGCGGGGGTTCTGCAAACATCAACGCCTGCTTCTTAAATTCAGATGACAGATTCAAATTCAGTCTCACTCGTCAAATGTACCCAAAGGGTTAAGGTAGGTTTTCGAACGTGCTCATTTGAGTTTGTTATTCGGAAATGATTAAATTACAGGGGTTAGTCGAATTACGTCGCACTAGAGCTACAGAATAGGTTAATGGAGACGGTTCGAGATCTATCTACCCCGAAGGATAAGACTCGGGAACACTGCCTCGTATTTTTAAACCATGACAAGGACTACACCTAAGCTGGCACCCCACGCAACCTGAAATTAAGACATTGGACCACGATAGGTTTTTAGTGAACAAGTCCCCTATACAAAGCGAATATTTTTAAACCATTGCCAGTTGACAAGGACTATGTCTAAGCTGGCACCCCACACAATCTAAAGTTAAGACATTGCACCACGATAAATTTTTAGTGAACAGGTCCCCTATACAAAGCGAATATTTTTTGGCAATAATTTACAATTCACATTAATAAGTTAATCTCCGAAAATAGCTTATCTAAACTGCAAAAACGTTTGGCCCTAGTTAAATAAAAAAAAATAACCAGAGAGAGTAATTACGACAGTCCTCCCTTACCCTTGTCCTCTTCCTCCTTGCCAAACTTCATCTCCTTAAAGAGCGCCCTGAAGGACTTGTCCTCCTCCTTTTCCGTGCCTGCGTACACTATCCCCAAGGGAGGCGGGTGTCCTCCGCTCGCGTCCTCCTCTTCCGCATCTACGGGTATCCCCTCCAGCCTCTCAATCCTCATCTTGAGGACGCGCAAGCTGTACATCAGGGCCTCCTTCTCGTCCTCCAGGCTGGACACGCGCTCCTCAAGCCTCCGGACAGTGCTCTTCAGGCTGGCATCGGAGCTCTCCAGTTTGTGGATGCGAGAGTATGCAAGCTGGGGAAAATGGAGATCGTTAGTGTGCTGTTTCAAACTAAAAACGACAAATCTTCAAAACCTAGTCTTGGAAAACTCATGTTTTAATTAGATATCAGTGACAATACTTGGATACAGGCTATCATGGTCCTAAGCATTTATGCTGTAAAGATGATCCTTCCACCGAAAAATAGTTCTCGAAAAAAGCAAAGGAAATACATCCTATACAATGGACGATGAAAAAACTTTCAATGGTATTTGAATATTCTTAACCCTTTGCACTCCAAGAACTCTTTGAGTTTTCCGTTCTTTCTACGGAACAGTTATTAATCCTTATGTGTTCTTTACCCTAGAATTTGTTATGCTTATAGAAAAAAGAAACAATCTGTTTTGGATTTGCAAAAGAACGAGTTGAAAAAAATATCGATGTTTTTTAAACACAAGATCATGCTGTTCTCATTTATTATAAAGAACTGGGAACCAAAAGAACGAGTCGTTATGTTGTCGCCTGAGCTGCGCCAACGGAGTGCAAAGGGCTAATATTATTGTAAAATTAAATCGTGCTGAGGAAGTAGGTATTTTGCTTTCCACAGACAGACAAACGGGCCCTTTCTTTTATTATTATAGATGACGGTGATCATTTCAAACCTTTGCCGATGACAATAGCATGTATTACTGAATTTCTATAGTATTTACCACTTCAAAAGTAGCACACTTTTTATTTAAACTAAGACGTTCCCTGCAAACGAGGACGTATGATCATCTTATATTAATGATTATTTAAAATCGCGTGTCCGTGTATAACAATAGTTTTAAACCTTTGCACTACGCCGTTTACTCTCAAGAGACAACATAACGACCAGTTATTTTGGTTTTCTGTTCTTTAAAATAAACGAGACTTGCATGATATTTTATTCGAAAAACATCGATCTTTTTTTAACACAAACTAATGCTGTTCTCGTTCATTTTAAAGAACAGAGAACAAACAGAAATGTCAAAAACAGATTATGATTTTTTTTTTCCGTGATCATAAATCCTGGAGAAAAGAACAGAAAGAGGAATAACTATTCCGTTAAAAGAACGCAAATGTCAAAGAAATTTTTGGAGGGCAAAGGTTTAATTACTAGAATACTTATTGTATTTATCACGAAAAGATAAAGAGATACATATCTGCGTATAACCAGAATACTAATATTAGTAACAGCGCTCGTGTGAGAAAAATTTTAATGAAAAGTCAAGTTTCTGTTCAAAACCTTGGTACCAAATAAAAAATCGCGTAAATAAAAAAGTTTCCCGTGTGTGTAATTACATGTTTACTTACATAACAAAAATAGCAATATGTACAATAAAATCATCCATTTTTATCAAAAAAACAAAACACGAAATTTGCAGTAAATTTTAACCCTTTGCACTCCAAGAACATCTTCGATATTTGCGTCCTTTCAACGGAACAGTTATTCCTCTGATATTTTTCTCAGAATTTTTTATGCTCATAGAGGACAAAAATAATAATCTGTCTTGTATCTCGCAAGAGAACAAGTTGAATAAAATATCAATGTTTTTTAAATACAAGATCATACCGTTCTCCCTTTGCACTCCAAGAACACTTTACGATTTGTGTTCTTTCTATGGAGCAGTTATTCCTCTTTACGTTCTTTTCCACAGATTTTTTTTATACTCATAAAGGGGAAAAAATCCTAATCTGTTTTGTATTTACAAGAGAACAAGTTGAAAAAAATATTGATGTTCTAAACACAAGATCATGCTGTTCTCGTTTATTTTAAAGAACGGGAAAACAAAAGAACTGGTCGTTATGTTGGCGCCTGAAAGGCGACATCGGAGTGCAAAGGGTTAAACCTTTGCACTACGCTGTCTCATCTCAAGAAACAACATAACGACCAGTTATTTTAGTTCCCTGTTCTTTAAAATAAACGAGAACTGCATGATATTGTATTCAAAAAACATCGATCTTTTTTTAACACAAAATCCTGCTGTTCTCGTTCATTTTCAAGAACAGATAAACAAAAGATCTGTCCAAAACAGATTATGATTTTTTTTACCCTGAACATAAATCCTGGAGAAAAGAACAGAAAGAGGAATAACTATTCCGTAGAAAGAACGCAAATGTCAAAGAAATTCTTGAAGTGCAAAGGTACTGGAATGCTTGTTGTAAACAAAGAGAAACATATATGCGCATAACCAGAATACTAATATAAGTAAAAGCGCTAGTGTGAGAAAAATGTCAATGAAAATCCAAGTTTCTGTTCAAAGAATAGGTAACGAGCGTAAATAAAAAAAATTTCACGTGTCTGTAATTACAGTTTTATTTACATAACAAAAATAGCAATATGCACAATAAAATCATCCCTTTTTATAAAAAAAAAAACACGAAATTTGCAGTAAATTTTAACCCTTTGCACTTCAAGAACATCTTCGATATTTGCGTCCTTTCAATGGAACAGTTATTCCTCTGATATTTTTCTCAGAATTTTTTTATGCTCAGAGAGGACAAAAATAATAATCTGTCTTGTATCTCGCAAGAGAACAAGTTGAATAAAATATCAATGTTTTTTAAACATAAGATCATACCGTTCTCGTTTATTTTAACCCTTTGCATTCCAAGAACACTTTGCGATTGGTGTTCTTTCCATGGAACAGTTATTCCTCTTTACGTTCTTATCCACATATTTTTTTTATACTCATAAAGGGGGGGAAATCCTGATTTGTTTTGTATTTGCAAGAGAACAAGTTGAAAAAAAGATCGATGTTCTAAACACAAGATCGTGCTGTTCTCGTTTATTTTAAAGAACATGGAAAGAAAAGAACTGGTCGTTATGTTGGCGCCTGAGAGGCGACGCAAAGGGTTAAAGAACATGGAACCAAAATAACAAGTTTGTTGCCCAAGAGGCGACATTGGAGTGCAAAGGGTAAAATAAATACTTTACCTGTAGTTTCTCCGTTAGTTCCATATTCTGAGCCTTTAGCACCTTATTCGAAGTTCGTAAACTTTCTAGCTCTTGGGAATTTTTGGTCGGAGTTTCTACTTCTTCCACCAACACGTGATACTCCACCTCATAGGCGTGTAACTGGCGATTAATATCAAGATTAAACACCTGTTGAAAACCCACAAAAGATTATATGTTAATATATTATTAACCCTTAACGCTCATCATTTATTAATATATATGTTACCGTTAAAGTATGAAATCCGTTATTTCATAGAATACCTAGTTATTCCATGAAATAACTGATCGTGTCCGTTAAAGTGTAAAACTCTCTTGTATTTCATGGTTTAACTAGTTATTTCATAGAATAACGATCTGCAGCCCGTTAAAGCGTAAAATAATCTATATCATATATATCGCACTATATCTATCATCATAAAAAATAACCGAAGAAGGATTTTTCAAAGGCTCAAAGTTTAGGTACTGGTCAGGGATTTAAAAAATTTTCGTGTAGAACCCAGTGTGTCAACAAAAAATGTTTTTGTTTTAGAAATAATGTTCTTTGTAATTCCAAGTGTCATTTTAGTAATCCTTGTTGTAACAAATGATTTTATGGTGCGTTTCCATAAATACCATTTAAACGCTGCATAAATTAGATAAATTGCTTCTTTTTCATTTTAATTGTCTATCATTAGTTTAATTTCATTTTAGATAAATTGTTTATTTTACACTTTAACTGTCTCTCATTAGTTAATTTATAGAATACCTAGTTATTTCATAGAATAACTAGTTAAAGTGTCAAATTAATAACATATTACACACTTTAACGGACACGATCAGTTATTTCATGGAATAACTAGGTATTCTATGAAATAACTGCATTAGATACTTTAACGGTAACATATATATAAGAGATAACAAAAATGTCTAAATAGCGGAGCCTTACGACTTCTATAGAAATATTGATGTGCCTAGGCTTAAAATTCAGTTATTCCAGTTGCCATATCTGTGGGTTGAAACAATGACCAATGCCAACTTTATAAAAAAAAATTTAATATTTTGAGTATACCAATCTTAAACTTCTAAATGAAATAAAACCCATTGTCGGTAGGCTTCTCTAACCTTTCAAATCAAACGATTGCGTTGTTTTCGTAACAATACAACAGAACTGATAATCAAACTTTGAAGCCCTTTTGTTTTTCAAAAAATTGTCAATTATGACATTGGTCCTTGCTCCACGCCACAGACATATTGTAATAAATTTTATTGACTCTCAATGTCATCAGCACAATATAGGATATTGGAGAATGCTATTACTTGTATTTCAAAAATGATAATATTAAATTTCTGAAAGATGCTAATTAATTACCTGAGTAAATATAATCTGCATTTCCAATACATCTATGGAAGGCAACGAATTTTTGAGAAAATTCATAATCGACTCAAAGTTGTCACATTTCAAAATGCAGTCTTTATAATTCCCAAGTAATAGATACGATACTTTGAAAACCACATCCATTCCAAAAAGGAAGATAAGATCTGAAACAAAATGAACCAAACATGAACATTTTGAATAGGAACGAAACCCCAAAAAAAACTCCTTTACCCAAAGGAACCCAGTAAAAAAATGTAATTAACGTTAAATTATTATTATTATTATTATTTTTAAAAAAAACGACGATTTTCTCAACGTTAAAACCAATTTTTACGAAAAATTATAAGGTATACAAATAGGCAATTCACAAAAATGACCTAATTCACTAATCACAATTAGCTTCATTCACAATTGGTTTTATTCACAAATCACCCAACTCCAAACAACGGATTCAGCAGCTGTAGCGAAAACTGGTTGGCGACGAATTTAAGCTCAAGTATTCCGATCACTTCTTTTTTTTTTAAACAAGTTCACACTTATAAGTGAATCGCTTGAATTTCGTCGCCAAGCAGCTTTCGCTACGGCTGATGCACCCGTGCATTGGAGTTACGTGATTTGCGAATCAAACCGACGATATTATTATTTCTGCCAAATAATTGTGAACGCCTAAAAGAGTGCTATTTCTAAGGCTCATTCTACACGAACGGGGAAAACGCGCGAGAGCTTCTCGGTGATTCGAGAATTCGTACCACGTGGTATGATTTTTCGAATCACCTAGAAGCTCCCTTTCGTGTAGAATGGGCTTCACTGCAGGCCTTTGCGAAGCAGTTATTTTGCAAAAAGTTTTCATTGCTTACAGCGAGCGCTTTCATATGTAGCTTCGCATTCCACTTGATTTCCCACCAAAGTCGAGAAAGATACAATTAGTTTTTTGGTTTGGTTTGATTAATTAACGTAGCACTAGAGCTAAACAGTGGGCTATTGGCGACGGTTCGGGATCTACCTCGAAGAAAAGACCCGGCAACGACGCCTCGTATTTTAGACCCATGGTCAGATGACGAGGACAACACCTGAATTGGCACCTAACGCCTTCAATAGACGTCGGGACTTTGGACCCCGATCGGATTTATTGTGCACCAGTCCCGTATACACGCCGTTAATTTTATGTGGATGTTCTGGACGGCTTTTCTAGTATTTTGTAGCGAAGCTGGCAACCCTCCGATCACAAGATCACTATCGTTTTACTTTTCCTTGTCAAGTCCCTCGCACAAGATCGAACCAGGAATCCTCTGATTCCCAGATGACGCCTTTATCCATTGGGCCACAAGATACAAGTAGAAAACGTTCGTCAGGTAGTGGCTATACAAACGCAGTTATAGTGATGGAATGGATCCTCTTAAAAGCGTATCGTAGTGTTCTTATTCTGATACCCCAAATAACTGTTTTTGTAGTGATACATTTTTAAAATCGGCCCGGGACAGAACAGCGGTCATCAGCAGAAACTTGAGCGACACTAAAAGTGTTGATATCTCAAATCCCCATAACTCCAGAGAGAATCAGCGTATGAGGATAAACGACCTACCATCGTGTATAGGAAAATTTGCAACGTCGACAAGGTCACATAAACAGGCCCGCCGCACTGGGTAGCCCGGACCCCAAATAATCTGGAAACCCTAAAAGTTGGGAATTTCATCTTCTAAAAATCCCCGGTGTTGGGAAAATTTATGCCTGAAGAATATTAATATTATTAGCAAATGAAAACTAGGGAAGATAAGAAATTGCCTAACTTGTATGATTACATTTAAATTAGACCTTAGAGCGGACACTGCATTAAAATGTGGGTGCAACAAATCAATGTTTGTGAGAGAATTGTTTAATATTACTTAATATATAAAAAAAAATATTTAAAAAAATGTCGATAAGTTGGAAATGGGAATTTTCAGCACTGTATAAATAGTTCAGAATTTCGAATCATTAAGTTGGGAAATTTTTTGTTTCAACCCCTCCAAAATATTTTTTGTGTGCACATAATACTTCCCCTCTCTAACCTTTGTACCGCGTGTGGTGAGAGAAATGAGTCACATTTCGGACATACACTTGCCTATTTAACCGCTGCAACTTCATTTCTAATTAACAAGTCGTGGCCATTGTGTGCTTAAATGGAAGATAACGACGAGTTTTACAATTCCATTTGACTAGTTGACAGTTTCAATCATTTCTGTGAAAATTGTGTGGAATGGAATGCGACGATTTGTTGAAGGCTTCAGTATGAAGCCAAAATACCAAACTAACGTTCAATTGCAGCACAGGAAAACGTCAACAAGTAATAAGCAGTTAAGACGAAAAAAAAATTATATCAAGAAATCTAAACCTATGCTAAGTGCGAAGATATTTAAAGCTTACGGAAGACACAAGAAGGAGCAGGCCTAGCAGACGCGTGTACAAAGTGTTCACGAACCACCCTTCCCGTGGTACAAGTGGCCGAAAAAAAATATGAACAATTCTGTACGTTTTCGCAATAATGATAAATAGATCCAATGGTTTGACAAGGGGCTTAATGAACATTTTATATAAAAGAATCCTAGAAGAATATAATTTAAATAGTAACAGTTGAAATTTGCTCTCCTTACCAAACAGTCTGGCAACGAATCCGACCGGAAACTGGGAGGCGAATAAAGTCAGAAACCAGGGAGCAGCATAGAGAGTCGGATGGATTTCAAACCTAACTAGATGGTCGTACAGATCCCTGTGGTTATCGTGAAGAAGTCGGGACAGCTGATACATCTGAATCTGAAAACGACAAAAATATGGATTTTCAACTTATTCAGTATTACTACCATGTAAATTCATATCTACTAATATTCGAATTTTCGTATCCGTAAAATTATTTTTGACCATAAAATTAATTTTTTTGAAGGACAAAGTTCCATTGTGAAATTTGTTTTTATTACCGTCATCAATGGGAAATGACCCCATGTGATTGTCTTATTCTACCACTTTCAAAAGAAAATTAGCCAATGATTTGACAAGGGGTAAATTAAAAAAAGGTTTCACTCACTTTGTAAAGATCAATCTTTTACAAAACCGAAAAGTTATTAATTTTTTAAAAAATAAACCAACAAAGAGTTTCTATTCACTTTTAAAATCTGGCAGTTCTATCAGAAGCAATTTCTGCTTTAAGGGGTGGTTTTTCGAAATCTCATGTAGACAATGACCTTCTCTTGTTTTGAAGGTCAAGTACGTGCCAAATTTCATTAAGCTCGGAATAAAACTGTACATTTGTATAACGCACATACAAACCCGCAGACACTTCTTTTATTCACCAGCACTCACTTCTTATATATAGATTATTCCTAATTAGAAGTATTTGTTCCTAAACAAGTTATACATTTTTAGTCAAATGAGTGAAACCTGTATAAAGAGATAAAGCCGGGTTTACACTATGTAGCAAACAGCTATATAGCCGAGTATATAGCAATGCTACAAGTTTTTGAAAACTCCACATAAAAACAACTATACAGTCCTAATCAAGAGCTATATAGCAGGAAATGAGCTACCCATCGGTTGTCGGTAAGGTCAAAGGGTTATGCTATACAGCCGTGCTGGATGTGTTTTTTTTTTGTTGTAGAACAGCTATATAGCTTCCCTTCAAGATGTGCGCATGCGCTGTCAAGAATTAAAGTGCCTTGCTTGCCATCTCGAAATCAACCGATTGACTTCATCGAGTACATGCTAGCTGCTACAGCTGCAAAACTTTTTGCTCTGGCTACAAACGTTTTTAGTCATAGCTATATAGCTCGGCTACAAATACATAGCTCGGCTCTATAGCTGTTTTACTATCTAGTGTAAACCCAGCTTCAGGATGCATTTAAATTACTAATAGAGAGATAAATATTTCGGAAAAACAATTAATACCAAAAGTACCATTTCATGAGCAACAACAGCACAAAGCAAAGGGCAGTGTGCGGCAATCTGAACAAGTTGGTAGATATAAATAATTTAAAGGGAAGTATTTTAATACAATGTCAAGTCCAAGGGATTTCGGAAATGATTCATATTAAAATAGAGTTGTAAAAAGTTACTTGAAACGCGACCATGTCGGTTTTGTACTGTCTTCGAAGGCCTAAGTCAAACATCAGATACTTTATCATAGAAAATGCTTCTTCTTCAGGCATCTGTAAATAGAAATCCTCTTTAAATGTTAAGAAATGCACAGATTTTAACAAATAATATATTTCCGACTTAATAGAAAAAAGCCCATATTTAAAAAAAATTTAACTATGCTCACAACTTTAATAAAAATCAATTGTAAGAGCCTTATTTTGGTTGCACATATTCATATAAACTTTATTTTACTTAATAACAGGGTATACAGAGGGAAAATAATTTGAAATTCACTGATATTTCCCTATTATCTGTTTTTTTTTTTAGTGAGATAGAAACAATGCCGATTCTCGCAAGTTAAGCATGATAACAGGAACAGTGTCTACAATATTTGGCACTAGATATTATTTTACAAGTTTCCAAAATAAACAATTTTCTAAAACTTAAAACATTTTTTAAAAAATTTAATTTATTTGTAATTTTTTTTTTTAAATTTCTCTTATTTGCCTTCTCTCCAACTTATTAAATGTCAGGTTTATTTTTTAATAAAGTCGTAAAGGCATGTACTGTTAAAAAATAATTGAGTGGCCCTCATCGGGAGAACCCACTGCCTATTGTTCCGTAGTCCCATGCGCTATAGACTAAGCTACAAAGACATGTTTTAAGACACTTCAAATAATTTTAAAAATGTTTCTTGAAGCAATATTTCTAAAAAATATTCTTAAAGAATAAAAGAACCTAGTGCATTTGCTAATCAAGTATGGCAAAAACAAAAAAATATTTTAGCAATGTTCAAGAAAAATTCAAATTTTAATAGGAATTTAGCAATTATTAAACATGCTTTATTAAAATTGCTTTAGTGAACAAGTATTTAGCTACAGGAAGTAAATTGTTCTGTTAAGTTCTAGAAACGTCGGCATTTCGGTGCGATTTCTACGATCTTGAAAGAAAAAATTTTCATTTTTAAGTACACATTTTATAGTCCAAAAAGCTTTTTTTTTTCTTTATGATTGGATTTTGAAAGTATTTGAATATAGGCAGTCAATAAACGAAGTTTCATATTCAGAAGTCAACTTAAAAATATTTTATTTGTTAATTCCTTGATTTTTTTTACAAAAATTTCCAACATCCCTGATTTTTTCAGAATGACCAAATTACCTGATATTTCCCGATTTTTCCTGTTTTATGGACACACTGGACACCCCGGGAGTCAGTAAATTTGGCAGAATCATGCGAGGGGTCGTCCATACATTGCATAATGCAGATGCAAGAGAAAATATTTTCTGTCCTGCATGTATTTATGTTATTTATAGGTTTTTTCTTAACCACAAATATAATTTAAGCTACAACTCAACTTAAGCAAGCAAAAAAATACTAATTACTCTTGCGTGCGTGAACACAGTGGTTTGACACACATTGCTCTTTACAAGGCAAAGTATTTGAGTGTCAGGTGCCATAATCGATTGCTCGAAAGTTTGCCTGTAAGCACCATAATCGACTGCTCGAAGAGGGTACCAGTTGCTATCCTGAGTAGTCGGGGGCCAGAGTAAAAGCAGAGAATTGAAAAAAAAAACTTTTTTTTTAATTGTCTTCTGTAGATAATTTTAATGTTTTATATGTTTTCTATTTTCTATTCCAATCTTCAATAAATCGCATATTCATTAGCCCCTTAGCCTCCCCAACACATGCTGTTTATACTCCAAAGTTCAACATGCTTTGTTTTCGTTCTCCCTTCAGCAGTGGTTCACGTGTCTATCAACAACGAAACTGCTCGCAGCCATGCTCTCCTCTCTTTTTCTAAAACTAAAAGGAAATATTCACAACTAAACTACGCAGAACAGACGATAATTGCAGTTTTAGTGATCCAAATTTTGAAAATAATTTTCGAAACTAAAAGGAAATATTGACAACTAAAATACACAGAACAGACGATAATTGTAGTTTTAGTGATCCAAATTTAAAAATAATTTTCTAAACAAAAAGAAAAATTTGACAACTAAACAACGTAGAATAGACGATAATTGCAGTTTAGTGATCCAAACTGGAAAATTTCACTGATTTTTCCCAGAATTTAAAAATTCTATGATAATTCCCTGATTTCCAGGTTATGTTGCCACTATGTCAATTGTACACAGAAAACATTTTATTCTGGTACTCGTTTCCCACGCAATCAGATGCGCCCATTCAAATCCCAGCATCACCCAGATCTTCCACACGATAGCAGGAGGCGCCTTGCGAATCGTGACTGCCCCGGGACCGCACACGACGCGGACCCCAGTGTCACCAACAACAAGGAACCTGAAGATGGGATGCATTTCGTGTTGGAATTTGCAACTTTTAATGCTTCATAAAACCTTAACAGGCGATAACGGGGTGCTTCCACATAGTCTTTAGGTCTTTGAAGTTCTGGGCATTCTAGTATTAATTTCTTTAGAGTGATCTTAACTTTGTAAGTATTTAATTGGGATTGCATTGAAGGTTCGATGGTTCGTTTTGATTTCTTGTGTTTAGATGCTTTGTATAGAGGTTTAACTATGGAATATTAATAGGAGTAAACTTCACCCGCTTTACCTGCCTAAAATAAGTGTGGGAACGCAGAAATGAAAAATTTTCCGAGACAAATATCTCATTAACCCGCTGTTGGTCACTAAGAGAAAAGTTACGTCAAAAGTGAGAAAATTTCCCCCGTGACAACATTAGCGAAAGTGAGAAATGCTGTTTTATTGTGTGACCTTTTAAAAAAAACTTCACCCTTCTACTTAAACAACAAAGTATTTTAGACAAAACCGATCATCTAATTGCACTTTCGGATTTGTGAGCATATTACTAATGGAAAGACCAATGGCTGGGACTTCCAATATTTATAATTATTACAAATTTAATTACAACAAATTATTACAAAATTTAAATTACAACGTCTTTTGATACAGTAAAGACATAAAAAAATAATAGGAAAATAATTTGTGTGACTTACATGAAGTAGCAGGATCCCTGCTACGAAACTCAGCCCTTGGCAATACCCCACTTCCTGGTCGAGCAAGGAATAGGCCTTCAACAAGTTGAAGAGGGACAGCTGCCCGGGACCTAAAGTCTGCGAGTAGAAGGCGTGATTTGGAAAGGTCCGGCCTAGAAAGAAACACGTTGGAAATCTATATTCGATATTGACAAACAATCCTAATAAAGAACTGACTCCGAGTGATAACGTTGAAACCGAAGTTTGTGAACCTTTAATATACAGAGAGCCGATTGAACTACCACTTTCAATTAGATTAACTTATTACTTCACTTAACAATTAACTCAGGATAACATTTATTCGCCATAGACACCAACGCGGGTTATCTCGGGTTAGTCAGTTAGGCAGGCTTTACACGGGAGACGTATGAACAGTTACAGAGACCCCAGTTTGGTATTCAGGCAATCAAACAGCGGATCTCGATCACTCGTCTGAATGCGACGATTTAACTCAATATAAAAGTAAACCATTTAAGCTCGCTATAACCGGCTCATGTTTAAATCCCATGTGAAGTCTGCCTAAGATCATTTCTCATATTTTGTCTGTGATAATAGTTTGGATTGCTAGATTTCTTTACTAGACGGACTTTTGAGCACCTTATCGAAATCAACAAATAATTTGCGAGCGATATCAACACAACATAGGTTCATTTTATACAAACGATTCTAAATAATAACGAATGAATATGATACATAGTAGAACTTAGTAGTAATACGTAGAATTCATTGTTTGCAACTTATAAAAAATTATGATAAACTAGTACAATGTTCGAAATTTGCGGTAATCTGCGAAATCCATTATAAGAATTTGAATGACAATGCAGCAAAAGGTGAGAGGACTACCTCTACCTTAACCATAAGTACTGGAAATGACTGTTTACTGTGCTAATAAACGGTTGGCCAGTCAGCAGTAGCCATTACTGGCTGCATTGGGCTGATAGTTAGCCATACCTCCAATGTTTGCTGTGTAGTCAGTCATATACGAGGAGAAAACATTCAAAACGTGTTTTGTTAAATTTCTGAAAACTAGATTATCACATCATTGAACACGTCTTCGACATTTCTTTCAAATTAAACTATTTTCTTATTTATCCAAAACACTTTTTGTCCCCATCGAAATTAACTTGCAAAGATTGGAATCTGAATAGGAGTCAACGCATTGGGGAAAAGGTATTTGCGTTGATCTTAATGTGACAAAACACGTTTTGAATGTTTGCTTCTCACATAAAACTTTATTCTATGAAAATAATTTAACAGCATCAATGCATGATTTTTTTTTTAACTCTGATATTGATTGACAATAAATCGATATTTAAAATATCATCATATATATTATTTCAGTAGTAAAGATCCCTTTTGCAGGTCTCACATGCAACGAATCTTAACATGCGAAGTATAGAAAAAAGGTTCCCGGAGCGCATTAACGAATCGTACTTTTGTCTTATGAATATTAACGGTTTTTTTTAATGCGTTTAAAAATAATTAGTTTCCATGCAATTTTTAAACGAGCCGTTGAAAGTGCTGCCATCTACGAGTAAGTAGAACCGTTAAATCATCGCACGGACATGCTAGTTTTATATTAGTATTTTTAAAAAATAACATTCGTTTAAAAGAAACAAAGTATAATTAATAAACAAGGCGGGAATGTTTTTTGACATTACATTCTATTCTATTTATGCACCCCAAATATTTGACGCCATGCACTATTGGGCAATTTACAATAGACAGCCTATATCGCAATGGAAGTTTTCCAGCGAAAATAAATCATTCCACGCACACTTTTCGAAACAATAATGGGAAGAAAGTGCGATGGCAGAGCAATATATAGCATCCATTCATTCCACATAAGTAGTCAATCCAAGGAACTCGAGCCCATCCAAGACAGAACAAGCGGATTCCCCAAGCACGTTTCTCGTTTCGCAACCCGAAAACAATGGCCAAACACCATTCGGTAATTGTTCACTTTCGACCCTTGGAAACACGAGTTGGTCTCAAGAGTTGGGAGGCAGCCCTCGATACCAAACCCTACCTGCATAGAAATACATCTGCAATTAAAGTAGGCCTTTCCCTAAAAGAACCTTTTGGCCCCATCCACCCAAGGGATGACACCCTGGCCACAATGGCAAGGGAGATCCTTTCACGCTGCATCTCATTGTGGTACCTATCCTTGAGGAACTCCTTTAACTGCTCTACTAAACTTCGTGCACTTCGGGTGATGCAAACATGGGATATAAAGGGAACAAAAGTAGGAAGTTGGCTGGGATATAATAGTTAATGGACATCTTTTTTTAGGATGTGGCGTCTCTATTCATGGTGCAGAAATCGGAAATTTGTCCACTGGAGAATTTGTTGGGTTGCTTGGGAAAGGGGTAGGCTTCACAAAGGGATAGGCAATGTGAGTGTGTTTGGGTTGAATGGATATGTTCGAATACAAAATTAAAGTTATGTACTTGAAACAGGGTGGCAATAATATTCTGGAAAAAAAAGTTCCTCGATTTCCATGATGATGTCACAAAACTTTCCCTGATTTTACAATTACATTAAGAAATGTTCCAATACATGCTTTGTATAGAAAAAAGTATCCACGCTACAATAATACTATAAATATATTACATTATAAATGGAAAATTATGAGCAATACTTATTGACAGTTAAAATAATAATGTATGGATACAACACAAATTATACAATGGCGACAGGCATAATAGTAATTAAACATTCTGCAAGCAGATAATGCAAAAAAGCAAGTTTTTTCAAATTATTTCTTTTGTAGAAAATTTTAAATGTTGTATATGCTTAATATTTCCTATTTCAATCTTCAATAAATCCCATATTAATTAGCCCCTCACATGTTGCTTACAATTCAAGGTCCAACGCACTTTGCTTTTGCTTCTCCCTCCAGCAGTGGTTCACGTTTTTACAAATATAAAACGAAAAATATGAAAATGCGCATAATCATACTTTTTTTTTTTAATTCTTATTCAGAACTAAAAGTAAATATTGAAAACTAAATTCCCAAAATGGAGGGCATAACAGACGATAATTGCCGTTTTCATGATCTAAATTTGAAAACTTCCCAGATTTTTTATGAAAATTTGAAACTTTCCCTGACTTTTCCCTGATATTTCCAGAATTAAAAATTTCCCTGATTTCCAGGTTATGTTGCCACCCTGTAAAATATGATGGTTCCTTTTTTAAAAAAATTTTAATGCGGGATTTCAATCCAGTTTAAAATGTATGGATAATAATGAAAAAAAATGCTATATACTACACAGAGGAGCGACTAGGGGTGCCGAGCGAGAATAAGTACCACCCTACTTTTTAAAAATTTAAACACATTTTCATAGAATTTGCACAGAGCATTTCTCCCATTGCACTTGATGTGTATAATCGCATCCAATGCACTTTCATTAGACTACAAAAAATTTATTTGTTTAAATTAACTTAGATTTTCGTGATTCAAATGCATCACTCATGCCAAAATTGTTTTCTTTTATTTTTTTAGTAGTAAAAAGTTATTTCTATAAAAAAATAATTTTGAGATAAATAAAAAAAATCATGTTAATCCAAACTAATTGTCTCCGGAAAACGGGGATGTATACTTCATTACCTCAATAACACTTTTATGTAAATAATGTTTACTAAGAACTTACAAAAATAAAAGGGGGATACTAAAATAATACTATTGAAGGGATGTATACTTCATTACCTCAATAACACTTTTATGTAAATAATGTTTACTAAGAACTTACAAAAATAAAAGGGGGATACTAAAATAATACTATTGAAGGGATGTATACTTCATTACCTCAATAACACTTTTATGTAAATAATGTTTACTAAGAACTTACAAAAATAAAAGGGGGATACTAAAATAATACTATTGAAGGGATGTATACTTCATTACCTCAATAACACTTTTATGTAAATAATGTTTACTAAGAACTTACAAAAATAAAAGGGGGATACTAAAATAATACTATTGAAGGGATGTATACTTCATTACCTCAATAACACTTTTATGTAAATAATGTTTACTAAGAACTTACAAAAATAAAAGGGGGATACTAAAATAATACTATTGAAGGGATGTATACTTCATTACCTCAATAACACTTTTATGTAAATAATGTTTACTAAGAACTTACAAAAATAAAAGGGGGATACTAAAATAATACTATTGAAGGGATGTATACTTCATTACCTCAATAACACTTTTATGTAAATAATGTTTACTAAGAACTTACAAAAATAAAAGGGGGATACTAAAATAATACTATTGAAGGGATGTATACTTCATTACCTCAATAACACTTTTATGTAAATAATGTTTACTAAGAACTTACAAAAATAAAAGGGGGATACTAAAATAATACTATTGAAGGGATGTATACTTCATTACCTCAATAACACTTTTATGTAAATAATGTTTACTAAGAACTTACAAAAATAAAAGGGGGATACTAAAATAATACTATTGAAGGGATGTATACTTCATTACCTCAATAACACTTTTATGTAAATAATGTTTACTAAGAACTTACAAAAATAAAAGGGGGATACTAAAATAATACTATTGAAGGGATGTATACTTCATTACCTCAATAACACTTTTATGTAAATAATGTTTACTAAGAACTTACAAAAATAAAAGGGGGATACTAAAATAATACTATTGAAGGGATGTATACTTCATTACCTCAATAACACTTTTATGCAAATAATGTTTACTAAGAACTTACAAAAATAAAAGGGGAATACTAAAATAATACTATTGAACCTTACACAGACTATTGGCATCAGCAAAAGGTTAATAGTAATTAATTTAATCAATGATACAATAAGTACAAATGTTCATATATTGTCAAGATTTCTGCAAGTAGCTTGTAAATAACAGGTTTAATGATAACTATTTAGAATGTTATTTTTTATGGACATCGGGACACGAGGAATCAGCCGGCTGCATGAATAAATTTCAAAATCAATTAACAAGTTAGCAAAGTATTAACTTAACAAGCTTAATTACAGATTAAGTACTAGATCGTAAAAATTCAGGTTGCACTTTTTAACTGCTTCCTTATATTTTTACAAAATTAGAAACGTTATTTTGTATTAAAAAATTAATTAAATTTCTAAATCAATCTTACTTTTCTCATGAAACGAATATTCAGTTAACTTCAATTTTGATTCTTGAAATGGGTGGCGCCATCTACTATCAATTTTCTAAACTTCTTACGTGTGCGACTTGAGAAACAAACATCTTTACATATTAGCAAGAATTTTATTTTTAAATGATTTTTTTTTTATATAAACGCAATTTCATTTGTGATTTACAAGACTAAAGAGAAATATTACAAACATTTTCACATTATAAAACTCATAATTAACCCTCTTATTCAAAATGTAGATATAGAAAAATATTTAGGCATACAATTAGACATCAAATTAAATTTTAAAACTCGGACAAAATGTTGTCTTCCCAGAAATGCAAAAGTCAAAATTCAACAGTAGATGTAAGTAATTACAAATCAAAAACTTTGGAAATACATTAACTATCCTATTTTTGACTCTAGATTTAATGCATCTGCAAATTCTATTGAAATATTCTATAATGGTATGCAAGTATGAACCCAAATCGCAAATCATTTGCAATATTTCAAAATTTTAAATGGTTTTGTTTTATGTAGCTCGAGTTATTTTAAGTTTTATATAAAAAATTTAATTTATATAATTATTTTAAATAAATGCATATTTTGCAGAAAAAAGGATTAACATAAGTCAATGATGCCAATTCAATAAAAAAATTTAATCAAAACATTAATAATATTAATTGTGTACATTAACAACATGTAATTTGTTGGTGAAATAACTTTTCAAAAAATAGAAAAAATGGCATTTAAAACTAAAAAAATACTTTATAAAAACACGCTTTTATTAAAGGCGCACTGTAAGTTCAAACATAATTATCTCTTCCGACTATTTTTAAATATTAAATTAAATATGTTGTTTTTAAAATTGACTATAAATTAAAGCTTGAGGATCTTGTAGCATTAAACTTCGAAACCTATTTGTTATAAGGACCCCTCCCCGATCTCTTTAACAGTTCAGAATTAAAATTAATTAAAGATAATTACAATAAAACATTGATGTAACAAACGAAAAACTGTAAAATATATACTAAGTATTCTACAGGTTTTAAAATTACTGTATATATATTTTTTAAACTTAAATTAGTCGAAAATACATGTTGCCGACTTAATTCACAAACCACGGATACAGCAGCCGTAGCGAAAGCTGCTTGGCGACGAAATTCAAACGATTCACTTCTATATGTGAAATTGTTTAAAAACAAAGTGATCGGAAAAACTGAGCTGAGATTGGAGAGATTGGCTTAACGAGTTACGCGATTTTGTCACTAAGCAGCTTTCGCTATAGCTGTTAAATCCATGGTTTGGAGTTACGTGATTCGTGAATTAGTCCGACGATGTATTATTATATCTTTACATTTTTTTTTTTGCAATTTAACTTTATTTTAATTCAAAATTTTTTTAAAGAAATTTGTTACACGAAATTGGTTGACACGTTAAATCAACCTCACACCTACTGAAGTAGCGTGGGAGTGTTGTGACGACCATGCTTCAAAAATACGAGTCACTGTTCCCAGGTCTTTCCATCGGGATAGATCCCAAACCGTCACCAATAGCCCATTGTGTAGCCCCCTAATGGCGATGCCCTCCTCCTAGTGCGACGATTCAACCAACCAATCGGCGGTTGCTTCTACACGATTCTGTTAATTACACAGAGTTAAAAGCACTAAACTCTCCAATTCCATCCTTTTGAACAGGGGAGTCGTCTCCTCCTTTAAATAAAAAGCGATTCAATTTGATTCCAGTTGCAAAAGGGTGATTCTCCCGGCTTGCGAGAGGGTCACTGTTCCCGGGTCTTTCCATCGGGATAGATCCCAAACCGTCACCAATAGCCCCTTGTGTAGCCCCTCATGGCGATGCCCTCCTCCTAGTGCGACGATTCAACCAACCAATCGGCGATTGCTTCTACACGATTCTGTTAATTACACAGAGTTAAAAGCACTAAACTCTCCAATTCCATCCTTTTGAACAGGGGAGTCGTCTCCTCCTTTAAATAAAAAGCGATTCAATTTGATTCCAGTTGCAAGAGGGTGATTCTCCCGGCTTGCGAGAGGGTCACTGTTCCCGGGTCTTTCCATCGGGATAGATCCCAAACCGTCGCCAATAACCCATTGTGTAGCCCTCTCATGGCGATACCCCCCTCCTAGTGCGACGATTCATTCATTCAACCAACCAATCGGCGGTTGCTTCTACACGATTTTCTTAATTACACCGAATTGAAAGCACTAAACTCTCCGATTCCATCCTTTCGAACAGGGGAGTCGTCTCCTTTAAATAAAAAGCGATTCAATTTTATTTTAGTTGCAAGAGGGTGATTCTCCCGGCTTGCGAGAGGGTCACTGTCCCCGGGTCTTTCCATCGGGATAGACCCCAAACCGTCGCCAATAACCCATTGTGTAGCCCTCTCATGGCGATGCCCCCCTCCTAGTGCGAAGATTCAACCAACCAATCGGCGGTTGCTTCTACACGATTCTGTTAATTACAGAGAGTTAAAAGCACTAAACTCTCCGATTGCATCCTCTTGAACAGGGGAGTCGTCTCCTTCTTTAAATAAAAAGCGATTCAATTTGATTCCAGTTGCGAGAGGGTGATTCACACGCGAATCCCGTGACCGCACAAGAATCGTGAAGTGCGGGAGGTTGAGAGGTCCCGACCCTGCACGTCCCCGCAAACATTCCCTGCCCAGCAATCCATTCGCAGTTGCCTTCAAAGCAACGGGAGATCTATTGCAGGTTCACTTCTATGGAGGGAAGGGTGCTGTACGGCTTTGGGGGGTTTTATGTATAGGTTATAACCCGTTGTGGACCCGTTCAGAAACAAAGTCTCGCTATTAAAGGTCGGTCATAACGTGACGCGCTTGGTGGCAGGGCTGCCCTTAAAAGTCGTGGGGCCCGGGCGCGAACTTAGAAACGGGGCTTTGTATTAATCCTTCACACAAACCCATGAATAAGTTTGAATTCAATATAAATTATCTGACATGGTTCATACACATTTTCAAAAGTAAAAATTAAGTAGGACTTTTTAAGGACCTCTTATATTTTTATGGTGCCGTCAGGGCCCGATGAAGACATTGAAACAAGGGCAGCCCGCCTTTAAATAGGGGCCCTATTGCTCTCAAATAGACTCTAGAACATCAAATTGAACAGTTATATGCACTAGAATTCTTGCCCCTGGATGACATTAAATAGAAACATTAAAATACAGGCAACTCTCGCTATCTCGAACTTGAAGGGAAGTGTATAAAAATTCCGAGATATCAAAAATTCGAGTTATCGAAAATCCTATAAAAAAGCTCTTTTGGTAAAAATAAATACAAGTATACTTACCCTACTTTATTAAAATATCTATCCAAAATTTTTTGGTGAGTATTTCTATTTATTTCGGAATCAATTATATTTTCCAAATGCATGATTGCTTGAAATGTCGCTGTTTTTATTTCCGGCCACGATTCACTGAATGTACGCATAGTTTTTATGGAAGATAGAGCCTCTTTCAAAGTTATCTTTAGAGGAGGTTTGTATTCTTTTTCCGAGAGCGATCTCGATCAAAAGCTGCTATAGAGAGTGTATTACATTTTTGTTTTGTCGCCATTATTCGCAGCGACAAATCAACACCACGACAATTGTATATTTGCTAAAGTTTCTTCAAAATCCGTAGTTTTGAGAGGAAAACCAAATTTTGAGTTATGTGGAAACTTCGAGTTATCGAAAATAAGGAAGAAAAACTTCGAATTAACGAGATAAAATTACATTAAATAAGTAATGAAGGTGCAGGGAAATCGACTTTTTTCGAGATATCGAAAAATTCGAGTTACCGAAGTTCGAGTTATCGAGAGTCTACTGTATAACAAAATGTATTGATAAGTAAGGATTATTCTGAACTAAAAGTTTGTAATGCAAGTTTTTAAGGTAAATTTAGTAGCAAACTATGTTAAGGTGTTTAATATTTATATAAAATGTGTGATTTGGGGCCGATCAAAACTGTAACGTGTAAGCCTGGGCCTCATGGACCTATTCGGTAATCAGGCCCTGGGTGCCGTTGGCGGAGAATCGTTTATTTTTTGGTCATTATTTTGGTGCAAAGTTGGCGCAGCATCATACGTAAATGTGGTTCTGTAGCAAGTTGGGGCAGGATACCACTCCCGCCAAACTCTGGCGCAAAACAAGAAATTTCCCGATTTAACGATTCGAAATTCCCAACTTAATGATTCGAAACAGTACTAAATATTCCAGTTCCAACTTATCGGCATTTTTCATCCTAAATAATATTAAACAGTTCTCTTACAAGCATTCATTTGTTGCACGCATGTTCCAATTCAGTGTTTGTTCTGAGGTCGAATTGAAATGTAATTTTACAAGTTAGACAATTTTTAATTTTCCCTAGCTTTCATTTACTAATAATATTATTTTTTTCAGGCATAAATTTTCCCAACTCAGATATTTTTAGAGGCCTCCGTGGCCGAGCAGTTAAAAGCATCAGCTGGGAATACGAAAGTTCCTGGTTCGATGGACTTCACAAAGAAAAGTAAAAAGTAATGATCTTGTGATCGGAGAGTTGCCAGCTTCGCTACAAAATACTAGAAAAGTCGTCCAGAACATCCGCAAAAATTAACGGCGTGTATACGGGACTGGTACGCGATAAATCTGATCGGGGTCCAAAGTCCCGACGTCTATTGAAGGCGTTGGGTGCCAGTTCAGGTGTTTCCTCGTCATCTGACCATGGTTCTAAAATAACGAGGTGCATGTATGAATGTGTGTGTGAATGTGCATGTGTTCCTGGGCCTTTCCTTTTCGAGATAGACCCCGAACCGTCGCCAATAGCCCACTGTGCAGCTCTAGCGCGACGTTCTTTTACCAAACCAGATATTTTTAAAACTTGAAATTCCCAACTTTTAGGGTTTCCAGATTATTGGGGGGGTCGATTGGTTATTGGTTAGTTGTCAAAATGTCCTTAGGCGTAATTTTAAAATAATTCAAATTGCTTAAGCAGAGCTGCCAGCTGTTACGATATTTTTGTAATTGCTAAAGCTTTCTTGCATAAAATTAGAAGCATGTTTGCATTTGTACACTAAAAATATCACCGTCTTACTAACAAAATTACTGAAAAGTACGAGAGCAATTATTGAAAATCAACGCTAAGCGTAACTGGGTATAAAATTATGGTCGTCAAACTGACATTTTTAGGTGCAAAATACGACTAACGACCGCGAATTTTTAACCCATAAATTAGTTATGTGGTTTTAATCAATTCCACCTTTCTTTTCTTAGATTGTAGAATTCTTTTGAAGCTTATTGGTTGGTTAGTTGGTTGAATTAACGTCTGACTAAATCAATGCCCTGATGATACCCAAGTGATGTCATACTTTAAAATAGAGCTAAAGAACAAGCTAACGTAAGAAAAGCGTTTTATGTTCAAAAACATGCAGTTCTCGTTCAATTTGAAGAACAGGGAACAAAAGAACATGTCATTATTTATTTATTTATGTCTGAGAGTCGCATCTTGACCACAAGAATTATATATGACAGGGGTTCAATTGTATTTATTATAAAAAAATATATTTGAATCTCCCAAATTGACAATCAGATTCGTAATAAACATTTTTGTTGAAAATTGAGGGACAGATAATAAACATTAAGTTTTTGTTTCATGGTATTGACCTTTCTATAAAAATAGAACATACTCCCTCCTATGACCAGTTCACACGAACCTAATTTTAAATTAATTAATTCTAATTGAATGTTCCAACACAATGCAAAACATCCTTAAACTATTTCCGGGTAAGCAACTACAAATGCATTTGTCCAATAATTGGAAATAATGCTACAAAATATACTCTTTTCCCTAAACACAGCAGCGCGTATTTAAAGGAATTACATCTACTTCTTGTAAAACGTGCATTTTCGGAACGCGTCTCAGCTGGATCGGACACGACAAATCGTTTTTAACGAAGTTCCACAAAAAGTAGGAAAACGTTCTGAAAACTCACACTGTGCCTGACACTCTGGGAACATTAGTGAGTATTGATTCAATTGTTTGGCTTTTCAACAACGCCAACTGATTGCATTGTTTAATTTTCAGAGAAAACCACTACCTGGGCTGTTATAGCAAATCACGAAGAAACCATATCCTGGACGTCAGATAATCCTGAACATGGGAATTTACCATAATAAGGTCGTGTAATTAATCAGAATAAATGTCTGCATCATGGTAGAAAAAGGGGCCAATCTCCATATCCACAGATGTGGAGATTATCCTTTTTGCTCACCACTTTCTTCAAAATAATACAAACTATAAGAAAAAATTTCTTACTTCACGACTTTTACCATTAATCTCACAGTAACATTTTAGACCTCAGAGACCTAGAAAACATGTCCTCGCGTTGTTTATCAGTAGACGCTACGCTTGACGTTCAAGATAGTGGATTGGTTGGTTTCATTCCGAGACATTGGAATCAACCAATCCAGAATATAGGTCATTAATTAAGTCAATATGTAGAATTATTACCTAAATAGCATTAATTTCTTAACATTTTTAGCTTTAAATTTCAATAATTAATAGTTTTAATAAATTTTTCTCATCTGAATCATCTCATCGTGCCTTCTGGACCCCCAATGAAGTAAAATACTTGTGGGAAAACGATCAAAAAAGGATCATAAGATTTTACTTTTTAATAAGAAAAAAAATTGACAGAAATTAAGTTTTTAAGCAGTTATTATATTGGGTTGGAGGGAAAGTTCTGTCGTATTTTAAAGAAAATATTTGAATTCATTTATAAAAATATGTGTTTAATATTAATCAATTATATATGCTCCGTTATTTGTTACAACCTGTTGCCATCTTTCAGGTAACCTGTGAATTCCTGTTTTTCCTGTTTTTTCCCATCCTTGGAGTTAAAATAGTCAGCAACTGCCTTAGAAACACTTTCAAAAGACGTGAATTTTTTTTCCCGCTAGATAATTTTGCAGTAAGATTTTTTTCTCTTAATATTCTCGTAAAGAATCCACTTTTCATCTCCAGTAACCAGCCTGTCCAAAAACGGCTCAACATTGTGTCTAATCAGATATCATGAACACATTCTTACACGATCAGACAAATTCTTTTCCGTTAATTCATGTGGAACCCAAACACTTTGCTTTAACACAAACCCAACGGATTTAATGTGATTTCCAACAGTTGTATGATGAATGCCAAACTCTTCTGCAATTTCTCGACTTGTTAAATGTGGATTATTTTCCAACATGGATCGCAAAACATCATTATCGAGCTTGGATGGTCGTCCAGATCGATCACTTTCTTTGAGGCTCAGATCCCCGGAACGAAATTTGCTAAACCATCTTTGACAAGTACGAACATTTACAATATCTTTTCCAAATACCGCACATAAATTTTTACATGCAACCGATGCATTGCTTCCTTTTTGGAATTCATATAAAATGCAGTGTCGTAAATGCACTTTATCTACTGACATGTTTTTCACTTTAAATATCACAAGTAAATGATGAACGGTAAAAAATGGCACCTTTTATATTATACAGCAGTCTAAAAAAACAAAAAAAAACGATTGACTCACTAGCCAGATGTACTTTTTATTTACAAGCAAAATCACCTGCCTATTTAAAATACGACAGAACTTTCCCTCCAACCTAATAGTTTCAGAAGGTATTTTGGAGCACTAGTAACTTAACTACTAGACGAAACCAGTACGTAATTTTCTTGCTAATACACGTTGTTAAATAAACTTAGGTTTAGTTTTAAATAATTCAAAGCCATTTAAATTTGAAAATCACATCAATAAACCATCCTTGAACTTTAAAATATCAAAAATTCCCTACTGCTGCGCATTAAAATTTGATACAAAACAATATTTCTATTTTCTTATATTGCATATACAGAAAGAAAATACCGGGTCATTTCCATGTCAAATCAACACAGTCATTTTCCTCACCATCACCGATTTTTATGAAATTTGATGAACTTGTTATACCTACTAAGAATGTAAACCATGCAAAATTTTAACCTTCAAGGCCTATTAATTTTTTTAGTTATTTGCATTTAAAAATGGCTGAAAACGTACAATCTGCCCTCCGATGGCTGCATTTAAATTACTATAACTCCTGTTCTAATTAGCATATAGAAATAATTTTGGTATCGTTTAAAGCTTTTTAAATGACCTTTAAAATTATATGAAACACATGAAGGTTTGGGAGAAAACATTTCAAGGTCATATTATTTTACCTGTGACCTTGAATTCCCAAAAAACGAATTTCTCTATTTCCACTATATTTTTTCCCTGAATACTACAACATCTTAACTACATGTATGCCAATTTTCAAAGTGGGATGACAATGAGATCACACTGAAAAAAAATTAGGAACAAAATTTTGCACTGCAGTTTATTCTGCTTCACCTATATCAAAAGTTGAACAAGTTACCAATAATATTGTATACTTTTGTTTCTATTTTTTTTGTGTGTGATCCCATTGTCATCCCACTTTGAAAATTGGCATACATGTAGTTAAGATGTTGTAGTATTCAGGGAAAAAATATAGTGAAAATTGGGAAATTCGTTTTTTGGGGGGAATTCAAGATCAAAGGTCAAATAATATGACCCTGAAATGTTTTTCACCAAACCTTCATGTATTTCATATAATTTTAAAGGTCATTTAAAGAGCTTTAAAACGATACCAAAATTATTTCTATATGTGAATTAGAACAGGAGTTATGGTAATTTAAATGTAGCCATCGGAGGGCAGATTCTACGTTTTCAGCCATTTTCAAATGCAAATAACTACAACAATAATAGGCATAGGAGGTTAAAATTTTGTATGGTTTACATTCTTAGTAGGTATAACAAGTTCACCAAATTTCATAAAAATACGAGATGGTGCGGGGGAAAAAATGCATTTTCTTGTGTTGGTTTGACATGGAAATGACCCTACCAAATTCAGAAATTAAGTATATCAAAACACTTTTTAACTCTGAGCGCTTGTGTTCCTCAATGTAAGGTGAATCGAATTGAAGGCGAGACGAATTGGAAAGATTATTACTGGAATGACATCACTTACTATTATGGACAGTCACTTATTACGTCTGAGGGACTCGCAAGAACTAACAAATAATCTTTTTGACTAGATAATTTCGCTCATAGAGAGAAAAGGGTGACTCATGGATGTAACTAGAGATGTTTGCTTATTTATTTTCTTTACAATGTTATTGTACAACTCGGGAAAGTAAGAAGAAAAATTATTTACCTCGAGTGAAAAGTTTTATGAAAATTAGACAATAGCTTTCTATGTAAATATATTTACGTGCCAAAATGATTGTTTCTTATTATACTCTTGTCGAATATGTGCTGGTCCTTGGTAAGGTATAATGCAAAAACCAAAAGCGAATCAAGCAGCGATATCTGGCGTATTAAGTGAAAAGCCTCTAACAAGAATACGTTATCCCAGTTCTTATTTTTCCAGTTTCTCCCCACATCGAACTCGATTCGCCTTGGATTATACCACTCAAGCACAGCGTGAGCTCTGCACTGTTAAAAGAAAAATTTAATTAAAAAAATAAAGGTAAATCTGGACGAAAAATACTCAAGGGGCATTTAACATTTAGTAATTACGCCCACATTTTCCATACCTGTGAAAGCGAAACCTGCATAAAATTGATCTCAAAATGTCTGAAAGTGGTTGCACCAAAACAGACGAAAAAAAAACAACCTAACGAAAGATGAACCCGATAAGACGAGACAATCTTTTCTTTAAAGAATCACCCTTCCCAAAAAACAATTAGGTCTGTGTGAAAGTACAATTGAAGAAATGAAGCTTTAGTAAAAATCCATTAACTCTTTATGGATTAAAGTGTTTAAAAACCGGCGATAAGACGCCTACGCCGGATATCTCAAGTCTTCAAGTTAAATGTTGGACCAGCGGAAATCACGGTGATCGCTCAAATATGCCTCTTGATATGGATCAAAGGTGGATTTTAGTTTCTTTAAAGAGAAGTCCTACGGTATGATCGTTTTCGCAAGTGAGAGGGGTGTCCTTTTGGAAGTATTTCTCTTTAGCCAATACACACCCAAAGGTATAAGGTCAAAATGAACAAGTTAGCTCGTTAATCAGACCGCGATTGATATGGACTCGCCGCGCGTCATCGGGAAGGCAAAACGATCCTTCACTATTAAATACTCGTCATTTTAAAAACTCTTATACATGGGAGAGTTTTCACTCTCACACAGTTGTTTGAAGTGACTTCAAGTAAACTTCCAACACACATGTAAAGTACCCACGTTTCTTTCTTCGACTATTATTTCTTGATCCATTCCTATTCACTCAGAAGACAATGAAGGCATGCCTTTGCAACCAACTTTAAGGCCTCCGTGGCCGAGCGGTTAAAGGCGTCAGCTGGGAATCCGAGGATTCCTGGTTCGGGCCTAGGCGATGGACTTGACAAAAAAAAAATAGTGATCGGAGGGTTGCCAGCTTCGCTACAAAATACTAGAAAAGTCGTCCAGAACATCTGCAAAAATTAACGGCGTATATACGGGACTGGTGCACGATAAATATGATCGGGGCCCAAAGTCCCGACTTCTATTGAAGGCGTTGGGTGCCAGTTCATGTGTTTCCTCGTCATCTGACCATGGTTCTAAAATAACGAAGTGCATGTATGAATGTGTATGTGTTCCCGGGTCTGTCTTTCAAGATATACCCCGAACCGTCGCCAATAGCCCACTGTGCAGCTCTAGTGCGACGTTAATTAACCAAACCATTCATTTAAACTTCTGTTTATTAAACAAACCATTGATAATGCTGCCATCTATGAATGAGCTGAAGCGTTAAACATTTAGGATTTTTTGGTTATAAAAAATTCACTAATATATTTTGCCCTTACAATGGGTGAGGGGAGGATTGTTCATGCGACAATTATTGCAAGAACGTATACTTAGTAATAGTATAGAAGAACATTATGAGAAATTAATTCTGTAGTGGTCGAGCTCCTCAATGCAAGGTGAATCGAATTGAATAGGAGACGATTTGGAGAGATTCTTACTGGTATGACATCACTATTGGGATCGTCACTTGTGACCGAGAGAACTAACAAATCGATGGCTAAAAAACCAATAGTTGCATGTCCATTTTTGGCAAAAATGAGATATTGGTATCAAAGTAAAGGTAAAATCTAGCTCTTTTCTCCTGCACAAATATTGTATGTCAATACTAAATAACAATTTTGTGGTACCGGTTTTAAAAAAAATCTTCATACGCTTCCACTAAGTTCGCAATCTTCTTTTTGCGTTTTCCGAAAGTTTACAAAAGTGGACATACAACCGTTGTGCTTTTAGCCATCGAAATTATCTATACAACAAGATTATTTCGCTCATAAGGAGAAAAGGATGACGAGACGTTAGAGTGGTTGCTTGTTTATTTTCTTTAATGTTATAGTACCACTCGACGAAAGACTTCTAAAATACTATAACACTAATTTTACCTAATGATGTCTACACATTGTAGACGTAGCACCACTTAACTCAAATGAAATTGAAATAAGCAAATTGCTTAAATCAAAGCTAGTATGTCACAAGTTGTATGGGTGACCTGGTCACCAAGTGATATTTTACAAATATCTCCAAATGAACCAACACCATTTTCCTTTACTAGGTAGCTAGATCCATCATTTGGCCAAATGGTATGGTTCCAAAATTAATAGGTTGTCCAATAAAGGGTTGAATATCATTTGACTTGACATAATAGCCAAAGCGAATTACAAACTTTAACTGAATGGGCTGGGCGGGCCTAATTTCAGAGTACATTCTTTCCAGTCGATTAAACGATTAATTAAGCAACCTATAGATTAGATATTTTTTTATTAATAGGAAATAGTTCTGTTTTGGTTAAAAAAAAACAGCTTTTATTCAATAAGTAGGTTTTTATTAAACAGCATATCTCAATTATATAAAAGGAAATTAACATCCTATGCACCTTTTTCGCTTTAACAATGGCAAATTTCTGTATCAGGTCGGAATAACATACTTAGTGCAATATCGTTTTCAATGGATATAATTGCAAGATCCGAAAGCCTTAAATTACAAATATGTGAACGTAAAAAAGTTTTAATTTATTAAAATACAATGACAGGTATAATTAGCAAAACTCGAAGTGTTGCCTACACATTCTTGAAAATATCCTGCCAGATATTTTGTTTAACAAGTTGAAGCACTTGTAACGGCTCCGGCGATTCAGAATCTTCCAAAAATGGATTCAGGCTTAACAGTTATTCAGTCAATTCACAAAAACAGACAGTCCACATTTTTCTCCATCGGTTAAACTGGTTTATAATCTACACAAGATGTTATGATTATTTTTTAAGTTTAGTAAAAATTACAACAACTGAATATACAGACAGCGACAGTTTTTTTCGTGCAGTATTTCGACGCCCCCAAAAGGCTGCACATCGGTGCGGTCGCGTTACCCTAGGGCTGCTGCTGTTCAGAGCTTCCAATTGCAACCTCCATTTTTGAGAATATAGAAATATTTAATATCTTTAAAATAACTTAGATATAAGTTTTCATTACAATGAGATATTTAATAATACAAATCGTTCCCCTTTAATGGATTATCACCTTCGCTACTAAAAGATAGCAACTTTAATACCCAGAATTGTTCTAATAAAATAAGGAGCTGCATGTACTACTTACAGATACATTAATGTTTCAATAGGATTTTATATCGTGCTGGCCATCAAGTTTTTTCAATTTATATTCTTAACAAATTTAGAAACTGGACTGGTCAATGTCAAAATCAGTATTGAAGGTGAATTCAAAATTATAGAATACATATTGAAACTACAATTTACTCTAGTTTTGCAACAGGGCTCTACCGAAACTATTTCCTCAATTCTAAATAAAAAATTATAAATGTACTGATCTCATAAAATTTTAAAATATATAAAAAGATAAAATTAAATTAATAAACATGTTTAAAACTTGTATTAAACATCTTTTAAAGATCTCGATTTGAATCGAAAATATATTTAAATAAAATATATTTAAAAATACATATTTGAATAATGACTATATTTTTTAAATTGTGTTAGTTGGTCGTAATTTTAGTCACTCATTACTGTTTTCGGCACTATTGCTGTATTATAAAACTAATTTGACTCATTATAATTCCTGAATCGTTTAAATAGAGAAAATTAAAAAATATTTTGTAATAGGATACAATATTTTAGAAATTATATAGGGTTTATGTACCAATTTCCAACCAAACAACAAAAATCCCTGGGAATTTTGAACTCATATTAGACATTAAAATGAAATTAAAGCTTTTGAGTAACGTTGATTGAAGGGACTTTTTAAAAAAAATGATATGCTCTTCGTTTTAAATATTTTTTTCCCAAGTGGTCGGCAAGTGGTACATGATCGGTAACTGGTGCGCTCATCCAACATAACTTTAGATAAAATGCCATACAGAATGTAGTTACAGCATTTCTTCAAAATGTATAATGACGACAATTAAGATCACAATATTCTACACTCATTTACTCTTTCCCAATATAATCAGGTTTTTGTTCAGAAGCATTATTAAAAAAAAAATTAGAAACATTCATTATTTATACTTTAGAGAAGTCCTTGAATATTTTTGATATATATATATTATATATTTATAAATATTTTTAAATATATACTTTAGATTGTCGATCACTTTTATTATTCTGTTACTGATTATATTATAAATAAATTGATAACATACAATTTTAAAAAAGTATTTGAATTTTTAAAAATATAATTTAGATTTTCTTTAAAAATGAACTGAAGATGGAAATTTTTTATAAGAATGGCTCAAACATTCAACATTAACTCTTTATTTCCTAGGAAATTTTCGCATCGGTACTTTTCAGATGAACAATCGCTCTTCAACGCCAACTTTCCGTGTTGGAGAGATAGTGAGTCTATATGTTTTTGCTGGTTAGTTAAATTAAGTTTGCAGTAGAGCTACAGAATGTACTATTGGCAACAGCAACATTTCAGGTGGTTAATTAATGTCTTTCTATAGGTGCTATTGGCAATAGTTCAGGGTTATGAGCTTGGTACTCTTCTAACCAGGCCACTTCTGATCCGGAGCACATAGAAGATAATTGTGAAGCAACAAAATATGATCCCCTCCAAAACCTAATGCGGTTGGTTAGTTGAAATAATGTTGCACTAGAGCTGCATAGTGGGCTATTGTCAACGGTTCAGAGTCTATATCGAAAGATCCAAGAACATTTCCCCATACTTTTTAACAATGGTCAGATGACTAGGACATCACCTGAGCTGGCACCTAACGCAACCTGAAAAAGCAACAGGACACATTGGACCACAATCAGATTTAATGTGCAACAGACACTTATGCACGGTAGGTAATATGGTGGTGATGAAGAATGAAGCTGGAAATCCTCCAATCAAGAGTTCGCTACAATGTCCAAGTCATATTATATATAATTCCAAAAGGCCACATACTTCCAACCAGGCCACGGCGATCCACATTTCTAATATTTTAGACTAATCATTGTTGGTTGAATTAATATTGCACTAGAGGCACAATGGGCTATCTATTGGCGATGGTACAGGATCTATGTAGAAGAAAAGATCAGAGAACACTACCTCGTAATGTTCAACCATGGTCAGATGACGAGGACAATACTTGATCTGAGAATATTTGGATAATGACAGATTTAACGAGCACTAGCCCTCTGTATACAACGGATATTTTTTTACACACGATGAGGAATGAAACTATAAACCCTCCAATTACAAGATCGCTGCACTGTCAAAGGCAATATTGGAACACCAACCCTTATACAAGTGGAATGTAAGCTTAGGTACTGTCCTTGTCGTTTGACAATTGTTCACAATATTATGAGGCAATGTTCTAGGGTTCCTTCGGGATAAATCCTGCACCCACACAAACATGGCATATTAATATTATTTTTTTAACAATAATTATAATTTTTTAATTTTTGATTAATTTTAGTAATCTTACCAATATCAATTAAAATTGAATGTTGATGAGACGTCAACTGCTTCAAAAGTTCCTCATAACACATATCTAAATCAGGATCTTCTATATAGCTGTTCCAGGCCCTGTTTTTCTCTGCCAAATACTGCCATATATCTCCTCTTTTATGACGAGGCACACCTGTTTAAGGTATAAATTTATTAGTTAGTAAAAGCATTTAAATTTACATGTGCATAATTGTACACACAATTTTCACCAAAACAGATAATAAGGAAGAATAGGATTATTTTAGCAATGTTAAAAGATGATTTTGACATTCAGTGAATTGTTGAAGGGTTAGGATATTTCAGTTCAACTAATTCAAAGGTTTGTTGCAAGGGTTGAAGCTGATAGAAAAGTCCCAGATATCTTGATAAACGAACAGCAAAAGAATGAAGGATGAGTTGAGAAAAACTAGATGAAATGGTAGCGTAAAAATTTTAATATATATAAATCAGAACAGTAGAAATCATAGAAATCAGAATATTTTTCAAACAGCTGAAAATAAGTTTGTCTACATGATGATGCATCCTTCAAATTACTTTTAGAAATATATACCAGATAAAAAAAAATAAGATTTTTTTGAATAAATAAATATTTATTAAAAAAAAAATTAAAGACACTGATACATTAAAAAGTAAAACTTTATTTGGGCTTTATATAAAGCCAATGACACCCTTAAATTAGCAAGAATGTGAAAATATTTGGACAGATCACTCAGCATTAAATTGTTTTCGAAGAAAATTACCAAGGATAGATTTTCAATTAAGAAAGAGTTTAATAGTAAATCCAGTATCAGAAATCCAATGGGATATAATGAATTAAATGCCATTTTAAGATAATAGTTTATAGGAAAAAGAAGGTAAAAATAATTATATCAATAAAACAACTTCATTCTTATTGCAAAAAGTATAATGTATACTTACAAGAATCTAATGTTAATAAGAATATATGGATTCAATGTAGTATAATGACATTTCCTTGCCAAATTTTAGTGAATTTGTTAAAGCACGATAACTTTTAAAAAATGGCAACCTTTACTCGTCTTGATGCATGTAACATGTTAAGGTTTAACTCAATGTGCATACATCCCTTTTTTTTGTTCCCAAAAAAAAATATAATCGCTAGAAAACTAGAATAGAAACTAGAAAAATATAAAATCGCTAGATTCTAAAACTAACTAATGTTTTATGCTCTTTAAAAATATTAATTTGACTATTTGCTAAATAATTTTATAATGACCACAAATTGGCACAGTTTGTGTATAATTGTGAACATGTTGAAAAACTACAAATATAAAAAAAAACTAGCATACCTGTGCACGATATAATTATCACATGAACAATCCCCCCCACACACATTCATGCGGGTGAAGAATATTAACAAATCTTTTATGTTAAAAGTGTATTGGTCTGTTCATAGATAGCAGCATTATCAAAAGCTTGTTTAAAGAAAATCTTTAAAATTAATTATTTTAAACGCAATTTTAAAAAAAATTATATTTATGAAATGAAAGTACAATTTGCCACTTGTCCATGAAATTCTCTTTTTTTTTTACACCTCATGTGTTAAGACTCATTGCATTTGAAGGGCATAAAAAGGATCTTTACTAGAGAAATAATATATATGATATGTACATATTTTTATCCTTTGAACTCAAAATTAACTTATAAATATATATATATATATATTTATATTATAAGAAAAATTCATGACTAAATGTGTTTAAAAAATGCACATTTGCAGTATTTCTAATCCTCAAGTATAAAAATATTGGAGTGAAAGCAATGTAACATTTTTTAGAAAGGTAAAACTCCCTCCTTTACAGTAAAAGAAATAAGTAAACTAATTTTTGTAACTTAAAATGAACCTACACATAGTAAAACACTAAAAAGAAATGAACAAGGCAAATAAAGTACAGAAAACTTTAAAACTTAACTTCAGGTTACATTTTAAAATATTGGAATTTAGAACACTTAACTGTTCATCGATATTTTAAAAGCAATTCAGTAAATATTACACAAATATTAACTAAACATTAAAAAATATAATGCTTCTTTTCTAAGAAAATTATCAATATAAAAAAATATACTTCTAACCTGTCTTAACAGCTTCAATCAATGCTTCCTTGTCCTTTTGACTCTCATAACGATTGGGATCAGTTAGAGTTTTTTCCCATTGAACAGTGGCTGCTTTGATACAAGGCGTAATTTCTTCATAATTGAGTTTCATTCGCTTATGGCATACAGCATCCTGATTTGCTGAAAAATTCAAAAATAAATCCAACATTTACATGAATAATGTGGTTTCATATATTGAATTTAAAATATAAAAGTTACTAAATCATAAATTTCAAATCGCACTCCAGAGACGATTCCAACTATCAATAAAGTTTTATTATTTTATTAAAAAATCTGGCATCATTTAAAATGTATATTTGGTTTCTGTGCTTACCTAGAAGTTTTCGGTTTTCCTTTTCCATTCGTATAAGCAAAATTTGCTCACAGATAGCCTTCTTCCACAAAGCTCTTAACTCATCTCTTGATTTTTTAGGACGAATTTCTAGTTCAGATTTTGGTGTATGATTGAGAATCTCATCATCACCTAAAATATTTATATCATTATAAGAATTGTTTTAATTTTTAGTTCAAGTTTTAGTTTCAAATAGTATTACAAACCGAAGAGAGAATAAAGAAATTATACAACGCTATGAATTTCTGTAATCATATCTTATTATTTAATTACAACCTAAATAATACATTCATAAATTATTTATGTTAAAGCAATCAGACAGATTGATTGAATGAGAACTTACAAACCGTACCAGTTGGTTATAACTAAAATATCCTTGTTCAGAACATTGTAGTGGCAAAAACAGTGATTACAAGAAAGCCAAATCTAACTAATAAGCAGTCATGATGCATATTAATTATGAATCGCAAGTGTTATAAGCAACCATTGAATGCCAATTTTTTTTTAACAATGCCAATGACTTGTTTTTCTACAGTCCTTTTCTTTTCTGCCTTACTGGTGCAACATGTTCAAAATACATTAATTGAATTTACATTTAGGTGTTTGTGACTATTGTACACTTATACAACTTACAATTCGTAATTAATGTGCTCGACAACTGTGCAGCCGTTTCATTAAATTATGTTTTTAGAAGGAATTGTTTGCATCCCCAATTCCTCATCCTATCAGTCGTTTTTAAAAGTTAATTTTTTTGCATAATTTATTTCCCTATGTTCTGAACTGCATACCACAAAGTTTTGCAATTTTTATGACCACTGGTATTTTTCTGCCTTTAACTTTATACCCACCCTGTATATGCAATATCAAATTAACTACCTGGCTTTGGACAACGTCCTGGTGTTTGTACTCTATGAAATATTGCTTGTCTCCAAGAGCCTTTAGCTTCAGATTGGACTGGTGATGATGTCTTACTAGGAGTCTCAGATTTCATAAACCTAAACCATAAAAATATACGAGTATTTTTTGTGTCAGAGATTAAATGAGAGAGAATGTAAATATGCATAATATTTAATAATAAAACATCTAAATTAAGAAAACTTATATATATTTCTTGTTTCTGGAATATGAGTACTATTGTATAAGTACTATTGTAGTGAAAATAAACATTTTAAGAGGCAAAATGAAACTGGTTATAAGGCAAATCATACTTTCAAGTTTTATACAAAATGCTTACATTGACTCTATTCTATATTGTAGGTGTTACAATAACGTGCTAAGTATCTTGCAGTTAAGATAAGAAATATTTTAATTTCTTTTGAACTTCTTTCTGTAATTTAAAAATTGCTTATTTTAACCATCTTATCCCTTCTTTTAGATTTTAAGCATTTACTTAAAGAGTTCTTTTGTACCTTTTGCAGTAGTATGGAATATTACACGAAAGTTGAAAGTAATTTTGTTGTTTAATAACAAAATATTGATTGAAATTTGCAACAAATGTAAAAATTGATTGACATATGAACAGTGTGTGAACATTCCAAACAAATTTATAGTTATGCATATTTTAATTTCCAACAAGATGCAGTTCTTTAAATTTCCAATAATCTGAACTGCTCCTAACATAAATAAAAATAAATTGAATAGTCAAAAGTAATGAAACAAAGGAAGTGAAATAAATTAATAAGCTATTGTTGGCCAAGTATGTAAACAGCTAACTCAACTTTTAAAATAGAAATTTCCTTGCACCATTCAAACCCTAGTATATCAAGCGAAAAAAATTGGGTTTTTCAAAATCGAATATCATTTAAATTAATTTATGTATGAAATCAAGTTTTACACATTATGCTTACATTGAGTCTAGTCTGTATTGTAGCAGTTACAATAATGTGTTATAAGATGCGTTTTAAACTAAATATATTATGATTAAAAGCAACATGTGCACCTTTATACAAGTACACAAATAAAAACTAAGCACATAAAATATTCACTTACAAATTCATAATAGGTCTTTTATTTTGCAAACTCTCCTGTTGCAAATTTGTCTTCTTGCTGGACATATGCATTTCTCGGCTTGAAGAAAAAGTAGAGCTGCGTGGGCGAGTAGATACCGGTGACGATTGCTCGGAGAGGTATTTATTACTTTCACAACTGCCTTCTCTGTAAGATCGGGTGTCCAAATCTTTATCAATGTATTCATCCGCCTAGGAAATAAATATTTGTAAATAGTTATAATTAAAACTTTAGTTATATTTATGGAGACTCATACAATGTCCTAAAGCCTTAATTGCACAAAAATTTATGCCACTGCAAAGACAGTAAAAAAAAAGATTACCAAAAGAAAAAAAATGCCAAAACGCTTTCCAAAATACAAATTTTTTTAGAGTTTTCATTTCATTACTCATTTAAAAATTGCAACCCGTTTTATTTAACAGAACTTCTTTGAATAGAAAAGGGAACAATTAAGTTAAATGCATTAATCAGTCTAAAATATTACATAAAAATAAAGCTACAAGAATCACATGTAAATATTTTTCATATTTTTTAACCACCTGACACCTGACGGATACAAACCTGTATATCTGTACGAGCATCTCCAGTTTTTCCAATAGTACACATAATATAAAAGTTGATAGAAATATTTTTTTGCAATAATTTTTATATTTAAAGCATTAAGAGGACCTTCTCTACTGATATAATTTTAAAAAATATTTTTTTTAAAAAAGGAATGTGTTGAAAATCTTAATTAAACTTTCTTGCAGTGAAAACCTACACAGTCGAAATTTTGCTTATCAACCAGAGGGTTAAATCATCCGTATTTATTTTAAACCTCAAAATAATAAATAATTTTAAACATGTGCATACAGATGCAAAGGAGAATGTATTGAGACGGGCATGACACCTTTAGAGCTATTATAGGAAGGAGATGAGTATGGTCACATGGAACATACTAGATTCTTAATAGATATGAGGTCTTTGAATAAGATAAAACTTATTTTCTAATAAATATACATATGAATCCCAGAGTGGCAAAAAGTCATACATTCTTTGATATAAATTTACATGCAACACATGCAGCTATATACGAAACCTGTTATGCTACACCCTGTTAAATCCACTTTTAAAATGGGGTTTATATTCTATTAAAATCAACTCTGAGATGCCCACTATCTATGTCCAAAACGTTATTGTTTAAAATCCGTTAGATCTAGGTTAAAAATGGATTCAAAGTTAATGTGTTAAGTTACTAAACTCGTAAGTTAAGTTACTAAACTCCTAAGTCTGTCGTTGGTCATTTTGCTCTCCTCTAAAATTTGTTTCAAAGTGGACTTAAAAGGGTTTAGAATAACAGGCCCCATATATAAAAACAAAATGTATACATATAAGTAGCAATTTTGAAAACTGCAACTAACAATACTTATTACTTTTTATTGAAAAATTTTATAGTAAAAAAACAGAAATCTTATTTTTTTTATAATTTGCAATTTTTTTAAATATAAACAATATGGGTTTCTAGTATACATATTTCTCAATCTAAAACAACCATTTAATTTAGAAGGATTACAATAATAAAAAAAAATATTTGTATTTAACATGTTTAATGAATTCCCCATTGTGTTTGTCCACCTTTTTTTTAACATATAAATACATTCCTTTAAAACTTAAATAACTTTGGTTTGTAAAATAACCTATATACTAAATTGCAAGAACATTGAGAGTGCAAAGTTAAATAGCTAAAAATGGAGTTAAAGTGACTATATGAAAGTAATTTATTATTATTTAATATTTATTCTTCAATGGGTCACAGCTAATGCTAAAGCTAGACAACTAGTAATATTTTGAAATCGAATTAAATTATGCTTTTAAAAAATCACCTTTAAGGCAAACTGGAATCCAATTTTACACATTGTTAATTCAGCATCAAATTCTTCTTTCTTGCAATTCTGCTGAAAAATGCATGTTTCGCAATAAAAATTGCACAATCGGCAAAAAAGCGGTCTTTCATATTCAACAATATAAAAAATCTCAAATCAGTATAAAAGAAATACAAAGAGTTTTCAAGCCCTATGTATTTTATGCATATGCCGATATAAAATAATTTTTATTAAAACATTTGAAACCTAAATTGAAAAACTTAACTTGCATATTTAAAAAAAATATATATATATATTTTCTAAAGCTAGGATTATAAAACTCCAAAGAGTCAATTATAAACAACAATTAACCTAACTATAGGGGGCATTTATTTAGGGTAGTTATACTTCAAGATCAATCAAACATGGCTTGTATTTGCAGTTTATTACTGTTACCCATCACCCTGTGTACAAACTACTAATATTTAATACAATATAATATTAAACATTGGTTAACTTCAGTTAATAGATCAGTTCATGCATCATTAAAATTATCTGACAATATTTTTAAAACCATAAATATAACATTTGAAAATAATAATAAACAAAGTCTTACAACTAACCACAAACATTTTAAGTCATCTAAAGTCTTTCATTGCAGCTTAGTGCTATTTCTTTAGTATAAAACTATATCAGCTCATATTTTAAATAAATCAACTTACTTTTTAGTTATTAAACTAATTGTCATAAGCTAAGGGTTGAAAAAGTTTCACTTACAGGAAGAGATTTATTTGCATGACGCACAATTGGTTCTTTCAAATCTTCACGACTGGTTAACTAAATTTAGAAGATAAACAACTCTATAAGATTGATAATATGACTGTAAACATGTTAAGTACCGAACATACACCGTTTGTGTGGTCGGTACTAACAATACCATGCAAACAGTATGTGGTCGGTAATCAATGTGTTAAATACAATAACTATAAAAATACTTTTAAAAAAATAGAAAAATTTAATACCTCGCATAATTGCGGGGGTTTAATTTTTTTATGGATGGGTGATTTTAGGGGGAATAAGATTGAATAAGGCTTCAAAATATTTTGAGGTCATTTTTATCTCAAACTAAACTAAACAAGAAAGTGTTGTGTTGCATTATCTAGCGTTTTTGGCGGAGGGAAAAGATCGCCAAACAGGTCGTAAAAACAAAGATGCTCTAAAACATGCTATGGAAATTATTAATTACTTAAAACTGAGATGCTTAAAATTTAACCTTATTATTTATTCACTAAATTGTTTTCAGAATCAGGTAGTGATCTACTAATTTCTTTTTATGTATGTAAAAAATATTAGTGACGATTTCACATGAAAACCAATGATAACAGACACTATTTTGATTTTGTTAGCCAACATATTTAAAATTTTATTTAAAGGAAAATTTGTTGCTTTTATGATTTTTTTTTTTGGAAGGAGATAGAGTTTTTAAAAGTTTGAAGAGGGGATGATAAATTAGAGAGGGGGGAGTTGATTTTTTTCAGGGGGGGGGGGGATTTTTCTCCTGGGTAAGGGAGAAATAACCAAAAGAAATCAGTTACTCATTCACTGACCCCCTCTTCCAGGAAAAATCTATACCTACATGTCTGGTTGCCATGGATACAAACTTTGTTCACCATTGAAAAAGGAGCAACCATCGCGACCAGCAAAAAAACAAAACACGTGCATGTAATCCATTAAAACATTTGGTGACTTTCTAAAGAACATACCAAGCGGCTACAGTTGCTATGTCTTTATCATGGTAGTTACATGGTTTGCGAATTAAGCCAACGATATAACGAAAAATGCTTTATAGAATCATCGATCATTTTGGATTTGTCCGTTTTGTATGTTAAAGAGCGAGATGACTTTGCGTGGCTTAAATGGATGCATGCCCATGTAGTAATCTTCATCCCCATCCACTCTCACAAACAGTCGATTTGTTGTGAAATGGTACTGCTGATAATGTTATTATAGAAACGGAATTTCTTCACATTCTACTTCACATTCTAAGTTTGTCCATTTTGAGTGCCAAAGTAAGAGGCAACTTCGCGAGGTTTAAATTAACGCATGCATGCGTGGTTAACTTCACTCCTACGTTCTTTCATATGATTTGCTGGTTTGTGAAAAAAGGAAAACGCAAATTTAAAATTTTTTTCAATTAAAGAATTTATTTTTTTAAAGAAATTCTAAATGGTACAAATATTAGAGGTCCAGATTTCGGACTTTCTACTGTAATACAATTTATTATTAAGAAAATTATGCTAACAACTTCTCTAATCTGTATTAATAGTTTTCAAATTAGTTTATTCTGCTTCTGTTGGGGATAGCGGCTAAAAAATTTGGAAGGCCAGATTACGTCCTACATCATTGCTGGTTAGGTTAGTAATGCTATGAATTTGCAGGGCTGCTCGAGAGAGGTTGACATTGTGAGAGAAAGTTTTGGTTCTCACAGTTTCTAATGACCATATAAAAATGTGGAACCAGGGTTTTGAAGACATAACATTTGAAGACGTGTGGGATTGATGCACAGTTGAAATCTGAATAGTAATTTATAAGATTATTGAAAATAAGAAGTAATTTAGGAATGTAGATCAGGATATAGATGAAAGAAACATGGGTGCATTACATATATATACATTTTATAAAATATAAAATAGTAAATTACAGTTGCACATAATTTTAATAAACTACATTTAAAAGTCACGTTTATTTCAATAACAATGATAATTTATAATTGTATTTTATAATGTACAAGTACCTTGAGGAAAGTCTCAAAAGAACTTGATAAGGATTTCCTGGCTTTTTGACGAAAAGAATCTAACTTGGAGCTTTTCTCTTTCACATTCACATTCAAACTCTGTTAATAAAATTAACTTGTTAAAAGATGTAAAGTTTTATATAAAGCATATTTATTTTAAATTAACAGAAAAACAAATATTTAGTTTCTTTTCATTATTGATTAACAAATTCAGAAGCATAATAAGATCACTGCATAGATAAAAACTTCAGACTCAATTCATGATATTAAATAGATGTTTATGTAAAGAAACAAATTGGAATTTTTTTTAGTAAAATAAAAGTATACAATGAATAACAAGATTACAAGTATGTACCAAATAACATATTTTACACATTGACACAATCTTGCATTGTTCTAACAACTTTTTTAATATTTTATTCCTTGCAGCAGTTCTAAATTTGATTATTGAAGTACACAATATTACAGAGAAAGAAGTATTACAGAAGTGGTGAAATTTAGAAATTGTTTTACTTGTTCATGTTCGAATTGGCGTTTTACTTGTTCGTGTAGAATGGGCCATAGACCCACATTCCACACCAATGCGATTAATTACATTGGTAAACACAAAACAGCAAGCCTGCTCCTAGTTTAATGATATTTCGACAGTAGCAGACTAACAGCCCACTCAACACAAGTGCGAACATTAATGTTATTCTTGTAATGGCCATTACAAAATGGAAAAAAAACTGGTTAAATACGAACGGAAAGGGGTAAGGAATGAGTTATCGTATGCATAAAGCGAAAAGAAAATATTTTTGCTAAAATAAGGTGAAAAGGGCTTTTGAAAAAAAGGGCTTTTAAATACTTCAAGTAACAAAAAGGACTTTTAGAGAAAAAAGGGACTTCTTGCGAGGCCTGCTAATATATATGTTAAGCTACATTAATTTTTAATTAAATTAACTAAAATAAGTAATAATTGTAATCGCCACTATAAAATTTGCACATTGTTTAAAAATTTTAAATAGATAAAAAAGAAAAAAAATTAATACAACTATACTTACATTATTTTTCTCCTCCTTTGGCACATGATTATGGTTCAATTGCTTTTGTTCAGAAAATTCTCGAATGAGCATCATCAGAGTTTCGTTTTGCTCCTGTACACCATCATTAAACGTACTCTATTCCCAAAAGATTAAAAAATTAAATTGGTAATTTTGTTTATGATTTACATAAGGAACAAGCAAATAAATATGACACCTATTTGAAACAGGCAAGTACAATAAGTTATATGTCTTAGCTTGGTAACACTTGTAAAAAGAAAATACTGAGCTGATTTTCAAGTGAACAAACGATTACCATAGTTATCTTTTCGAAGGGAAAATTTCATGGTGGATCTTCTGTTGTCACTGAGCTATTATGAATTTATTGATGGAATCATTAAGAGGAGTGTGAGATTGTATAAAGGTTTAGATTGTACAATTAATGTGTTATAAAAACAACAAACATTAATATACTTTATATTTGTAGTGAAATAACTTGTATTATTGTTATTTAGATACATAACCAAAAAAACTGTGGGTGTCAAGTTTAAGATACAATCCCCTACCTTTGCCCCTTTTCCTGATACTCTTGCGTCAGGTAATGGAGCACTAAGTTTTTCAGCCCTCTAAACATGAAGCATTTTATAAATGTTCAGTTTAAGGGTATATTTGATAAATTATGAAAGCTAATTTATTATAATTTTAGACTAAATGTTTATAGCTAATGCTGTATTTAGGTATAAAATTATTATAAAACTTAGCTTCAATAATTTCCTTAAACTGAACATTTAAAAAATATGTCAGGTATAGATGGCTAAAAAAAATGCTCCATAAGCTGACGGAAGGTTATCAAAGGTAGAGGCTTGTATCTTAAACCTGACACACCTTCTAGTGCCTAGTTTTTGTGATCACGTGTCTAAATAACAATACCCCAAATTATATCACTAAAAAATAAATATCAATGTTTGTTGTTTCTATAACACATTAACTGTACAACCAAAACCTTAATAAAAACAAACTCGTATCTTAATGGTTCCATCAAGAAAGGTACACTAGCCCAGTGTCTCTTTCAAAAACTAGCATTGAACTTGCAACACTCCCAATTACGAAAACTCTGCTCTTCCGTATACTTTGAAGATCAATCTTTCAACCCTTCCTTTGATAAAAAAAAAACTCAACCATTGCGGGATGACCGATGCGAGAACATTTGGACCACGACAGACTTAATGTGCATAATTCCCCTTTACACGACGAATGTTTGGTTGGACGATAAGAGAAAAATGTGCACCCGATCACGAGCCCGGTGCTATTTTAAGAACTGGTATCCAACTTGCAACTTCTGATTACTAAAACTTTCCTCTTTCCAAAACATTAGTCTAATTAACGTCGCACTAATCTGCACAATGTACTATTGGCGACGGTTCGGGATCTATCCTGAAGGAAAAACCCAGAACGCTGCTTCGTAATTTTTAGTTATGTTCAGAGCACGAGGACAAAACCTTAATTGTCCCATCACGTAACTTTAATGGGTGTGTGGACGTTGAATTACAACGAATTTAACTAGCGCCCACTGTATAGAAATCGGTATAACACATGATTTTTACGTTACAACTGTATTCCAAAAAAGGCACAATCGTAACTCTTGTTTATCACGACACACACAGAAACTGAAATCGACCTTCAGTATGAGACATAAAAAGAACATGTATATGCTTTCTATATAGTGGTCGTTGATTTAATGTGCACCTATCCCCTATACAATGTGGATATTTTTTAGTGCGTGTAACGAACAATATTCTGAGAACCCTCCGATTATTAGATCGCTACACACGCGCTCATCGTACGTTCTTCGCCTTCACCATTCGGTCGGACACCAGTCAGGATCGAACTTACGGTTGCAATGGTCACAGTCTGGGCCTGGAAACATCCGATTACAACCTCGTTCGACCAGGTGAGGGCCCGACCAATGCGAGAACGTAGTGCCAATAAAACATTTTAACCCCGACAGATATAATGTGCACTAGTCGCCTCCAAACGTCAACGGTTTGGACGATGGCAGAACAGGCTTACAACCACCCGGTAAGGAACTTGGCGTTCTTTAAAAAGAGTAACACACCGACTGAGAGTTTGAATATAAAATCAAGTAGTATATTTTAATAAATTTTGCTTCTAAAGTACAAGTAATAGTTAAATTAAATCAAAACAAACATACATTTGCAAAATCTAATCAAACGATTAAGTTTTTTAACCATATAATTTCTTTATTTTTTTTCTAAAGAAATAGTTTGTAAATAGTCTTACTTATGATTGTTTATTAAATAGTTTTGTTTTGAAATAGTTTATTTTCGTTAGAAAATCGACGATCAGCAAATGTTCTCAAAAATAACGGCAGAGAAGATTTAAATACTTTTAATATAATAACAACTGCATAGACTGCCTTTGTAGCTTTCTAAAAAATACCATTTTCATGACTAGTTATTCATTAAAACTTGTTCATTAAAAAATCATAGCCCAGAGAAAACATGCGGTCCGCCTACTTAATGGTTATCGCATGGATGATCAATTTTATGTTTTTACTTTATATGAAAACGGAAAAATAATTAGGTTTAAAAAGGAAAATACCTTATAGATTAAAAAAATTCTTAAAATAGCCGTTTTAAAACAACTTGTTGGCAAGTGGTTATGTCTTTACAAAAAGGTAAAAGAGTGAAATGGCTGAATGGTTAAGGAAATTTTAACTTTTCAATTTCTTTGCTCATTTTTTTTTAAAGCTCAAATTATTTTTAGGATTTTAGATAAAAACTATTTAGGATTTCAGATTTAAAAAAATTCTCAAATGCTAAAAGGTTTCTGAAACCCAACTTAAACACTACACTGAAGTCATTTAAAATTATTAATAAATCACAAATGAAGAATTTAAAGCTATTTATAAAACAAGTACATGTAACAGAATAGTTAATGTAGTTAAATGCATATGTAGTCTAACAGCATAGAACTTGTATATTCAGAATTGTTATATTTAGTATCTGTATTATACTTAAGGTACTTAAAAATACCGTGATACGAAAAATTTATATTGCATTACCAGTCACTAAAAATTACAATTGACGAATATTCTTCAGTGCATATAAAATACTTTAAAACATAAATGCATTAGTTACAAAACCTTTTTAACAACGTTTTCAAAAACCTCATTTTTGATTTTCAAATATAATTTCAAGATTAGTATTAAACATATTAGTTTAAAATATAAAAACCTTAAACCTCATAAGCCAACACTCATACCTGAAACTTAACAATTATTTTCTCTTTATCAACATCAGGCAACGTTCCAAGTCTTTTTAAAATAACCAAATGAGCTGCTTCTGGAGAAAGTCCTAATGGAAATAAAAGCAATTTTCTGTATAGTAAATTAATTTGTCTATACTGTCAAAAATATTTTTTTAAACTTAGTTTTAAAAAAAAAAACTTAATATCTTTTGTATTGTACAGATTGAAAACCAACATTCATTACAAATCTTGTAATGCAATTCAAATAACCTATTTGAATGCAAAATACAATTTCAAAATTAAAAAAAGATACCCACCACAGTGATAAAATGGATTCCCAAGGATACACCCCCTTACACATTATACAATGTATAAACATTATATAATAATGTATACACATTATGCAATCGTACCCACATACATTTTAATGACCATAAAACTTTCAATTATCAAAAAACAGTGCACTTCTTAACATTTTAAATAGATTTGTTAAATTAATGTTATACTAAAACTACGCAATAATCTATTGGTAATGGTACATTATCAATCTTTATGAAAGATCCTTAAACATTATCTTGCAATTTTGAATAACGGCCATATGACAACAACACCTAATCTGGCAATCTAATCTCCAAAATTCCATACCACAACCAACCTTCAGGACATTTTAGCCATACCAGATTTAAAATGTACCAGCCCCCACTGCAGTTAGTTTAATGCCTGTGGTATAACTTAGGGCCTCCCAAATCCAGTGCCTATCTCTTTATAAATTCTAAAATATTATGACAAAATAGTAATGATTTATTTCGATAATTTTTAATTTAATTTTCAATGAAACTGATTATTTCAGGTTGGCTTATGAACAGTAAATACTTCATTTATTGTCATTTGATGTGTTTCTTTTGCTCTGTTGTCCAAGTCCATTAAAGCAATTATCTTTATAAATTACCCCCCTCCCCATTACCATTGTAAAGTTGTTTTCACTGAATGGAAGTTTATTTAAATCTTCTGTGCATACTTTTTTTTAAATCTAAAGTTTTTAATTAATTGTGAAGAGATATCTTGCAAGTTATACCTCAAACTTTTAAATTAAAAAAATATTTTATAATGAAGTATTTTCACAAATTTAAAAATTGTTTGTATTGCTAGAAAAACTGGATATACCTGGACGTAATGTCAGGCCTATGAGCGTCAAAGGGTTACAAAATATTGACCTTTTTTAATGTGATATTTCATGTAATTCTTCATTAAAATAATTTTTTTTAGTTTTGAAAATAGATTTTCTCATATTCCCTTTATATTCATTGAACTTTTTAAGACATATTTTTATCAATAATAATTCATTTATTAGGACACATATTTTAATATAAAAAGTTAACTTGTTTGCTCAAATTCCATATAAGAAGCTTTCATTGGAAAAATTTCTATTTGTGTATTTTTAATACTAAATTACATTTAAAAATATATATATTTATGATAATATAACACACAAGAAAATTTTTCATCCAAAACTAAATTCTGCTTTTGAAATAAATCTAAAACCAGTATTTAAAGCACATCTAAAAGTAAAATCAAATTAATTCAAATACGAATTTTAAAAAAAACATTACTTGTGGTACACTGCTATTATTGCAATGGCAATACTAACCTTCAATTTGGGAGCATAGTTTATGAAACCAATGCATTGGACAAAAATCACAAATAAAAATATTTGGCACTGGTGAAGTATTCTCAGAAAGTTTCTGATAAGTTTGATGAGCTCTGCTAAATGCTAATTTTAAAGTTTGCATCATTTCATCAACCTATTAAAACAAATTTGCTTCATAATTAATTATATTCATGACAAAAGCTTTTTCTTTCAACTTTATTAAGAACTGGTCAAGTCAATTACTAATTACAATATATTGTACCAGTATCATATAAATTACATGCAATGCTACTTTTATTCTCAAATACCACATTCATATTTACGTTGATCATTTTACCAATAGTGCAAAATATCTAATTAGTGTGAATATGGGTGAGGACACAAAGTTTTTAATAAATCTTTCACTAGTAAAAAATTCGGCCAATATGCATCAGAAGCTATTTTTTGCAGAAATAAAAACTAACAGTACTATAAAGTTATTGATAAAGTAATAAATTAATTAAAATAACAAATAAAATTTAATAATATCTGGATAATAAATTAAACTCAAATTTTACAAATTATATTAGCAGCTGTTAATAATGGTAATTTAGTAGTTTTGATAGTTATTTAAATTATACCCAGAGTTTTAATTAAGAACTTCATATCAAATAACACTAATTAAATATTAACTATTTAAAAACGAAAAATTACAGCTTAATTATTTGTTGCCAAATTAACATAACTACCTAGAATTAAAGAGACGAGAAGCCAATTTACAACAAACATAAAATTTAGTTTTACATAATAAGTTTAGTTAAAAATTAGTTTTACACAATATTTTAGAATTATGGGTATATTATTAAGTTTTTGTGCTAATGCCGCACACAAATCAAAAAGTTAAAATTTGTATACTGTATAAATTTTTTTTTTAATTATGCTCTTTTACTTTTAAGGCTTAAAATATTGATTTTTATACAAATTTAAGAAAATCAGCTAAGTAAAAAATTGTATATATGATAGTTGTTTAATGAAAAAATAATTTTGAAATACATTTTTTTAAATAAGAAAAATAATATTACAGTAAAAGATGAAAAATATCAATGGACATAACAAAATAAACCTTAATTGTTAGTTGAAAATGAATATAACAAAAAAGTTATAAAGAAAAAAATGGTTTAAATAGCAATTTTGAATAAATTTACATTGTAATATGAAATGATTTTTCAATTTATTAATTATATAAAAAATAAGTCAACAATTAACCTTTGAGCAACTTCTAATTTTAAATAATGAAAGCTTAACAATCAAATTTAAGGCAAATCATGTGTAGTATAAAACTAACCACTCTTTCAGTCTGGCATCGGAAAATATAACCTGAATAGATATCTGCACCGGATAAGGTGGTTTCCCTACATATGAAACCAAAGTGGTCTAAATGCTTGACACCCTAAAAACACAGAAATGCTAGATAAATTTTAAAAATGAACATTATTGTTATTATTACTTAATTTATAAATACTCAAAGGAATGAACTTCAACAACATTTATATTATTTAACAAAAAGTGCAATGACATAAAATAACTAACTAAATACTATTAAAACATACGAGAATGGGTTTTAATGCCACATTGAACGAAAATAAATAAAAATTAAATATGCGCAAAATGGTCCCAAGTTGCTGGTTGGTCTGAACAGAAAAGGCCTCCACAGCAAAGAGTTGCCATGTGTAGAGATGCTTGTATATTGGCAGTTTACACTGCAAAATTAGCAACAACTGACAAAATTTAGCAACATATCATGTAGGATACCTCCCTGGTAAATAAGATACTGAAAAGGATGAAATTATATAAGTTTTCATTATTTTCTTGAAATGTGAAGCAATTATTTCACATTTCAAGAATAATGCTGAATGACAATAAAAATTCACGAAACTGTGTACAATTTATGAAAACTTAAAATTAGTTTATTTTTAAATCTTTTTTGTTAAACTAGGACGACTTGTTAACATCAGGTGTAAAAATATTTTTTAAAAATTAATTAAAAAAAAATCGGATTTCATTTAAATCATATTTTTTTTTTCAGAATTTTTAAATTGGATTTTTTCTTAAAATGTTTAACTACTCTACAGATGCGAGTCTGGTAAATACCCAGTTGATAGAGTAAATAGAAATGGGAATTTACTCATCCCTACCTCATAAATACCCGTCCCAAATGAAATGTTTTGTGCATTCGTTACATGTCATGTTTCATTTCTCATGCAGTCAAAGATAACTTGGTAGTTTACTTTTTTCTCCGCTACTTTCAGATTTACCGAGGTGTAAAAAAAAATCATGAATTTTTTTTAATCACAATGATGTATTTATGTAATATATATTCATTTTGTAACGTATAATATTCTACAGACCATTCTGAAGCTATATTTTATAAAACTTTTGCATATTTCGAACATTTATGAAAGAAATTATTACCCGGTTATTCAAAGACATATACTATATACTTCTATTAATTTAAGAATTTAAACTGAATTTTTTTTAAGTTGTACATACTTGTTTCTGAAACTCGCATTAGATATTTATAAATAAGCTTATCACATTAGCTTTATAATAAGAACTCAAAAAAATTTACAAATAGCTCCAATTTCTTTTTTACCTAATTCAAATTTATCATTAAAATTAAACCAAAATAGATTTTTTCCCCTCCAAGAAGACATTTTATTAATTTAAATTAAGGCTTTCTTAAAAAGTAAAATAATTTAGTAATAAAAGTCGTTAGCACTCATGCTCAGCAGATTGCAACATAGGATAAGAATATACACTGGGAATGTCCATTCTAGGCTATAGATTGAAAATTTTAAGAAAAAAATGTTTTTTTAGACAAAGAATGGTAAATTGTCATTATCTCAGAGTATTTCTCCATTACATCAGGTGTGTAGAGATTTAAATTAATTTTATAAATAACAACAACAAAAATACTTAAGACAAGAAGTATTTCATATGACAACTAAAAAAAGGATACTTAAAAGAAAAGGCTAACTGAGAAAACAGAAGGAAAAGAGATTAAAAAAAGGTTGATTTGTCATAAATTTCATTAAATAACATTTAGATTATATTTTACTTCAAGTTCAGATTTTAAAATATATATATTATATCTGTATGTATAGGCTATTTAAAACATATTTATATAAAAGGAATATTACATGATAAATGAGATATATAAATTGCTTATAAACAAACTAGTAATTTTTGTGATTAGCGAGTTCTAGTGCCAATAAAGATCTTGTGCTCCTTTGTGACTAAACAGACAGTGAGCATGTTTGTGTGAAACTCTTATAAAATATTTTAAAATACAATAATTACAATAATAATTAAATAATTAATATTTTACAATAATAAAAAAAAGTTCTTTATATAGGAAAAGATATGAGCATTATATTTATTGTGCAAGTTCAAAAACCAAAGCAATTTGAAAATAAGTTAAATTACTTAAATACAATTATGGGTTAATATTTCAAAATATAAAACAATGCATCAAAATTAAAATAAAGTATATATATATATATATATAACATTTATAAATTATTATAAAAAGTCATACTTGTGAACAATGAGCAATATCATTAAATGTTTTGCTCATGAGCATCTGCTTCTTATCTGTTCCAATCAAACATATATCAACATGACCTATTATGAAGAGCATTGTTCTATTTGTATCCCCATATTCAGAAGAACTTGGACTAGTATATGCACGAGGTCGCCGTACATCGCCGAGTCCTCCACTCTGAGACCTCTGATGATATGTTGGAAGAGATGTTTGTTTAGCTCGTGGAATATCCCCACTACAAGAACGTACTCGATCCCTGAGCAAAACACTAGGATCAATGTCTCTAAGGTCACGCACAATGTCTGCACAGGCTGGCGCATCTAAACTCTGAGTATGAGTAATGAGTGAGGACGGAGGCATTAAGTTATTTTTCATGTCAGAGTTCTTGAACTCATTTAGCATTTGGCAAGTTGAAGCTATATCCATACTTTGACTATGAGGAACTAATGACTGAGTATGACTAGGAAACTTATATGAGTATGCTGAACTGCTGAGTGAACTCTGTGGTGAAAGAAAGGCCGGATCTGTATCACAGACTATCTGAAATAAAATTAATAATTTCAATTTTGTGAATATGGTAAAATGTTTAATAATTTTTATTCTGTTGGCCAATACATTTTACTTGTATACTCTATACAAATATTTTTTTATTAATACACTCTAGATCAAATTAAAATATACATTTTATTAAATTTTGATTTATATTTTTAAAATTATTAAAAGTATAACTAAAATATGATTAATTTGTAATAAGTGAAAGTGAAATGAAAGGTGAAACTACAATAAATTGATTAATAAAATTATACCCAATGTACACAATTTGACACTTCACTAAGTGCAGACTTCAATTATTAGACTACTACTATTTATTATTGAATATTATAATAGTTAACAGGTGTAAACTTTAGAAAATGGAAAATGAGATGTCATATTAATTATAATGTTCGAAAGAAAGTGAAGCTAATATATAAAACATATAGGTTTAGAGAAGCTACCATTTTTGATTGGATAAAGAGCAGCCTTTTGGATGGTCATTCCCAATATTTTAATTTAATGGCACATATTGATGGTTAAAATACAATAATTGTAGGGCCACTTTAGCAAAATTTTGGAAAACGAGAAAATATTTTGAACTTGTGTCTTTTTTATACTTGGCCAAACTTTTAACTTCACCACAAAATTTAATAAACCTACTCTTAAACGTTATAGATGATCTAATAAAATTTAACATATGAAAAGTATCCATTTAATAGTTTCCCATAAAATAACGTAGAACTCTTGATATAATGACCCCTTATTGAACCAATGCCAGTAGTTGTTATAACTAACATGTCGTTATAATGATTAAAACTTTATTGAACTTATTGAAAAATTAGGACTATAACTTGTGGTGATTTATAAGAAAGGAGGCCTGATGTCAAAAAATCATTGTAAAAAAGGGTCTACTGTAGCTGTAAGTTAACCCTTTGAGTACTGAATTATTTGAAGATTTTTATGCCCATGGGACGGATTTAATTTGATCAATTGATCCCATTCTTGGCCGACCCTACAATAAATTGTTTGCGATCAACGCCCACTGGCGGGGGTGCCACAAACATCAACGCCTGCTTCTTAAATTCAGATGACGTGTCAGACTCGTCCATCGTAACTTTGCCCAAGTAAGCAGATGACGAGCCTCACTCGTCAAATGTACCCAAAGGGTTAAACAGTTGCCACATTTATGAATATTTTTTCATTATTTTTGCCAAATTCATCATTTTGATGCAGTGGTAAAAACCTTTTTACTAAAACACAAAAATGGAAATTCATAATGTATCACAACAGCTTACTCTTTACAATTTTAACATAAAATTATGTGTAGGAGCAAGATATTATTAACTTTAACTGTTGCTATATCTAAATACTGACAAAAAAATATTTGAAGGACAGAAGTAGGTGGTAAAAAATATACTTTTACAGTATTAATGTATGATAAAACTATATATTCATCTGAACAAAAACTTGTTGATATAATATATTAATTAAATAAAATTTTCAATCCAAAAATATATGGTATAATTTTGTATTTTAGAGTATGTAAATTTTACTGAAAAAATAATTGAAATATTTTTTTAAATGTACATGTTTAATAATATAAAAAAGTTTTGTAACTCTCCCCTTTAAACTAAAAAGATTTTCTGTTTTTACAAATTGATATTAAGATATATTATTTGTGCCTGGATGTCTGAATGGTGCATTGAATATTCATATTAAATAATTACAAATTCATTTTATAAAAATTAAAAATACCATATATTTTGTTTAAATATTCTATTGAAAATGGTGAAGGGGCATATAAATTATAAAGTTCATAAAATCCACCAAACAAAATGTACATATTTTGTTGATCTAACAAAGCTTAAAATATTTTAATAATATAATATTTTATACCATATCTATTCAGTGAAAGACTTACTTGGTTATTAGTATCCAAGCTTTTCTGACTAATACTTTCACAAGAGCTTACTCCACTACTGCTACTGAGATCATCTTTAATAGAAACCTTCAACTCTTCTTTACTAGAAGTCTTCACATCTTCTATACTAGACATCTTCACATCTTCTGTACTAGAAACCTTCCCATCTTCTATATTAGAAACCTTCGCATCTTTTTGAAGACTGCTTTCGTTAACATTTTCAAGGATTTCTAAGCTATGGGGAAGACTAGAAACACTGGCACCACTTCCATGGCGCCTGCGCTTACTAAAGATTGGAAAGTTCTTTGCTTTCTCTACTTCATATATTCGAAACTTTTCTACTGCATCATCAATAAAGGTAGGAGGAGCTCTCTTCCCAGAAACCTTTATAAAAAATATCATTATACAATTTTTATTAGTATCAATTAAACTTTTCAAGGAATATAGAATATTCATTTAAAAATGTGTTTGTCCACTTTCTAAATTTACAAGTGGCAAAAAATAAAATATCTAATTGCAGTGAATGGGACTATGATCAAGAAATAAAAAGGGGGAACATAATTAAATTTTAATTATGTGTTTTAAATTCCACAACAAATTTTGGACGCAATCTCTCAGTGGTGTTAACCTCTCGCTAGTCGGAAAGGAAAATGTATGATCATGTTTGCCAGCAAAAACTACAGAAATATTTTTATATGATAAATTAGTTATACAGAATCAAAATTATCAGATTGCGTAGAAGGATAATCTTCCATTACGAATCTCAAAATCATCACCAAATATCAATTAGTGAATGCCTTAAAAGAGATTTTGAAGAAGAGGGAGGGGGTAAAAAGGATAGTATATACAGAAAAAATCCCATGTTTTATAAACATTCATACACATTTACATACACAAATTCCAGAATTGAAATTTAAGAAATTATAGAGGTCTATTTTATGTTTCTACCAGCATGTTGAGTAAAAATACAACCTGCATGCCACTAAGTGGAACAAGTTACAAAAATTCAAAAATGAACTAGGTAACACTATTTTCCCACGACTAGGCAGCTAAATTTATCATTTGGCTAAGTGGGGTGAGTACTAGTTCTGTAGATTGTCCAATAATGAGTTGAATGTCATTTCCCTTAAAATTAAAGCCGATGCGAGTTGCAAACTTTACACGCTTTTATCTCATAAATCTGTTTTTGGACTTAATCAGATCAAAATAAACATACCAGGAGAAAAAATTAATACACTCTGCAATATCTGAATCAAGGGGTAAAAACATACACATTCCACTGATTGAAATTACAGAGGAAAATATCTATTTTTTAGTTAATGAATTAAATAACTTTTGTGTTATTTCAATTCATACATTATCAAAGAAATATCTTAAATTGCTTTCTTGTTGATAACCTCTAATAGGATCTCACATTAGTAGCAATTCCATAACACTAGAAACCTACCAAAAGATTGACATAAGATAATTGTTTAAAAAAATAATTAACCCTTAAGGCTCGAGATTTATTATATACAGTCAAACCCCGTTATAACGAACCCTCAACGGACTGGTTCAGAAGTTCGCTATAGCCGAGGGTTCACTATATCCGAATTTTCAAAAATTGACGATATAAAAACTTACTAAAGTCCTTAAACACGTTTTGTGCGAAACAAATTACTTACACTGAATTGCAATTAGTAATGGGCAATAATAAAGTAAAATAAATATTTGTTCTTAAAAAACAATTAAATTAATTTTACTACTACTTAAATTTATTTATCTAAAGTATGAAAAGAAGTTTTGATTTTTTGTTGAAAGCATCAAAAGAGTCCATCACATTCTTATCCACAGTTTCTGTTGCAAAGAAATTATGCAAAATGTCCACAGCTGCCTTACCCTTAGCATCAGAAATTGAAGGACATGAACTAACATCCCCTTCGAATGCAATATCTGTAGATAAGCGATAATCACCGTTTTCTATTCTCTTAATAATTTTTGCTTTATCCTCAATGGAAAAGGCATTAGCAAACAGAAGCGATTTTAAACCTACGCGAAGTCCACAAGTTAAACGATAATCTTCAGCAATAGAATGAAAGGAATAGGCAAAGAATGTATGCTAAACCAGTTGAACGGGGGAAGGGGAAGAGCTGAGCAGGGGAGTCTATTGTCACCTTTGAGGAACCTGGCTTCTGTCAAAGGAACAAAAGGTAAGAAATGTGGTCGGGGCGAGTATAATTTATGGGAAAAACCTGAAACTAAACTGGAAAAGTGTGAATTTTAGTTCACTACTTCCGAATTCCTTACTTTTGAAGATCGTCATAAGCATTTGAAAATACATTAGTGACATAGGAGTTCGGTTGGGACCAATTGAAAAGTTCATTACAACCGAGGGATCGTTATATCCCGGGTTCGTTATACCGAGGTTTGACTGTATATATATATATATATCACAGATTGGTCTATACATATACAAGAGATAACAGAAATGTCTCTATAGTGGTGTCTCTATAGTTCTATAGCATTAATATATGTTTCCACAAAGGAGCCTTTCAAGGTTTAAGGTTAATCATATATTGTTTTGAGAAAAATAAAACTTTTCAATGCTTTCAAACACAATTCAAGCACTTTTCAATTACTTTATAGAAACAAATTTCTTTTTTTTTCAAGTAAGAATTTTTTTAATTATCTTAAGCTTATTTTTTTTTAATATACTTAAAAGGAAAGTTTTGTAACCATATACCTTTCATTGCTATTTCCTCATAAGTATTTCGAAGAGGCTTTTATTAAAATAAACTAAAACAGTCGCAAATATAATTTCAATTTCTAGTTATTTAAATAGTACGTGATGTATATATGATTATCTTCCAAAAATTCAAAAATGATAGTTGTATTTTCTTTTATTAAAATGATCTAAAACCCAAATTATAATAGAAATAGATATGTGTAATGCAGAATCAAGTCATTTAGATAGATTAAACCTATGAGGTTGTTTTGGATAGATTCAAAATATGAAAATTGTACTTCGTGTAAAGTAAAAGTCAATCTAAATGAAACTCATTCATTTTAAATACAAGGCACCTACCAGATTACATATGAAAAAAAAGCATGTAGCATCTCAAAAAGGTGGGAAATACCTAATTTCTTTTTACGTTAGTGGAAGACAAACAAAGTAAATTGAAAACCTTCCCAAAATAAGTAAAGAAATCAGAAAATTAAAGTAAAAATTCATTTAACCTTTACATGGCGGGTGGTCAATATTTTGGCAAGAATCCCATGTAAAAATAAAACGCCCACATTCCAAAGGTTTATAATTTTTTATAAACTTTATTTAGCTTTTCAGACCAAATAAATTTAATTAGAAAATATAAATTAACTAGCAAAATCTATGGTTCCTCTAACTATTTAATTTTTTTAAATCATAGCTAAATTAAATAAATATTAAATTAAACAAATCAAATTTGAATCGGGAAGGGGGAAAACGCTATTTCTATAATATGGTAATAGACAAATGGAACAACTTGCCAGTGAAATTGTACAGGAGTAAAGGAGAAGAAGTTAGATATTCCCTGGGAGATAGTTAGGAGGTACAAGCTGCACAACCTTGTTGGGTCACGAGCCTGTTGTTGGTCGTCAATAATTATATTTGCAAAAATTAATAAAATAAAAGTTAAAAGTTACATAAAGCACATGACTTTTTTTAGACACCATAAAGGTAAAAGCACATCATTAAAAGTAAAAAAAGTTTTAAAAGCACCTTTATCCTGCCCAAATAAAGAACTTCATACTGTTGGCAACTGTTTATAACAGAATCAAGGGCGATTCCACTAGCCGTCTTCACAGCTACAGGAATGAGGGTTTGTTGGTGACTTAGCAATTCTTTAGACATCTCTCTCATAGCAGTAAACAACTCGAGTATCTATAAAATAAAATAATGTAAAGTTAAAAAACCACATGAAACAATTATAAAAAAAAGAGCTTGAACTTGTCACAAGATATATAATTCCATATGTATTACTATGGAAAAAGTATATAAAAAAATCAGCCACTGTATTTAAAGTATACACATCAACTATTCTGCCGCAATAATATATTTAAAAAAAAGAATTCCCAATAAAAAAAAGGTAAACCCAGGTAATATGCTACCAATGATAGACACTATACAATCTATTTTTTTTATAATTATGACAAAGAGAATAATCTATTAATTGAATAATAAACAGTCCAATGAATAGAATTCCTCACTTTGTGTCTATCACACAAGATCAACACGACATAGAAAATGTGCATCTACAATTTACTGCAATATTACAATGAATTGTATGAAATAATTGTAGAATACCATTTGCTATAATACTGTCAACCTTTAACATGTAAACTGTAGAATCAAACATTGGTGAAGTTGTGGGGCCACACTACTTATTTTATGCTTCAAAACCAAATCTGTCGCAGTTATACGCAACTCATAAAGAGCCTAAGCCTAATGTATACGAGAGTTGTATTCAACTCTAACGGCCGTCAACATGTTAAAATACCAACAAAAAAATAATTTCGAACATGTTAAGCAATGTGGGATAATTGCATGGTAAGAGGTTTGGTTTGGTTAATAAACGTTCCACTAGAGCTGCACATTGGGCATTTGGTGACGGTTCAGGGCCTATCTCGAAGGAAATGCCCGGGAACAACGCTTCGTATTTTTTAACTAGGGTCAGATGACAACACCTGAGCTGGCACCCGACACAACTTCAATAGGCGTCAGGAAATTGGACCCCGATCAGATTTAATGAGCACCAGTCCCGTATACACACAATAAAAATTGGAGTTAAGTTCAGACTGTAGTAAGTTATTACTTCGCAGTGAATCTGGTAACCTTCTGAACACAAGTACACTGCATTTTAACAATTTTGTCAAATCTGTTAGCATCAGCCGTACTCAAACTCACAACCCTATGGTTGCTAGTCAACGACATGGGTTTCTTCCAGGACAGTGGAAGAAATCAATAAAAAAAATTATGCTCAAAATTAAAATATATGAACTATATAAAATAATTACTAAATTAATATATAATTATTATTAATTGATAATAAATTATATAACTAATTTATAATACAATTAGTTTATTATATAATTAATTTATTAGTATTAATTAATTATATCAAGTCTAAATGTTGATAACTTATTTACTAAGTTACTTTTAATAACAAACTTCAGGTATTTATGGGTGATGGCTTTTACAACTCGAGGGGGGGGGGGGGGGGGTGCTGTTTCTACCATTTCTGTAAACAAAATTACCTAATAACTAGTATAATACTATTTAATGAAGTTTACATAATAAAAAAATATGCTGGTTAAATTAAAATTTATAACTTTTAATGGATTTTGAATAAAAAAAAATTTGAAATATTTTTCAAAAACATGCAATTCTTTGATCTGAAGATTTTAAATCTGAAGATTTTAAGTATACATATCAAAAAGAATAAAAACTCAATTTAATTATTTATAATAGCACAATTTATATGCACTTCGAAATTTATAATAATACAGCACATTCATCAAAATAGTTTAAACTCACACATATGAATAAATTAGCTATTCCTCACACATATGAATAAATTAGCTATTCCTCACACATATGAATAAATTAGCTATTCCTTGGAATTTTAAACATAAAAACTATAAAATAAAATGTGATTATTTAAAAAAAAAAATCGTGTAAAAATAAACGAAAATACAAATAATGTCGATGAACTGCAGGCCCTTGACCCCAGCAAGGGTGGTCCTGTCCATCTAACACGTCCTTACGATTCCCTAACACCGATCTAATTGCATTTTAAAACTACCTCCCATACGCGTAGGAAAGGGAGATAATGGAGCTCAAAATATGACAAATATAAAAATTTGTATTAAAAAACAACATTATCAAGATCTTAAGTTGGAATAACTTCAATCAAATTCAATACAGTACACTTCCTTTACGAACAAAAGCAAAAACGTTTTGAAAGAATTTTTCTAAATGATAAATTCAAAAAGTAATTTAAAAACGGTTTCATTTTTAAAAACATAACTTTCTTTTCCTTATCCTCATAACCAAATAACATATTTATTTACAATTGCGGATTTAAATCTATCCACATGTAGTAAAATACAGTACACATACGAAGATAAGTGAAAACTTTTAAAAGTACATTAAAAATCAATTTTTATTTATTAAAACATGACATTACCCTACTTAATTCTTATTTATTAAAACATGACATTATCTTACTTATCCTTATAACCAAACTATCTATTTATTTACAATTACGTATTAAAATCAATCCGCTAACGGCATTGAAATGGTGTAAACATTTTAAAAACAGAAGCTATGGTGTTGCTCACATTAACACTATCAAACGAATCTCCCGCTTTCCTACGATTGCGAAACTACTAAATACATTAACTAAAAATCATTAGGGTCAATATATACTAAAAATAACGAATTAAAACTTACCTAGCACATGTCACGCACCTATGTGAAAAAATCAAACTCGGATCAAGAACGAATAAACACTGAACTAAATATGACGTAATCAACGTTGCCAAAATAATTATCCAAAAAAATATTACATAACGGTTTTACTTTTTTGGTCTATTTTGTTAAGATGTATATATAATATTAAGGTATGTGTAAATTTTAGACTTGGTAAAAATATTGCCACTGTTTTCCGTCATTAGTAAACATTTCAGGAACGAATAAAACATTTGGAAACCAAATAACGGCGTTTTGTTTATGCCGAAGATTTCAAAATGGATTTGGTGCGTACCGTTATTCATCGGAATAATAATGTTCACATTTCTTTTGTGATTTACGTTCCTTTAACTTCCAATTCAGATTGCGAAAGGATATTAAAGCTTCTTTTTGATAAAAATAAACGGATGAAGCAGACTAATCACAAGGTAAATTTTTTAAAAGAAATGTTAAAATATTTGGTAGGAAAAACAGAATGGTATTAATGTATTTGTAATGTTGCTGTTAAATCGACTGAATACCATATTGTTTTATCAAAATAAACCTAATTAACCCTTTATTGCTTATATTTTTTTGTTTGTTTTCAGAAATAAATACATTTAATGCTAGTTGCATAATGTAAAATTAACAATTTAAAAAAAGAAATTAAGACTAATTATAATAATTAATATATTTTTATATAAATCAAAGTCAAAAACTAAAAAAGGATTGGGTTCGCATGATTTGATATGCAAATTAGACGGATTTACTATGTACAATTAGGACACGACAGAACCGGACTTGTTTTTTAATGCGTCCCAAAAATAAAACACCAAGCGCTAACGGATTGATATATGGATTGATATATGGATATGATAGGAAATAGTTTCATATTATATTAGCAATGTTGATTTTTTTAAAGAACTATGCAAAAAAATTTAAGTAAATAAACCTTTAACAAAAAAAAATACAATACATTCACAGTATTTATACAATACCTTATATTTATATATAAATTCCGATATAAAATTAGCAATGTGCATGAGATTGAAGTTATTTATTTTCAGTCTTTTTTAATCGGGTTTCAATTTTTTCATTAAACACGACAGAACCGGCCCTAAATTACTATACAAGCTTCAGAGATCCAACCCAACTAAAAACGTCAGCAAAAATTCCACTACAAAGGCTTTTTTTAAAGCTTAAATAATGTTAGCCAGCCACTTTAAATGTTACATAAAAACTTTTATTCCATACCTGTGAATACTTTAAATTAGAATGTATTAGAATTTTCGAAGTTGCTATTCAAAGACATAAAATAAACAAAACATAGGAATATTCGAGATTAAGCGATTTTCTTTCCAAAATGTGAAACCAACTTTCATTCGAGAGCACTCAGATCAGTAAGCCCAGGGCGTTGACGAGCGTTAGCGAGTAGGGGGCGGCGCCCCTTAGTAAGAAAACTTAACAGAGATGGATTAAACAAAATCAATGTTTTTGCCATCGTTTAAGAAAATAATACCTTTTTGTATGAATAACGGTAATAATACCCTTTTGTATGAATAACGGTAATAATACCCTTTTGTATGAATAACGGTAATAATACCCTTTTGTGTGAATTTGGTTTGGTTTGGGTTTTGTTAATTAACGTCGCACTAGAGCTGCACAGTGGGCTATTGGCGACGGTTCGGGGTCAATCTCGAAGGAAAGACCCGGGAACACATTCACACACACATTCATACATGCACCTCGTTATTTTAGGACCATGGTCAGATGACGAGGAAACACCTGAACTGGCACCCAACGCCTTCAATAGACGTCGGGACTTTGGACCCCGATCAGATTTATCGTGCACCAGTCCCGTATACACGCCAGTATAATTTGTTGGATATTCTGGACGACTTTCTAGTATTTTTGTAGTGAAGCTGGCAACCCTCCGATCGCAAGATCACTACTTTTTTTACTTTTCTATGTCAAGTCCATTGCACGGATTCGAACCACCAATCCTCTGATTAGTAGCTGAACGTCTTACCCCTTTTGTGTGAATAACGGTTTTGTAATAATACCCTTTTGTATGAATAATAAGGTAACCTAATCCATTTTGAAATCTTCCATATAAATAAAACTCTGTTATTTGATTTACAAGAGTTTTATTCATTCCTCAAATGTTTATTAATGATGAAACATTGGCAAATATTTTTACCACGTCTAAAGTTTATATATACTCTTTAATGTTTTTAGCAAAATAAACCAAAGAAAGTAAAAACAAAAGATTACGTAATACTTTTTGGATAATTAGTTTTGCAACACTGATTACGTCATATTTAGTTGAGGGTTATCATTTAAATACAAAATCGTGCAAATGGGACAATTAGATCGGCATCGGGAGATTGTTAGCATACGTTAAACGGGACCATATAGCTCGTCATCATTATTTGTATTTATTTGTAAAGATTTTTCAAAGCAAGTAAAAATTAAAATATATATATATTGAAAAATGAAGGATATTTCTTAAAAATAAAATTGTGCCTTTTCGTTTCCTTCACAATTGCTCACAGTAAAATTGTGATTACAATTGAGCAGTCATAATTTCTAAACGAAGCAAATGGCAGTCGTAAATTTTGCTGAGCATAGACCCTGAATATAGATGTTTGATAAATAAATGTAAAAGTTTACAAAAGGTATGCAAAGGTTTTGTCTTTTAAAGCCTCTTAAGAGCCAAGGCATTTGATTCAAATTAATCAAATATTATATGCCATTTACTGTTAGTAAATATTTTAAATCGCGGTTTTCCTTATATGGGATTTTTAATTTTAGAGCGAATTTATATCTTAAAAATACAATATAGTATCCATATAAAAGGCAGATTGTTAGTTAATCTCGAAAATAGCACTAAAACTAATTTTAATAGGACTTTTCCAATTAGATAATTCAAAAGTCAACTTAAAACAACCTGCATTCTATAGCAATCACTATAAAAAAAATCTATCGGCTAAAATTACTTCAATTGCGGTACGGTAAAAGCTAGCTCAAATATAAATTTCAGTTCTAGAAGCTCACATGCTAATAATTATAATGAAGAATGTTATCTAAATCGTCCCCTGTCTATCATTAAAATAAAGTCTCAGCTAAATCACTATTTTCCCAATAGCGTTTCAAATCAATTTAACCTATATGAAAATCAGTGTATATTGATTCTATATTTTGAGGAAAATTTATATATATTAGGAAACATTAAAACAAGAAAAATTGGAGATGGTCTTACAATTTGAAACAATACAGTATATACAACACCACTTTTATTTTACCAACTCATTAAGTAATAAAATATACGTCGGCATTCATAAATTACATCTTTAAAATTATCCTTAATAAGCTAATTATTATCTATAATGAGTCAATAAATTGCAATAACTAATGGGAACCCATCTGTTACGTAGAGCCTCAGACATTGGCCTTCAAAATTCATTTTCAGCTCTTTTTTTCCAAGCGCGATGAAAGGTCGGAAAAAAAGGACAGAACATAGCAACAAGCCGGCTCGGGATCTTGGCAGAAATACTATTTTTAAACCGTCGATCATACTTGTTGAGTTCACTTAGGTTTTTCTCTTTGATTAGAGCCTTAGAGTCAGGGGCAACAGTGGGAACCATTCATTTTAAACTTCAAGGACACTGTACTTTGAAATATATAAAACAGTGGTTCCCAATCTAATCTTTAAATGGCTACGGACCACCACTTTCTAAAAGTACTAAATAAAATCCGTGTCAAATATTAGCTTGGAACTGAATATAATTCAGTTATTAAATATCATAAATATTATCTCTGTAGTAAATATCCCTTTTACGTCCCTTAGACGCATTGAATCTTAACACATGAGGTTTCAAAAGAAAGAGAATAAAAATAAAAAATAAAAATCATTTTAAAGGGTTTTTTTTAAACAAGCCGGTGATAATGCTGCCATTTAAGAGCAGACAATTAAACTTTTTCGATTGGCAGTAAAAGATTCGCTAGTGTGTGTACGGGGGGGGGGGGGGTTAATGCGATAATTATCGTACGGATATGCTAGTCTTATTTTTAATACGATATAAGGATCGTGTTACGCAACAATATATCAAACCACAAACTGAAAAAAATATGTAGTTTTCAACGTAAATAGAAGCCAAAAGTTTCTCTTTCTATGCTAATAAAAATTAGTAACGGCACTGGACATGTAGCATGGGTGTTTCTGTTAAGTGGTTTGCTTTAAAGCCAGTTTTCCCAAAATGAACATTGTGTGTTTTAGTTTGGTTTTGGTTAATGAACGTCGCACTAGAGCTGCTGGTTAATTAACGTCACACTAGAGCTGCACAGTGGGCTATTGGCGACGGTTCGGGGTCTATCTCGAAGGAAAAACCCGGAAACACATTCACATTCATACATGCACCTCGTTATTTTAGAACCATGGTCAGATCACGAGGAAACACCTGAACTGGCACCCAACGCCTTCAATAGATGTCGGGACTTTGGACCCCGATCAGATTTATCGTGCACCAGTCGCGTATACAAGCCGTTAATTTTTGCGGATGTTCTGGACGACTTTTCTAGTATTTTGTAGCGAAGCTGTCAACCCTCCGATCACAAGATCACTACTTTTTTTTACTTTTCTTTGTCAAGTCCATTGCCTAGGATCGAACCAGGAATCCTCGAATTCCCAGCTGACACCTTTAACCGCTCGGCCACGGAGGCCTTGAACATTGTGTGACTTGATCCATTGTTGCATAACACGTAATTCAACTTTTAAAACAATAAAAGTGCGTTTTTTTTTAAGTTTTATTTATTGTCTACTAGATAATACCCGTTATTTGCAGTGATTTAAATAAAACATAAAATTAAACATATGCCCTAATATATATTAAAGGCATAACAATAGCGGTTTTCAGTTTTTTTTCTTCTGGTAAAACTCATAAAAACTCTATAGATTCTTAACACTCTGTGTATTCTCATAATATAAAGACTCTATAGAATGGGACCACAATGGGATTGCCCTGTAATTTCATTAGTACGATATTTTAAGTTAAATTCGACTAACAGTTAATGATGGATTTAGGGTCGAAATAAAAACAATGAATGATAAATTCATATAAAACACCTTTCATACCTTAAGAGTTAAGTATACAGCGCGTCCGAAAAGGTAGTTGCTCTGCATACTTCATTATACGTTACATGTAATAACATTTGCATCTAAATCGGAGCTTTAGCCTCAACAAGCCATCTAGCTTTATTAAAAAGCCGTCCCTGACCGCCTTAACTCAACTTATTATGTACGCAAACAAGCCTTTCGAGGTGAGCAATGGCTTAAAAACACTAGGGGTCTTTATTCAGGATAACCATCATCGTTTTGGAGGTTTTCCAAAGCAAATTCGATTTTTTTTTTATCTTTCCCCAATGGGAAAAAGCAGTGCTTTCTATTTTGCGTAGCGCTTGATTGCAAAATATGCATGGACATTTTTGAAAATCACAGCTGCTGGTTCCCAACAAAAAAAGTCAGCATGAAACCTTCATCACAATTGTCAAATTGAAGATTTTTTGAAGATTTTATAAAGGATATTGAAACAAAAAACTGCAGTTTTTTTGAAGTTTTTAATTTTCTTGCATAAAACCTTTAAAATATCCGCATTTTCCCTTTAGCATTAAAAATTGAAGGTTTTTCGCAGGTTTTTATGAAGGTTTTTTACAGTTTTTATGAAGGATATTGAAACAAAAACCTTTACTTTTATAGGTCTTCAAAAAAAAACTGCAGTTTTCTTGCGTAAAGCCTTCAATTTCAGAATTTTGATGAAGGTTTTATGCTGACTTTTTTTGCTGGGTTGGTTGTTCTTGTGTAAAAACTAAGAACCACCTGTGTCTTTATATTAAAAACTAGATGTTTGGCCCCCATTGCTGGGGAACCAGTGGTGAGAAATTTGAGTGTCCCCTGTCGGGGTTCGAACCCGCGACCTATTGATAAGAAATCCTGCGACCACGCTACAAAGTCCCGTTCTACACTGTTAAAAATTATTACGATCTCGCACCAAACTTTGGTACATATTTAGCTGCAACCAACATTTGGTGCTTAGTTTCACCATTTTACGGTGCTACCACGGATGGTTTAGTGGTGAAACGTTGCACCAAAACTCATAACGCTGCATAAAACTCAAAATTAGAGTTTTCTTAGAATTGTAGTAGTAGTATTTTTGTATGGAAACTCGCAACCGTAAGATGACAACTTGTCACCGATCGAACTCGAACTAGGAATCCTATAATCCATAGCTGAACGCATTTGTCCACTGGGCCACGGAGGCCCATGCTAATCGTTGTCTTTCTTGGAGGTGCTTGTTGATGTAACGACAGCGAAAATTTTGGTTGAAGTTAATGAGGTTGAACCAATTATCGGTGAAACATACGCTTTTTTTTTCAGATAAAGGATTTTTGGTTCAACCTAGATTCTACCATAATAGAACTCTGTTTTGCATCAAGATATGGTACATCGTTGAACTGAAATTTTTAACAGTGTAGCTATATCATGGAAATATTTTTTAAAGAAGTTTCTTTATGCAATAATTCTTTTAAACTCATTTTTCAAACAAACCGTGGATGTTTCTGAAAAGAACGTACGATTCGCCAGTGCTCAGGGAAATTATCTTTATTTTGATACCTCACTTGTTAAGATACCTCGCGTGTAAGAGGGCGCAAAAGGGACAATACAACAGATCTATACAATAGAAATAATATACATAATTGGAATTTTTGATGTTGCATGATTTCTATAACTTTTTTTTTATATTTAAGTTAAGGACCCCTATTTCATAATCACATAAACCCCCAAGTCTGGCTGAGAGAGACCGCTTCGCCTTCTAACCGAAATAAGTTATTACAAACAAACCAAGTACATGATGCGCGCGCATATGGTCGAAATATAGTACTTTTTATCCGGTTTATAATATAAAATTTACTGCAAGGCGACATATTTTTTATTAACATCCGTTCTATTAATTAAGATATATAGTTATATAGTTTAATTATAAATTCCAGTCCATACTATGATAGTTATTAGAAGGAGAAAAATATTTTTTTATTAAATTATTGCAATTAAGAAAAATATACGATTTTTTTTTTTTTTTTTTTTTATAACTTAAATAAAAAAAAAAAAAATCCGTAAAAAAAAAAAAAAAGTCGTAGGCACAAATTTAGGTCTACAGCTGCTATTCAGTTAAAAATTATAATAATGGACCGTTAATTTTTACGCTTTTTGTCAACGAACCATATTGAAACAAAAATAGGTTTGGTATTACTTCAATTATAACCATTCCATAAGACAGAAAAGCGAAGAATTTGTATCATAGGTGTCCCCAAAAAGATTTGTTACGTCATTTATTTATGTATGCTTTGAAAATAGATAAATGATTTTAATTGCAAAGATGCTGAAGTTGAAGGAACACTAAATGAAATTCAAATGTTCAATTTTCCTCAAATTAAAAAAATAATTAATTAATCTACTCTCTAGACACTGTTTAAAGTGTGATAGCTTTTTTTAACAAAATATTAAAATAAATCCGATTCCGTTGAACATTTCTTTTGCTAAAATACGAGAGTAGAATTAACAAACACTAGAAAACTTAGATTTCATATGAGAAGGTAAAGCAATACAATTTTATTCTCTTTGCTATTGCACATGGATTAATTTCAACAATTTATAAAAATAGGAGGTACAGTAAAGATGAAGCTTTTATTTTCCCAGCTATTTTTCAAAATGTAATAGAAAATGCATATGCATGATAAATGAACCATATAATGTAATAGAAAATGCATATGCATGATAAATGAACCATAATGTAATAGAAATGCAATTGCCTTAAAGGGTACAGTAAAATTTCAAGACAGCCAAAAATCACCAAAATATCGATTTTTTTTTTGTTAATAATACAATTTAAAATGTATATCACGATTCATATATATGTTTTATTGTTTATATCTGTTTCTTAATAACTTTATATAGTGTTTATATTTTAAGGCAATTTTCTGGGTTAATTAAAATTTAACTTTCGAATGTCGCTGGCGCATTTTTTTTTTATTATTTCCTTGATACTTTTCGATAATATTATTTAAACATATTTAGATGAATAACTAAAGGTATAATTTATATTATTTGTAAAATATAAAATTACTATGAATTTTTAAGGAAATTTTTTCATAAAAACACATTTTCATTCAAACTTTCTTAAAAATACTTCACATTAAAACGCTTCCAAAGTTTTGTTATAGTATTTATAATGTATCTAAAAACGCAACAAAAAAATACAATTACCCGGTGAATTTCGAAATCCTTATAATTTTTGAATATACAAAAATTGTAATTTAACAAAATATTAATATTTTATTTCCAAATTTTGCTAGTGTTCATAATAAATATGTTGTAAAAATTTCAAAAGAATGCTTCTCTCTTGGTCCGAACAGTTTCTGCATATAACTAAGAACATAACCATTATTAAAGCAAGAATAGATTTTCGAAAATCAAATATAAATACTCCATTCATTGAAATTTTTTCATTGTTGTAATATTTTTTCATTTCCATAAAACCATACTATTTTATATTAAATAGTAATATTCATATTATTTCTTCAAAAACAGCAGCTGTTCGCATTTTTTGGACATAACTTCCAAGTCTCAGAATGGCAAATCCATAAAATTAGGAAGTAAGTTTGCGCTGAGTAATTTATTAGACAGAAATACAGTTTGATAGAGAAAGAAATGCAACACGAGTAAAGAAATACAGTTGGAAAGCAGAACTCCAAGGTTAAAGGCAGTCATTTTCGTTTATTACAGACAGATTTATGGGACACCGCATCGCAACGTATTACTGGAATCCATGATCCTACTGCAAGCTACGTTTCATCTGTTTCCATGCAGACATATGGAAGGATATACATTTGAGGCAGAGAAAGAAATAGTGATATAAGTAAATTTTGACTTACGGCACTATTGCTTTCAGTGGCGGCCCGTGGTCAAAAATGTTAGTGCAGCCGAAAACATGTAACTCCCCCTCGCCTTTTTCACAACCGTACACGAACGGACCTTCTTTAAAATTTATTACTGAAACCAAAGTTTCCTTTCAACTTTTATGAAAGATAACATGTAAAAATAATAGAAAACACTCACTTATTTTTTGAAAATAAAATCAATCCTCCTATCAAACTTGCGAATCGGTCAATTTTAATATTAATTTAAGTAAAGAAACAACACGTGCAAACTTATCGAAAACTATTTCCGTTTGGAGAGATTCTTCGAAATTATCGTTTTCCTCCACCCCGCCTCGCCGCCATATTTTTAAATTTCTATAAAATAACAAAATAATGCAAAAGTTTCGGAACCACTGGTATAAAGAAACACGTGAAAATGGTGTTTCCACACTTTTTGAAAAAGACTTTTTTTTTTACTTACGCAAGAAATTTTGAGTTGTTTTACCATACAAAAAGGGTGTGACATTTTCGCAATTTTTATTTCAGGAAATTTTATTCCAGCTCATAGAATGTTAAGGACTAGAAGAATACGAACGAAAGGACTAGAAGAGTATAAAAATCAGATTGTTCGATTTTATATAGCAGGATTTATTATTTTCGTTAAAAGCTGTATAAAGAAAACAGTATACCTTAAAATCCAGAAGAAAAAACATTAATGGCATGTTGTATAACATGAATATTAAACTTTTATGAGTGCAAAATGACTACTTATCTTAGAAATAGTTGTCTATTTAGTCGCCTTTGGCAGCCCTGAATATATAATTTAGCCTTTAATACAGATAATAGCTAAAAACCTTTTCATAAGCAAATTTATAATAAAAAGTTATTTCGACTTCTAACCATCCCTGTTTAAATACTACAAATTAAATTCGCTCTCAGTTGCTTCAAATTATCTACGACCCGTTTACTTTCTGTAAAAAAATATATATATGGTAGGCATCAACGTACGAAATAGTGGAAAAGGGCAACTATCCATCTCATAATCATTCTAATTAAAAGCTCCTTTGCCTATACATACATAAAAAAAAGTAAAGAGTGTAAAGGGAAAGCCACAGTTGAGTAAATTCTGCCATGCAGTTGATGAATTTTTTAATGCGAAAACGTGACTTTTTTTTATAATCTCTTTAATTATTTAATCTTCGCACATTTAAAAGCTTTACATGTCGTCGGCTTAATTTTCAAACCACGTAACTCCAAACCATAAGACCTAGCAACTGTATTGCTATGCATTTTTTTTTTCTTCTAGAAAATCGACAAATGCTTCAGGTGCGTGCGTCGTTTTCCCCCAGATAGTTCACTGTTGGAAAAAAAATGGCAACCTAAAGGAAGTTATTTTTAATTTTGTTTATCTTCTAACAGATGCAATAATCGAATGGGGTTTTTATTGTAAACATGTGTTCGTATTGTTGAGTTTTTTTTTTTTTTAAGTATATAACTTAATTATATTAACATATCATCGGCTTAGAAATAAAAGCGCATATATTTAAAGTACATATTTAGAAGCCGTAGCATAAAATGGTTGACGACGAAACTTATTATGCAGGCTGCAGGAGAGGATAGAAAGAACTAACAATTGTTTCGAGATAACAATTGTTTTTTCGATATTGCTTATAAGAAGAAAAATGTGATCAGAGGATCTAGTGGGTTTTGGTTTTTTTCTTCTTGATGTTGTACCCTTCGGAAAAGTATAAAAAAACATGTTTTACCCATGGTCCCCGGGGGTTTGGGGGGATTTTATGAAGGTGTAAATGGAAAACGACTATATGTTGTAATCAATTAGTAGCGATATTGAAAACACGTTTATTTTTTTCTGTTTATTTCTTTTTTTTTAAAACCGATTGAGAAATACATCGATTTTATAACTTAAGAATCGCAAAATTTCATTATTTGAATTTTCTACAGCCACCACGACATAATTACAATTACTGATTTATGTTATCTTGTCTGCAAGAACAAGAAATAACAACAAACAAGAAATAACAACAAGCAAATACAAGAACCAACAGTCAACACTCGCGGTATGGGCATTTGAATTTCATAGCTATAATGTGATTCTACATTTCGCATTACAGTGTCCAAAATCACTGAAATTGAAGTAGTCGAAATAACCAATTTAATATTACGCATTGCCATAGATTTATGTTGCATTTCTGATTATGAATCATATTATAAAAGATATACAGAAAGTAAAAACAAAACATTTAAAAAAAAGGTATGCTGAATGAGAACTAACCCCTGTAGTATCTTAAAATGCTAAGAAGCTACGCAATTTTTATTTTCCAATAAAAGAAGTATAAACCTTTTTTTGAAGACAACAAGACGGATTTTTTCCCATGATTTTTAGATTGGCTCTTGAAAAATATATAATTAATATTTTTATTTCATATTTGGTGGACAGTATAATGCTCTTGCTTCTTTTTAAAAAAGTAATTACTTAAAATGTAAGTATTTTTTTATAAAGTTTTGTAGCATGCAACGTAACAAGAAAAAATACTTCCTAAATAAAAGTTACTCACAATATTGAAAAAAAAAATCTTATTATATGACTTTATAATTTCATATGAATATTACATAGGATAGTTTTACATTCTCTGAAGCAGAATTTTCAGCTTTGATTAAATATTAGTTTCAAAAATGTAATTTTTAGTTAGCAAAACTATTTTTTTCATTTAAATTTAATTAATAATGATATTTCTTGAAATGTATTTTTTCAAAGCTTAAAATTCTGCTTCAGAGGATGTAATCTATTCCATGTACATTCATATAAAATTATAGATTGATAATATTTTTTTTTTAAATCTTGTAGGTAACTTTTATTTAGGAAGTATTTTTTCTTATTACGTTTCATGCTAAAAAAAAATTTTAAATACTTATATTTTAAGTAATTACCATTTTAAAAAGAAGAAAGTAACATTACATACTGTCCACAAATTAAGAAATAGAAATTATATTTCTTTCAAGCGCCATTGGGGAAAAAATTGTCATGTTGTCTTAAAAAGTTTTATACACCCGTTTGTGGTTTTTATTAAACGACAACGCCACGGTTTACTTCCATTTCAAAGAAGTAATCCTTTAAAAACAAACGAAGCACATTATCTTATCTTCAAGGTGAAGATCCATTTAGACCATTCACAACAATCGTATCGAGTAACTCAAAATCAAAAGAACGGAAATCAAGGTACTGTATTGTTTAAGTTGCAGATCGATCTTTAATCTATGCCTATACTTTGGAGATATAGCTAACTCAACGGAAATCGTTTAGTATGAGGAAACGGAAATATGGGATTGAGTAATCCACCCTGTTAAATTACAGTAGACTTTCGATAACTCGAATTTTTCGATATCTCGAAAAAAATCTATTTCCCTGCACCTTCATTACTTATTTAATGTAATTTTATCTCATTAATTCGAAGTTTTTCGTCGTTTCGTTTCCTCACAACTCAAAATTTTGTTTGCCTCTCAAAACCACGGATTTTGAAGAACCTTTATCAATATGTAATTGCCACGTTCTTCTTCATCAGTTCTCTTTCTTATTGTGCGTTATTGAAAGGGTATACTTACAATGGATTCTTACCTGTGCCTCACCCTTTTGTTTGAATGTCGCCAGACTGGATTCCCTGAGCTGCATCCCCTCCTCTTTAACTCAGAGTCAGTCCAACAAGGAAGATTAATGATTTATCGTCCCTCAAGCCAGCTGGCGTTTTCGGTAAAGTGCGAGTCACTTTCTTGGAACATTACCGACCGTCCAGAAAGCAACTCACTTAAAATATGAACACGACACTCGACCCCTTCTCATTTTTGTTTAGGCAATGCACTCTCTATAGCAGCATATGATGAGAGATCGCTCTCAGAAGAAGAAGGATAATTAAGAATGCTAACCTCCTCCAAAGATAACTTTGTAAGAGGCTCTATCTTCGATAAAATCTATATGCGTGCCTTCATTGAATCGAGGCCGGAAATGAAAACTTCAGAGATATTTCAAGCAATCGTGCATTTGAAAAATATAATTGATTTCGAAAAAAATAGAAATACTTACCAAACTATTTTGGATAGATATGTTAAATAAAGTCGCGTAAGTATATTAGTATTTATTTTTTACCAAAACAGCTTTTTTATAGGATTTTCGATAACTCGAATTTTCGATATCTCGAATTTTTATACACTTCCCTTCGAGTTAACGAGAGTTGTCTGTATATAGAACCCAAACTGCAAATCCTTTGAGATTGAGTGATTGACTTCTATACTAATAAAATTAAAGGAGAGTTTGTCCGCGCTAATCTCAGAAAGTAATGAACCGATTTGGATAAGACTTGATAAAGAAAGCGCGAATGCGAAACTACTTGAAACTTGAACACTTCAATGACAGTTTTTTTTATATGAATAGCGTACGAAACATGAAAAAAACCGGATCTAAATCCTATCCTACATAATTAATACAACAGCCGATTGGTCAATTCGCCCAAACTGGTTTGTCAAACTTAAAGAGGCGTTACCCATGCGTCAATTAATCAGAGCCAGACAGAAAAATGTTGCCTTTTGTCTTTCACCATTGTACAAAACAAACGTATGACAATGAATGAATGCATTATGGCGACTCTTTTCGAAATAACAAAATGAGGCAATAAAATAGCAGCAGTGTAAATCCAAAATAATAAAAGTTTCTGTCTGTGGATTACAAAACTCTTATTTCCTCTGCGTATAACAGGCTGAAAATTTATATATAAGTACTATTCATATATTTTTTTTTTATGATTTTAACAATTTTAGGAATATTGCCTAAGGAAACATTTAAAAAAAATATTTCCAAGATCTAGAACGTGCCTTTGTAGAATAGTCTGTAATGCGCGGGGCTTCGAAACAATAAGTCGCAGGTTCGAGTCCAGACAGGGTTGGTCGGCTGAATTAACGTCACACTAGAGCTGCACAATGGGCTATTGATGAAGGGGGCCATTTACATTTTTTTATGTATATTCCTTAACCCTTTGCACTCTGATGTCGCCTCTCAGGCGCCAACATAACGACCAGTTTTTATGTTTCCCTGTTCTTTAAAATAAACGAGAACAGCATGATCTTGTGTTTAGAAGATCAATCTTTTTTTCAACTTGTTCTCTTGCAAATACAAAACAGATTAGGATTTTTTTCCCTTTATGAGTATAAAAAAAATATGTGGAAAAGAACGTAAAGGGGAATAACTGTTCCATAGAAAGAACACAAATCGAAAAGTGTTCTTGGAGTGCAAAGGGTTAACGGTTTAATCCTTTGTACTCCGTTGGCGCCGCTCAGGCGACAACATAACGACTCGTTCTTTTGGTTCCCTGTTCTTTAAAATAAACGAGAACAGCATGATCTTGTGTTTAAAAAACATCGATATTTCTTTCAACACGTTCTTTTGCAGATCCAACACAGATTAGGTTTCTTTTTTCTATAAGCATAACAAATTCTAGGGAAAAGAACATAAGGATGAATAATTGTTCCGTAGAAAGAACGGAAAATGCAAAAAGAGTTCTTGGAGTGCAAAGGGTTAAAGCAACGCGAAGTCAAACAGCTAGTAATTAATAAACGTTTAAAATATTTTAACTTATCAATCAGTTAAAATGTTCTCTTGTTTGATGGGGTTTTTGTAATTATTATTTTAACGACGTCTTGTTTTTTTTTTAATTAATAATTTTGAGTCCTGATTTTGATAACGTTTGATAAATAAAACTAAAAATTATTACACTTTACATAACACCGAAATTAACTTACCTTTAATATTTCTAAAAATACGAAATCAAAAAATATATGCTTATATCGATACAATTTTGTTTTTTTAAATCACACTGTAGTAGCTAATTTTTGTGTATACAATGTTATTGAATTAAGATTTAAGACAAAATTTAATAAAGCAAAATTATTATTGAGGTTTATTTTACGATGCAAAATAATTGTCGATTCTGCTACCTTTGTCGTTAACATAGGATACATTGGAACAAAGCTCGAAAAAAGACACGGCAATGCCGGGAATTACTTTTAAATTGTCGCGACAATTATTGCTTTGCACGGCTAACATTGCTGCAAGATTTACAACCTAATTTTTTTTTTCAATCCAAAAGGCGCGATTTTCAGAATGCAGTAGCCGAATTTTCGGAAGTTTTAGTTCTTCCTTTACCAACATCCATTATAGGTAGGATGTTCAGTGTCATGAAGCATGCAAAAAGTGACTGGAGAGCTTCTTTAAATGAAGACACGCTTGTGATCAGAATAAGCGCAATTGGCCCTCCACATTCTGATATTAAGTCAGTTGATCAAGCAGTTAAGAAATGGTTCTCTACATGTAATGGTAGGCATTGCATATAAATAATGTGTATCTACATTTTTCAATATACTTGTATGTATATAAGTGTTTTTTTTAATCTGATGTATTCAAATTCAAGTACTTTTATCTAGCATATATATATATATATATATATATATATATATATATATATATACATATATATATATATATATATATATTCAATTACTTTAAAATTTCATTTAAAAAAAAAAAACGGAAAATTACCGCTCACAGAATCAGTATTATTTTAAATTTCACAGTGAGCTCAATAGTTTTTGCTGCGAGCTTATATAAGCTCAAGGCAGTTTTTGCTGTCAGCTTCAAAATCTTATTTCGAACCCTGCATTTGAAACTCTTTACATGACCATTGATTACGAAACCGTTTTTAAGATTCAATTCCAAAAGGATAACCTCAGTACAAAGTCTGAAACCTATAACTTAAAAAGCAATTTCAAATTTATACTGACAATTATATGCATTGCTTTTACCCAAATAAGAAAATCGCACTAATAAGGTTTTCATGATCGCAAATGCGATTCAAAAGCAATGCGATTCAAAAGCAATGCGATTAGCATCGCGCTTTCCTTTTCCACTTAAAGCCACGACGTCATCGTTTAGAGTACAGCCACTTTTTAAATGGAAAATCTTTAATATTTCCAAATTCAATTTACTTAAAAGGACGACATGCGATGACGTTATAACCAATAAATGTCGGACAATATCCTGAAGCTAACAATAGATTGCTGTAGAAAAGAGTCTATAAAATTAAATAATTGAGTTCAGTAAATGAGTTATATGCTGACATAACCCGAAATAGAAAAATGCATTTAAAATCTTTTTGAATTGTGAATGGGGAACAAAATTACGAAAATACTTTATCAACCTACACGCTGGCTACCTTTGTTTACAGTGATCACCATTATAGCTTAACAGGTGGGAACTGGTCCCAATATTATTGTTGTGAATCACTATAGTTTTCTAACGTATCAAAGAGAACCAATTGTAAAGATAAAGCTGAGATTTTACTTTTATTTTTAACAGTGACATAAAAAAAATTATCTCTGAAAGGTTTCTTTATTAATCAGGCCCGCCTTTAGGGGTGTGCGACATGTGGCTTCGCACAAGGTCCAGCGGCGAGAAGAATTACTTTCGTTTTTATGTATAATTAAATTTAGGGAAATGTTAATTTTGGAAAATATTTTAACCCATTCAGTCCCACGCACGCAACCATTATGTGATTCACCTTGAAGCGAAGCGGCCTTGGGGAGGAATGGGTTAAAAAATGAATAGCATAAAGGAATTCAAATGCAATAAGTAAAAATTGTCATTGCAAACTATTTATACAGCGTGCTTGTTTTGTTGAGCGAAACAAAGCATATTACAGAATGTGAAATATCATTAGAAGGAAAATTACGGAATAAATCAAATTTATTGGTTTCAAGTGAAATAACTCGTAACCGATTTTTCTGTTTACGTAAATCCTATAAGGGAAATTGTCCACTTATTAGCAAAAACTTATTTTTTTTTTACGTGTAAAATATTTTAAATCAGGTCCCGATAAGAAATGGCAAAAAAAAAATCTAACGGAAAATGGTAACGAAATCTGAAACGCTAGTTATCCTACTCCTCCTATACTTAGGAAGATGAAATTTGACAGAGTGGTTATCTCTTCCTTTAAATAGAAAAACTAAACTATTTGTGTACTTTTAGCTGAAATATCCGTTCGGCGCACGGTATTAAAATGACATACACTTCTCACTAATTCCTCTACTTCGTACTCAACCAGGAATCTGGAATTTGCAGAGTTGTCCTTTATACCTCAAGAAGGAAAAGTAAGCTATTGTTTTCTTTTAACTGAAGTACCCGTCCTTCGCACGGATTTTTAAAGCTACCTGTCAACAAGAACACGCTTTCAAAGCAAAATGAACGCTATTCGGTTGCATTCATTAGATGCTAATAAGGGTACAAGGGATAATAGCGCAATGTCAAGCTTTTGTCAAAAATTAGTTTCTCATGCCATCTACTAGCGACCGAAGAGAACTATTAAACTGCAGTTTTATTTTGGAATAAAGACGTTATGTCAAGGGCAAATGAGGGGAATAGTTATGCTATATTGAGGAGAAGGCACGTTGTTAGCAATAACAACTTGTTTTCTAACAGAATCATTTTAGTTGACAATGCGCCTCCCTATTCATGGGTTGAACTGAGAAGTGTTGAATAGATGGCGCTGCTAATCGGAAGTTCGGTGACGCTTCTTCGTATATTTCCGGTTAGAGTGTTTGTTATCCTTACCCAACACTAAACGATCTCGCATAATCATTTTCTTTTATAAGAATTTATAGCATAATGCATAAATTGTACTCAGCAAGAAAGAGAGGCGAAGTTGTTGTTCCGTTCCACAATGTTCTTTACCTGCTGGACCGAATGCCATATCGGCTGTACATGCAAAAAAGTGCGCAACAAACAATTTAAGAAAAATAACCTTTTTTAAGCACTTCATTTTACCCCCATTATTTTTAAAAAGCAATCCCATTAAATTTTGGAAATATCTTGTTTTAGTATTTGAATTCGAAATTTCACACTGGAGAAAAACATCATACATACCAGTATGCATACAAAGTGTGCAACAAACAATTTACGGAAAAGGACCTTTTTTCGCACTTACCTTATTTCCATTGTTTTTAAAAAGCAATCCTGCTAAATTTCGCGAATCCACATTGCTTTTAAGAAAATCCCCCTACATTTCGGAAATATCTTGTTTTATTAGTGTTTGAATTCGAAACTCACACTGGAAAAAAACCTCATACATGCAAAAAGTGCGCAACAACAAACAATTTAAGAAAAATAACCTTTTTTTAAGCACTTCCTTTTATCCCCATTGTTTTAAAAAAGCAATCCTACTAAATTTCGGAAATATCTTATTTTAGTATTTGAATTCGAAATTTCACACCGGAGAAAAACATACATACAAAGTGTGCAACAAACAATTTCCGGAAAAGAACATTTTTACGTACTTCTTAATTTACATTATTTTAAAAAACAATCCTGATAAATTTCGGAAATCCACATTGCTTCTAAAAAATCCCCCCACATTTCGGAAATATCTTCTTTTATTAGTATTTGAATTCGAAACTCACACTGGTGCGCAACAAACAATTTACTGAAAAAATCTTTTTATATAGGCACTTTCCTCATATTGCTTTTATAAAGCAATCCTACTTAATAACGTATTTTAATAACTTTCGCCCGATTACTATCCAATCCTATTTCTGAAAGTTTTACAAATCAATTTATGCAATATTACAGAAAATGTATGTAAATTTGTCAATACTTTTTTTTTATAGATTTGGTGTTTGAAATTTTAATATATATGTAAATTTAAATTATTTTCACATTTTAGTCTAATGTTAGATAGCAAAGCTGAAAGCAGACAGATATGTCTGCTTTATTTTCAATTAAATTGACTTTTTTTTTAACCAATAAATTAATGAAATATTCATTATTCAATACAAAAATGAATCAATTTTTAATAAGAATCTGAATATTGATTTAAATAGTTTATCTTTAAAAAACACATTATTGCTTATTGACGCAATTTTCAGAAAATGAATTTTCTCATTTACTTCAATCAATCGGCTAGTTCCACCTTTTAAAACATACTAGGTGTTGAAAATGAAAATACCAAAAAGTTTTTAGTCATATTTGAATATTATATCATTCTTAATCTCTGAATATCTTGCATATACTTGAATTACAGAACACCTTTAAAAAAATTGAGCTCTTCACAAGTTTTTAATGATCCTGGATGTTGGTTTAATTATGGTTCGAATTACTTTAAAAAATATCAAGATGATTTGTATGCGAGTGTGTACAAATACTGCCGATGAGCTACAGACTGTCGTATCCTAAAAATTGCCCAATGTCCATCTGGTTGTCTTTTAAAAGCAGCTACTCATCACAAATTAACCACATTCTGGCAAACTATTACATCTAGCATCTTATAACTTTTGAATTGTTCCTTGGTATACCAGCAAACCCTCTCAACGAGGTACATATAAATGTCGCCGAAATTGAGATCCGGCCATTTGCTTGTGTCATCCGCAAACACACTTTCTCGCAAATCCATGTCCAGAGGATCTGGAATTTCAATTTCCCCGCATACTCAAAGTTTTTCCACATATCGCATTTGAGCTAAAAGCTATAATTTTTTTAAATATAAACTAGTCATCTTATTCTGCAAGCGAAAACAACAACGTAAATAATCATCGGAAACGCTAAACCGGAAGTGTTTGAAGAAGCGAAATTTTTGACCAATCACAGGCGAGTTGTGTTTGTTTCCAAACATCAACCCATGAATACCCTTTTTATAATAAAGAAATATACGCAAACTGTAAATACTTGACTCGATAAATTTGCAAGCAACACCTGCTTTTGAAAAATTAAACACGGACCACGGATTAATGAGGTGAAACAAGGACATTACATTCAGACCTGTAGTTCAATCTTTACACTTTTTCCCACTTTTGAGTCATGAAACAATGTTAACAGTTCAATGTTTTTTTATCAAAAAAAATTTATTATTCAATATTGACTTTTTAAAAGTGGATAGGTTGAACAGTTTCTCAGTGCGACTTAAAGAATAAAGCAATGAGTACTGTTTATTCTGCACTTGTATTATTTCATTTCTAACAATGCATGCAACGGATTTAGAAAGTTTTTTACATTGTTAAAAATTATTACGACCTTGCACCAAAATTTGGTACCCATTTAGCTGCAACCAACATTTGGTGCTTAGTTTCACCATTTTACGGTGTGACGTTGTACCATTTAGTAGTGAAAATTTTCACCAAAACTCATAACGTTGCATAAAACTCAAATTCGAGGGGGGTTTTTGGTAGTAATATTTTCGTATCGAAAATGGCAACCCTCCGATCGCAAGATCAGAACTTCTTACTTTTCTTTGTAAATGTCACCGATCGGGCTCGAACTAGGAATTCTCTGATTCATAGCTGAACACTTTTAGCCACTGAGCCACGCAGACCTTTGACCGTCGATGTCTTTTTTGAAAAGGATTCCTTGGCTTCTTGATGTAGCGACAGCGAAAATTTCGGTTGCAGTTAAAAAGGTTGAACCAATTATTGGTGAAACCTACGCTTTTTCCGATGAAGGATTTTTGGTTCAACCCAGATTTCACCATAATGCAGTGTAAATTGCTGCAGAGCACCAAGACATGGTGCAAAGTTGAAGTGAAATTTTTAACAGTGTAAAATGCAATGTTTTTTAACCCTTTCAATTCCACTGAAGTCAATTGAAATCATAATAAATTGAGGCAATGAAAAATAATAGTGGTGTAAATCAGATTGACTTGTACACTGACTAGAATAGAATATAACTATAAGCAGTGGAGCGACAATATACTTAACTGTGCCTAACGGGTGCATAGAAATCAGAAGAAAGGTTAAGAAAACATTCGTTCTACGTTATGCGGGAGCTTACGTGACGTCACAGAAATGTTTAAAACTGATTTATTTATTTTTGGTGCCTTTTGTCTTCTAAGTAAGAAAGTAGTGGGAAAACTTCTTATAGTGGGAAAACTTAAAATACATTTAATGTATTTTTGAAAGCCAGAAATGCGTTTTTAAATCTATGCAAACCTATGCGAAAGGTTTCGTTTTGTTTGGTTAGTTAACGTCGCACTAGAGCTGCACAGTGAGCTATTGGCGACGGTTCGGGGCCTATGTCGAAGGAAAGACCTGGGAACGATGCCTCGTATTTTTGAACCATTTTCAGATGACGAGGTTTTATTTTTTTGGTTAATTAACGTTGCACTAGAGCTGCACAGTGAGCTATTGGCGACGGTTCGGAGTCTATATCGAAGGAAAGACCCGGGAACACATACACATTGATACATGCACCTCGTTATTTTAGAACCATGGTCAGATGACGAGGAAACACCTGAACTGGCACCCAACGCCTTCATTAGACGTCGGGACTTTGGACCCCGATCAGATTTATCGTGCACCAATCCCGTATACAAGCCGTTAATTTTTTGCGGATGTTCTGGATGACTTTTCTAGTATTTTGCAGCGAAGCTGGCAACCCTCCAATCACAAGATCACTACTTTTTTTACTTTTCTTTGTCAAGTCCATCGCCTAGGATCGAACCAGGAATCTTCGTATTCCCAGCTGACGGGTTTAACCGCTCGGCCACGGAGGCCCCTATGCGAAAGGACTATTTTTTTCTAAAGCAAGAGTAAAGTGGTCGGCGACGCTTAGTCCTTGCTCCAGTGCTTATAGTTATATAATTCTAGCTCAGTGGACTTTGCACCGCTTTTCCGCCAGTTGAATTCAATAATGAAGAAAGCTGTTGGTTTTTCTTATTTAATTTAAAACATTTCAATTTATCTACTGAATAAAATTACACATATATTTATCAATATATTATATCATTTTTTTTAAATATGCGATTATTTTAGGAATTTTGTATCAGAGTATTAATTTTTTCAGTCTTATTATTTTTCTAATGGAGACGGTGAAAGAAATAGTGTTGTAAGTCAAAGGCAGACTTTTTTAAAAAAATACTCAACTCAGCTTAACAGTTTTGTTTGCTTTTTAATACCCAAGAAATGGCTAGCTTAAAAGGGTTTTTTTTTGTCTTGGGTATATTTAAAAAAAAAACTTTTTAGCTGAGCATGTCTTGGGTATTAAAAAAATACTTTTAAGCCTAATTCGGCATGTCTTGAGTATTTAAAAAAAAAAGTCTGACTGACTTACGCCACTATTTCTTTCAACGCCTCAATTAGAAAAATAATAAGACTGAAAAGGTTAATACACTGAATACAAAAATCCTAAAATAATCGCATATTTAAAAAAAAAAAGGATGAAATATATTGATAAATATATGTTATATTTTATTCAGTAAATAAATTGAAATGTTTAAAATTAAATAACAAAAATCAACAGTTTTTTTATTAATGTGAAACATGTCGAGATAGAAATAAATTATATTGGTGGAATAAATTGGAATGTATTAAAAAATGTCTTTAGAATAATTTACAAGGAAAGGTTTTTTTTAATGACCATTAAATACTTACCACTGAATTTTAACCAGGGTGTCAATGATTTAAATCAATTGATTTTTTTAAATTAAATTAGAATTTATTTTAATAAATATCTTATTTCTTTTCTTCCTTATTCAGGACTTTTCTGTGAGGTTTACTTTTCATTTGTCATTCTTATCTATTCAAAGTCCTTCCCAGCCCTTTTTTCCTTATCCCACACGCCTCTGAGATAATGACAGTTTACCGTATTTGTCTAAAAACCACTGTTTTCCAGTTACCTATAGCTAGAGTAGACATTCACAGTCCTTCCAATCTTGTGTTATGTTATGTTATAATTTGCTAAGCATGAGTGTTAAGACTTTTGTTACTGAATTATTTTATTTCCCTAAGAAAGCCTATAGTTTAAATTAATAAAATCTCATTTGGTTTAATTTTAATGATAAATTTGAAGTAGGTAAAAAAGGAAGAAGAGCTACCTGAAAAAAATGTTGAATTTTTATAATAAGCTAATGTGATAAGCTTGTTTATAAATATCTAATATGAGTTTGTTAATCAAATAGGTATAACTTCAGAAAATTCAGTTTAAATTCTTGAATAAATAGTAGTAGATATATGTAGCTTAAATACTCGGATAATTTTGTCTTTCATAAATGCAAAAATCTGGGTATTTATAAAATATGACTTCAGAATGGTCTGTAAATATAATATGCTACAAAATGAATATATACATAATTGTGATTTTTTTTAAAAAAAATCACGAATATTGTTTTACACCTTGACAGGTATGAAAATCTGATTTTTTTTTTTTAATCTGAAAAAAATAAATACATTTATATAAAAAAAAAATCGATTTACATTAAATAAAATCGATTTTTTTAATGTTTTCAAAAACAAAATCAGGATTTTTTACACTTTGATTTTAACACCACATTTTGAATCTTGAATATATAAATTGACAATTTCGAAATATAAATTTTAAAAATAAAAATTTGGCATGTGCAGTACGATAGCATTTTAATCACCATGAATTAACATTGCGACTTTAATATTTGGTTCTATTTATTGTCAATTGATCATAATTCTCTTTAAAGCAATTTTGCAATTCAGATTGTTTCTTAATATGCTAAAATTATGTGAACAAAGTGTTTTATCTACCACCTTTAATAGACACACAGAGAATCAACAGACTATTGTAAAAAGTAGAATAACTATGCAAAATCTACACAAAGTGGTAAAGCCAGGTTAATTCATGATATTTTAAATTAAAAAAATATAATAAACATAAAATTTTTAATATTACAAAAACATACAGTTAACAGATTTAAAGTTATTTTTCTATATAAATTTTTTTTATATTAAATTGTTTATAAAAATTTAACAAATAAAATTGTTTTTAATATTAAACATTTAATTTGTGTTAACTTAAGAATTGTAATAAGGAAATTATTAAGAAATGTATTTTATATAAGAGTCCTTAACTTATAAAGTAAAAGATTTTATAAAGTACAAATATGTATGCATAATTTTTATAAAAAATATTAATTTTTTTTTTAATATTTAAACTTTTGCTTGATAGAAAAAAATCAGCTTCACTATTAAAAGTTAGAACTATTGGACCTCTTACTGTAAAATAGTTTTTTTTTTATTTGCATTAGTTACTAAGCAAATCAAATTTCTATAGTATTAAGATTTTATTGAACAGGCAAAATATTACAATGTAAAACTTAAAGCAATTACGTATTTTACACAACAATTGATAACTTTAAGCAATAACTACCAAACCTTTGCAATAACCCTTCAGGGGCAGTAATGATTAACAGTTAACAGAATAAATTTACTTTGTGTTTTTGAGCATAAGTTACAGGACTAAAAGGTTAAATAATAGAAAATAAAATATTCAGACTATGCCAGTTTGATTTTGTTAGTCAGCTTCTGCAAGATAGAAAAAAGAAATTGGCTCGTATATTTTCTTAAATAAACTTTAATTTTCAAATAATTTCGTAAAAAAAAAGTCTTAATTATTCGAACGTGAAAAAAACTTCAAACTTTTTCACATATAAAATCCTTTATTCAATTATTAACAAAACATTAAAATAATTTAATTAAAGATTTTTTTTTTGCAAACCTTGAATTTTTTAAGTAGCTTTTTTTGCGGCATAGAATTTTGATAACAATCCTTTTACTGGACATAAAATTTTATGAAAAGACTTAAATTTCTTTAACCAATTCATGATCATACACAGTAAAAGCTCAAACATACAGAAGTTTTTCACTGATAGTTAGTAGTCTATAATAATATTAAAAAAAAAAGTATGTGGATCGCAAAACATCTACTTCCTTTGCGAATAAAAGGCTGAAAATTTACTATTCATCCTCAAAACATGTATACATGAAGCTCGGCTTTGTAAAATTCCATTTACTTTTTTTAAATCATTTTAACAATTTTAGGATTTATGGCATAAATAAACAGCTTTAAAAAAATAATTCCCTGATTTACCTAGAATGTGCCTTTGCAGCTTAGTTAATAGGGGGCAGGACTTCCAAACATTAAGTTGAGGATTCGTGTCCCGACCAAGGCCACTCAAATTTTATTTTATGTAAATGTTAACGAATTCCCCAGGAAATAAATATTATATACCGAAAACTTGATTCTATTATCGAGTAATTTGTACCATCCTTACCATTGCAATCGGTATTACTCTTTAGCATAAATAATTTTAAAAAATCATTAATGGTCCTCATATACCTTACCCTCCATACTACATATAAATCTCAAAACTACATATCCCTAAAAATTATGGAAAATGGCCAGATCAAAGAGAAAAATAGAATAGGTTCTTACTGTGTTCTCATCAATAGCTTGAAACACATGATATGCACAGGGCCCAGTCGCTACTTCTCTTGTCATGTATGTGAAGCAAGATGGGTCCTGAGAAGTCTGTGCAAACTTTGATATAGTCTGTAACTTATGCTCAAAGACAAGCGAACTACTGGCACAGCTCTTAGCCTTAAGAGACTGCTCTGTAACTTCAATAGAAATAGTCTCTTCGTTTTTAGATCCATGTCTCTTGATCTCTGCCACCAGCCATGGTAACATGGACAGAGTGTACCGCCGGTCAAGCACTGCATACCCTAGGTAATTGACTTTAAAAGTCCTCTGGAAAGTGACATGATTTGTGATGTTCTTCAAAGTGTTGCTTTCCAACTTTGGCGAGCTCTGTCTCCCGCTTAAATTGGCTGATTCTCCGGGGCGAAGCGACTGGGAAGAGTGCCGATACATTGTTTATGGTTAAAACATCACGAACTTAACTAGTTTTCCACTGGTTAGGATGGCAGTGTGGGAGTACACAACCCCATATTATGCACAGAGTCGACATTTACGCAGATAAATCTACTAGTTGAAACAGCTGCCTTGGCGTATAGTTCGAGGTGGTCTGTCGCGTTTATGGTGTCCAAACGATGGTCGACTATTTTGCAAACGTGAAATTAAATGCTTCTCTCCACGGCAGACAACTTTCAACACATGTTTACGATTTGCTCCTCACCTTCCCACCACGATTCTTCGAACGCCCATTTCTATTTGTTTGTAATTAATCAGCGCCATCTAGGGAAGATAGTTGGAACTTATTTAAAAACACCCCATCGCTAAAACAGAGGTTGCTGGCCTTCACCCTTGACTTCGCACTGGAAAACGGCAAAAGATGGTCCGCGGACCCCCGGGGGTTCGCGGGATCACAAAGAAAATGGTTAATATATATTTAAAAAATATTTTTAAGGATGAGAAATTAATTGAATTTTGGTTAAATGTTTAAAGTGACCAAAAACAACTGGTCAAGAAAATTTTATTTGATCCCTTTTTGTGATGTCTGATTCCAAGGGCGGATCCAGAGATTATTGTTAGGGGGGGGTAATACAGTATATTGTAATCATGAACATCAAATTTGACCCCCTTAGTTTGAAATTTTTCATTGCCTAAGGTGACTTTTGAAAATATAATCTTAGATGTTAGGGGGGGGGGGGGGTAATTTCCCCTTTACCCCCCACCTGGATCCGCGCTTGTCTGATTCTTGTTCAAATCAGATCTTCAAGTTGTGCAACTTGTAGATCTGATTCTGAACAAGCCTTTCTACCTCCTACTGTTACATGCAAAACTAATATTGTAACAGACTAAATATCCATGCTGATTTAAGAGTGAAAATATCGCAGGCAATCAATTCAGACGAGATTATGAACCAAAAAGAAAGATTTCACTCATCCTATCTATACCTCTATAAATCTATACCTCTATCTAAATCTATACCTACATCCATACCTACATTATACAAGGGCGGGGAGGGTTAAAAATCAAGAAGCATAAGCAGCCGGACTAATGTGGGCGCCAAATTTTAGGGAAAAAGAGAAAATATCAATAATTTGAATTGGAAATTTGTTGTCAACATTGTAAATTGTTTCTAGGTTTATATTTTTCATTAAATTATTTATTACAATTAAATTAATTACTTTGAGATTAATGTTTTACCTGTATATTTCTTTATAGAGCTAATATAGCTTTATAATTTAATTTTATTATCTGTAAACGAACTCTTAATCCTACATACTAGTGATTTCCCCTAAATATTGCACTTTAGTTAAACCTATATAAGTTTTTAGGTGACAAAGTTGGAGAATTCAAATCAGGCACGTAGGTAAGGGGGTGGTTCAGGGGGTTCAAACTCCTCCCATTAAAAGTCAAGAAGACAAAAATTAAAAATCGAATTACTGTAAAAATATTTTTAAAAAACTAGAAAAATGTTACTTTCTCGTAAAGTTAGTATTTTCCGGGGTTCCTGCCCCAGAAATTTCAAAAAGCTTCAAAAACATGTTTTGAGGCAATTTTTATCTCAAACTAAGCTTCAAAAGACATCATTCGTTTCTGCCACTAGCATTGGATTTCGGCGACAAAGGGAAAAGATCGTTAAACGGGGCCGTATACACAAGATATTCCAAAACCATATTCTAAACAATGATTCTCAAAACTTAAATTTGTTCTCTAAATTTATTTAATAATTAAGGAGTGATATTTACTAATTTTAAAAATAAGTAATGACTGATATTGGTAACGATTTCATGAAAAATAAATGATAACTGTTGCGGTTACGATATTTATCTGCCAACGTATTCTTGTTTACTTAACAAATATTAATAATTTATTTTTAAAGAAACTTGGGAAATATTTTTTTTTTTTTGGGGGGGGGAGGGAATAAATCCGTTGCTCAGTCACTGAACCCCTCCCATGAAAAATCTATACCTACATGGCTGATTCAAATATTAAACTGTGACTATCACAATATTTTCATGAGTTTAAAATGAGTGTTAAATGTCCAAATAAGAGACTAAAGGTAATTAAATTTCTGATTGAGGCAGTGGCGGCTCGCCCACTACAGCAAGTACAGCCGGGCTGCACCTAATTTTATTATATTTTAAAACTAAAATTATATATTTTACTCATTTTCGTAAATGAAGATTAGAATTGGAAATAGAGATTAAATTTCAACTCTAAGTAAAAAAAATCTCCGATAAATAGCAAGCGTGTTTCCGTAATGCACAAATTCAGGAGAAGAAAAAACAAAAACTCCATTCAATGAAAATTGCAGCTAAAAAGCGAAGTTCGAAATCGGATGCATCGTTGCCATGGCAACCTTACGTAGTATGACTTCCCCAGCACGCTAAAATGGAGGATGTGACGACACAAACGTAAAAGGATTTTTTCAAATTAGCTGTACTAGGGATTTCGAATAAATGATTGGTTTATTGCTGAATCGGCGAGGCGGGGTGGAGGAAAACGATAATTTCGAAGAATCTCTCCAAACGGAAATAGTTTTCGATAAGTTTGCACGTGTGTTGTTGTTTCTTTACTTAAATTAATATTAAAATTGACCGATTCGCAAGTTTGATAGGAGGATTGATTTTATTTTCAAAAAATAAGTGTTTTCTATTATTTTTACATGTTATATTTCATAAAAGTTGAAAGGAAACTTTGGTTTGAGTAATAAATTTAAAAAAATGTCCGTTCGTGTATGGTTGTGAAAAAGGCGAGGGGGGTGGGGGGGTTACATGTTTTCGGCTGCACTAACATTTTTGACCACGGGCCGCCACTGGATTGAGGTGTTACCTTTTCTATGTATTTGTTTGCTAAATTTTTGTGTTCATATTCTTAGTAGTGAGCTGTGTAAAATTCACTACTAGAAGACTAAAAAAATTCACTACTAAAAGAAATTATAAAGTTAACTTAAGAATTTGTTGAAAAAAAGGGTACTATTTTAGTTTCAGTTAGGGGTCCATGGTGGTTTAATGCTAATTGGGAACCGTTGCACCGGAGACTCGAGACTGTGAGACATATTTGCATTGTTTACTTTGTTGCATAATATTCGATACTTCAATGCCGGATTTACCACTATACCTGTCTACGGCTGCAGGCTCAGATGGGCTACAGAATTTTTTTTACAGAACAAGGGCTACAGAATTTTGTTTTTATATACAGAAGTATATATGTTTCTTACAGAAGTTCGATATTTGTAAAATAACCCAAATTTACATAATTCTTTTGTATGGCTCTTAATATTTTGAAAAAGTTTGCTAATGGAAATCACGCATTTTTATTGTTCCCTACTGGTTTTAAATTTGATAATACTAATCTGACATGAAGTAACTTCTGAAGTACATATATTACTTCAAAATCACAGACGGAGGAAGGGGGCCTCTCGAAAAATCTTAAATTTGGCGCGGTTTGAATAGGTGCGTTCATACCATGGCCATACCCAGAATTTTATTTTTACAAGGGTCCATTTATTATTCAATATGTCTTAAAATTGTGCAAACAAAAGAAGAAGAAATATATAAATAAAGCATTTCATTAAGATTTTATGTGACATGGAGACATTTAATTCAAATATTATATGTGACATAAAGACATTTAATTTAGACATGTGATTATTAAAAATGTTCTATTAAAAAGGTTGGGAGGGAGACTAATACAAGCGCACATGATTTTGACAAAATGGTGGATACAGGATTTATTCCCGGGAGGGGTAATTAATAGCAGAGCCGCATTTAGGGGTTGTTACGTGTGCTACCACACAGGCCCCGCGCTTTTAGAATGGCCACGTGAACAGCAAAAAAAATATGATAAAACTAAATATTATAAAGGAAAATTATTTTTTATTTTTTTATTAAACTACAATTGCATTATTTATTATTGCATTTATTTATTTTGTCACCGACTAAAAGTTATCTGGCGTCCAGTAAATTATTAATGGTTTTTTTTATCTTAAATTAAAGGACGTAATATACAGATTAATTCATTTATGATTTCCTTCTGAAAATTTATTATCTATCAAAATACAAATTTGGCAATTTTCGTTGTAAAAGTTTGTATTACGAGTTTATGGTGTGTGTTGGGGGTGGGGGGGTGGGGGGTACCAACTAAAGGGGCCCCGCGGCTGGGTTCAATCTCGGTCCCTCGGTCGTCCCTGATTATTAGTCAGGGCATATTTTAATATAGAGTTGGTGGGGCTTTTCCCCCACCAATACTAAGAAAAGCCCCACTTTTCACGGAATTTGACGCTCATTTTTTTTATTCGTGTCCTAAATATTTTCTACAAAGGAAAATATCGATAATTTTTTTTTTAAATTAAGTAAATTAATTTAGTTTGAATTGGCAAGCAAATAATTTTTAGTATTATTTGCATAAAGTTTTTGTTAATCTTTACGTTAGGCTGGGACAACATGTGTCCCATAGAGAATCTATAGTGGTGAGCTTGGGACACTTTCGAACCACAATATGGGGGGGGGGGGGGGAGAACCTTTAAAACGGATGTGGTGACGCATGTGGTGTCGCTTCGTTAATTTTTTATACAGATCGTCTTAGGTTGTGCTTCCCTGTATTTCGACACCTGAATGACCCTTCTCCAAATCTGCTATGCTTTGTGGAAGGATTGTTAACGATCCCTCCGTTAGACAGTTACATGCCTCTTATTGGAAGGCAAGTCATCCTCCCACAAAGCTTTGACAACTCAAGGCTAACATCGAGGTTATCTTATCAGTATCTATCAGCATCCTATATTTGGTCATATACAAGTATTTGTCCCTACCAGTGAAAATTCCTTCAAATATGCTCCGTATTAGTAAAACTTTATATATTGGGAGGTTAGGTACTAAACGTTTTTTGCATGTTGTATACATCATTGCTACTAATAAAAACAACCGTTACACTGTTAACAATTTCAGTTCAACGTTCCATCATATGTTAGTGCTCTGCAGCAACTTTCAAATTATTATGGTGCAATCTAGGTTGAACCGAAAATCCTTGATCGAAAATAGCGCAGCTTTTACCAAAAAAATCGTGCAATCTCCTAAACTGCTACCGAAACCTTCGCTGAATCTACATCAACCAACAAACCCACAGACAAGAGTATCGTGGCCCGGTTGCTCACTGAATAAATGCGTTCAGCTGGTAATCAGAGGATTACTAGTTCGAGCCCGTACGGAGACAACGATAAGAAAAAAGTACTGATCTTGTGATCGGAGGGTAAAATATGAGAATATTTTATCTAACCTAAATTTAAATGGGGGTCGCTATGTTGGTGCAAAGTTTCTCCACTAAATGGTATCCGTGGTAATAGTGAAAAATGGTGAAACTAAGCACCAAATAATGGTTGCAGTTAAATGGGTACCAAATTTTAGTGCAAAGTCATAATAATTTTTAACAGTGTAGATTTGAATTATTACTATTAATTAATACAGATATATTTTATTACAACCCAAAGCTGCTTCACGACGCAGCAGTTGCGTGCAGGGCAACCCTTAGACGTTTCAGGGACCAGCACTTATAAGCAGAGGAGCCCTGTTCTCCATACAAACTTAAGAATGATTTTAAATTGAAGTTATCAACAATAAAACATGCACTGTAAAAAAAGGTACTTAAATATGAGTACGAACCTATTCGTTTTTCTTTGAGTACAATTGCATCGTAAATGAGCGATGACGTACTCAAATTTAAGTAATCGTACTTTCTCCAAAATGAGCAGGTGTGATTTAATATTGCTAATCTCAGCTTCTGTTCTAGCCATCTTAATAAATCGACCTGACAAACTTAAAATAGTTGTTCAGAAGATGGTTTTCCACATTATTTGATGTCGATTGCTTAAATGGAATCTGAGTTATTACAACTCTATTATCTTACTTTATATTCTTTTGGCACACCTTTTTAATATTTCTTCTGTTTATAACTTCTTCAGGTCGCCCTGGCAGTAAAACGGATAAGACATTGAGCTGCGGTGTCAGAGTATCTAGGTTCTATTCCTGATAAATCTTGGTTGCAATTGCTGATATTTATTGAAAGCGGTTTATGAAGGCAGCTTATGCATCTGCTCTTTTTATTTATTTTTACTCATTTTTGAGTAAATGCCTTTTTCAAAATTGAAATTTTTTTTATTCGTAGCCATCGTAAGCATCGTATGCACTCAAACACTAGTACAATTTGCTTATTTACGAGAACCTTATGTAAGAATAAGTTTTAGATTTTTGAAAATCCAATCGGTATTTTTTTTTATCAATTACTAGTCCTGGATGTAGTGGGGCCGGTACAGCGTACTGGTACATTTTAAGTACATTTACAAGTACTTATCGAGAGCTTTTACGGCGTACCGGAACTTTATTATCAGTTTATTAATTTTAATTTTATAAATCAACTTCTATCCAGAAAAATCAATTTCTGGTACAATCTGCTGACGCTTTTACTGACAGACATTTTGAATTCCGATTATCAGCCGTCGATTTGACGACAACTTGCTTATAACCATTTAACTCCCAACTGTTTGTCGTAGTAAAAAACATTTGTTTTAAATTGTAATTTCTAGTCATCTAAACATGGCACTTTCACTGTTATTAACTACTGTTCAATGCTTGTACACTGTTAAAAATTATTATGAACTCGCACCAAACTTTGGTACCCATTTAGCTGCAAACAACATTTGGTGCTTAGTTTCAACATTTTACGGTGCTATCACGAATGATTTAGTGGTGAAACGTTGCACCAAAACTCATAACGTTGCATAAAACTCAAAATTCGAATTTTCTTCTTATTATTTTAGTAGTAGTATTTTTGTAGCGAAGCTGGCAACCCTAGACCACAACTTTTTTACTTTTCTTTGTGCAGTCCACCTATCGGGCTCGAACTAGTAATCATCTGATTCTTAGCTGAGCGCCTTTATCCACAGGGCCACGGAGGCCCTTGTCCGTGGTTGTCTTACTTGGACGTGATTCTTAGCTTGTTGATATAGCGACAGCGAAAATTTCGGTTGCAGTTAAAGAGGTTGAACCAATTATCGGTGAAACCTCCGCTTTTTTTCCGATAAATAAATTTTTGTTCAACCTAGAATCCACCACAATATGGTGTAGACCTCTGTTTTGCCCCAAGATATTGTACATCATTGAACTGAAATTTCTAACAGTGTAATGTTTTATAGAATTTTTGGAAAATTTCATTTAGAAAATTAAAAGCATCAATGGATCGTCAAAAAGGATCAATAGAGGGATCTTGTAAGCATTCAAGTTCCATTTTGAACTGTCAGGCTTAATTAAGGCTAAAAAATATTTACTTTATTTGCAAAAAATAGTCAAAAGTTGTAAGATTTTAACAAAAATCACAATAGCAAAAAAAAATATATTTCCTTGCACAATTCTCTGTGGGAGCGACCCTCGAATTTTTCACTGTTATTTACAAATGAACCTAAAATTTTCGCTTAGAGCCAACAGATTGCGCTCTACGCTTCCTATTCACGCATGTGGTTACCATGGAAACCACTGTTCCTTATCCGACAAATTTGTAAATAAGGGGGATTTAATGTGACACAACTAGGAGCGAAAGGGTTAAAATTTTCTCCTTCGATGCGAAAATGTTTCTTCCCTCCAACGGTCGTTTTTAGGAATATAGTTGTGTGTAGTGACATTCTTGCACTTGTTTCTGTTTGTAGCGTGATTGACAGATGGGGATGGAATGAGAAGGAATGTAGTGTGACCGGTATGACGTACAGGCCATGATCGGGAAGCTTGCGTACAGGGAAGAATTTTTGTAGCACTACAACCTTGCTACTAGTTGACAATCAACTACATGTTAAAAAACTACATTTCATTTGCATTATACACTTATTAAATGACTTATTTATATAAAAATTCAGCATTATTTTGTTCTTCGTATTGAAAATTAAAAATAAGCCTTGAATTACTTATGTCAATAGAGCTGTTTGTCATGTAGTGTCAGGATGGATAAGCGTGAAAGCGTGGTGTTTCTATCCTGATGCCTCATGTGCTGATTTTAAAGACATTTTACGTCAAAAGAAATAACATTAAACGTATTTTATCCGTAGCAGTTTTTCGTTGGAAAGGGGGAGGGGTTGAACAGAGGAAATTGCGAATAAATAGTTAGTACGGCAACACACATGAAAAGTATACCACAAGTATATTCACTATCATGATTTCCAAACTTTTTCACTTAGTCGATATGGCATTGTATACCTTAACATTGCCTCCGGCCACCGGTGCCGCCACCGGCTCCGGTTTTGCCGGTGTGTGAGAAAGTGGCTTAACATTGCTTCCGGCGCCGTCACTGACAACGGTTTTTCCCTTAATATATTACAATGTTTGCATTTCAGTGGATCCAGAACTTAGTTTTAAAAGGTATGAAAGGTAAAAAAATGTATATGAGGTATGGCAGAGAAAAAATTAAATACGTATGGCAGTAAAAATTGACATGGAGATATGTTAGGGAATAAATGACTTTTTATGTTTAAGCATTTTTTGTACAATTTTTTTAAACCCATCGTTTGGGTAAAACTAGGTATGGCAGCTGTCAACCTGCCATACCAGTCTGGTGCCAATGGGTGTATCAAAACAAAATTAAATATCGCATATATGGTAAAGTGGCGGAAAATGGGTTTTTAAACTCGATTTTTGATATTCAAAGTCCAATTTCTCTGCCGATATGTGAAAAAGCGGCTTAACATTGCATCCGGCGCCGGTGCCATCACTGTCAATGTCAAGGGTTTTCTCTTAATATATTACACGTTTTCATTTCAGTGTCGCCAGAGCTTAGTTTTCAGAGGTATGTCAGTTAAAAAATTATATGTATGGCAAAGAAAAAATTAAATATGTATGGCAGTAAAAATTGTCATGGAGATACGGTAGGGAATAAATTACATTTTATGTTTAAGCATTTTTGTACAATTTTTGTAAACTCAGTGTTTGGGTAAAACTAGGTATGGCAGCTGTCATACCTGCCATACCTGTTCCGGGACCAATGAGTGTATCAAAACAAAATTAAATATCGCATATTGGGTAAAGGGGGGGGGGGGGGGTTAAACTCGATTTGATTTTTACGTTCAAAGTCCAATCTCGCTCTGGAATTTTTTTTAATTGCAATTATTTAATAAGAACGTTCACTTATTTATCGGAAACATAATCTTATATATTTATTTAATTCTGAGATATTAAAATAGTTTTAATAATTATTTTTCTAATATAACCTACCTTGATTCATAGATGGGATATAATGGTTTTTTTGTATAAAAAAACATTTAAAGAAAATTTTTTAGTCAAATTAGTAACTTGAATAAAATAGAATGAATAACAGTCGTCAACTTTTAAAAGTTCAGTATATTTGATAATTACGGAACTGTTTTTGCTACAGCTGTCTAAATATTTTTCTGTAATCCACCATTTTGAAAAATCGACTTTTCTATTATTTATTGTCTTTGAAAAAGAACATCTGTTAATATAATTTTCGTTTGTTTTGATTCATGAATCTTAGCTGTATTGACGTTATATTTAATTTGTTCCCAAAACAATTTTTAATTTTATTTAAAATATTATATTTAATTACTAATGAAAGAAGTAAATAGCGTCAATTTTTTAATATAAATATGTCCTTTTGTTGACAGTTTATTTTAAAAAATATGACCAGGTATGTAACTTCATTATATTAGCATATAAACAACGTTAAATATATTTCCGGTAACTCTTGTAATTTATAAGTTTTTAAATTCATATTTTTGTAGAATAACTGTACTTTTGTCGAAGATCGTTACATTCTTACAAATTTCGTATTATTTATCTTTATTAATATGAAAATCCTTTTTTCCCACTTTGGTAAACATTAAAAAAAGCTAAATAAATTAGAAAATTTTTTCATTGGAAAATATATTAAAAGGTTTCTTTTTTATACAAAATCCATAAACATTGGTAAGTCATTCGACTTTTTTAGTTTTTATATAGAAGTTTTCATGCATCAAGCTATCATAAGTTTTTTTGTATACTCAAACAAATCAACTGCTGGACTTCAATCAAATCACGCAGAAAAGTAATTTTTTATGTTAAAATGTACTCCATTAAAATATAGTAATTTAAAAAAAAAAAAAAGAACAAAATCGAATTACAAATTTTACATAGAATTGTCTGCTTATCGGAAACAAAACAAATGTTTAGGATTGAAATGTTGACTTAATTACAAATTTATATTGGGGTATTAAACCTGAAACAGCATATTTGTTTGACACATTTGTACTTTATATTCAAAAGAAAATTTGAAATAAATTTTAATTATCACAAAAATTATTTTACGATAAGGTCCACACTCTAACAAAAAAAAATGTGTCTTTTTCTGTCGAATGTTTTATATAATGATACAATTTTGTACTTCTCATATCTCTAAAGCACGGTAAAGCCAAATGCGTGAAAACTTAGTTAAAAGTCATTATGAGCGTTTAATCACGCCCTTTTCTGCCCAAACAATTTCATTGTGTTGCCGATATATAAAATGATCAAATTAAACAATTATACTAAATTTGAGCAGAATTAAATATTTAATTTAGTATTTTTTCAAATATCCGATAATATTGCCGGTGGTAATATAGTTTATTAAACTGCTCTCAAAATAAACATATTTTTATATCTCTACAAAAGTAACGACTGGAGTTAAATAATAAATATATTGACGCTAAATGACAATTTTTGCAGAATGTATAGCATTTTAATGAATTATTGGATTATATTTTGTCTATGGTTGTAAAATGAAAATATTTTACCTAACTTATTGACGCTAGATAACTTATTATCAGTGAAGTATCTCACATTTGATATTTTATTACACATACATTCAGAATAAATGAGATGAGTTAAAAAAAAAGTTTAGCTTTTTTTTTCAATATTATAGGTGACCAAATTTTACAAGTTATGTACATTTTAACATAACCTAAATACGCATCCAGGATATTGGACCACGATCATATTCAACGTGATGTGCATTAGTCTCTTTAACACGGCGGGAGAAATTGTGACAATTTTTGTAGACGACGCTTTTAGGAACGCGAACGAATCTGGCAACCTCCGCTCACGAGCTCGCTGCAATTTGTCAACAATGCAATATTTGCATTGTTGAATATTTGAACTCGCACCCCAAATTATCTTTTAGGGGACGATGGCTGGTACTACGTAGAAATGTGTGATCAATCAGAATAAATTTACAAAAATAGCAAAATCTCGCACGAAATCATACTGTAAAAGTGTTTCGCGTCGCGGCATTAAGCGACCGATGACGTCATACTAAACGACGTTGGCCATGGCTCTGGTCACAAACAGGGAGGGTTACAAACGGCAAGCCTTTTTTCCATTGTAAATGGAGATACAGCCATTTTCTATGAATTATTTTCTTCTATAAATAATTTATTTGTCGTGATATGTAATAACAAAATTGGGAGTGAATTTTTTTCAGAAAAATTAAGAAGTAATATTAAATTATTAAAGTCACAAACAAAGAATTTGTATCCATGGAGGACTTCAAACATAATTCGATCTATTATCGGATAAACTCACTGAGCTCCAATATATCTGGATTATAGACTGTGCGTGCGTTTTTTGCCTTACTGCTCAAAAGGAAAATATAATAAAAAGATAGTTTCGGGAAGATTTGTACTTTTAAAGTAACTGATGGGAGGGAATTTATGTTTGCAAATATGTTTTTATATCGAATAATGCTAATGCAACGAATAACATTAGAACGCAACGTTCTATAAGTAAGTAAATAGGCAAAATAATAATAATAAATAAAAAAATAATAATAATAAATATTCCTCAATGAGCTCCCTCCAGTTCACCTCAGTGGATCAACTAGATAAAAAATAGAAATATTTTGCAAGTAATTTATAGTAAAGAATTTTTTTTAAATACCTTAAAAATATTGTAATTAGCGTTTTAACTCAGACCTCTTGAAAATTATTTATAAAAAAATACCCTGAAATTCATTACATTTGGGTACATAGAATTGGCAACCGCTTCTGGTGTTGCTTACTGCTGCTAACTGCTCAGCGAAGTAAGTCTGAAAATGGCGGAGGTAAGATATTTATTTAGTTTTTTTCGTATCGTAGGTAGTTTCGGGGAAGCGTCCTTGAACTTTAATGCAATTGTCATTTATTGGAATATTCAAGATACAATTTTATTGCTTTTTTGTGAATAATATTTTTTAAATTAAATATTCGTATATCCATTCGCGGGAGTTTACTACTATAATTAGCTTATGAACTATAATCCAGATAAATTATGACTTTTATCTATAAATTATTTTCCAAATGCTTAAATTTTTTTTCCTTCAATAAATTTTCATTGCATGACTTTTGCAATTTTTATATAAAAGTTTTTGCATTAATTTGGCGCGACAAATTTTAAAATAAAGTTGATGGCAATTTGCATAAAAATCCTTCGTAAGTTTGAAAATAAAATAAAAAAATATTTTTTATTGTATAATAAAATGCATAAAAAAATGGCTTATTTTATTCTCCATCCGTACCATTGATAACAAAAGAAAAGCATTGGCATGTTTCGGAAGATACATTGTTTCAAAGTTGGAACTATTTAATTCCGCATTAGTAAGTGAATACCACGGTTGGGATTGCCGCACAGGTGGAAATCGTCTCGGAACGAAATATTTGGTATTACTCCGCGTATAAAATAAATCGTAGTTGAGTGAATATTCTCGCAATTTCAAAACGTTAAAACATGATTCTTTTGTGTTTAGGATAAAGATGTTGGAACTTGTTTTTTAATGATAAAAGTTTAAAAAACTACAAAGGAAGTGACAAGTTGAAATAAAATCCCTTCAATTTTTTATAATCTACATTATATTAACAAATGCCATAAGGAAGGTTAATATACCTTATTACAGAATTAAATTAATTTTTAGTTTGTTTTAACATTTGTTTTTTGATTTGTTTGAAATCCTTTCACATTATTAATTATTTAAAAAATTGTTTATCTATTTTATCAAATCTTAATACCAAATTATCATGGAATTATATAACCTGATTTATAGGTGTTAAAGACTAAACTTTTTTTGATTTTAATATTTTTTTATACATGGAATTTTAGATAATCTAATGGCATTTACAATTTTAATAAGTATGGAATTTTACAAAAATAAGTTTATTTAGCATTCTGTATATTAGGGGCAAAAAAATAAATATATTTTTGATTATTCACAAAAAAAGTATTAAAACACCAACCTTTAAGTTAAATTGATGTGCTTTTATTTTCTTGTATGTATACCAGTTTCTTTAGAGATATATTTATGAAATAGAAAAATATTTTTCTAAGATATTCAATGTTTAGTGATTAGTTAATACTCTTTTTAAGAGGAATTGTAAATGAAATTCTGTGGCATGTATTAAGAAGGACCAATGTAAATTTTTGAATATATCAATTTTAAACTTCTAAAATGAAATAGAAACCATTGTCTTGGCTCCTCTGACCTTTCAAAGGAAAGTTCCATGATTTCTGTAACAATGCAGAGGCTCAAACTTCGAAGCTATTTTTCTCAAAACTGTCAATTACGACATTTTTTATTCTTATGGCCATAGAAAAAGAAAATCTCTCTAAAAACTAGACAAAGGTAACAAATTAAAAAAATTATAATCGGTGATTTTTTTAAGGTAAGAAAATTAAATATTTTTCATTTCTTATTAAATCAAACACTAAATTTCTCTGTTGTATAGATAGAAGAAAAAAAATATCTAAGAATTTGAATTTTAAAATGATGGCAAATTAAATATTAAAGATCTTGCTTGCTAATGTAAGTAGCAGAATAAAATTGAGTTCTTATGGCATAGAAATATAGTTTAAAAAAAATCTCTCTAAAAATTAGACAAAGGTAACAAATTATAATCGGTGATTTTTTTTAAAGTTAAGAAAATTAAATATTTTTCATTTCTTATTAAATCAAACACTAAATTTCTCTGTTGTATAGAAGAGAAAAAATATCTAAGAATTTGAATTTTAAAATGATGGCAAATTAAATATTAAAAAAAATCTTGCTTGCTAATGTAAGTAGTAGAATAAAATTGAAACCAACAAAGCAGCAAAATCAAAAACAAATTGTTTTTTAAGAAAATGTAACATTAAAGGAGTAATGCACTGTTAGGGGAAGCTGGAATTATAAATGGTTCTCCTGAAACTTAAAGAAAATGCACTTGCATTTCGTGGTTTACTCAACGAAACTTGTTCATTGGTCTAAAACTGTTTTTAATTGTGAAGTAAAATTGGTGGTGCTAAATTCCACAATATCCTGTGAAACTAAAACTTGTCTGTTAAGTGTACCACCAATATTTGTAATTGAGGACATGGGTGTCGGAACCAGGCAGCTCCATTTTTTTTACACAATTGTTCATGGAAGAAAATCCCTGTACGTTTCTTGCATCGTACGAGGCAAAAGTACGTCTTCATTTCCTGCGTCCTCATACGCAGTACGTCTTCATACGTGCATTTTCCTATATTTCTCTATATTCATTGCTTAGAGCTGTCGTGTTCTTGCACTAATCGATAGCGGATTTTTTATCTTTATAAGAATAAGTGAAAAAGTATAAATAAATAAAAAAGGGAGCTGTCTGATTTCTTGCTCCCCCGTCTTAAATTATTGCAAAGAATTGCCTATTTACAATCTAGAAAAAAGATAAGAAATTTTTATATTTCAACCATTATTCTATAGTAGATTTCTTATTTTATTTTCAGATTTCAGCTAAAAGTGATTATTAATATTTTAATAAAATTGACTTTTTATTAACATTTGCTGAAAATAAAAAACATCATAGTTTAAACAATGATTTTTTTTTATGTATTTCAATATGCATTTTATATCATTGTTACACCAGTGACAAAGAAGACACTATCTAGGATCAATCCAAATTGTTACATAATTTGAACTTGGCTGTTTTTAGGTTTTGTTTTACCTATACTTTTTTTCAAGAATTTACACTTCCATTTTTGTTGCCATCTAGTGACACTAAAGAGAATATTTAGCATTAATCTGAAATGTACAATTTTACAGAGCTTGTTTTTCTTATATGTACCTTTTTCAAGAAATAACAATACTTTTCAAAATAATGGATGCATTTGTATTTATAATGCTATTTAGAAGTAAAATTGAGACAAATTTAGAAATGAAACCATTGGTGATTTTTTAAAGTTAAGAAAATTGAATATTTTTCATATTCAACACTTTTTGTAAAATATCAAACATTTCTGTTATAGAAAAGAGAAAAAAATATAAGAAATTTAATTTTAAAATGTTGGCTGATTAGATAGTGAAGATCTTGTATCTGCTAACTAAATACAAGAGATTTACCTTAATTATTTTTTAAAGAAATAATAAGCACTTTAAGTACTAGATGTACTGACATTGTTTTGAAGGGTTATAAGCATAATGCAAACATATCTATATTTTATAATCTCATCAACAGAACTGAAATATAGTTTTGTGCATTGTAATTGCTTTCCTTTAAAAACATTCAATGTATCTTGGATAACTTTTATTATTTTACTATTGTCAAGTATGCTCATGCTTTTACGCTCTTTCAGACTCTACAAGTCTAGAAAGTATTTTGTACTAAATGATCAATATTTATAAATCTAAGGGAACATTGAAACATTTTACACAATTATTTGGAGCAAGGTTTTCAATAATCTAGTATTTTTCATCTAGTATTAGTATGCATAGCATATTTCTTTGTATTCAGACTGTACTAATGTAGTCTACATTTTGCTAACTCACATGGGTAAACATTTGGTGTTTTTGTGTAGTATTGCAATTATTGCCAGTAATAGTTCTTATAATATACTATATAATAATAGACTATATATAAATATTGTGGTACCTTTACTGGTTTATAGTCTTATCAGTTATTCAGAACTTTGGCTTAAGCATATTAGTAGGCCATGTCTTTATATTGGATTATGAGTTGGTTGAAATAACGGTTTAAAATATTAGTAGAAAATTAGTGCTAGTTGTATTTAAATTCGTTTTAAATATAGAAAATTTTCCTCTGTAGTTTACAGGGATCACCTACATTCCTTATCAGGATCTAAAATTTTTGTGAAAAAAACCCATTAAATTACCAAATTTTGTGCAAAAACTAAAATTTTAGAAATTATCAGAATTAGTAAACAATACAAATGAATGCTTTAATTTCATTTTCACCATAAAAGGGTTTCTTAATTTTTTTAGATTACATTTTCAGTTAATAAATATACTAAGAATACCAATTGATAATATACATTAAAATATCAATATATTCCTATCAATTGTAATGTAGTTTTCTTAACTATATCAATATTTTTTTTGTAAGGCTTAAAAAAACTTACTTTTTCTTTGAGATATTAAATGGCAAAAGATTTTTTTTCTTTCACAATTTGTATCTTATTCAGCTTTGTAAAACATTGTTAGAAAACAGTTTGGCAATTATGAAAACATATTTGAGGAGCGCCATAGCAAAAACATGTCAGTCCGAACGCAAATAGTAGAAAAAAACCACTAAAAGTTTGGTAGATGCATTTCTACAGACCTTCTGATTTTCAAGTTTTAAAATGAGATATTTTGAAATATTTTTTGTAAAAACGGATAGAGGTAATTCTTTTTTATAGAATTCAATGCTCATCTCATTTTTTGACATGTTTGGTTTTGCATTCACGCTCCTCATTTGGATACTGTATAGAAATGACCCTTATGTGTAAGTCAATAGTTTCCAACCTTAAGAAAGTCATGAACCAGGCGAAAGTTAAACGGCGGCGCCATCCACCACCTACTTGATAATTCGATTCATGTATTAAATAATGTATTTGATTTGAAATATTTTGTAATTACAATAAATTCAATGGCTACGGCTAATAACTTAATTATATTTATCACTTGAGATAATATTTCAAATTAATGAATCATTGCATGTTCATAAAATAATCCATGTGACATTTGTGTTTTAATTTGCTTCATCAACATCGATATTTTTGGGTACAAAAATCTATATTTGTTTTCGCTGAGTGTGTTTAAAAAGAATGAACGTGGGTTTATTTAACATCGAATAAACAAGTACTTTATTTTGAAACAATTTTAGCTACAGAAACACATGTGCCATATGCAATAAACGAGTTACAAACCACGGAAAATTGAATCGATGAGCACAAGTCCAATGAAGTCCTATTGGAATATTAAATTTTTCGCTATTTTTGGTTAAATTGTAAGCACGACAAATTGCCATAGTTGCATCACGAGGTCAAAGGTGTGGTCAGCTATATATTCTGTGGTATTGCTGAAGGGGCAACACAAGATGTATCTAGAAACGCATGCGCGTACAACGCCATCTAGACGTGGTGAGGGACTCTAACAATCTATACATATATATATATATAAGAATGGAATGTCTTGTCTGTGAAATCGAACAAAACCACTAATTTTGAGTTTTTTACATGAATTGGGATATACTGATTTAGAAAATCACATTAAATTTTTTTTGTATGTTTGTTTGTTTGTGTGGATTTACTTCAAAAACTACTGAACGGATTTTTATAAAACTTACCCTTCATGGATCCGCAACTGTTCTCACGTCTATCCAGCGCTTTGGAATGTTAATTCCTGAAAGGAAATCAACAGAATTCTCGTAAATTCAGTTCCTCTTGTGTGAGGGTTAATACATTTGATTTTGCTGTATTGGGCACACATTTGTATGTGCTCGGATACAAGATGAATAAAATGTGATGAATAATTTGTTGTGCTGCTCTCTTACTTTACTTTTATCTCGTTCATATTTAAGCACATTTTTAGTATAAAATGTTGTGTAACTAGAGCAGTGGTTTCCAACCTTTAGGGACTCCAAATTAAGTTATAACAATCGCGAACCAGTACTTAATAAAATTCAGGTGTTCGAGTTTCAGGAAATTTTGCACACTTGCTCTTCAAAACAAGAGAAAGTCACTGCCTACTTGAGTTTTCAATAATACAACCGGCGCCACGGTGAATAAATTGGTCAACGCTCTTCATAATGCCCAGATAACGCCGGTACTTCCAGTTAATTTATTAATTAAAATTTAATTGTATAACATTGTTCCACTTGTCGTATGAATTAAAGTTAGTCAAATTACTTGTCTGGCCTCAAGCAATATAGGTGATGTTTGAACTTTTACTTTTGTTCACTGACTACGATAGAACTGGTACTAGAAAAATATAATTTTTTTTTCTATCCATACGCATAAGTGAAACTCATAAACTATATCAGCAGACTGACAGTCGCCATAAAAATACTTTTTCGTCTATGTACAAATGCTCCATTACCGTGTTTTAAGAGTAATTAGCATTCTTGGAAACTATTTTTTTTTATGAGAAAGCACCTAATCACTGCTATTGTGCTTATAGTGTTGAAACCTCTAAATCAGACCCTGACCATGGGTTGGGAACCACGGTACTAGTAGCAGATCTTGCCCTTTTTCAGCTTAATACCGCCGCTTATTGCTGCCCTACCTCTTTTGATAACAATAGTTCAATGACTTATAAAAAGCAATGCTTAAACCCGGAAATCGAAAAGAAACGAAGGATGAACTCAGAAAAACTAGTTTCTTTAAACTTATTACGCAATCGCGATGTGACCTTCTCATATAAACTTTAAAGCATGGCAACTAACTGGTTTATCCAACGAATTCTTCGATTGGTTTGCTGTTCTCGCAGGCTGAAGTAAGAGAATTAGATTTGTGGTGAAGTTAACTAGAAGTAATTTTAACACCAAACTTTGAATTTAAATGATTACTCCTTAAATCTGATTAGTTATCGCTTTTCATCGATGTTAGATTAAAAAAAAAAAAAAAGACCACATTCTACTTTTAGGCAGAAATTTTAGGGCCTCGTAATGATTTGGGTAGGGAAGATAATTTTTAGTTGTTTTAAATTATTTTCAGAAATCTTATATTTTTGCTCATCAATATGTTCAGTCAGTAGCAATGTTTCCTAAGAGTATAATTAATATGTTTGTGTAATAAAATAAGCAAATGAACATGCTTTGAAGGTATATTAGTTATTTCATTTGATAAAAATATGCGCAATTTAAGGTGGATGTAGAATCGAGGAAATATTGAAAGCTGACCTACCTAACTTTTTTAGTTTTGCAAAAACGGATAGTTTTTAAACCAGGGATGAGATTTTTTTGGTTTTCCTAAAATAATCCGTTTAACTAAAAATTAATAAAGAAAGTAAAAAAATCTTCAGTGTTCACTCTAGAAATAAAAAGGGACAGGGCGCTGTTGGCAGTAAAAGGGCACCCCATTTTTGAAAAGGCACTTGTTTTTAAAATTGCACTTAAAAAAAATGTTTTGTGTGGGCGTGGCCACACATTCACATCGAACCCGTGACCAAGCAAAAAAAAGAAAGTTCCGATTTGTTGGTTGACATTGCGCCAGAGCTGCATATTGGGGCTATTGTTAACGGTTCGGGGCCTATCTCGAAGGAGTGACCCGTACAAAATTGATGTCTCTTTATGAAAATATTATTGGAAACCTAAAATTTGACATTTTTAAATTATTGTTTTCCTTAAAAGCCAATTCTGTAAGTAGGAATCAGATTTCTTACAAAACTGACAAAAGGGCCACTTAAATCCAAAATTTGGTAATAAAATGCTTAGTCATGCAAACCAATCCCTACCTAGTCCCAAACCATATTCTCTTTAAAAAAACACAGAAAAAAAACCTTAGAATTTCATATGCAGGCACAGGCAACCAATGGGATTTGTGGAATGCCCGGGGCTCTAAATTTCCGCGGAATCATCGCGATTTCACAACACGCGTAGTTATAAAGGAGTTTGTTTTTCTACTGTCATAATTCACTTAATTCCAATTTACACACAATTTTTTTTTTAATCGATGCCTTTTTTTAAAGACAACTAGGGAATCAATGATGCTTGTGCTTGACTGAAAAGGGCAAGAAGGGCTGAATTTTTTCAAAAGGGCGGTATTTTTGAAAAAAGGGGCATGAGGGCGCTATCGAGAGGAAAAAAGGGCGGGCAGGGCGGACCGCCCTTCAAAAAACACCTAGAGTGAACACTGAATCTTGCTATTTTCAACCATAGGAGATTGTTGATTATATTTTCAGCAAAAAGCTTATTTTTTTATGAAGAGACTACATAATATCCCCTCTTGTGTTTCTGTATCTTGTATAAAATCTCAGTAATACATACGGGCTAAGCAATTTTTCCAATATTTTGTAAGCTCCCTCCTGTACTAACATGCTGAATGCGGTGGTTAAGCAATAATTTATATTTCCACATAAATAATAATATCGAAACATAATTACCAAGTTCGTTTTATAATAAATATATAAAAATGAAAACAATATTTTTCAAAATGTAGTATTTTTTGTTAGTTATGTAAAACTCAAATGCTTTATTGCTTAAAACGCCTTTCTTGTATTTTTACTCAAATTTTTTGCTTTTCGCATATGATTCACTTAAGATTTTATTTTTTTGCTTTTTGGCCAATCTCATCCCTGTTTTATAATTCAATGCTTATCTAAATTTTTAAATTGTTTTTGGTATGATTTTAGATCCCTCTCGGTACTCCTTTCATGATCAACCCTATAACTATTATGGGAAGAAATTAAGAAAATGTACCAGTATTTCTGCCACTTGAGGCGTAGGAAAGGGAAGGGCTCAGAACCCCCCCCCCCCCTCTCAATTTGTGAAAATTCTGTTAACCCTTACTTTAAATAACAAAATTGTAAATTTATTAAGAAATTGTATGCAATTTACTAGGTAATTAACAAATTATTGATAATTACCAATTATCATAACTGATTGTTAACGTTTATTGTTTATGTTAGTAAATATTCTGGGTATGGAACTAGTTAAGACCCCCTCCCCCCCCCCTCCCCCTTAATATTTTAATTGCTATGCCACTGACTTGAGGTAAAAAAGCTCGAAAAGATTGTCTTAAGAAATTTTGCGGGTATTTCCTTCGAGATAGGCGCCGAACCGTCGCCAATAGCCCACTGTGCAGCTCTAGTGCGACGTTTATTAACAAAAACAAAACCAACCTTGAGATATTTTGATTACAAATACATTTTTATCCGTAACCCGCCGTTAATTGATAGCTAAGTCGCCGTTTGGATATGAGCGTATATCAGCAAATTAAGGTGGGAAATACCTTAAAAAAAATGAAATATTTATAAGATACAGTGGTTTTTCCCATTTATTATATATTTTTGGTTAAACTACCAAACCTCGTATCTCTAATCCACGTGGATTGGATTTGGTAGTTTAACTAACCGTATACTTGGCCAGCCGAATCTGCAGTAAACACGGTCATTTACTTGCACATTTTAGGACCAGTGATCAAAATGGAAAGAATAACTGGTAATGAAAGTTTTTTCAATCCTAGATATCTCTTATGTTTTGATTTGGTAGTTTTAATTAAAAAAAATATATAAATTTTTCTGAAAAAAATAGTGTAAATCTGGAAACAATACCATTCTTTTGATAAAAAGTACTCTAGTGACACCATTGACTTGACTGCCATCTTGAGTAAATGGAAACTAGTTTTTGTGATTAACTCTCTTTATATGTTTTAGAAAAATGGGTAGCTATAAAATTAAATGTCAGTGAAATTGCTGCAAAAAATAGGTTCCATATCATTGAGTAACATTTAATTGAATTTGCTAAGCTTTGAGAATATTTTCATTAATATTGATAATTTATTTCGTTTACAAATATCTTTTAACTTCAAGAGACCTACTGCAATAATAATTGCAAAATTAGCTAGAAAGTACGTTTCTAACTGCGACAATACTGATAGCTAACCATTCATTTCAGAAGCAAGAAACATTTATGAGAGAAAATGCAATAGGCTGCAACCTTTGGTATTTTTACTACTAATTTATTTCTATGGCATAATACTGCCAAAGTGATAGCACTGCCATCTGGTGGTATAATTACAAGGCTAAAAGTCATTTTATTCTATTTTGGGTTAAGTTATTCCATTTGAAGTACGAAGAAATAATATTTAACCTATAATAAGCTACTAATATACAATTAATTACATATTCTATATTATTTATTTCAGTATGAACTAAGTTTGTAATTTGAGATTATCGTTTCATAAAGTTCGTATACCATTTCCATATCAATGTCGTCCCTGTGACTAATAACACATTCGCTGCAACAATATGGAAAAAAACGGTTCCGAAGGAGCTACATTTTTTTATTGATTTGCTTTTAAAATGATTCAAATTTATCATGTATGGAAATTTCGAAGGAAAAAAATCCTGACTTTCCTACGTGTGTTGTATGTAACTCGCGGAGCGCCGAGTCCAACATAATATAGGCGTTGGCAGACAGTGGTAATTTTATCTGACTCGCATACAAAAAGTTACATTTCAACTAAAAATCCAGGCTAAGATAATTTTTTTGTGTAGGAGGCCTTGCAGAATGTGCCTACACCAAGATTGCATGGTTTATATGAAGTTATGCAATTCATAGCCCGAATACTGTAGTCTGTGATAGTCTGTGTAGTTGTATTTAACTCACTGAACCTCTGTGACAAACAAGACGGTGAGTTAAATACAATTCATATGGCAGCTAATGTGTTAATTTCTGTATTTGGGAAGTGTTAATCTGAAGTGAGACGAGACAAATACGTTTGAAATAAATATTTTAAAGTGGTACAAATAGTCAACTGACGATACAAACGCCATGACGAGTGCTACTCGTCATTGTCGTTGGGCCAGTTTCAAGCAGTACGAGTGTCACTCGTCATTGACGTACTATTATATTGGATTGACGTATTATAAAATAATCCAAACTTGATTTTTCTTGCAAGAATGAAGGAAGTTCAAGTTCATTAATAATTTTTTTCTCAAACGGATGCTTTAGGCGCTGATTGTGTAACTCTATTGTGACATCGATCCATCGAATGTTTGATTAATCTTTGAATGCAGATTTGAGCATTGAAATCTTCTGACTTTCGCAATATCTGTGCAATTAAGAACTGGTCTGTTTCGAGTTTTTCAAATTAAATGCTTAAGGTAGATGATTCTTGTCCCAATCAAATTTACTATTTCCTGATCACTAGTTTTTTGAAGTTTCAGAGCTTCTATAGGTAATATTGATGGCAAATGGTTGTATGCCCATTTTTGCAAAGATTGGATACTAAAGGTGGAATCTAGCTCTTTTCTCCTGCACAAACGTTGTATGTCAATTCCAAATAATAATTTTGTTTTTAAAAAAGAAATTCCACTAAGTTCGCAATCTTTTTTTCGCGTTTTCCGAAAGTTTACAAAAATGGATACACAATCATTGTGCTTTTAGGCATCGATATGTTTATATATTTGCACTATAACAAAATATATATACTCTAAAGTCTGTACATACCTCGGGACAGGCTGTAGCTATCTTGAATCTCTGGTGTATAGATGATTTTTTCGCCGGAAAAAATAGTTCTCAAAACATGCACAATAGGCATTTAATAAAATTTTAAAAGGAAATTAATAATTCTTAATAGTGTGTAAATTCTTACTTTTAAATTCTGATGTTTTTTATACGTTTTCATTTAACTCATTTTATCCGCTGTTATTCTGGCTTTAAATTTTGTAACTCAGTTTAAATCACTAAACTGAAACTGGAAGTCCCAAACCAGTTCCTCGCTATGCGAGCGGAGGAAACGAATTTAAAAGCCTTGTGAGTAGCCATAGTGTGCCCCACATCTGCTTTGTAGTAACTTTCAAGGCAAATGAGATCGGAAAGCAAATATATTTTAATTGTTTTTAAAGTGATTTAGTGAATTTTTTTAATGTCATAACGTTGTAAAAATGTTAATTTTGATAAATATGATATTTTTTGCTCATAAAATCAATTTTTATAGTTAAAATTATAATTTGTTCAATGCTTTTTATCCGCCTAAAAATTCTATTTTATTTACGATATAAGCATAAATTACATAAATATCAAAACCACTTTTATCTATAATTAGAAAAATACATTTTTTTACTTAAACGTTGCATTGACTGTTGATAATATAATCATAAATTTAATATTTTTATTAAAAATAAGACTCGAATGCAAAATAACTAGTGAACATTGATAACTTGCATACTACATTTTTTTTTAATATGCAAAATAGGTTTCAATGTCTGTGAACTCATAGAATAAATATTTTATTAAGCAATTTATAATATTTATCAGAGAAAGAGATGTATTACTTTATAAATAAAATGTCTCCATAAATATTCATTAATTTACACAGCGCACAAAATATAAGAAAAACAACTTAAAATTGGAAAAACTAAATTAGTTAAATATATACAACAATTTTTTTATTTTAAATACATGTTAACTCAAAATTGTTTTTTAAATAAAAAAAAATGAATTTTTACTTGTACGAATATCCAAAGGCACACTACATGTAGGCATTGTTTAGCATTAATCATAGGCGAAATACAACTGTAAGCAATGGCAGTGGGGCACATCCGCTAAGCATTTAACAACTTCTTGTCAACAAACAAGCTTGCCCTATCCAGCGGTTACATTTAGAGATCAGTGGTTTAAACCCTTCTCCCAAATGTCTTATCGATTGAACACAGCATAATTACAGTCACTAATTAATACTGAATTTTATTTAAGAATTGGTTCGATTCAAGAATTTTCGCCCCTTTAACTTAATTTTGATGAAATACTGTTTGTACTTTTTTTTGTTACAATTTCTAGTGTTCGTGTTATGCGTTTTTCAAAGGTCGCCGCGCCCTGCCCTTTTTTTGTAAGTGCCGATGCGCCCTGCCCTTTTTAGAAGTGAAAAATGTGCCCTGCCTTTTTTCAATATTTTCTTTGCGCCCTGTAATTAAAAAAAAATATTTTTCCGCCAAAAAGTAGGTCTGTAGGATTGTCTTGGTATCCCAATCGTACCCTTTGCCCTTTTACTTAACAAAAAGTGCCCTTTTTCTTAACAAAAAGTGCCCTTTTTGACAAATCCCCCCTGCCCTTTTTTAAAACTATGTGAACACTAACAATTGCTGTTCCCAAATTCCAATAGAGGGCGCTAAATAGTGCCCGATTGCGGAATTAAAGTCAATCATTACAGCTAAAAGACGATACCTTTCAGAATATGGTTGTAATCCACAAGAATTTAATGGACCATGGAAGAAGCTGTTTACAGATGCTGGTGTCTCCCACTGATCTCTAACTGTAACTTCTGGATAAGGCAAGACAATTTTGTTGACTTGAAGCCGATGTAGAGGCAGCTATGATGTGTCCCACTTTCTTTGCTACCGCAATATTTCGTATATTTTTCATGTTAAAATATGCCGACGTGTATTGCTTTTGGCTGAGTTTTTTTCTGTTTTCTTTTTAAACCCATTTTAAATGCAATCTGCTATTAAAATAGAAAGTCATTTGCAAGTCGAAGTAGATAAAAAGCAAGAGCAAAAACTATTTGGCAAAATAGAAATTAGTTTTATAAGAAGAAAATATAATATTTATATTCATTTAATATTTCTACAATGCTATGGTAATAAAAAACACCACTAAATCACTTAAAAAAAATATTGGGGCACAGCATGGCTGCTTTCAATTGGCTTCAACGCGCCCATAGAAGAAACAAGGTTTGAGCCTTCCAGCAGTTTTAAGAGTTCAGTGGGGTCTCCGCAAGCCAAAAAACATCTCCTCGCGTTGCTAAATCTCATACGCTTCTCACTTAATAACGCCCTCTATTGGATTTTAGGAATAACAATTGTGCAAAAAAATAATTAGGAACCATGTTAGTAAAATTCGCGACATAAAAATAATAGCCACTGCCCATACTTTTTTTATCTAAATTTTATATGTTCATGAATTTTCAGATACTCTGTCCATTAGATAATGATTTATCTCGCTTCTTAAGATTTTATTTTTCGACCTTAAATAAACTAAAAAGAAGTATAACAAAGGTAGATTTATTAATTCCATCCGAATGCATGTGATCTTTTCGCATTTGATATGGATATGAGGAATATTTATTGCTCTGCTTTAATAGTGGAATATTTTGTTTTGGTTAAATCAAGTTTTTCCCCCTTTTTGAATGTAAAGTTCGTTAGCTTTTACATTCGTTCGCTTTAACTGCATATGTTCATATGAAAACGTTTATTGATAAGTTTTTCCAGCCACTTTCATTTTATTGTTTGAGAGTTCACTGACACTTTTTTTTAATGTTGTATGGAGTTGAACTGAAATTAAATAATGTTTTTTAATTAAAAAAAAATCTTTTGATATTTACCGACAACGGACTCTGAAAAAAAAAGTATTAAGTTCCCATATACAAATTCATCTGAACCCATTTATTCGCAAAACAGTTGTTTATCGCTAGTGAGACGATAACTTAAACAATAATTGAATAATTTTTCAAATTTATGAAAAGATTGAAATCCTGAGTTTTGCAATAACCGTAAAATAGGTTTTATTAAAAAAAATTTAGTTATGTTTTCGAAGTTGAATCCTAGTTTTGTAATTTGAGTTAACTCAGGCAGACGATTCTAGTTCATATCAAAATTACGATTTTTTTTTTAATCACTGGTGAACATTTTGATTCAAATGTATACTAACTTTAAGGGTTATACAGACGATACGGTGCAAAGTGGATTGTTTTTATTCTCGTTTGGTTGTATTTTCGAATAACAGTTCTAATCAAAATTACGATTTTTTTTTTTATCACTGGTAAACATTTTGATTCAAATGTATACTAACTTTAAGGGTTGTTACAGGCGATACGGTGCAAAGTGGATTGTTTTTATTCTCGTTTGGTTGTATTTTCGAATAACAGTTCTAATCAAAATTACGATTTTTTTTTTATCACTGGTAAACATTTTGATTCAAATGTATACTAACTTTAAGGGTTGTTACAGGCGATACGGTGCAAAGTGGATGGTTTTTATTCTCGTTTTGTTGTATTTTCGAATAACAGTTCTAATCAAAATTACGATTTTTTTTATCACTGGTAAATATTTTGATTCAAATGTATACTAACGTTAAGGGTTGTTACAGACGATGCGGGTGTAAAATTGATGGTTTTTATTCTCGAAGCACAAAGCAATTTTTCATCCGATCCGTCTGTAACGGCTTTAAGTTTCGACGTATACGATATATTTGTTTTTTCTTTTAAGGCTGGTAAATTATGCGATAGAAAATGGAAACATTATTTAATTCAAGATTGTTTTTTGTTGTTGAAAATTTGAGTATAACTCAATTGTCGAAAAGCGGAATGTATAAAATGGAGCGTTTTTATTTGAGATAGTTTAGGTTTTTTTTTTATAAAAAAAAATTATTTTGTGGAGCCAGGTTCTAAGACTTTTCATTTCTTTCTTTAAATGACACTTTTCCTTATTATACTAGAAAAATTTAGATAAAAAAAGAACAAAATATTTTGTAATCTATAAATACTTTTTCTGATGCTTTGTAAATAATGTCAACAAGTTTTCCTTGCCCGAAGCAATGCAAAATATCAGTATAATAAGCATTCAGTTTAGCAAATCAAATAGCACAGTATAATGACCCTTCTGTAATAAGGCACTCAAAACGCACATAAAACTTGATTGGCGCTCAAACACATAAAACTTAAAGCAAATTGGCTTCTTTTCTTACCAAATGACGTTTTTATACATGTATAAAAACCGCCAATTGATATCTACGTGCGTGCCAAAGAAAAACCGTCAGCGACACATTTCATGCTGGCAATCATTAAAAAGTTGATATTCATGAAATGACAGTCATTGTTTTAACTCGGCCACGTATCAGGAAAACATGAAAATTGCCAATTAAACTAACTCAACAAATTAAGGAAAGTGTATAATCGAATTCTGTTGAAATTTCTGTAGAATAATTCGATTTTTTTTTAAACTACGAATAATTCAATCACTGGCGGGTCAATTTAAGCGGTAACGGAAGGACGTTTATTAGTGAAAATTTACGTATTTAAAGCTACCATAACAAAATGTCAGAATTTCAGTAATTAATATTTACTGGTCATTATATTATAAATACTCATAAAATACCTTATAATGTATGCGTATATACTTATTACAGATGTACTTATAAAATAATTCCCTTATTTTATTATTATATACTACTTAATGCAATCTGCGACGACTTATCAATTTCTTGATTCCGGGCTTATAACTATCAAAAAGTAAAATATGTATTAATTTGAGGAAGATCCAAGTATCTTTGAAATGAATATATCGAGGAATTAAAGTATTAAGAATTGGATGCAGATTCCTAATTACAAAACGGGTAAATTAAGATATTTGACATTTATAAAACCACTTAATATTTTAATCAAATAGTAAAATATAATTAATGACCCTTTTGTAATAAGGCGCTCATACACATTAAATGATTTGTTATATCCATGGATCTCCTCTTTAAGTTCATACTTAATAACTATATGTACTTATCTATTAACTATCCAAAATTAATTATACCTTGGGCAATGATTTATTTGGGAGATTAAATTGTTGGGAGCTGTTCTTTCAATTCACGAGCTTTATCTAATCTTAATAAATGAAGTTTCTATTAATTAAATTTGCTATGATTTATGGAGTAAAATAATAATTTATCTACATCTAGTCGAGTGAAATATTAACGATTTAATATACATCTCGAGGAAACTTTTGCAGACTATTTTTTTTTTTGCCCATACTTTAATAACAAGGCCATGTTACTATCTAGACCCACAATATTTCATGTTTATTATTCTTGGTTTCCAAAAAAAAAAAAAAAAAAAAAATCTAAAGTTTGCACGGATTTGTCTCAAACTCAATATTTGTGTTTTATGTGATTGTTTGTATGACAATAATTTTTTTTGCTACGAATTCAAAAAAAAGTTGCTTACTTTGAAAATGTCGATTATCTTGTTTTTAAATTTATCGGACATTTTTTTAAACCAGGACCACACTCGTGTCCAGCCTGGTCCAATTGTCAATTGCAAATATTTGCTTCCAATGTTTGCCTCCCCCCTGCAGCAATGAAGAACCAGTGGCATAGGTTGACCATGCACTGGCCCAATGTTCTTTGGCTCCTGTGGCTTGGGACTGGAAGGTCCTTAGTCGTTCTTTTCGGCCAGCCTTCCAACCTCTAATATTTGACGATCATTGCCAATGATGCAAGAAAGCAATCTAGCGGCCACACTAGTCGTCCATGTCCAACCTTTTAACGTATTGGACCAGGCTGGACACGACCAGCCTTTCAACCTCTAATATTGACGACCATTGCCAATGATGCAAGAAAGCAATCTAGCGGCCACACTAGTCGCCCATGTCCAACCTTTTAACGTATTGGACCAGGCTGGACACCAGTGTGGCCCTGGCTTTACAGATATTTCACTGATTTGAATCAAGAGCATTTATTTTCGAATACTATATTGTCCTAAGATAGTCAGTGAAACTGAAAATTAGTGCACTAAATATAATTTAGGTACTTAATACGTTTATTCAAAATGCACTTATTTTGTAAATAAATTTATTAACAAGGTTTACAGATTTTAACATGTCTTACCATGGTAATAAAATCGAATCCATGCAATTTTGGTTTCCTTTATTATATAGCACATAAATTTTAATTTTCAATGTAGATGTTTTTAGTTTTATAACAGGGTTCGTACAATCCTTAGAAATCCATAATAACTTTTTTTCGTTTCTTGTTCATAAGTTGCCTTATATGTTCTTAGAAACTCCTTATTTTTGTGTAAAGGAGTCCTTCGAAACTTTTAAAATACTTAAGGCTCTTACCCTCTTATTCACAAGTTCTGACAAATCCGGCGATTAACTGTGAATTACGAAAACCGAGGATTGAAGGAAATCCGGGGATTTCGTCAGAACCTTATTTACAGCCTCCGCTCGACTGGGGAATTTGTACACCGTGGATACTCCGAGGTTATGCCTTCGAAAAATATAACGACTTCTTTCATTGGTCGACAATGCACACGTGTCAATTGTTTACATTCAGAGATTTCTGTTTTGGAAAGCGAACAAAAAATGTGAATCGACGAATTTATGAAAAAATATTTTTAAATACATGAATACAAGCACGTATACATTTAAATACAAGCACATTGAATTACTAATGAAAGTTCAGAATTAATGTCCCATTCTAAAATAAAATTCCTTGCTAAAATCATAGTATTATTGGTAGCTTTTTACCATCTTGATGGCTTTAAAAATAGATAAACTTCTTTACTGTCTAGCCTTTATAATGACTGCCTTTTCATCCGTTTGACTGATTTTAATTGATAAATCAATGTAATTGGATTGATGCAGGGAAAAGATTGGAATTCGAAAACTGACGATGTAATATTGCTTGTTGCACCAAATTCAAAAACTGCTCCACCTTGCTAAAATCCTAGATAATTGGCTTTAAAAATAAGTAAACTTATGATTTTAGCACCTCATAACAACCTTTTGGTCCTTCTAAAACTGATTTTAATTGATAAATCAATATAATTGGGTTGATGCAGGGAAAAAATAGAATTCGAAAACTGACGATGTAATATTGCTTGTTGCGCACCAAAACCGAAAACTGCCCCACCTTGCTAAAATAAAAGATAATTGGTAAACTTGTGGTTTTGGCCTCTCAAAACTTCCTTTTGATCCTTCTAAAACTGATTTTAATTGATAAATCAATGTAATTGGGTTGATGCAGGGAAAAAAATAGAATTCGAAAACTGACGATGTAATATTGCTTGTTGCGCACCAAAACCGAAAACTGCCCCACCTTGCTAAAATCCTAATTGGTAAACTTGTGGTTTTGGCCCCTCAAAACTTCCTTTTGGTCCTTCTGAAGCTGATTTTAATTGATAAATCTAGAAATTTGCAAGCAAGACAAAAATTAGAATTCGAAAACTGACGAATTGCTTGTTGCACCAAAACTGAAAACTGCCCCGCCTTGCTAAAATCCTAGATAATTGACTTTAAAAATAGGTAAACTTGTGGTTTTAGCACCTCATTACTACCTTTCGGTCCTTCTAAAACTCATTTTAATTGATAAATCTAGGTATTAATTTTTTGTTGCAAGCGAGACAAAAAGTAGAATTCGAAACTAAAATGTAATTGTTTGTTGCACCAATTTCAATGTACTATGGCCTCCTTCCTATTATCCCTCCTTCTTTCTAGTCTCATACCGGAGTAATTTTTGTGATTCGGTTTATAGTACTTCAACATTCATTAAACAAACGAGAGAGAGAGAACCACTACACCACAAAACCTACGATAAATAGGTACTCGAAGAACAGATCTATCCATCCGGGTATCTCGTAGCGACAACATTTATGTCGCATCGATTTTAATACAAAGTACACTGAATTAGTTCGTATGGGCAATTTTTAGTGTTCAATGCATAAAAAGTTCCGACTTAAGTACTTATTTGAGAAATATTTGTCTCTAAATAGATTTTTAACAAAATATTTTAAGCCTAACAGAGCGATCGTATAAGCGGCCATTTTGTTTAGAACTAAAACCATGGTTTACACTGCCAATATTGGTGGTATAAACCGAGGTTTAGTTTCCTGTAGATATTCCGCCGATTTGGCGAAAACCGGTCTTGTGAATAGGGTTTCATCAATAATCTTAGGTTTACCTGCCGATTCGCATGTAAACCGTGGGTTATCTGCGATTGTGAATATAACCGTTAGAAAGTCCTTAAAATGACTTGAACAGTGGGCTATTGGCGACGGTTCGGGGTCTATCTCGAAGGAAAGACCCGGGAACACATACACACACATTCATACATGCACATCGTTATTTTAGAACAATGGTCAGGTGACGAGTTTAGCTCAGCAGGCGCAACACCCGCTTTTGAAAAGCAAAATATCTCTATGGAATTGAACCAAGCTCCGCGGATCATTTAGAACCTTCACACTAACCACCAATGGTCAGCGAACCACTGATTTAGCGTAAAGCTTTCCTGTTCTGCGAACTGCGGGAAAAAAAACCATTAATAAGGCATAAAACGTTTTGTAGCCATGGCTAATCAAAACTACTTACTAAAAGTACTAAGTTTTGTAAACTTTCTACAGGGATCCCGTTTAAAAGTCTAGTGTTAATTACATGTCGTCGCTGTGAAATGTCACTAACGCATTGATTTTGACCATTGATAGAAAATATATTCCGAAATACTTGTGTACTACCTTAATATTTTCAAAAAAAAATTAATGACTTATTTCATTACGACGACGATATTGAACACTAATTGAAACAAATAACGCGATTAACGCTGTAGTGTCCGATGCTCATTAAAAAACAAATTAAAGGTTTTTGCCTGTAATTAGAATCACATTTATTAACTCTCAAAAACAAAATAGTACCAGCACTCTGCTGTCCAACGCACGCACACACTCAAAGCTATCCGGCTATCACTAAAAAAAAGTCGCATACTTTCAGATCGAAACGTTTCTTGGAAGTCCATTACAATCATATTACAATCGTCAGTGCAGCGCCATCTCTTGATACAAATCATACTAAACAGTCATGGTTTAATATTTTTAAGATATAATAAATTGTTTTAACTCTAAAATAACGTGTGTGTTTTAACAATATTATAAGTGTTCAAACATCCATTAACAAAAATAAGTTCAGTAAATCTCGAATAATATGCGTTCAAGCAAATAAACTTTTTTTTTTTTAGATTTGTACATGCAATTTTTTTTCTTAAATTTTGTTTTGTTTATATAACTATACTCGGGGACAACCTAAGTTGAACCTGAAGTGAAGGGAGAAAACATCGTATGCCACAAATAATCCGCCGTGTAGATGGAAAATCCGTTGTGGTCCTCGCATCTGTTCAGGTTAATGAGGTAGCACCTCAAGTGTGGTCGTCGTCATATAACCATGGTTCAAAATTACGAGGGAGGGTTCTAGGGTCCTGGATATATCCAGAACCGCCATCAATAGCCCACTGCGCAGCTCTACTGTAATGTTAATTCACCAACCAAATAAAAAAAAAACATATTTATTGATTAATCGACATAGCACCAGAGCTGCACGCTAGATCACTACTTTTTTAATTTTCTTTGTCAAGTCCGTCGAACGGGCCGCGGTCTCGAATTAGCAATCCTCTAATTAGCTGAACGCCTTTATGCACTGAGCTAACGGGTCCCACTATCGGTTAGGACCAATAATATTTGAATTTTTTAAAATTAGTGCAAATAGTTCAAAACTAAATTAAAATATTATAACTTATTTTTTTCACTTAACCAAATCGGTAAGTAGTCGTAATCAGACCCCGTATAAAACTGATGTATATTTATGAAGATACTACTTAAAATACAAAATTTGATGATTAAAAATTAATGTTTTCGCTAAAAACCAAATCGATAAGTAGCCCTAATCGGACCCCATACAAAACTGATGAAAAGGCTACTTAAATACAAAATTTAGTAATAAAATGCTTAACGTTACCCTCGCCCCAAACAATCTTCTGTTAAAAAAAAAAAAACACTTAATAAAAAAAAACACTAAGTATTTCATATGCGGGAAAAACTAACCAATGGGATTCACGGAATACCCCGTGCTCGAAATTACCGCGGAATTATCGCGATTACGCAAAAACGCGTAGTTAAAAAGAAGTTTGTTTTTCTGCTATCATAATTCACTGAATTCCGATTTACAAAAAAGAAATGAAATGGATGCTTTTTTTAAAGACAGCTAGGACTCTTGTGCTTGACTGAAAAGGGCAAGAGGTGCGGAAGTTTTTCAAAAAAAGAGCGGCGTTTTTGAATAAAAAAGCATGAGGGCGCTATTGAAAAAAGGACGAGCAGCGCGGACAGCCCTTCGAAAAATGCCGAGAGTGAACACTGGGTTTATGAAGAGTATAAGAGACAATAATATAACTTATAAACAAATAAAAATCACATTGCATGATTATGTAGCACAAATTTTTATTGAAAACAATAGCTGAGTGTGATTCCTATTCAAAGTACTACAATTATTTTCTTTTAATAAACTGGGAATTTAGTCTCGAATATTTATCATAATAAAAATTTCAATTTGTAATAGTAATACTTTTTTTTCTTCTTTAAATGAAATTATTTTACATGCAAATTTTTTTTAACGTCGGGATGGCTACCCCCCCCTCCCCCCCTACCGATTCCCGACACCGTCATTGCTAGTTATTAGTATTGTTTCTTAATATAATGTTAATAACTTAATGTATCATTCATCATTATTAACAGTATTGCTTATTAGTACTTTTATATTTAATTTAAATTAGAAGATATGAAGGGTCTAGGGGTAAAACCATTTTATAGCACAAAAGTAGATTTTGAAGGAAAACTTATTTGAATGTGGAGTAAGGTGGTTTTCCCCAATACATACTGAAATGTTACTGCTTTTACTTATGGCTTTAAAATGGTCCTCCTTCAAAAATGAATGCATGTGGTGATAGAACTTCTTAAAATCTACAAAATGTCACAGATATCTCAGTCTTGGAAAAAAAAGCTGTGAAGTGTTTTTACCCCTGGACTATTCTTATATCTTTCTAAAAATTTCACATTAAAATAAATCTAATATTGTTTTTAAAAATTAAATACCTATAAATTAATAATTTCTTTTTTCTTTTAGCCAAGTGCAAGCGAGTCAAGTGCTGGTAAGCTTTTCTGATAAACGTTTATCTTTTTTTTTAATTAGTCTTTTCTCTTTCTCTCTCTCTCTCTCTCTCTCTTTTTTTTTTAAGTTAGTTTTTCTCTTTTTTTTAGTTAGTCTTATCTATCTCTTAGTTATATCTTTTACATATTTATGATAGAATTTCATTCCAAAAACCTTTATTTAAAGCTGTAATATTTTATAATTACATCACTTTTGCATGGAACATTTAACAAAAAAAAGTCAAATTTACATTATTTAAATATTTGTAATGATATTTTTAAAAAATGTACTTATTTTCTATTTATAAATCTTGTCTATTTTTATTCATTTTTTTTAATTGTGTTTTTGTTGTATATCTTTTGCATTTTTTTGTTTATTATGTGTTTAATTTTAATTTTATGTATTGTGTTTTATGTTTTTGTTCTTCTAGGTTTCTTTAAATTTTTTGTTATATTTTCATATGTTGCATTTTTTGTGGTGTATCTGTATATTTTTCAGAAGCATGACACATTCAAATAGAAACATTTTGAAGAGAAATATTTTTAGTTAGCATTCTTGGCTTTTGAACAACTTGTTTATTTCTCTCTTGGCTAGATATTAATCAAGAGAATATTTTTGAATTATAATAAAAATGTAACACAGCAGTTTTTTCCATTGTATTTAATTTCAATTTTATTATTAAATCATTTATTTCTATTTTGTAATTCAAATTTTCAAATCTACCACTAAATAATTTATTTAATTTAATATTATTTATCAAAATTTTTTTATTTGTTCCGAAAACACATTTTATTTCTGAGTCTGGTTTTATGCTTTGAACTACATATTCCAAAAAAAATTGCACCATCAAAACGTGCAGTGCATTTGTTTGAGTAATTTCAAAAGTTCTAACTTGAGCGTGTCATTTACAATGATCAAATAATCAAGGGATTGCAATATTCACTCATTAACCCTTTCAGAGTTATGAAATCTACTGTTGTCCATGTAACACGATTTCATTTGCTGGATTTTGGTTGAATTTCGCTACAGAGCAGATATCTTTTCACGGCACATCCTGCAATGGAGGAAATACATGCTCCACATCACGGTATATTTTTAAAATCATATTTCCTGATACAGTTAAATGGAAGGGATTGCATACCCTCAGAATTTTAAAATAAAGTATTTTAGTTGTGTTCATTATGGTGACGGACTTCTTAGCAAATGAGATGGGGACTATGGATTAGCTATATATTAGCAGATTATTTGGTTAACAAGCTTCAACTGCAAGCAAACCTTTACTATATATATATAACCAACATAGGATATATTAACCAACATTTTTTTTATCTATTTAGTCTCGTATTGCTTGATGCTTTATGATGATTTCAATTTTTTTAATTTAATTTTTTATTAGAATTACTACTAATAAAAATTCCTAATCTCAAAAGCTTTTGCTAAATTTAATAAGTTATAAAATTGTGCTGCCTTTCTGAAACTATTTTTAAAAAATAACATTATTTAATCATTGTAGAGCATTGAACTAAATTTAAATGCATAAATATGATCCCTATCAATATTTCTTTTGCTCTTAAACTCTTTTTGCTTTAAATCTGTCTAGTCCAGTTCTGTTTGAATTTTTTTCCTTTAAATTTTTCTTTCATTTTTGTATTCTTTGGAATTACAGTATTGTATTACTTATCTATTTTTCTTTCTTCTATTTCGGATATTACAGACAGTGATCAAGATTTCGATCCGAGTGCAGAAATGTTGGTTAATGACTTTGATGACGAGCATACTTTAGAAGAAGAGGAAGCTATGGAAAGTGCAGATAGTGTTACAAATGAGTTGGACGATTTACAACGGGTGTGTACTAATCCGAGTATATTGAAAAAAAAAAAATCTTTGCATTTTATTGTAATTTTAAAAAGTTAACTCTTAACACATGTTCATTATTTCATAAAAATAAGTTTACATTTGAGTAATCCAAATGCTAAAGCAGCTATATGCACATAACCATTTTTAAGTAAATCGTGAAAAACTTTCAAAACTTAGGTATTGCCAATACAATAATAATTGCTGTAAAAATGAAGAAAAACACAACAATATTTCACTAAAATTTCACATTACTTAATAAGTTATAATCTAAATTTTAATTTCCCATTACTTGTTTTGCAATCGGATGAAGACTTTTAACTGGTTTGCAACTGGATGAATGACCATTTTTTTTTTCAAGAAGCAAACGCCACTAATATTGACATGTCATCCAATCAGAAATCAAACTATCACTGAAGCTCTTGTTCAAGTTAGCTGGATATAGCTCTTTTGCTTCTGCAGACTTCTTTTTTGTGTTTTTATTAGTAAAAAACAGTTTGTGTTTATTTTTTTTTAAATTGAAGCAAAGTATTTATTTTCGGATATAACTGCTTTTGCATTTGGGTTACTGATTTTCAACTATATTATTTATATATTGCATCAATAACAGCTCAGGTAAATGAATTAGTATTTTTTTTGTTGATCCGTTAAACTGGACTACTAGACATTAAACTGTTTCTATTTTTATTTATAGGAAGGAGAAATGCCGTTAAATAAAGTTCTTGCAATGTATGGTTACGAGTCTAGTGTTGAATATGAAGATACTGTTCAAGAAGTTCCTGAACAGGACAGTGATTCATCCCTACTAGACACACCTGAACAAACAATGGAAAGCCAAAGTTCATCACAACATAGTATTCTAAATCATTCTATTCCTTCTCCTGGATCTGACAGTTGTCCTTCTGAAATACGACGAATTGATGAAGTAATCGACTTGGAATTTCGGGAGGATACACCTATTCCTATGGGCAGACCACTTTTAAGATGTAAGAAATTCAATTACTTTTTAATTAGCATAACCAATCACTTGTCACATTACTCAAATATATACAACATTTGCATTCCAACTTTAATTTAAATTCAACAAGTAATTTTTAAGATGGCATCTAAACTCATTGGGTAAACAATTAATTGGTAAATATTATGTCTGACTTAGGCTGGGATAAGATGATTATTTAATGTAAAAGGTTTCAAGGGAAATATATATTCAAATTAATTGTATAATTTACTATCTTTTTACATAAATAAGTTTTCTAATTAACGGTTTTATCTGCCAATGTTTACATTTGAAATCAATTAATTAAAAAAATTATTTATTTGAATTGAAAAAATCTGTATTAACAAAATCACAATCTTGTTAAAGATTTTTGTAATTTGATTTGTGTTAATAAGTTTTGTAATTGAATTTGTGTTGTAAAGTTTTACTACTAAACTTGATAGTTTTTGTCAGTGAATGATTTATAGATTTTATTATTAACTATACAAATATATAACTGATTAGAAGACCTGCAAAATTAGCTAATTTATGTTAAATAAATAGTAATAATTATTTAGAAAAAATATAGTAATACTTTTTATTAATAAATTGGTAACTTGAAAAATAACAGATAAATACTTTACTATGTGTCATTTACTCATGTAATACTGAGTTGTTATAATTAAAGTATCTCTGTTCAGAGCACTGTGTGTAGAGTAAAAATCAGTGGCCAATTTGTCATGTAACATGGGAAAATGAAAAAACAAGTTCATTCCATAAATGACAATAAAGAGAGATATGTGAACAGTCTATCAGAAGCATAATTCAGCTGTTGAACACACTGTTGTCATACAGTATCAGCTGTTTCTTCAACACAATGCACACTGCCAATGGCGTTTTTCTACATCCTTCTTCCATCTGCCCTTCTGCATTCCATGTTCAAGAGACATGAATTAAATTGAAATTTTTGAGTGTTTATGACTTGTCAGTATTAATTGCATGCTTATACCACTTACAATTCCACAATATTCCTCCTGACTGCCAAGTAATTTAATTTCATTATTATTTTATTAGAAGTGTTCACAGTATCATATCCTATTCGTCATTTTTAAAACTTTTTTTCATCTAATCTGTTTCCCCGTATTGTGAAATAATACTGTGAAAATTTGGGGATTTTGCGATCATTGTTTTTTCTCTACATTTTTCTGAACATGGATACTTTAATTATAAAAACCCTGCAGTTAAATCTTGTATTTTGACTTTTAGAAAAGTAACATATTTTAATAGCTGACAAACGATATTTTACTTATTTAACATTAGTTTAAGAATTGAAGGTTAACTTTATAAATATAAATGTTTGTATTTTATTGCAAAACATATAATTAGATATTTTTCATAGCTGTTCACCACCAACAAAGTGAGTCATCAGACACTGGAACAGATTATGATTATTCTCCTGATGATGACTGGCGAAAGGTAAAAACAGCTAACTGGGTAAAAATCATTTATAAAACAACATTCCTTCTAATTTTTAACTATTAAAGCTTGGCTTTGTTTAATATGAAACTGTGTTATGTAACTTCAAAAGTAGATGCATAACTGCATTAAAAATTCACGTTTGATAGTTTTACTGCTTCTTATTTTTGACAGCTTGTTTCAGATTGTCATGAAGCTCTTATATATAGTTTATATTTTAATGAAAGGGGAAATATGTTAAAAAGATAAAACTGTGTTGAAAAAAAATGCCTACTTTTGCAAGTATATAGCACATTTAATAATGAAACTTCTGCAAAAGAAATCGATCTTTCTGTAATTTGGAATATTCTTTGATGGCCTTTCAAATGCTAAGGAAAATCTGTGTAAATTTGAAAAATTTAAATTTAAAATAAATACAAATACTAATTTTAAGAGTGTCTTTTACTATCTTTAAAAGAAAACAACAAATATTTGTGTTGTTAACAAGGCCAAGTTATGTAAAAATATATAAATTTGTCTTCAAAAATTCTTACTCTAGAATGCTCCTTATAATTTTTTTATTGGATTTTAATCATTATCAGCCAATCAATGCAGTCAAGTTGAATTCATAATCAGCATTTTAGAGTAAGGATTTTGCTGACATCAAAGTTAAATCATGAATTTTTTTGTGATTTTATTTGAATGCCCAATCATAGAGTGTTTTGGTTTTCTGTGAATCCAGCAGCTAGACTTTAAGCATCCAAATCATGTTAATAAGTTTGTGTGGTCTTAAGAAGAAAAAAATTATTTGTAGATTTGGGTTTTTGTATGTAATATTTTTGTTTTCCTAAGTGTAAATTTTGTATACCATACATACTCTCGTATAAGCCGAGAAAGTTAAGTAAAAATTTTCATCATAAAGTAGTGGGGTCGGTAAAACTTATAATATAATTTGCCTAAAAAGGGTGAAGAAGAGAATTTGGAAACAGGCGGATTCTTGTAAAACTATGCCGACTCATTCTCTTGGAATCGCCAAGATCGAGAATGTGCGTCACGTGCTGCTGAAGACCGTTCTACACATTGTGGCATAATCATAACACAAAATTGCAATACTTACATAAATAAATAATCAGTTTAACTAAATAAAAAGTATATATTTTATACTTTTTATTTTTTAGTTTTAAAAATTTAGAAATGTAGAATACAAGATTTTAATTTGATTACAAATTTAGTCAACATTTCAATTTAAGCATATTTTCTAAATTTTAAATATTTGTAGAAATTTAAGGTAATAACTTTTTGAGATTTGTCCAAATTTTTAGTCAAGGGTATTTGATTAAAAGGCACTTGATCATTGGAAAATATCAGTTCGTTTGTTGTTTTATGAAAAATCGATGCTCAATCTAAAAAAAACGATAATTTCAAAAAAATTTAGCTTCTTGAATATGTAGAAATATTTGCGATCTTCGTCAAACGGGGATAATATCACTCTGAAGTTGAGATCAATGATTATATCTATAATTACGTTGCATCTGCCGAATGCAACTTTCATTTGGCACTCTTTTGTTATATATTTTCATTCATGGAAACCTTGAACTTGTAGAATAAGCACGATCTGCTGCGATCTCCGTTGGAAGACTTTCAATCCTTTTGCATCCGATATACAAGTTCATTATATTTCACTGCTTCCTGTTTTATCATGATTAGTTCTGCACTACTTAACAAAATTTTACATTACATTTTTCGAAAATATAATTTAATTCACGAAATTGAAATTTAAAGCTTGTAATTTTCAGTAATAAAAATCAATTTAAAAAAAAAAAAATGTTTCTTCTTGTTTGGATGGTATTAAAATTCCAATTTAATCCTTTTTGTTTAAATGTTCATATATTTTATTAAATTAATTATTTTTATTGGAAACTTTTCTTTCTAACCCCCCCCCCCCCCCCCCCCCCCAACTTAAAAAAAAAACTGGCTTTTATTTAGCTTTTTGAAAGTTTTCAAATTTCTTATTAAACTAATTTTTAAGATAATAATTTAAGTGTAATTTTTAATGATTTAGATTAACATGCTTAAAATGTAGCAAGATATGTTTTCTATAAATTTATTACTATTTAATAAATCTAATTTGTGTGGAAAAGTTAAGGAATTTTATATCCCTTAGACAGTGGTAACATTCTAAATTGTCTTTTTCATGCACAAGGTATGCGATATTGTAGTTTGTTGGTGTTTTGGTTTATTGTATAAATTGGTTAATTCTTAATTAAAAACTCTTTTGGTTAAATATTTTTAACTGCCTTTAAATGGTCTCATAAAGCCTAACAGTATAAAAAAGATGTAAACAGCAAAATACAGTTTTAGGGTTTTTACTCCTTAGTTTGTTATATTTTATGTAATAACAATGGACAATTTGAAAAAAGCTTTTTTTTGTTGGATTTGCAATTCGTTTTGGCATTAATATTTGATTTAAATGTTTATATGCTATTTAATAAATATTTTTGTGTTTAAACCCCTCACCTCTACGCTTAACATGCTTAAAATAAGTAGTAACGTAGGTTTCCCATCAAATTATTACTTTTAATAATTCTAAAGTTTGTGTGAAAAAATTAAATAATTTTATTTCTCTTAACAGTAACAACCTCCTTAATAGATTTCATGCACAATATATGCAAGATTGCAACACTGTTTTGGTTTTTATAAACCACATTTCAGTGGGGGAAAAATCAACATATGGAAAGTTAAGTTATATATTGTAAAAAAAATTGAAAATTCAATAATTCTTAATTAAAAACTAATTTTTGTTGAATATTTTCAACTGTCTTTAAAATATCTCATTTATAGCCTCTACCGGTTTTGATTTATTGCATAAAAAAATGGCATAAATAGCAAAAGAGACTTTTAGGATTTTTACACCTTGGGTAGTGTACCACATCTGATTTAAAATCGCATGTTAAAAATTTTAATTGCTAAAATTATTGTTTAATAGGCTAAAATTCACTGCTGTTGCATTCCGTTTTATTGCATTCTTACTTCAAATCTTCAGTTTTGCTGCTACAATTTGTCGTGTTTCTGCTCCAAAACTTAAATTTTGCTGCTCCAAAAATTGCTATAAACTGGTCTTTAGCACTTCCCATCCCTGTAGTTGTCTTATTAGAATTTTGAATGGAATTGACTTTAAAGCAGTAAAATTGGGACATAGTTAATTCACGAATTCAAGCTCTACCTACAAGTTATTTATTTCGTAATTAAAAACTAAATATTTTAATAAGTATACATTCATCCATAATATACTTGTATTTCCTTTTAAGATAGATAAAAAAATGCTCATGCTTATTTAATAGCGACAGTAGTCAGCAATGTTGACAGAAAATAGTTGAAGTTTTTAAATAATTGCAAAACGATGTTAAGAATGGGAAGCTGCACGTTTTGGTATTTAATTATGTGGTTTAAAATATTTTATTAGGATAATAAGAGAGATTTAATGGACAATTCCCACATTTTTTTTTTTTTTTTTATTCTATTCGGACAACCGAAAAAGAGTCATCCATCGCAAAATTTTCACTTTCCGATTCGTATTTATTTTTTTATACGACTTCAAAGTTGGTGTTTTTTAAAGTGCGCGAAATCAGGCCAAAAGCGCGCGAAGGGGCTATGACGTACCAATACCCTAAACACCCGCGGCGAAGGAGAAACCGAGACACCTGGTACCATGATCTTCGATAGGTCTCGGGCGGAAGAAGCGAACCACACCGTCGCGAATTTGCATCATATCTTCCCTTATAGTCCAAAAACTGTGTAGAGATATTGGCTCAATAAAGACAAGTTGTAGCGATTGTGTACAAATAAATATAATATAACGGACACAATTTATCCTTGCGATTGGGGAGCCAAACATTAAAAACTTGTTTTGTCACATAAGGCGATTCGTGGGGAAACGCGAGATAAGTTTTTCTAAATGCATTTATTAGTTCTTAAATATATTTAAATCTTCAGAAAAAATTCAATTTTGACAAAATTTGTTTCAAGCGAATAAAATAGATTAGTTCTGTAGAAAATTTGAAGGCGAATTCGGAGGTGTAATAATTTCATTTTCGGATATTTTGGACAAAACTTGAATGGTTCATAATCAATTTTGCATCACCAACTCTAAAAGTTCCAAACAAAGCCCCACAGTTGCACAGAATACGTGAAATATTCATATTCTGATGAACTCTAGTATAACAACTAGTAATGTATCAGTGACTGACTGATATTTAAGTATTCGGATAACTGCGTCAGAAAATGCTTACATTAAAGAATGATTCTGAACAGCAGTCATGCACCCACGCAGCCGATTATCTATTCTATTTGCAAACCAAGATCAAAATTGGCAATTGATTCAAAAGTCAAGTATTAAAAGTTATCTCTTAAATACAGGAAAAAAAACATGTAAATTATGCAGCAAACAATTTGGAAATAAGTCAAAGCTCACTTGTTAATTCATGCAGGAAAAAAGCTGCACAAATGTGAAGTATGCAGTAAAAAATTTACTCTTCGGGATCCTATCTCAAGCGCCACCTTTTTGTGCATAGGTGAAAAACCACACTCATGAAGTATGCAACAAACATTTTACTAGTAGATTCTAACTCAAGCAGCACTTTCTCTTACATACAGGTGAAAAACCACACTCGTGTGAAGTATGCAACAAACACTTTGGAAATAAGTCGAATCTCAAAGCTCACTTGTTAATTCATGCAGGAAAAAAACTGCATAAATATCAAGTGTGCAACAAGCAATTTACTCGTAGCTCTGATCTCATGCGGCACCTGTTCTTACATAATGGAGAAAAGCAGCACAAATCTGAAGTATGCATTAGTAAAACATTTACTCTCTTAAATACCATCTCAAGCAGCACCTTTTTGTGCATACAGGAAAAAAGCTACATTCTTGTGAAGTATGCAACAAACAATTCACTTCTGTATTCGATCTCAAGCGCCACCTTTTTGTGCATAGAGGTGAAGAACCACACTCTTATGAAGTATGCAACAAACATTTTACTCGTAGATTCACTCTCAATCAGCACTTTCTTTTGTATACAGGAGAAAAGCCGCTCTCATGTGAAGTATGCAACAAACGATTTGCTGATGGATTCAATCTCAAGCAGCACCATAAACTTGTTGATTGAGGGAAATAAGACTACCGTCAACTATTAAACATGTGTATGTGTTTTTTCAGGAAAGAAAATAAACTTCAAACTTTATGCCCCCTATCAAATGCAGTAATATTGAAAATAACGTCGAACTTATGTTAGATGATATACTTAAATGATAATTATAAAGTTATATTAGAAAAACGTGCAAACGGTGAATACACAGGTCTCACATTAACAACAAAAGACGATTTAGAACGGACCTATATTTTATATTTAGCATATAATATCCGAAACAAGGGAATCGAATAGGTCAAGAAATTTTTTGTTTGACATTTAACACAAAGGTAAAGAATGTATGCAATATTAATTATTTAGTGTGTTAAATTATTTTAACTTTATGATGTCAAAATTCGCATTTTTTTTAACCATTATCAATCTTCAAATACAAGGAACGGTCATCGGAAAGTAACGAGAAGAACGCTTTATCCCAAATACGCTGATCTGTGTTTAGAGTATTGGTACGTCATAATCGGAGCAGCCAATAGCGGAGCGATTCGAGAAGGAGTCAAATTTTTCGATTTTCCTTTCGTTATACTTAACAAAGTAATTTTTTTTGGTGATTATCGTGTGGATATTTGAAATCAGCATGGTTTTCTCATTTAAAAAAAGTAGTTTTTACTCATTTTTAGAAAATGTGGGAATTGTCCATTTAAGAAGTCCGATGAAGGTTTGAGACACAAAAACACTGTGAGGGGTATATACTTTTAAGCACGATGTCACGAACTTCGATGAAGGCTGTGTCTGCAGCCACCTTTTCTTAATTTTTGATTTCTCGACTTAAATATTTATTTTAATAATTAAAATTTAACTCTTTTTTTTCGATGATTTGCCGATTTTAATCAGGATATTTCATGTACGAACATACAACTCGGCTTATACGTGAATTTTCAATTTTGGACAAAAAATCCTCCTAAAATTAGGGGGTCAGCTTATATGCGAGTATATACTGTCATTTTCTTTCCCTTTGTAGATTTGTGTAATAGAGATGGATGGCTTTTGGGCCCTTTCTCCTTTTAAGAGTTACTTTAGTGAAAAGTTTTTGGGTCATTATCATGTCAAATCAAGTCATTTTCCTCACCATCTAAGATTTTTATGAAATTTGGTGAACTTGTTATATCTACTAAAAATGTAAATCGTGCAAAATTTTAATCTTCTAGGCTTAATTGTTTTTGAGTTATTTGCATTTAAAAATGGTCGAAAATGTAAAATATGCCCTTCGATGGCTGTGTTTAAATTACCATATATATATATATATAGTATATATATATATATATATATATATATATATATATATATATATATATAAACTCCTGTTCTAATTAACACATAGATGTAAATTTGGTTTCGTTTTAATGCTCTTTAAAATGATATGAAACGCATGTAGGTTTGGGAGAAAATATTTTAAGGTAATATTATTTGACCTATGACCTTGAATTCCCAAAAAAACAAATTGATGAATTTTCACTTTATTTTTTCCCTGAATACTACAACATCTTAACTACAAGTATACAAATTTTCAAAGAAACAAAAATATACAATATTTAAATATTGACAATTTTTTTACAGACTTTTTTAATTAATTATCCAATTCCTATTTGCAGATAATTGTAGTTTTATGTACAAGTTTAAATGAAATATTAACTATTTATCTTAATTTAAATTATGTAGTTTTTCCATGAGCACACAATTTTGCATTTGCCGAATTGGCCTTTGTTTCATGTAGATTTAAAAGCTGTAACCAGGTCATATTCTGGTAATATTTGATTTTTCTAAATACTCTTCTTTCGTACTTCAAGACGAAGTAAAAGGATTTCATTGGAATAATTCTCAGGCAATAATCCGTTCATGTGTTATATATTTCACTAATGAGAAAGGAAGACTAACATGTCAGTTTTGTAATTATTTTATAGTGTCTGATTCATGACACTATCTATTGAAGTTCATTTATTTCAAGAATTCTTAAAAAGCTTTCTAAAGATAAAATGCACCCACTATTATTAAAAAGATATTTTACTTTTCTGATGGTGCAACAGCACATTATAAATATAGATTTTTTTAAAAAAAATCTTTGCAATCACAAAGAGGATTTTGTGATACCTGCCGAGTAGCATTTTACAGCAACAGCTCACAGAAGAGGACCTTGTGATGGAGTTGGAGCTTCTGTAAAAATGTTAGCTGCACATGACAGCCTACAACAACTATACAATGAACAGATTATGACTCGTAGACACTAGACAGTTGTTTCAGTGGGTAGTCCATTACATTCCTACAATTTCATTCTAATACAGCACAACAAATGACAATTTAATTGAAGAAAAGAAACTGAAAGAACGATTTGAACAATCACATACAAAGCTCCACAGGAAGTGTTTACACTATAATTAAAAGGAAACAGTTGGTGGGTGGCAAATGCAAAATTGTGTGCTCATAGAGAAATTCTTTAATTTCAATTAAGATAAATATTCTTTATAATTATTTTAAAGTTGTATATAAAACTGCAATTAACTGCAAATAGTAATTATGAACAATTAAAAAAAACTGTGCAAATGTTGTTAATATTTAAATATTGTGTATTTTTATTTCTAATTTTTTTTGTTTGTAATCCCATTGTCATCCTACTTTGAAAATTGGTATACTCGTAGTTAAGATGTTGTAGTAATCAGCGAAAAAATATAGTGATAATTGAGGAATTCGTTTTGGGGAATTCAGGGTCAAAGGTCAAATAATATGACCTTAAAATATTTTCTCCCAAACCTTCATGTGTTTCATATAATTTTAAAGGTCATTTAAAGATCTTTAAAATGATACCAAAATTACATCTATGTGCTAATTAGAACAGTAGTTATGGTAATTTAAACGCAGCCATCTGTGGGCAGATTTTACGTTTACGGCCATTTTTAAATGCAAATAACTTAAAAACAAATAGGGCTAGGTGGTTAAAATTTTGTGTGATTTACATTCTTAGTAGGTATACCAAGTTCACCAAATTTCATAAAAATCTGAGATGGTGCGAGAAAAAATGCATTTCCTTGTGTTGATTTGACATGGAATGACCCTCTTGTGTCATTTGCTTTTACACTAATAAGTTGAAAGCAAGGCGTTTCTTTTGACCAATTAATTCAATCCTTAAATCTTTTTAATCATCTTGTTATTAGAATCTAATTATTGTTATTTGTGTATTGGATGAACTATTCACAAATTGTATTCAACATGCTTTTAGTTAATAATTTCAATATAGTTTGAGGCAGAAATATTGCATGTTTTCATTTTCCCAAATTGCTGCTGTAGACAATTCAAGTTGGATCAGATTTTCAAGCTGTAGTTCCAGAGGGACTTTCTGAATATGATGATGCACCAGGCAAGTTTATTCATTACATATTTATTGTTTAGTGTTTCATTAAAAAAATTTTTGCTGCATAGTTCTTGTGTTTCTTTGATTTTTGATTTTTTGTAATGTTTGTATCAAGTTGTCATGCCTATAAAACGCATGATATTAAAAAGAAAAATAACAAAAAGGTTATCACCTGAAAACATTAGTATGCGAGATGTTTTGAATAGTTTATATGAAAACATTTCTTCTATGCCTATTACCAATATTATCCATTCATAGTTATATTAATAATTGCTGATACCAGTTTCATAAAAACATTGTATAGCTAATATGAGAAACATGAGTTTAGCAAAGCATAAATAAATTGAGAAATAGTATGGAAGTGAAAATTAGCATAGAAAAATGTGGTACCTAAATGTTTATTTGGGTATTAAAGATGGGAACATTCATTATCATTAAAGTAATGTTAGAAAATCTGTTGCAACATCTTTTTGAAATTGTCATAAACTTTTTATAGTTATGTTTAATGGTAAAATTTTTATCGCATTTTCAATTTATATTTAGCATACGAAAATGAAGATCGACTTTTATGGGATCCTTCCCAGCTTGCTGATGAAGAAGGTTAGTTCCTTAACGATTTAACCCTTTAAATTTACATTCTCAAATAAAATATGTAAGCTGAAAAACTTCTTTTTTTAGTTGAGGAGTACCTTCGACTGTCCCGACAAGCTAAAATAGCAGCCACCACTCCTCCTCCCCCTCCTCCTACTCAAACTCCCCCTACTCCACCACCCCAACCTCCTCCTCCTGTTAATGCTGTGCCAACAGGATGTCATGTGCGCGATGATGAACAAGTACATAATTTTCATTGTCTTCTTTTTTGTTGTATAAAAGTGTTTTTTCGCAAACATCTCGGTACTTAAATTTACTTTATTTACAGGCTTTATTCTTATTACTACAATGTGGTCATAACAAAGAAGAAGCTTTGAGAAGACGGCGTATGCAACCTTTACCTCCAGCTGGTAAGTATATTTCTGATGACCAATTTTGGATCGTACTTCAATTTGTGCTTGTATGCTTTAAAGGAAGTTTAATATTTAGCTTTTGATTATGTTTTGGTAATCCTAAATTCTTTCTTAAGTTAAGATGCAACAGAATTTGATTCACATATTCTAATAGGAGCAAAGATTCGACAAACCACCTATTATTTTTACTGTGAAAATTTGTATTTAATATTAGTGTTTTTCGATCCTTATTTTTAAATTTTTTTCCTGTGTAAAGTTAAATACCAACAAGATTAATATTCAGCATTTAAAAGATAATACAGTTATATTATCTAAGCTGTCTCCTTCCACACAATAAAATACTATAAATATCCATCCTATTTTTTTAAATAAATATTTTCAATTTGAATTTAATTATTTTTAAAGTGAATTGTGCAAATATTTAGCATTTGGGAAAATCCTAAATTTTTTCATTGGCCTGGTCCTTGACAATTTATGTAGGTGAATACAATTAATATATTGTAATAATGCTTAATTGAATAATATATAATATTGTTTTCTTAAGTAATTTATATGTTATATTTGTGTAAACCACAAAATGCTCCTTTTATGCAGTTTTAACACTTCGCAGCATTTTATATAAAATAAAAAAAACTGTAAACCTATAAAAAGATCTGGATTCTTAGCTATATTTTGAATAAAAACAATTTGTGATGCAAAATTGTATAGGAAAATGCTTAAATTACTTCTGTATTTTATGTTGCCATTATATACATTATGTTGCTGTTATATACTAGCATACTTATTACTAAGATACTTTTTTGGAAAAATACATTTCTTTAATAAACATATTCTAGGATATTCTAGATAGCATATTCTAGGTATCATCAAAATTCAATTTTTTAATTACCACTAATACTCGCTTATAAGCCGATCCTCGTTTGTGGTAGAAAAAATACATGAATACTGATTTTAAACGTGTATTATTATATCATGAAACAAAACGTTAATAACGACACAAGAGGGAACAAAAGTAAGAAAGAGAACAACAACAAACCCGTTGCCACACCTAGCAAGCACAAAAAAAAAGATTAACGCTGCAATGCCATATACAGTTTGTAATACTGACAACAATTTGTATAGGATGAACTGTTCATAATCATTTCTAACACGTCCCCTTGATTATTACAGTTCTCATGAACTTATATACACAAAATGTTAATCATGTAATCACAGTCATTGCATACTTCAAGTTGCAGGGAGTCCCTTTTTGTACCCTTTTAGTCATTAAGTCTGCAAAATTTTCCTTCGCCATTGATTTCAAGTGGATGTAGGTGTGTTTCTAATTCAGTTGGAGAATCATAAACTTCTACTTCACATCATTTTCAATGCTTAGTAAAACATCTTCTTGCTTTGTAAGAATTATGTGATGTTCTGTCTTAAAGGGGCAGACATCTTCTTCGAATATCACATCTCGGCTAACACAGAAGTTATTTCTCTTCAGATTCCATAGCTTGTATCCCTTGACGCCATCAGGATAGCCTACGAGGATACATTCTGTAGCTTTAGGATCAAGTTTATTCTGTCTTGAGTGTGAGCGTTCATGACTCCAGGTTCTGCATCCATAGACTCTAAGGTGATCCAGCTGGACTTCTTTATCTGACCATCTTCTCTGTGGGATGTCTCCTTCGATTGCAGCTGAAAAGCACTGGTTTCGAAGGTGGGTTGCTGTGCAAACTTCTTCTGCCCAAAAACTTGCTTCCAGCCCAGATTCGATGAGCAGACATCTAGTTGTGTTGATCAGTGTCTGGTTCATCCTTTCAGAGATTCTATTCTGTTGAGGTGATTCTGGTACTGTCAGTTGCCTCTGTATTCCATGTTTGATAAGGTACTGCTTAAATTTGTCGCTTTTATACTCTCCTCCATTGTCGCTTCTTAAGATTTTGATTTTTCTGTTGTGCAAGTTTTCTGCTATGCATCTGAATTCATCGAATTTTGAGAGCTTCATCCTTAGTCTTCAATGGATATACTGTTGTGTAGCGAGAGTAGTCGTCTGTGAATGCAACGAAGTAATTGGAACCACCTAATGAAGGTGGAGAGCTCTTTCCAACAACATCTGAGTGTACGATCTCAAGTACCTGTTCAGCTCTTGTATTTGCGACTTTGAGAAATCGTTGTCGTTTCATTTCTCCTTGGATACACGCAGAGCAGGGTTTGTTTGGTGATGGGTGCTTCTTCTGTTTGTCAACAGTGGAGTCGTGACCCTTCATTCTATTGCTATGTGGGTGCCCTAGACGACGATGCCACAATTCTTCGTTTGCAGCTTTAGTGACATATGCAACAGGTTGACTTTCTTCAATGATGTAAAGTCTGCCTTTCCTTCTGGCTGTCAGAACAATCTCACCATTGCTGTCTGCTACCTTGGCTTCTCCATCAGCAAACTGGACTTTGAATCCCCGTTCTTCTATTCTTCCTATTGAGAGTAGACTTCCTCCCAAGTTTGGTTTGTACAGGACACGTAAAAGAGTAATGGCTCTTCTCTCAGAGTTGTCATGAAAAGAAAGCAAAACATCACCTCTTCCAGTAACGTTAACCTTCTCTGAGTTGGCAACTTCAACTGTTGAGGTGTAGTTTTCAAAACTCAAAAACTTTTCTCTATTAGATGTCATGTATTCCGTAGCACAACTGTCGAGGATCCATTGAATAGATTTATTTGCTTCGTTGTTTGCTGACAATGCCCAATTCTTCAAGTTGATGGCAGTTTTGGCGGCATTTCAATCTTGTTTGTGTGCTTCTTCACATTGTCTGGAGATATGTCCCCATTCGGCACAACTGAAACATTTAATTTTCTTCTTAAAATCTTGGCGCAGCTTGGCCATATTTGGCCCTTGTGCCATAAAACCCCACACAACCAACCATCTTCTTAAAATCTGCTTCTTCATCTTGTTTACTTTGTGACCATTTCTTGACAAATCTTCTGGCTGCTGGTTTCTTCTGGTTGTTGTTAAAACTTTTAGTGTGGAGGGCACATTCTTGATGAATTTCTGCACCTTCGCTTGTGCTTCAGGACCTTCTCTTCTACTAGGAGTCTCGACTTCACAATTGTCATATTCAGGTTCTCCTCATCTTTCTCAGGATTATTGCTTCATATTCCTTGGGTCAACCTATGAGCATTACCAGGGCAACTGCTTGGTCTGTAAAAGCGTATCCTCCACTGGCTAACTTTCGATGAATGTCCATCAGCCTGCCTAGATAAACTTTTACTGTTTCATTTGGCTTCATCGATGTATTGAAGAAGTCCTTCATCAATTTTAAAATATGCAGCAATCCAAATTTCGTGTTCATCTCCTTTAGAATATTCCAGACCTCTCTTATATCATCTAGGAAGGTGTCTTCAACGATTAGGAACAGTAGCGTTAGGGCTTCATCGTTTTTGTTTCTTTCATTCTCGCTCATTTCTATGTCGTATCCGGGCTCGATTGCTCCCCAGCATTGTTTTTGAACCAGGACAGCACGCGCTCGTATCGACCAGGAATGGCAATTGTCTTCTTTTAACTTCGGCAATTTGTATTCGTCGTTGGCCATTTTGATTGTGAGTTGTTTTTTACTTCTTCAAAAATTTAACGCAAATTAACTTCTTCAAAAATGGTTTTGCTTTTGTTTCAGTCTACGGCTTGTAATCAAGAACTTCATGCATTTTCCTCAGTAAATAGAGCATTGTGCTAATAACGTGTTAGAAAAAGTACATGGATACTTATTTTAAACGTGCATTATTATATCGTGAAACAAAATGTTAATAACGACACAAGTGGGAACGAAAGTAAGAAAGAGAACAACAACAAACCCGTTGCCACACTTAGCAAGCACAAAAAAAAGATTAACGCTGCAATGCCAGGTACAGTTTGTAATACTGACAACAATTTGTATAGGATAAACTGTTCATAATCATTTCTAACAGTTTGAACCGACCCCCTAAATTCCTGCATAAGCCAAGTTGTATTTTCGGACATGAAAAATTCCGATTTAACCTCTAGAAAACGGGTGGTACAGCATATGTACCAGTAAGTTTTTTACCTTTGAACACGGGCTGTGGTACAACAGTTGTACCAGCGACTTCTACCCCCTTCTTGCCCGGCGACGTGTCAACTTTTGAAATATTGGGGGAACGCCCTAATGAGTTCCCGACAGCAAGGCTATTGTTGAAAGTAGGAGAGTAGCTTTTGAGTTATTTTGGCGAAATGAGGAAGGGCAACTATTTCATTTGCTGTGGCCAACATCGCCAAATCGTCTTAAGTAAATAAATATTTCGCATCGTCTTGTATTTGCGTGCAAGACGCACTTTGAATATGGCGTCTCGGCGGAAAATTTTAACCCAAGATTGAATAACACAACTTTGAATATGAAAAATAACTTCTAAATGTTTCTGATGATTTTATTTGAAATTGAACTGATAATTTAAGTACAATTAGCATTGTCGGATCCATAAAAAAATAAAAAAAATGCTGGGGAGTGGGGGCACAGTACAAAGAAGTACTCGAGGGGGAGTGGAGTACATGTGGATCCGATCCCTCCCAAAACAAATGTAAACAATTTTCTTTTTATAAATATTAGAGTACTAATTATTTAAGTCAATAATATAATGAATTAAATAAGTCAATAATATACATAATTACCCAATTGGCATTATTTTCTCAAAATTCTTAACATTTTAGATTTAATTTTCAAAAATTAATAGTTTTATTAAATGTCGGCCAACATAACCGCTAAAATATGGAATTGTCGATTTAGAATGTCATTTGCCAAATAAAGGGGACCACCAGATAAACACAAGGTGGCCATTTATTTATTTGTGACGTGATGATGCACGCTGGCCTATCTACCCCAAACATTGATGGTCATCGCTATCGTGTAGGGAGCGAGAGGGGCTGGCATTTAAATAAAGCATTGGGATTATTTGAGAGGAGAGAGAGATCATTGCAAGTTAAATTTATTTAGTGGTTGTTGTCCAAAGGTGTATAAATGCTCGACTTCCTGCTTGTCTAGAACATGGCAAAAACCGTGCTATTTTTTTTACCTGCATAAGTCTTCCACGATTACAGGAAAAAAAATAAGTGGACCAGTATGATTCGCAAGGGCCCTTGTGCCCCTCCCCCGGATCCGCCAATAGCAATTATTGCCGTAACATAACGATTCTGCTGATATATTTTGCCCAACACATTAGTGTAGTACATTTTATTTTTCTGTACGGAACACACACGAATCGTTTAGAAGTATTTATGTGTAAAATGTGACAGACATTTATATATCTTCCTCGCATAAGGTTATAATTATGCACGCACGTCTTTATAATTGTTTGTTGAAGCTTCTTTTTCATCCATTGTACCGAATCTGGGGTCGAAGAAATACAATGGTCTACCTACGGTATTGTATTCCCCCTCTCGAAGTTTCTCGGAAGTGACCTATTGAGCGTCGCAGATGCCTTGTAAACCAGTTATTAGGGGGTAATTTTGAAGTCTGTATTCTTTCACATACTTTTGTGAGAGTGGCACCTGCAGTACAACTCTACAAATGGAACAAACATGCTCCCCTATTCAGTAGACATCTCAAAGAAGCATTTTGAAATGAAAAGTCTACGAAACACGGAAGGGGGTAAACCATTTATTACTTTCCAGAGAATGTCAAAGCACATATTGTCAGAAGTTTCGAAAGAAAATGTCTCCGACGAATTAAGTTCGCATCTGGAAGCTTGTAAAGAAGTTTTTAAATTTTAAAATAAATTATAGCTACCAGAGACGATTTACGGCAGGGCATTCGGGATACTCGCCCAAGGCCCCCATTTTAAGGGGGCCTTCAAAACGCTTATTAAACTAAAAAACTGTGAAAAAGTAAAAAATAAATTTACTAATTAATGTTTTTTTTTTTAAATCAATAGGTTTTTTTGTTATTCTTTTTTGCAAAACTTCTACTACTTTATCCGATTAAATCCCTTTTATGTTTCCTGCATGTTCATAATGCATATAATCTCGTCAAAAAAAAATTATGTTCAATGAAACGTAAAATATATTTTCCATATGTATGTTTTTAATTTAAATTCTGTTTGTTTTGAAGTGACCTTATCTTTGCGCATACTTCTTGAACTATTCGGGCATTTAAATGAATATTATATTTAGTTGAATATTTTTTAATCTTCACTATTATTAATAATCTTAATTTAAGTTATATGAATTAGACCATTAGAATTAATGGTTGTCATTTACAATATATGTTTTCAACAAATTATGTACTTTCCAGAGGTTAAAATATATTTCGCTTAATTCTTTGAAACTAAAAAAAAAATCGATTTTTTTTTCATTTGTAATGTTATATACACACGTATAAAATTATTCATCAAATAAATAAATGGCATTATCATTTTTCTTTTTAAACGAAATATAAAAAAAGTAAATCAGTTTTCGGATGTCAGCCTCATGGAGCAATATAAGTTGAAATATTGCAACCCCTCAAGTATTCAGCTAACCAAGTAGTAAACTCAGTTGCCTTGGTCCGTGTTTGGACATCCAAAGGGGATCGTTTTCTATGGCCTATTGAAAGGGGTGTGTAGATTGTCACTCAAAGGGGGGAAGGAAATCTTCGCAAATTCCCCGTGTCCAGAGGATTTTTTTTTTAAAAATGTCCCCGAATTCTAAAGGTTAAATAGGCAAATCATCAAAAAAAGAGTACATTTTAATTCTAAAAATAAATATTTAAGCCTTGAAATTAAAAAAAAAGTGGCTGGAGAAACGGCCTTCCTCGAAGTTCGTGACGATTCATCGTGCTTAAAAGTATATACCACTCATGTTGTTTTCGTGTCCTTTAAACCTCCGTCGGACTTCTTAAATTAAATCTCTCTTATTATCATAATAAAATATTTTAAACCACATATACTTAAATACCAAAATGTGCAATTTCTAATTCTGAACATTGTTTTGTAAAGATTTAAAAACTTGGAAAACATCAACTATTTTTTGTCAATATTGTTGATTACTGTCTCTATAAAATACGGATGAGCATTTTTTTTATCAATCTCGGAAGGAAATACTAGTATATTATGGAAGAATGTATACTTATTAAAATATTTAGTTTTTAAATTACTTGAAGGTAGAGCTTGAATTTGCGGATTAGCAATGTTCAGATTTTACCTGTTTAATGTCAATTCCTCCAAAATTATCTTTACCTGATATTATCAAGGAATAAAATCTGCATTGGGGAAAATAAATTTTGTTTAATTATTGCAATCGTGTAAGAAAGACATTGACTTTAAAGTGGTGTTATTCGGTACACATGATAATTTCTACAGACCAATTAAATATTTTTCAAAATAGATACTTTTTATTTAGTTAAACTGATTATTTATGTGAGTAGTGCAATTTTGAGTTGCAATTACACTGTGATGCGCAGAATAGTCTTTAGTGAACACATGTGATGCATATTCTCGATCTCGGACCGGGGAAATGTGTTGGTTCAGTTCTACGAGAATCAGCTTCATTTCAACTTGTCTCCTTTTCCCATTTTAGGCAAATTATATTATAAATTTTACTGACCCGCGTATAAGCTGACCCCCCCTACTTTTTGATGAAAATTTTGACTTAAATTTCTCAGCTTGCACGCGAGTATATACATTAAAATTTGAAAAATATTTTTAAATGTATAATTGTGTAGTGTGGCTGATATTGAAAATTTATTAATATAAAATTCCAAAGACCATCTTTTAACAACCTTTGTTGTAATTGTATTGAGTTATCATAAATTTTGTATATTTCAGATAATATATTATTTTGATATTTTTCTGTCTCTTTGTACTGTTAACTTATATATGATATAAAAAAATGGCAAAAATATTTATACAATTTGTTATAAATAAATTTTAAGTGTATTTTTCTTTCATAGTATGTTTTCCTTTTAAAGATACTATGAGTTTGTGGTCAGAAGATGAATGTAGGAGTTTTGAAACTGGTATAAAAGCATATGGGAAAGATTTTCATTTAATACAACTGAACAAGGTAATTTCATGTATTTTATAAATAGAGTATTGTAATGATTTTTTTTTATTTTTCTTATTTCATACTTACTAACCTTAAGTAAGACCCTCTAATTTTCTAAAGATTTACCTACACATGCAAACAGCTTAATTCAAACTCACAAGTTTTATAATGCCTCGGTTTTTAGTGTCATTAAGTTATAAGTTTTGTGTGTAGTAGGGAAACAAATATTTTACCTTTCCCTTCAGTGTTATACTCCAGCAGCTTGGCTTTTTATGTTTAACTTGAATTTGTTCCGATTCTAATAACTGAATATATTTTCTTTTAATATGTAATAATTAAAAAAAAATTCTCGAAATCATTTAACTTTCAACTATTTAATGTTAACATTTTAAAACTAGTTCTTGTTAGCATATATCTATCTGCATATATATTGTTGTATATCTTATATTTCCATACATGATGATGAAGGTTTGCAATTTTTCCCCCCCAACTAGGTGCGAACGAGAGCTGTTAGTGAGCTTGTCCAGTTTTATTACTTATGGAAAAAGACTGAAAGGCATGATGTATTTGCTGGTAAAAATAGAATTGAGAAAAAGAAATATGCCTTACATCCAGGAACTACGTAAGTTGAATATTGTGCAAATTTCCTTAACCAAATAAAAATATACTGTTTTTTAATGCTAAAATGCATTTTGCTTTTTAAATCTAGAATGCTAAGGAGTGAAGTAGAAAAAAATGTGAGAACGATAATTTGAGTTGTATAAAATATAACCAAAAATATAAGGCCATAATAAATGTTCATATACTTCCCTTATGATGCCTTTTTTTATCAGGACACTTTGCAGACTTGCTCATGTAACAGCCTTAATAGGTTTTGCAAGCTTCAGACACATCTATGCTGGTCTATCACTTAGCATCTTTAATTTTTGTTAAATAGTTATGTTTTCACATGTATCCAAAATGATGAAACTTGTCCTTGTTTAGAAATTTTCAACAAATGTTATCTTCCTTTATAAGGTTTTTTATGTATATTTTTAATATATTTACCAGATATCATGAATTTTATTTTATAAATAACTGTTCTAAATAATTTTAGGGATTATATGGATAGGTTTTTGGATGAACAAGAAAATCCTCAAAATATAAGGGATCGTTCTTCAAGTCCAAGTTCACACTTACCTTTGTTTGATGAAATCAAAAAGCTTACACCTCTAACTAGCCCAGAAACTAATGCTGACAGTTCTACACCAGAACTTAGTATCCATGGATTTGATATCCTTGATGGTCCTTCAAGTACAAGTACTTTTAGCAATGGTACTAGCATAGATCAAGAAAACTCTCTTTGTAAGAGTCAATCTGGTATTCCTAGTGATTGCAGCAGGGATTGCATGAACGGTGATGATAAAGTAACTAGCACTACACCAACATTACCAAAAGATAATAATGTGATTTGCCTAAATTTAGAGACACTAGCTGTTGTAAGTGAGAGCATGTCGAACCAAACAGATTCGGAAAAAACTATGCAAATTAATCCGCCCAGTGATAATTGTTCACATATTTTGAATGACTTGGCCAGATTTCATGAAGGTTGTAGTTTTAGGTTTGATTATGGAAAAGACAGTGTTTCTATTGATTGATTCATCCCCTGTATTTAATCATAGTTTTCACTGTAACAAATTTAAATTAATATTCATCAAGATAAGTTTTATTGTGATTTAAACTTCTTCCGATGCGTTTATGTATTACAGTTATGTATATTTTGGTATTTTAAGTTAATTATTTCTTATAATTTAATGAATTGTAGTTTTCACAGTAATACATTCAGATTTCCTCATTTTCTTTTAAGATAAGTTTTATGTGATTTAAAACTCTTCCAATATATTTATATATTGCAATTATGTATATTTCGGAATTTTAATTTTCTTAGATATTTGTTATAACTTTAACAATTGTTCATTTTGTGTCGTCAATGAATTATAAAAACAGGTTTCTTTTAAGTTTTTACACACTGTAGCCTTTTACATGAAAATATATCAGCAGCATTTACAATTTATATATAAAAAAATCATTGTTATATTTGGATGTGTATTTGTAATATGTATTTTGACTTTTCGAATGTTATATTTTAGTGTGCTGTGTTTGTATATTTCTTTGATTAACTTAAAGCTTAGTGTTATAATACTCACCTCAGCCTTTATTAAAATGTTCTGCAAATGACTTGAAATATTAAATCGGTAAAAATGTAACACAATGCTGCGAATACTGCCATTGTGACTATTTTTTCATTTTCCAAATCATGCTAATATATTAATCAATTGTACTGTTGCCCTTCAAGTGGTTATCTGTGATAGTGTCCATGTTTTCTTCTCACTGTACTAATTAGCTGTGCCCAAGTATACTTTATTGTACGGGAAAAACAATAGGTTGATGTCGAAGCAAATTTGTAAATGAACAGAGTTTTTATACGTTATACATCTTAAACATTATTGCAATTTGAAAAATACTCAAACTTGGATTAACAAATCATTGTTGAATAATATAAAGCTAGTCAAGTATTTTGCCAAAAGCTCTATTTCAGCATTAATATATATGTAAATGTTTGACGATAATACTAAAGATTATTATTTTAGAAAGTATTCCCTAAACCAGTGGTTCTCTAATGTACCGTCAAACCAGCACAATTTTGCCGATTTTTAAAAAGATTGTTTGGCCCCTTGCCATGTTCTTGAACCAACCAATCGTCCAATGCCCTTTGTTGGTGTTGGCACCTCTATTGGTTTGTTCGGGAACTTGGTAAAGCATCACGCATAATCTGTTAAAAAAATACTTACAAAGTTGTCCCGGTTGATGGCATATGATAATTTTTTTTTAAAGGAAAATAAACTTAAGAATAATTATTAGATTTTTTCGGTGGGAATTTTATGGTCTAACTTTAAAAAAACAAAACTGAGTATTAATTTCTATGATGTAAAATTGGTTTGAAATAATTTTTTTTTAAGTGCGTATCTAGTAAGCCAATTTTTCCTCTCAAAAGAAATAAATTCTTATAAATACTCTGGGAAAAGTATGTGCATATATTCAAAAGTACTTTGGCATAACCAATGGGGAAACAAATTAAATGAGTAAAAAATACCAACAAGTTTGGATGCAAGCACTTTTTTATGTACATATTTGCATATAGACAATTTTATAATCCTTTCAACTAGATTGTTGACTTAAGCATTTTTCTTTCTTGCCAACATACTCTATTTTTCGTTGCATGGTAAAGAAAGGTACAAAGGTTTAGAACTATTGCTCTAAATGATTCTTTAGTACACATTACTTAATTGTTGACTTGTTAGATTGCAAATGATATTTTTATTTGCACACATATAATGTACCTGAATTTGTCAGCAATTAGCATATTTTTTTCTGCTGGTTGTTTAAAGTATATTTTTATTGCATCTGTTCTAGTGGGTAATGTAAGTTCTCTTTTAATTTATTTTCGATATTTATAAATGTGTGTCTGTCTAATTTATAGTATAGTTTAATATATTACTCATTGTTTTAATTAGATAGGTTGTGTGTTTTAATATGTTAACAAATGCATAAAGCATATAATTTAACATGCAATAATACTCCATGAATTAATCAAAGCCTTACTTATATTCTCACTGCCCCAGATAAAAGCATAAAACCTTTTCATTTGCGGTCAGTTTAATATTGTGATACAGTATTTATCATGTACCAAGATGTTCCAAACTTGTGAAATGCTGATTGTATAGTCTGAAAATGAACTGTTTCCAAAAAAGACCCAGCTAGCCTTTAGTATCAGACTTGTAAGATATATGATTTGAAATTCAGTATAAAGTTGTAGGGAATTTAGTATTTGATAGATAGATATTTACACTCGTTAAAATATCTTGTAATTTAAACCATGTCTTCATAAATATTATTCTTTAAAAACTATTTGTTTAAAATATATTTAATGAAATTACTTGTATAAGTAAAAAAAAACTGGTTATACATTTTAAAATTTCAAAATATTTTGCATAACATATTTGTAGAGGTAGAACTTCCATCTACAATCCAAAGATTATTATTCAAATTACATATCCATAAATTGCTTTTGATTAAAAAGGTTTTGCAACTTTTTTTTATATACAATTAAACTTGGTTATTTTAATTGAAATATTATTTAAGTTCTTGGCTTAAGTGTATCTGTAGAATTGATAATAATATTTGTGGAAAAGCAAATCAATATTTTTTTATCTCTATTGAAGTAAAAGATAGCAATAAGACTTGCGTTTATAACATTTTGAAATTATTATAAAATGCATTTTTAAAATGTATTTCAAGTATAATGTTTTATTTGAGTGTATGTATGTCAATGAGGATCCTCCATATAGTTGGAAAGTCCATAGTTTTCTTTAAAACAATGTTTTATGAATGTCAATTATTGAAACTTCCATTTATTGTAAACTTATTTTTTTTTATCTTTTGTATGGTAATTGCCTATACAGGGTGTTTTTAATTAAAATGATACTATTTGGAGTCATCCGTAGCTCAATTTAACAATTAAAATAACTACAAACTTGGTTGAGGAATGAACAACGATATAGAAAGAAGGATTCTGCAGAAAAATTATTTAGCTCTAAATGTTGGCCAAAGTTACAAAGAAATAAATACAAAATTGCAGAACATCATGATTTAATCAGCACTATCATTTCCTCGGCAAGGTCATCCATCAACCAAACGTCAATGTGACCACCATTACTATGTACAACACTTTGCATCTTGTGCATAGCAATCTTTACAGCTAAATGCAACATGTCACAAGAATGTTAACACAGTCCATGATATATTATCCTTTAAGGTTGTTAATTTCATTATACCTCCAAAGTAGACGCTGGAGTTCAAATAACCACACAGTCAAAGCACATGGAGTTGTTTTTTTGGCAGGGGGGTAGATGAAGTAGCCATACAACTAAGAAAGAAGCGACTAACAGCCCTTTCTTTTGTGAAGTAACCTTGCAGTAACTTCTGTTCTCTGGTGTTCTGCATACAAATAATTTGATTCATACATTGTCCTTTCTGAAGTTATGGAACCATAAAACTAGCCAGAAAATAGTGATATCTTTGAGTTGTAACGGTACAGAATACTTGTATTGAAATGTCTTGGAACTTTCTCTGTGTCTTGATTTTCCGAATTATTGGCGCTGTTGTAGCCTTTGTTGGCATGAATTTGCATTTTGAATTCTTACCTGTGCTTATCAAATTGATGGCTATGTAGACCACAAGAGTCACATTTTTCCTTTTGGTGACTTTCAGAACTAATTTTTTTTACTAAATCTTTTCATGTTGTCATTAGTTCTTATATCAAAGTTGGTTCGATTTCGGTTGATAGATTGAGCTGCAGATTTCTCTTAGTAGTGTCAGTTTAATATTAAAACAAGACAAATATAAGCCTATACAGACTAAAAAGTCCTAATGGTGTATAAAGGGAATTTGGACCCTCCAGAAAAAGATAAATGTAAGCACTGTTTGTGCAAGCCATTTTTTAAATATTATGTTCTTTAATTGTAGAATTTTGTAATTTTGTTTCAATGCTTTAAAGGCTGTGCCTCTGCTGACTAATGCTTTCTTTTTATAAGATTGAGTTATCATTATACAAATCAACTATCATATCTTAATCAATAAATTTATAAAGTTATGTTTATACTTTTAAATATATATATATATAAGCACTGTCAGTGCATGCCAATTTTTAAAAAAATGTTCTTTAAATTCTACAACTTTGTAATTATTTGTTTCAATGCTTAAAAGGCTGTGCCTCTGCTATCTAATGCTTTCTCTTTATAAGATTGATTTATCATTACAAATCAACTATTAAATCTTACTCAATGAATTTATTAAGTTATATTTATATATATATAAGCACTGCCAGTGCAAGCCAATTTTTAAAAAATATGTTCTTTAAATTCTAGAATTTTGTAATTATTTGTTTCAATGCTTAAAAGGCTGTGCCTCTGCTATCTAATGCTTTCTTTATAAGATTGATTGATTTATCATTACAATTCAACTATCAAATCATACTCAATAAATTTATAAAGTTATATTTATATTTTAGTTTGGTTTATGCCTATATGTGCCTAATCATATATATTTGTTTACTCAATTTTTGTAAAAATTATTTATAGTATTCATATATGCAATTGAGTGTATTTGTATTAATATTTATTTTTAAGTTACATTATTTTGGTAATTTGTTCTACAATTTAGCTATTATTTATTGTTAGATACTCGAATGTATTTACTAAAGTTATTGGTTCACTCTTAGCAATTGCTTTTAATATAGTTTGTCACTCAAATCTTAATTTTTTTTTGTCAATGTTTAAATCAAATTATTATTGGCAGGTTTTTTTTATTTTAAATTTTGTTTGAATAAATGTAAATTTGAAAATTCCATTACTAAATTATTTAACTGTCCTTCACTAAAAATTATTTATTAATTGTATTATTTTTTAATATTGTTAGATACTTGAATGTATTTACTTAAGATATTGATTCACAATTAGTAATTGCTTTTAATGCTGTTTGCCACTCAAAGCTTATCTTTTAATAATATTATTCAAGGAACAAACATTTAAAACATTTTGTCTCATGAGGAGATTCATGGGAAATGCAAATAAGATTATACAGATGCTCTTTTTTGTCAAATAAATTTACATTGGACATAATGTGGTTTGGGTTAAATAGTTTTGTTCAATAGACAATTCACAGACTAAGTCTGTGATCTATTACTTTTATTTTTTTTTAATTTTGGACGAAACGCTTTTTTTGAATGTTTGCTCCTAATTTAAATTTAAGTAAAAGAAAATAATTTTCAAATATGAATTTTTTAACTGTAGAACTGAAAATTATATTCATTAATATTGTTTGCCACATACAGTATGTTTTAATCATTGTTATTTATATATATAAAAAAAAATGTAAAAATGATTTGTGAACAAAAGTTTAAAAAATTAAGTTAATTTTTTTTAAATAAATGTATTTAAAATGAACAAATTCATGATTTCGCTATAAAAGATGATCTGTGTTAATGCATTTTTGATGTTGTATTGTTTTGAACTGTTAAGTTGCATCAAATGGATGTAGCTTCATAGTTTGCGAAAAATATGTTTAAGAATGAGAATTGATCATTTTTTGAGTTAATTTTTTTTTTAATTATCCAAATTTTTTTATTTAAGTACCAGGATAGATAAGCTCTTTTATACAAAAATCAGTGTTATTCTATTTGGAAGCTACATAGCAGATTTCAAAACTGAAAATTGATTAACACACCAACATTCAATGAATTTCAATAAACCTCAGTTTTCAATAAAATTATTTGATGTTTTGAAGTCTTCTTTTCATTTATAAGAAGTTATACCTAAATGGAAGTACTATTTTCAAACTTAATAGGTGTTAATAATATTAAGCAAGAGTTTGGAATAACAAATAGTTATTTAATAGTAAACAAAGAATGCCAATTATAAAGGAATGCATCAACTTTTAATTTTTTTAATGTTACAATTGAAAATGCAACTTTATTTCATAGTAAATCAGGGTGGCAATATAACCTGGAAATCGGGGATTTTTTTAATTCCGGAAAAATCAGAGAAATGTAAAGGAATTTTTCAAAATTTCATCAAAAAAAAATCAGGCAAATTTTCAAATTTGAATCTTTAAAACGGCATTTATCGTCTATTATGCCCTTTATTCTGGGTAGTTTAATTGTTATTATTTCCTTTTTAGTTCTGAAAAAGAATTTAAAAAAAAAAGCATGGTTATGAGCATTTTCATATTTTCAGTTTTATTTTTGTAAAAATGTGAACTATTGCTGGAGGGGAGAAACAAAGTGTGTTGGACTTTAGATTGTAACCAATATGTGAGGGGCTAATGAATATGCGATTTATTGAAGATTGGAATAGGAAATATGAAGCATATAAAACATTTAAAATTATCTCCAAAAGAAATAATTTAGAAAAACTCGCTTTTTTTTTGCGTTCTCTGCTTCCAGAGGACATGTTTAATTACTTTTATGCCTGTCAATTGTAAAATTTGTGCTTCATCCATAAATTATTATTTTAACCGACAATGAGTATTGCTTATAATTCTTCATTTATAATATATTTATTGTAGTGTGGATACTTTGTTTCTATACAAAGCATGTATTGCAATATTTCTTAATGTAATTGTAAAATCAGGGAACTTTTTTTTCCAGAATTTTGTTGCCACCCTGTAAATTGTATTGGATTTGTTATCTTTTCTTGCTGGCTGTCAATTTCGAAGCAGTGTTATTGCCTTGCACATTAGTGTTGCTACTTTTTCTGACTTGTTTAAATTTTCCGGATTGTCATTGATATTTATTTAAAATTTCCGGTTTATATTTCCCCTATATTTATAAGTTCAATTAAAACAAATTCAAATGTTACTGTAGTAAGTTTTAGCTTCTAATGGTTTTCTCTTATAACACACCCTTCCATAATTATTCAGCTATATTTAAAAGCACAAAATGGTTTGTTAGGTTTTAGTGGCGCAAGGGGAAGCACGAAGTCGTATAAAAATATCCACAATTTCCTTTCTTGACTTGAAGCCGATTGAAACTGTACCACACTTTCACTACCGCGATATTTCGTATATTTTTCATGTTAAACTAAACCGACATGTGTTGCATTTGGCTTTGATTTTTTGAAATTTTCTTTTGAAACCCATTTTAAATTGGTATTAAAAACCACCATTAGAGGAAACAAGTTTGAACATTCCAGAAGTTTAGAGTTCAGTGTACGGTTTGGTGCACGTTAAATCTGATCGTTGTCCAATGTCCTGACGCTTATTGAGTCTGGATCGAGTGCCAGCTCAGGTTTTGACCTCGTCACCTGACCATGGTTCAAAAATACGAGGATGGTGTTCCTGGGTCTTTCTTTCGAGATAGACCCGAACGGTTGCCAATAACTCACTGTGCAGCTTTGGTGCATCATAAACTCAACCACCCATATCTACTTCAACCCAAACAATTTGTTTCACATAAAAAAAAAATGCTGAAATGTAAAAATGTAATTTTTTTCTTGCCATATTTTATGCCATTCTTTTCATGTCATACTTTATCAAGTTTTTCCCTGTCGTAGTTCTTGGTTTGGTTTGGTTAATTAACGTCGCACTAGAGCTGTACAGTGGGCTATTGGCGACGGTTCTGAGTCTATCTCAAAGGAAAGACCGCGAACACATTCACGCACACATTTATACATGTACCTCGTTATTTTTAGAGGTCAGATGACGAGGAAACACCTAAACTGGCCTTCAACGTCCAGAACATCCACAAAAATTATCAGTGTGTATACGGTACTGGTGCACGATAAATCTGATCAAGGTCCAAAGTCCCGACGTCTGTTGAAGGCGTTGGGTGCCAGCTCGGGTGTTGTTCTCGTCATCTGGCCATGGTACAAAAATGCGAGGCATCATTCCCGGATACTTCCTTCGAAATAGGCTCCGAACCGTCGCCAACAGCCCAATGTGCAGCTCTAGTGCGATGTTAATTAACCGAACCGCACAAAAGATTATTCAAATACAGGGGTCTGTTGCACGTTAAATCCGTTATGTTCTAATGTCCTCAGTCTTGATGAGGATGCGTGGCCTTTGTTATCTGGTTCAAAATTATGAGGCATTGTTTCTGAGTCTTTCCTTCGAAATTGACCCCGAACCGTCGCCAATAGCCCACTGTGCAGCTCTAGTGCGACGTTAATTAACAAAAACCAAACCTTCGAAATGGAATCCGAACCGTCACCAGACACCAATACCCCATCGTGTAGCTCGTCATCTGACCATTGTTCGAATATACGAGGAAGTTTTCCCGGGTCTTTCTTTCGAGATACACCCGAACCGTCGCCAATTGCCCACTGTGCAGATCTAGTACAACGTTTATATTCAACCATAATGTAGCACTGGTGCGACGTTTTTTCTACTAACAAACTTTTGTCTGTATCTGTGGCAACGTAAAGAGTGATGTTTTGTTCACAGTGAAACATGTTAATATATATTTATCATAGTTATGTTAATTTTACGCGATCGTTCTTAATTTAATAACATAAAAAGGCTTTTATATTGAGTAATAAGTAAAAAGAAGATATTGCATTGGATTATACAACTTTCAGTTACTGAAAGTAGTGTGTTCCCACACTTGGGCAAATTGGATTTGTGTACTCCAGCACCTAATGTTGTGCAATATAAACTATACATACTTCGGAAGACTGAAAAAATGTCATTTACTTGTGATGTGTGCTGTTAAATATTTACAAGGGACTGGAATCTCAAAAATTACATTTGCACACACACAGGAGAAAATTATTTTGTATGTAAAGTATGCAATGTACAATTTGCTGATAAGGAAACTTTAGAGGAGCACCTCTGCATACACAAAGAAGAAAAACATGTATGTGAATTATGCAACAAGACAATTTTCCCAAAGTTGAACTCTAAAGATGAACTCTAAAGTCCAGTCAGGAGAGAAACCACAAGTATGTTAAGTGTTCAACAAACAATTTGCGGATGAGGGAACTGTAAAGGAGCACCTCCTTCTTCACTCAGGAAAAAAATGTTTATATGTGAAGTATGCAACAAACAATGTTCCCAAAGGGGAATTCTAAAACAACACCTCCTCATCCATACAGGAGAAAAACCATTTGTATGTGAAGTATGCCACAAACAATTTTCTCAAAGGGCAATTTTAAAGAATCATCTTCTCATCCATACAGGAGAAAAACCATTTGTATGTGAAGTATGCCACAAACAATTTTCTCAAAGGGGAATTTTAAAGAATCATCTCCTCATCCATACAGGAGAAAAACCACACGTATGTGACGTTTGCAACAAACAGTTCGCTCGTAAGGGAGATCTAAAAGAGCACCTCCTTATTCACTCAGAAAAAAAAAATTATATATGTGAAGTATGCAACAAACAATGTTCCCAAAAGGGAAATTTAAAAAAACACCTCCTCATCCATACAGGAGAAAAACCATTTGTATGTGAAGTCTGCAACAAAAAATTTTCCCGAGTAAAAAATCTTAAAATGCACCTCCTCATACATACAGGAGAAAAACCATGTGTATGTGAAGTATGCAACAAACAATTTTCTCAAAGGATAAATCTAAAGAATCATCTCCTCATCCATACAGGAGAAAAACCACACGTATGTGACATATGCAACAAACAGTTCGCTCAAAAGGGAAATCTTAAGGCGCACCTCCTCGTTCATTCAAGAAAAAAACCGTATGTGAATTGTGCACCAAAGAATTTTCCTAAAGGACAATGCTAAAGAATCACCTCCTCATCTATACAGTAGAAAAACCACACATGTGAAGTATACAAGAAAGATACCAAGAGTCTCTAATGCAACATTAATTAATTACACAAACAATACCCAAGATGCCCTGCAGAATCACCTTCCTATTCACAGTTGTAGTTACAAATTATACTATGGGAACTGTGTGAAGAAAATTATAGATTTTTCCAATGAATTTACAATTTTGACTCTATAAAATCTAAGAATTAACATAGCTAAGTTATGTTGCTTGTAACAGCAAAGTCTTAAGGTGCCCAAAAGAAAAGTCTTAAGGTGCACCTCCTCGTTCATTCAAGAAAAAAACCGTGTGTGAATTATGCACCAAAGAATTTTCCTAAAGGACAATGCTAAAGAATCACCTCCTCATCTATACAGTAGAAAACCCACACATGTGAAGTATACAACAAAGATACCAAGAGTCTCTAATGCAACATTAATTAATTACACAAACAATACCCAAGATGCCCTGCAGAATCACCTTCCTATTCACAGTTGTAGTTACAAATTATACTATGGGAACTGTGTGAAGAAAATTATAGATTTTTCCAATGAATTTACAATTTTGACTCTCTATAAAATCTAAGAATTAACATAGCTAAGTTATGTTGCTTGTAACAGCAACGCATGAAGTTTTATTCGTACAAAGTTAAAAAAACACCTTAAAAATAATTTTTAAAAATTGCTCACATAAAATTTTATGTGTTGCTAAGCAACATAACTTAGCTATCCAATTTTATTTTAAGTTTTATTGTGTGTCGAAGATGTAAAGATATAATTCCCATATGCTTGTTCTCGGGAGAAAGTTAAGTGCATTGCTTGATTTAGGAATGTTGTATTGAATGATTTTGGGGAAAAAACTGTAACTTCATTTGTTGATGATATATGTACAAAAAGCATAACTTGGTTATCATATTTTTTTTAGTTTTTATTGCCTGTCAAAGTTGTTAAGACACTACTTGTACACCCTGTATAACAGTAACCATGAAAATACAATTTCAGTTAATTTTTTTGATTGACCAATCATGTCTGAATTACTGTCTTAGGATTTAAAATATTTAATTTTTGTATGTTTTTCATCATGTATTAATTTAACTTTTAGTTTGGATAGCACTAATCACTCTTAACTTCTCAGAAGTGTGCAGCTTTGTTTACAAAAATTAAATTAAGAAATTTCGAAATTCCCCCAACAATGTCAAAAGAAAAACATTCTAAATGTATAAAGTATAATTTTTAAAAACAATCATTTATTAAATGTACTGAAATCTTGTTAATTGACAAAATATTAAAGCATGAAGCTCTCGTACCATGAAATTCTGAACAAAGTTCATACAGTCCTTAAGTAGTACAGGGACAACTTTGCTGGTTTTTGAAGAATTTTTTTTTGTGTGTGCCCTACCATGTTCCTGAACCATCTATTGGTATACCAGCATTAGTTTACATACATATACATCTATTGGTTGGTTCGAGAACTTGTCAGGGCCCAAACAGTCTTTTCTTAAAAACTTGCAGTCGTCTCAGTTGACCGTACTTAAATTTGGCCTTTAAATTTGGGAAAAAGTGTTTTTTACAACAAAAAATTCAGCCCCTAAATGGAATTGCCAATTGATTAAGTCAGTGTTTTTTTAAATCCTTTGTTGGTTTTTAAAAAAAGTTGGTAATAATGAATTAAATTGGTCCGAAATTTAAATTTGCTGATTGTACATTACTTATTGTGATGTTATGACATGAAGTCAGTGGTGCCGGAACAAGTATGGCAGCTGCCATATCTACCTTAACCCAAGTAAAAAATCCACAAAAAGTGCTTATACGTAAAAATGCAATTTTTTTCTTGTCATACCTAGCAAAAAAAAGTCAATATAAAACCATCAAAATTGTGAAATTGTAGATTTTATAAAGGATATTGAAACATTTTTAAAGAAGTTTTTAATATTCCTGCATAAAACCTTTAAACAAAATATCTGATTTTTCCCTTCAATAATTTCAAAGCTTTAAAATTGATTTTTTTTTGCAGGTTTTATAAAGGAATTTGAAACAAAAACCTTTATTTTAATAGTTCTTAAAAGAATGCAGTTTTCCTGCATAAAGCCTTTAATTTCACAATTTTGATGAAGGTTTTATGCTGAGTTTTAAATCTGGGTATCTACCTCTATGCTATTTTCCCCCTGCCAAAATTATATATAAGTTTTTCCCCTTTCATACCTTTTGAAACAAAGTTTCGGCGCCTCTAATTGGGGAGCTCAAGGCACTAGCACTAGCTTTATTTTAAAAACATAAACACTGAACCGTATATTCCATTTATTGGGAGATTGTGCCCATGGACTCAATACACAGACCAGTACACAAATTGGACTTCGAGTAACTTGTCTTGCGGTTACACAATTTGAACGGCGCCATTTTAGTTTGAATACAAACTTTAATAAACAATATCGTTACTTTTGTGTTCAATTTGATCGAATATTTAAAAAAAAAAATGAAAACATACAGAATTTTAGGAATACTCACTACTTATAAAATGTATATTAATTATTATTTATAATGTGTTTAATTTTACTGTCAGTAAAGGTTAGTGCATGTTAAGTCCGATTTGATGTTCCTGGGCCTATTTGAGAGCAATGGGGGCCCCCATTTGAAGACAGGCCTAACTAGCTTCAAGATTTTAATCGGCACAACAAATACTTGATAATTTGATTAGTTAAGCCAGGGTCACCTTGTATCTAGCCTGGCCCAATACGTTCCAATGTGGGTCGTGGGCCAGTAGTGTGGTCGTTCCACCATTGGCGAAGATCGCCAGGGCCTGATTTACCAATGTTATGCCTGGGGCCCCAACATTTAATTATACATAAATTTTAGAAAAGTTGCCTATGTTTTGAAAAATTCTTTATTATTATTATTACAATTTTGCATAACTTTTCAGCAATTTTTCCAAAAACATTGTAATTCCTCGTTTTTTTAAAAGAATAAATAACTAAAAATGCGAGATTATCTTTCATCGAAATTATTTTTTACGTCAGGGACCCCTATCAGTGTTATTTTGCCCTTAATAGTATTGAAATTTCTAAATCAGGCCCTGATGATTGCCGAATGTTGCAGACTGAAAGGTATTAGAAGGCTGGTCGAAGAGAGAACGACCAGGACCTTCCAACCCCAAGTCAAAGGAGCCATTAAACACTGGACTAACGGGGCCAGTGTGTACAGCCAGTATATGCCGCTGGAGCTTTAGTAATTCGTAAATATTTTCTTATACAATGTTTGCCTCCATCTGCTGTAATATTGTACCGAGCTGGACACGAGTGTGGCCAAAAATTTGCCGACTGAAAATTCTGATAAAGTTATAAAAAGTTAGTAATTTTCCGAATCTGACATTCAACGTATTATTTTGCAAGTTAAAGTTCATTCCCAAATAATAATTTAACTCGAATTCGTTTCTCGAGCCACGATCTTCCATTTCAATGGGGAGTTTCACGCCAAGAAGACCGCTGTTCCAACAGAACATGTAGAAAAATTCGCGACGCCGAAGAAGTTCCGTAGGATTAACATGGAACTTCAGTTCCTGTACTATAATTTTAAGTTTTTGTCATTAAACAATATCTCAATATAAAAATATTTAATACATATACTGAGATAGATTGTACTCATCGTTTTTGAAGCATTTTGTGTGTTGAAATAAAAGTATTTTTCCGTATTTTGTTGTAATTCTAATTATATACATATATAATATAAGTATTTCTGCATTTAAATTTATTCACATATAGAATAAAAATATTGCTTATATGGAAAAACAAATATTATTAACAAACTTTCCCATATTTGCAAGCGTAGGGACTAAACAAACAAAAGCAAATTTTCTGCTGTAGGGAAGAAATCGAAACTACTAGTAAGTTACCATGTTGATGCGTCACGTGAAACCTGCGTGAAACTCCCGCATTGCTTTTGAATATAGAAATCTATTTAAACAGAACCGTAATTGCCAAAGGATAAAAAAAAATCTGTGTTTTAAACAAAATTGCCGAATTACCTAACAATTTCGAATTTTTTTAAAAATTAATATGTAAAATGTCGACTTGGAAAATTATTGAAGGTTGCAGACCACCTCCACAACCCTCCTTGGCCACAGCCTTGGTTCTAGTTAGTAAATAAAATTAATGAGGACAAGATTTGGGTTCCATCTAGCACCATAGAGGTCATATGGATACTTTATTCATACAATAAACAATGCTCTGCCGTTGCATAGAGGGGGGTATAGGGCACCAACGCTCTCGAGAATTCTGCTGCTAGATCGAACTAAAGAGGAGCTTTTCATCAGCTACGCGTGGGAAGAACAAAGCACCAAGTCCATGAAACTCTTCCTTTAGATGATGTCAGCACCTCTACACCAACACAGCAATCAAATGAAAGTTCCTACACATGATATGCCTCTTTCAATTCTGATATATCTCTACTTGAGGGAAACGAATCCCACATTTGGTCGCATTCGCGTTTCAAACCGGGTTCAAAGAACCCGACTCCACCTCGTGTTGAAGTGTGATCCAGATGTCAACCAGTCCAGCACTTTTCTTCCATCACTCGTATATGTCAAAAATATGTTCTATCTTTTTTTTTTGTTTGTTTAGGTCAGATTTAACGTTGTGATAATTGTAGTTGCAATCTTTCAAACGGTAAGTAATTTAGTAGAAAAGAAACAACACGAGATAGTTAACTGATAGTTGAAATTGATCTCCTCGTAATTCAATCTTTGTTCTCTAGATTGTGCATCACTAGTCTAACTCCAGGACAACTTGCCTTGATAGCTCCGGATATGTGGCTTGCAGAAGGAAAGTGTTCAGTCTGATATCTTCCCATTTCAGCCATGGACCGACATCAAACTTTGTTCTTCCCACCTTGAAAATGTCATTAAACTTGGAATGTATTTCTTAACAGAACCAACATTCTTATTAATTTGGGATTGTATGATGATAACTTAAGGGTGAGGTCTTTGTCAGCAAGATGATTCTGGAAGGGGCCTCTGCCCCACCCACGTGATAGGCTTCTTTGTCGGGGCCCCGCGGCCACTTGCAGGTTGGGCTGCACGTTCCTCATGGATACCATTCGAGCCGCTCGAATTGCTGCTGCCGCTACCAGGGGGCGCCGCTGCAAAACAAAACACAAATTACTTAATTTCTTTCTAACCGAATTACAAAACTTAGATAGAAAAAGAAAATTTTATGGCCTTATTGGTTTATTTATTTATTTACCCTTTGCACTCGAGTACCATGTTTGATATTTGGTTGGTTTGGTTTGGTTAAATAACGTCGCACTAGAGCTGCACAGTGGGCTATTGGCGGTGGTTCGAGTCTATCTCGAAGGAAAGACCCGTTGGACGTGTTTGCAACAACCAGTTCTCACACAATGTTCATTTTGAGACAACTGGCCGCAAGGCAAAATCACTCAATCGAAAAAGCCTTGCTGCAACAATTCGCCCCAAAAATTGCAAGGATCTAAGCCAGGGTTCGAAAGGTGCACAGTGCACCTAATTTCTTTGCAGTGCACCTAACTTCTCTGAAAAGCGGCGATTTCGTCATTCCAAAATTCTGAACTATTTAAAAATCTGATTTCCCAGGATGCGTTTAATTTTGGATAACAAACTCGGAATTTGCCTGGAAATCATTTGACCAATAAAAACCTAAGAATCTGGTTTTCCCAGTGCGCGCGCACTATATAACGAGATCGCAGTCAGGTTTTACCAGTAATCCGTAGTTGGCATGGGATCCTACTTCAATCCTAACAATGAGTTGCGCATGCTTTTTTGCATAACTCGATCCTAACAATGAGTTGCGCATGCTTTTTCATGCTTAAAACATGATTTTTCTTGCATGTGTTTTTCTCATCACTTGTTGGTTAAATATATCTTTATTGTTTAGTTTTGGCGGTTTAATTAAACGATAAGCGATGCCTAAACGAAAAGTTTCATTGTCAGCTTACTTGTTCAAAAATAAATTATAAATTTTACTTTCTGCCACATAAATTTTGTATGCACCCAAATAATATTCAGTGCACCTGCTTTGAAAAGTTAATTTCGATCCCTGCTCTAAGCCCGTACACATTAAATAAAATTATTAAAACAATTTAGTCCATCCTTTTTATAGTCATCAATTTAGATTTTCAATTTGTGGTTTAACTTGTTGCATAACACGGCCCATTTGAGAAGTTTACTTTCAAAAGGGAACATTTCCACTGGGAATTGGGAACCCACACATCGAAAATGTTCACTTTTGAAAGTAATTTCCTCATTTACGTTCTTTTTATGTAAAAGTTATTTCCTATTCTTTTTTTTAAAAGACATATTCTTTAGCGGGATAGTTTTACGTTTAGGGCGGATAGAGAGAGTGTCAAATGTGTGGCGGATATTTCCTTTGTTTCTACTAGAAGTGCAACAGTTCATTTGTGTTGTCCCGTTGCATGTCATTTCAGTTCGAACATTTCAAACTAGCAAAAAATAGTTAAATAATTAAGAATAGCTGTTTATTTTCTGAATAATTAACTAGCAAGAATGTCATAAGTTCAGATATCTATTTAGTTTTAGGTGTGGTTACATAACGTTACACTAGATAATAGAAGGTTAAGACCTTAAAAAGAAATAATTTAAATATAGATATGTGTAAAAGTTGAAAAGTTTTCAGAGTTTTGTGTTTCGGTAGAGTGAAATTTAGTAATCAAAATTCTTACTATGTTCGCGGTAAATTAAATTTATTAAATGATCAACTAACAAAGATGTTAAATTAGATGAGCCTTCTATAACAGTGATGGGTCACTTGCAAAAATGTTTATAAGCAATAACTCTGTAACTGGGTACTGAAAGGCCTCCAATAAGCAAAAACTATAAAGCTGCTAAGGGATTTTGTTGATTGATATTTGTACAAATTATTTATAAGCAATAACTAAAGGCGATCGCTTCCGAATTTTAAAATTGAAGGTAGTAAATCAATGAAAGGCTTACTAAGTTTAATATATAAGTTATATACTAAAAGTCATTCATTAGTGGCCAATGTTTAGAAATTAAAGTGTTCCTAATCGATCGATCACTGTAGAATTCTTTTGAATAATATACATTTAAAAACTAAAAGTCCAGAATGGTTAAAAAAATCAATCTACTTGAAAAAGAGTGGTTGATGGACATTGAAATGTATTTAAAATTTCTCAAGGCAAAGGAAAGACATTGGCACAATGGCTTAGATAATCTTATAGATATATAAAGTTACATAAATAAGGTACTGGCCACGTATCATTGTATCATTTATCCCTTTACTATTCAGGGTATTTCGGGAATGAACTATAAAGACAGGCTTAGAACTTTAAACATGTATATACCCAAAGAGAGAAGGACTAAAGGGGACCTTGTTCAACTCTTTAAATTTATCAAATCAGGTGATGTTGAAGGCATAACATTTAATACAGCCAATGGGACTAGAGGTCATGTATACAAGTTATGCAAATTAAAACTTAATCGGGAAGTTGAAAAGCATTATTTTTAAAATACAGTAACAGATAAATTGAATAGTTTACATGAAGAGTTGGTTAATTCGTCAGGAGTAGGTAGTTTTAAATACAACTAGATCGGTATTGGGGGATTGTTAGGATGCGCTAAACGAAACAACCTTGCTGGACTTGGAGCCTGTACTTGGTCGCCATTATTTATATTTGTTTATATGGACTGAACCCTTCTTGACTTTTGACTCTTTATCTGACAATAGTTTCAAATGTAATAGTAATGTTCTTACCTCTTTTGATTGGCCATATCTCCAATAGATATTTGAAAATTTCGATGGGTTTCCTCAATTCTGCTACAGGAGCGCCTGTCTCTGTGTGGCACATGACAACTGGTCCAAAGCAAATGGCCAGGCTCTGGCTGCTCATCTTGTTGCGATCGCTGTGTCCTGTTACCATCTTCAAGTGATCCATCAAGTACAGCACTGTACACTGTAAAGACAAATATACAAAGTCAGCTCTCGCAAATCATAAGCTAAATGGGTGCAGATGTTATGTGATATTTTCAATTTTTTTTCTTCCATAAACAAGAGATATATCTAAGTTCAGGACGTTACACAGGATTTTACCCCAAATTTCAAAGGGGGGTCCAGACGAGAAAAATTAAAAAAAAAACACAATTATTAAAAATTAAAGCTTAAAAATTTTAAGAAATTTATGAAACTAATGCTAATTAGATAATTAATCATACATATTATTGACTTACTTAAATACTTAATGAACTAATATCCTAATATTCGTGAAAACACTTATACTTTATGAAAATTATTTGTTTAAATTGAAGAGCCCCGACCCCCTTCACCCTGAGTAACTTGACTAATATGATTAATTGACTAACATTAGTTAAGATAACAGGAAAAGATTGATGTAACGAATGGTGTAGATACGGCATAAAAATAGGGGCTAGGGACAAAATGGTTGTTGCATGGAACAGAAGAAGGGATTAATTCCAAGAACAGATCAAATAAGTTATACACAATCTGTCTATTAGTATGAGTAATGTGTGTAACAAAATTTTAATGATGTTAATTGTAGGAGGTAGTCGCCATTGAGACGCGAGTAAGAGTTCGTTCGTCTAAAAATAGAATAGTTATGCAAAGACAAACTTTGTAAAGCGTTGAATGAAAAAAAAAAGGATAATGGGATATAGGAACTATACCACAATATGATATGAAGGTGCGTTTTTAATAACGATATTACTCATACTACATTATTAAATACATACGGTTATATTGAACATCATTATAAGTCAAACATAAAAAGCTTATCTGTAAAGTACTGCAAAGATTACAACGATCTTTCGTTTGAACGATTTCTCCCAGAACATTCACCAAATTATACTAACGTGTATACGGGACTGGTGCATGATAAATCTGATCGGGGTCCAATGTCCTGAGGTCTATTAAGATTGCGTCGGGCGCCAGCTCAGGTGTTGTCCTCGTCATCTGACCATTGTTAAAAAAATACGAGGCATCGTTCCCGGATCTTTCCTTCGAGATAGGCCCCGTCGCCAATAGCCCACTGTGCAGCTCTAGTGCGACGTTCATTACTCAAACCAAACCAACCCAGATACGAATTCAAGCCCTTTGTAGTATTTTTTTTGAGTCTCAATCTCACGCACGTTGACCCTGGTCTTGGCTGGTGCCACTGCGCAACCCACACAATCGATTGGCGGAAAAGAAAGCATTCGGTAGGTCCAATGCCGGGTCACTGTACAAACACGGGACGCTTTTTCGGAATGATGGCATGTCATTGGCGGAGAAAGTATTGACCAATCACCGGTGGGATACTATTGACCCCCCCTCCCACAGAAGGATCGAAAAAGCAGATATTATGCAACATGTTATTTATCGAACGAATGGTATTTTCAATCCGTTTTGGATTCAAGTCGGGTGTCCTGTAAGAATTTGGGAAAGGGATTTCTTTTTTGAAAGTCCGTAGGCGTTTTAAAAAAAATCATATAAAATGATGGAATCGTTGTTTTGGAATGCGGTTTTCTTTAAATGGTATGTCATAAGACGGATTTGTTTTTCTTATGAGAAAAAGATGGAGCAGTTTTCAGCGATAGGTAAAGATTTTACTGATTAGACAATTAAGGAGCAAGCTTTCAAACTGTGTTTTGCTCAAAATTTCGGAAAAATTTGATTATTACATCACTGAATTGCTTTTGAATTTTCTATCGACTTAACCTTTTTTTTCGTCTAAAACACATTTAATTACACTGAAATATACTTGCAAAGATTGGAATCTGTACTTAAGTCAATGCATTTAGGAAAATTTATTTGCGTTTCCCTACGAATCACCTTAATGTGACAAAACACGTTTTAAATGTTTGCTCCTGAATTATAGCAAATTAAAAAATAATCAATCTGGAAACCTTAAAAGTTGGGAATTTCAACTACCAAAAACCCCGAAAAAGGAAAATTTATTTGTAAAGAAAATTAATATTATTAACAAATGAAAGCTAGGGAAGATTAGAAATCGCCCAACTTGTAAGATTACATTTAAATTAGACCTCAGAACGAACACTGCATTGGAATATGGGTGCAACAAATCAATGCTTGTGAGAGAACTGTTTAATATTACCTAAAATATATATAAAAAAAATTAAAAATGTCGATAAGTTGGAAATGGGAATTTTCAGCACTGTTGAGTTGGAAATTTCGAATAGTTGAGTTAAGAAAAATATTTTTAGTTTAAAGGCATTGATTGGAATACTTACTCGATTTACTTTAGGTAGGCAGTCTAGTATACTAAACATGAGTTTAGCGTTGCCTTCTGGATCATCAGGTAAACAAACGCTGAAACCATCGACGAGCATATCAAAGAGGCCTTTTGTAAATAGTGGTTCTGGTAATTCTCTTAGATAGTCCTTCAATACACCTAAAATAGGAAACAAAATTATGTGTTTACAATATTTTTGTAAAAAAAGTTATAAATTTAAATTATTAAAATGGGAACTTTGTATATTTTACATTTGACTTATTCCTATCTTCTAATTTTATATATTTTTAAAATTAAATTATATCCAATATTTAAATGTATTAGTTTCCTGGATATTCATTACAATCTAGAATTCGGTTCTAGGTCTAGGTTCGGTTCTAGGTCTACGTTAAAAAGTTTAATAGACGTAGGATTCGGTCATACATGTGTTTTCTCTTCGCATTTTTAAGAGGAAATGATGGAACCAAGGATTCGGTTTTAGGTCTATGTAAAAAGTTGAATAGACGTAGAATTCGGTCATCCGAGTTTTTCCTTGTCAGAAAATTATTGGAAGTTACTTTTATCATGCAAACAACTATCTCCTTGGGAGAACGGAAGTTATATAATACTTCTCAAAAACAAAATCGATTCTGGTGTTTCTCAGCCTGTTTCTTCGGATAATTACTCATATCTCAGACAGTAAATAACTGTACGTTGTAAATCAGAAGCAGAAGTGAGGACATATAAGAAACATAAAAACTATGTTTTAGAAAACTGCAGTTGTTTACTCTTAAGAAGCTTTCATATGGGAGATTGTGAATCGCTATAGAGAACCGATTGAATAATCATCTACCATTGGTCCACGATTCCGCGATCACGTGAGCACATTGGTTAGATGCAATGTTGGGTTGTTCAATGCAAGGCGAATCGAATTGGAGGTGAAACGAACTGGAAAGATAATTACTGGAATGACGTCACTTATTACGCCGAGAAGCCCGTAAGAACTAACAAGTGATCGATTCGATCAGACGATTTCGCTAATAGGGAGGCCAGAGGTTCGAGTAGTTTTTGGTTTATTTTGTTGTTGTTGTACCGCTCAGGAATATCAGAAAAAAATTGTTTTACCTCGAGTAAAAATATTTATGAAAATTAGACAATTCCTTTGTGCTGTACAATATGTAAATTTATTCATATGTTAAGATGACCGTTTCTTATTATTATCTAGTCGAGAGTGTGTGCTGTCCGTATATAAAATGCAAGAGCTGTTAGAGGAAAAAATATAGACCGTTAACAGTCACCGAAAATTACGTGCATTACGCCTGCCAGGCTCAGTGCGGCACTTGGCAGGGTTTAATGAAAAAAAAAATGGATCAAATCGTGATGGTGGCGTAATAAGTGCGGCCCCTAAAAAGAACATGACATTCCAGTTCAATTTCGTTCCACCTCCAATTCAATTCGTCTTGGATTGTGCCTGTCATACAAAACCCGATCCCTGGAACGTTTAAATAAACTTATTCAGTTCTCTGTAGTCATTTCACAGTCTCACGCAAAATAGATAAAAAGCTTACTTGTTATAACATTAATATCCGGTACATGGTCAATGGAGAGATCCACATTATGCGAGTTCCTCTCGAACGCATCCCTCAGCGTCTTCTTCCTGACAGCGGACCCACACAATCGGTAGATCCCCACAATGTCCAGCCCCCTCTTCTCCACCTCCTCGGCACACCTCTTGACGATCAGCGGCACCGAGAATCCCGAATTCTCCCGGATCACCAGCGACTCCAGATCGATCCCGAATAAGCCGCTGGGACTCTGCGACGGCAGCCGCTGGAAAGTCTGCCGCGGATCCCTATACCTGAGCTTCAGGTACAAAGTCCCCCTCGGCTCCATCTTCAACGCCAGACTATGCGAGGGCGACTCTCTCAGGATGGTCAGCAAATGCACCGACCCTTTATAGCACAGCTTATGTCTCAGCTGCGGGTCCCAGCTGTACAACAGGAAAGCCACCTCGGTTTGGTCGACCAGCTCCAGCTCGAAGACTTCATCCCAGTCGAAGCTGTGCTCCCCGGTCCTGACCACGGTGCGGGCTTTGTGGACCCTGTCGCATTCGATGACGCAGTACAGGTCGCGGAAGTGGTCGCTGTGGCTGGTGGACCTGAGCCCTCTGCCTGCCAGCAGGTGGACCCATAGCAGACCGCTGAATCCATCCCCTCCCAGCACGGTCTCGGAGTCCTTTTCGGGCCTGTACTTGAGGAACTCGCGGGGGTTGAGGGTCAGGAGCTGGAGACGTTCTTCAGAGGGTTTGACCGGGGTCGGGTTCGGGATCTGGCGCAGGTACTCCAGGATGTAGGGGTGTCCCAGCAGGCTGCTCTGGGGCGGGTGAGGGAGGGTGTGGCTGGATAAGTCCGTGGCCGAGCGAAGCATGGGGCGGCGGGTATAGAGAGTAGAGACAGAAGTTGTCATACCGCGTTCCTCTTCCTATAAATAGAAAACTCACATTTATATTCGAGTGTTAATCACTTCATGCAGCTATTCATATAGCTCATTTGAGTATTGTGTAAATCCAGGGCCACATTCATGTCCAGCCTTGTCAAATGCGTTCCTAGTTTCGTCATGGACGAGTAGTGTGGCCGCTGCACCATTTGCAATGATCGTCACGTGTTAGCGGCTGTAAGGTATTGGATGGCTGGTCGAAGAGAACGACCAGGACCTTTTAGCTCCAACCCCAAGTCAAACGAGCCAATGAACATTGGGCCAGGCTGGGCCAGTGTGTAGTCAGCCTATGCCACTGTTGCTTCATTGCAGCAGGGGCAGACAATCATTGGAAGAAAATATTTGCGAATGACTATTGGACCAGGCTGGACACAAGTGTGACCTTGGATTAACATCTGAAAACCATGTTGTAGGGTGTTTCAGAATGAATGCAGTAACTTTTTAGAGGTGATAGAACATATCAAAACAAATATTTTTTTTATCATAAAATGCATGGTCACATAGTGAAGCGGTTAAGTCCCGAAGAACTCTTTTAAAAATAGGTGTTCATATACAGGTACTGGAATCGTCATGATTTGGAATGTATCGGTATATCAATGAAGAGAAAGTGGTTATTTGTTTGATTATGGTCTCTCCAAATGTAGTGACAGGAAAGCACAAAGACTTTACTGAGAGCGCATCTCCAGCAGATGTGTTTCCGACAGGTTTCCCAAACAAAATGTATGCAGTCTTCCCTAAATTGGTATACCGATCCATTCCAAACTCCTAATTACATTTGGTTTATATCCACATTTGAAAGAACATTCTAAGCTCTCTAGCATGTAACCGCCTTAGGCCCATTCTACACAGACGTGATAAACGCGCGTTGCATTTTTTAGAAGCCTCTGTGATTAGTGTATACATACCACGCGGTTTGAATGCACCAGTCAGAGAGACTTCTGAAAAATGCAACGCGCGTTTATCCCGTCCGTGTAGAATGGGCCTTACTTATAAATATACATTTTATAATGACCGTTTTTTTTTATTTGGATTTGTTCAATTACCTCGAGAAGTTTGTTGCATTAATTTTAAAACAGCTTGTATATTACAAGTATATTATGAAGATGTTAATTTTTATTTGACAGCAGTTTATATTTATTGCGATTAATTTCACTGCTTACTTTATTTATTAACTACTAAATTTATTGCTGAAACGACGAAAAAATAGAAATAGTAGCTTTAGCCAGAAATATTTACAAGTACAAATATAAAGGAGTATATAAAAGCGAATAAGTAGCAGTAATTTTTTTATACGGAATTTTATTTATGAAATGCGACGACGAACAAGACAGGGTTTAAACGACAATGAACTTCACACCATTATTTATTTCTTCAATTAATAATGGTGATTGACACCATTATTCATTTCACCACAAACTGAAACCGGACACATTTTGGGGATTTTCAGTTGGCGGTGAAAGTAATAGTGGTGCGAGTCAAAACTGACTTACACTATTATTACTTTTACAGCCTGATATACAAGAGGAGAACCATGTTTTAAAACTTTATAGACTATTTTCATAATTTGTTTCTTATGTTTCTTCAATTAAGAATGGTGACTCACACCATTATTAATTTCACTGCTAACTGAAACCTCACACATTTTGGGGATTTTCAGTTTGCGGTGAAAGTAATAGTGATGCGAGTCAAAATTGACTTACACTATTATTACTTTAACAGCCTGATACACAAGAGGAGAACCATGTTTTAAAACTTTATAGACTATTTTCATTATTTGTTTCTTCAATTAAGAATGGTGACTCACACCATTATTAATTTCACCGCAAACTGAAACCGGACACATTTTGGGCATTTTCAGTTTGCGGTGAAAGTAATAGTGGTGCGAGTCAAAATTGACTTACACTATTATTACTTTAACAGCCTGATACACAAGAGGAGAACCATGTTTTTAAACTTTGTAGACTATTTTCATTATTTGTTTCTTATGTTTCTTCAATTAATAATGGTGACTCACACCATTATTAATTTCACTTTCAACTGAAACCGGACACATTTTGGTGATTTTCAGTTTGCGGTGAAAATAACAGTGGTGCGAATCAAAATTATTACTTTAACCGCCTGATATACAAGAGGAGAACCATGTTTTTAAACTTTATAGATTATTTTTATATTTCTAGCCGTTGTCATTGTTTAGTGGGTAGAACATGTAGCTACCACACCGTGGACCTGGGCTCAAATCCTGGATAAGACACGAGAGTTGATTTGTGTACGTCCTTGTTGTAAGCGACGTGACGTTACCCAGAAAAAGAAAAAGCCAGCATAAAAACTTCATCAAAGTTGTGAATTTGAAGGTTTCATTCAGGAAAATTTAAGTTTTTTTTAATATCTGTTAAAACTTTAAAAAAATTGCAGCTAAGGAAGGTTTTTGTTCCAAATTTCTTATAATATGCAAAATGTTTTAAAAAATATCGCAAAAATACTTCAATTTTTAAGCATTAAAATTATTTAAGGAAAAATGAAGAGCGCCTAAGCAAAAACACATACGAGTTCGATCGCAAATCGTCAGAAACTTCAAAAGCTTGAGTAGATGCATGCATTTCTACGGAGCTTCAGATTTTCAATTTTAAAATGAAAGGGATTTTTGGAAATATGATTTTTTTTCAAAAATGGATAGAGGTAATTATTTTTAAATTCAATGGTTCAGTGGTTTTGAAAGCACGCTCCTTAAATGCAGATTTTTTAAAAATTTTGTGCAGGAAAATTAACAAAACAACAACAACAAAAAAACCTGTAGTTTCCCTCCCCCCTCCTAAAATTCCTTTTTAAAACCATCAAAATACTTTTTATTTAACATTTTTTCTGAAGTTTTTATGCTAACTTTTTTGCTGAGTATGCGCAAAAGATGCCAATAGAGATCTTTTTTCCCCCACAAAAGATGCAAATAGATCCTTTTCCCCCCAAAAGATGTCAATATAGGTCCTTTTTCCCCAGAAAAGATGCCAATAGATCATTCCCCCCCCCCCCCCACAAAAGATGCCAATAGATCCTTTTGAATGTAAATGGGCGACTGTTTTATTAGTTTGGTATTATATCAGATCAAATGCCTCATCATAATTTAAGTTCAATTATATAAATATCTTTTGAAGAACCAGACATGAAATGTATTACACCAGGGAATAAAAGCTACATTAATTTCTTCTCAATCATATGTCCAAAAAAATTTATTATTAATCGAAAGAAATTGGTAACTAAGTCACATTTATTTTGACTGCTCTACTTTTCTTCCGAAAACCGTCTTAAATCAAACGGATTCCCTTTGTCAAAATAGTTTGAACTTTCGCCAGAATTCTGGAAAATAACTACACAATGTTACAAAAGGTTATTAATGTATCGTGTTGATGGTATCCTTTATGTTACAGCAGTTTAGATAAAGTCGCTGGTATCATTGACATCCTTTTTAAGCGCCATGCAATTTTTATTTCGACCATTTAGATGCCATTCAATTTTTCACACATAGACAGCAATTTTCTCCGGGGCCTTCTGGGATGTTGTGTACTCTGGAGAACTTCTCATCGAATGAAACAATGAGATATTGCAATGAATGCTTTTATCTTTCCGACTTTCTTTAAAAATGAAAGCGGAGAAATAGTTAAAGTGATAAAGGATTTTTATTATTTCTCCTAGGGCAACTTGCCAAGAGAAGTAGAATTTGAAAAAAAATTCAATTCGAAGTTATGGTTGAAATACGGCAAAAAAAATTTTGAGCAAAAATTGAGCTGGAGTTGTAAGTGAAGTTTTCTTGGGTTTAAGCCATGTTTGTTTAATCATTTCATTTGTAGGAGATTAAAGTTAATGGAATATATCCATGTCTTAGAGAATCGAATTGTTAAATAGATAGAATACACATACACTTAACCCATTTGTACAGAAAGGCATAGTTAGTTTTAATTTAAAAATTTTAATTATTCTGCAAATGATAAATTTGTTTATTTAGTGAGCAAGTCCTTACTTTTAAGAGCATTAGAGGGTTAATCACGTGATTGCCTATTGCCATTTAATTAGAATAGGTAATTTAATTAGAAATAATAATATTAGAATAGGAAATATAAGTGGTAAATTTTTTTTATCTTACTTTTGGCCGAATATGGCAAAAGATCGAACATTTTAAAATAGTTGTTGACTTGCTTGTAAATTGGGAAAAATTTGGTATTTTTGCTGTTGACATTTTGGTGATGAAATGACACTAATTTGTAAATTTCCCAACTGGTACCTTACTCTCCGAAGTTAAAACAGAATCTCGATGTTTTTTTTTCCTTACTTAATCGGCTGTATGCCTAACTGGAAGCATTCTCCCAAAAACACGCTGAGGGAAGCAGTGGCCTTTTAACGAAACGCATAATTATCGAACCACCGTCGATTCCATTAATAAAAAAAATCAATAATTTTATGAAAATTGCAGTGTTTCAGAACAAGTAACTTCATTTCTGAATTTTTCAGCATTAAACAAAAAAAAATTGCAATTTTCAGCAATTTTTAATATGCTTGCAACACTTTAAGTTTGCTAAAAATACCAGCATTATCATAAATTTTATGAAGGTTGCTTGCTGCCTTCTCCAGAATTTGAGCCCAGAAATGCCAGTCTGCAAATTAGGTTTTAAAAGCGCGCCGTGTGCAGGCTGGAATGTAGGTGAAGCACTTATTTTAACTAAACATGCCTTCTCCGGAATTTGAGCCCAGAAACGCCAGTATGCAATGTAGGCGTTAGAAGCGCGCCGTGTGCAGGCTGGAATGTAGGTGAAGCACTTGCCTGTTTGAGCCTGTCCAGGAGTGACTCTGCACTGTGCGCGCTCCTGGGCAGCTGCGGCCTGATCCCAGGAGCCCTGCGAGTGCGGTCGTACAAGGCGGAGGTGGAAGGAGCCCGCGTCAGCCACTGACTGTACTCGGCGGAGGTGAAGATAGGAGAAGTCATGCGACGAGCTGTTGGACAATTCAAACAGGAATTGCAAGACGAATAGCTTTTAAACATTAAGGGATCATCACACTGGGCGAGTTTACTAGAGAGAGAGTTGCTCGCTGAATAGTAAAGTAGTGAACGATTTTATTACCTACTTGCCGGTGAGTAAAGTAGGGAACGATTTTATTACCTACTTGCCGGTGAGTAAAGTAGGGAACGATTTTATTGCCTACTTGCCGGCGAGTAAAGTAGTGAACGATTTTATTATCTACTTGCCGGCGAGTAAAATAGTGAACGATTTTATTACCTACTTGCCGGTGAGTAAAGTAGTGAACGATTTTATTACCTACTTGCCGGCGAGTAAAGTAGTGGGCGAGTCAGCTACTGTTTTTGCTAATTTGGTACGGTATACAGCTAATTTGTTAGCTTGGTATTGGAAAATCCAGCGAGTAGCAGGATGAATAGTCCAGTTTGCAACTAGAAGTTAGCCGAGAACACACTGACTTCCTAGCTGAACAAGTCAGCTAATTCAATAGTTGCTAGAAAATTTGTCATAGAGAGTAGCTAGTAAACTCGCTCTGTGTAATTGACCCTTAAGACAGCTTTCACACGGGAGATAGTGAACCGATACAGAGAATCGATTGAACAGCTCTCATTGAATGGTAAATAGCAGTTTACCATTTCCCGTGTAAACGCGTGGATTTGGCTCAATGTTAAATGCTTCGGATATTTGTAAGCGGCTCACAGTCTCCCTTGTAAAGGCTCTCTCGTGCATGTTAGAATTGTGAATCGTTCACAAATTAAATTTGATAGTTTTAGGTGGAATAACGAGAGATATTTACATGAAACATATTGTTTCTTTTTTTTACCACATACTTTTCCCATAAGCCCGCATATTTATCCCATACGTTTCCCTTTTTTTATAATTTCTTCTTCAAATGAGAAAATTTTTCTTTATTTAAAAACATTACACAACAAATACTTTATATCACAAAATTAAGTTTTTACATATACTTTTCATGTTGTCTTATAAATGATGCAAAATTTTAATCTGATAACAGTGAGATCTGAACTCATATCTCTGAAATGCCTATGTACAAACCTAGGTAGTGTGTATGGGGAAGACAGACAATAGGCGGTAAATTAATTGCTCGGTTTCCATAGAATAGAAACAGAACATTATTGTTTTGGGATTAAGCCATAACCACACTCGCGGGTGTCTAGCCTGTTCCAAGGTTAGTTATGGGCGAGTAGTGTGGTCGCTCCATCATTGGTAATGATCGTCAAATTTTGGGGATGGAAGGTATTGAAAAGCTGTTCGAAACGAACGACCAGGACCTTCCAGCCCCAATCCCAAGTCAAAGGAGCCAGGGAACAATGAGTCAGACTGTAGCCAGTCTATGACAATAGTGCTTGATTACAGCAGGCAGGAGGAGGCAAACACGAAGCAAATATTGGCGATTGACTATTGGATCAGGCTGGACAAGTGTGTGTCCTTGGCTTTAGAACGAAATTTTTCTTCAAAAAGGCTTGGAAAATATACTGACAGAAAATGGTAAATTTCATATTCCTTCACCAGAGCCTTAATATAGAATAAACTTATTTTCAAATACCAAATAAAGTACACTGTTATTAATAGATATGTATCAACAGTGAGTTTAGAGTGGAATGTCACTGTACCTCGATCTCTTCTTCCGCTTCGAGTTGCAGGCAGCTCTGGGGCTGAGAGGGCGCCATCACTGTCCGACTGCGAGTCATAAGGGAGCAGCCTGACCGCTGCTGCAGGCTGCTGGGTGATCTGCTGGAACCGCCTGAAGTCCATCTCGGACATCCGAACCCGTGGGAGCGAGTTGCTGCGGGTGCCAGCGGCAGCCCCGTACGCCGCTCTGGGCAGGCCGAAGGCGGGCCGGGGCACGCCTCTCTGTCGCTGCGCCGCCAGGGCGTTTTTGGTGCCCTCGGTGGCTTCGGTGTCCGAAGCACTGCCGTCCAGCGTGGGGCGGCGACGGTTGGTCAGGGTGCTGATCGCTTGGGGTTGGAGTGGTTGGCTTATCTCATCTGCTGCCCTGGAATAGTCAATGGGGAAAACAACATTAAAGAAACCTCTCCTAGGCATGCCCGTAGCTCTACAGTTTTTGAAGCTGAGTTGGACATGCCTTGGGTATTAAAAAAACAAAAAAACTTTAAAGAGACATGAGTAGTCCAATTGCAAAAGTAGTTATATCCAGAAATTTGAAAAATGAAATTTTGGTACTAATAGGTGCTTTGCAATTTCAAAATATAATAAAGAAGCAAAAACCGTTTTTTACAAATAAAAAAAAAAAAAAAAAAGTCAGCAGAAGAAAAAGTAGCTATATCCAGCGAACGTGAACATGAGCGCAGTGATAGCTCGATTTTTGAGTGGCTGGAATGCGGACATAGCTTTTTTTGTTTCTTGAACAAAAACAAGAAGGCGGATCATACAGTTGCAAAACCCAGTTGAAAGCCTTAATCCAGTTTCAAAACAAATTATGTAAAAATTAAAATTTAGTTTATAACTTATTTAGTAATCTGAGAACACATTTTAGTGACAAATTCTTGTACTTTGTTCTTTATTTTTTACATAAAAAGTTTAGTATTATTGTATTAACAACAGTTAACTTTTGACAATTTTTCGCGATTTACTCAAAAAAGCTTTTGTGTATATAGTTGCTTTTGCATCTGGGCTGTTTATATCGTTGGATCAGTATTTAAAGTAGATAATTACATATCATGTCTATATAAATCCCCATATAAATCCATGTTATGCCAATTTTGTAGTTATCTAGTTCTAGTACTGACCCGACGATATAAAAAATGATTTGAGTTGACATAGTTTCCATACTTCGAAGTAATTAAATATTTCTTTTGGCTATATGATGTGTGAAATACAGGCATTAAAGGCATATTTACAGTAGGGCTGAAGGGCTATATGTCGTAGCGTAGAAAAGTAAAGGTTGGTAAATTCTGTTAAAATAGTGATATTCAAACAAATATCAATCTGATTGAAATACATTATTTTTCATGTTCTGTAAACAAACCTGATATACATAGAGTAATACTGATACACGTATTCTAACGCTTTAAAGATGTCTGTGTAACCAAAGGATTAACAACGGCGGTTCTAAAGAAAAACTAAGAACGCAGTCTCATCATTTTCAAATAATGTTAACTTTCGGGAAACATCTGAGATGGCACCCCATTTTCACCAAACTCTAACTACATAAACAATAACAACATCTCTTGTTCAAATGTTAATAAAAAGGAGAGATTACAGAGGATATGGCTTTTTACTTAGTCCTTAAAAAATATAAGTGCATTAAAAAAATTCTCATGTAAAAGCGTATATAAACCCCAAATATCAATTTATATTTAGCTGCTTTAAATAATTCTTAATAATTTAACTCCAACTAATTGCAATTGCCAATTAATTGCAATCACTCATTGATTACAATTGCCAACTAATTAAAAAAACTCATCAAATTTTATTCACAAATGTTCCCAAAAAGTCTTTTTAACATGGAATCCCAACAAGTCTAAACAGAATTCATTTCCTCAGTTTCTTATTTTTAATAGCATGGCAGTTTATTTTCTCCTTAAAACTTATTTAACTTAGTACTTGAAACAATATCCTTGCAATTTAAATAGATCCTTACGTACATAAAACCTTTAAATAGCTGTGTGTACAGAAGTTTATTGCTGATTCTTTAAAACAAACGAAACATGCAACCGCTTTAAACGCTCAATAAATCAGCCCGAACCTAATCACTCATCAAATGTTATTCATGAACTTTCCCCCAAGTCGTTCGTTGCATGGAATCCCCAACAAGTTCAACGGAATTCTTTTCCTTAGCTTCCTATTTCGAGCAGTCTATTGCAGTTTATTTTCTCTCCAGGAAAGTTTTTCCGGAGTGCCCGAAACAATATCCGGGAAATAAAAAGAGCCCTTTATTGCTTTCTCTTCTAAAAGACGAAAATTGGAATACATTAAACGCGAAGATTCTTAGTGCCGCCTTCTTTTTTCCCGCCGAAAAATCAATAGGATTCCAAGTTTTGGCAGAGTGCCAGTCGAGCACTTGCACCCTAATCCTCTGCTGGGATAATCCTAGTGCTGCCTCGGCAAAGAAATTCCCGTTGGAAGAAGGAATTTACGAGCACAAAGCACTGATCAAATAAAAGAGAATCTACTTCAGTTTTTTAAGCGCACAAGGGGGCTATCTCTTCAGAGTTGCTCGTAATGACAGCTAAATTCGGATGTCTTGGATAAAACTGGATTTGTAGAAAAGACCTATTCAAACTTAAGTGGGATTTCATTACTCTTCACCTATAACAATGCATTTTTCAAATTAAAAGTTTTAATAGCTATATTTAATTTCAATTCTCTATACTTTTTCAAAAATGCAAGGCCTGCTTACAAAATTTTATTGTCTAAGGAATCTTCACCCATAACAATGCATTTTTCCCATTAAAAGTTTTTAATAGCTATATTTAATTTCAATTCTCTATATTTTACAAAAATGCAGAGTCTGCTTACAAAATTTTATTGTCTAAGGAATCTTCAACTATAACAATGCATTTTTCAATTTAAAAGTTTTTAATAGCTATATTTAATTTCAATTTTCCATACTTTTACAAAAATATACGGCCAGCTTACAAAATTTTATTGTCTGAGGATTCTTCACCCCATAACAATGCATTTTTCAATTTAAAAGTTTTTAATAGCTATATTTAATTTCAATTTTCTATACTTTTACAAAAATATACGGTCAGCTTACAAAATTTTATTGTCTAAGGAATTTTCACCTATTACAATGCATTTTTCAAATTAAAAGTTTTTAATAGCTATATTTAATTTCAACTCTCTATACTTTTTCAAAAATGCAGGGCCTGCTAAACAAAATTATAGTTTCTAAGGACTCTTCACCGTTAATACTTCACCTATAACAATGCATTTTTAAAATTTAAAGTTTTTAATCGCTATATTTAATTTCAATTCTCTATACTTTTTCAAAAATGCAGTGTCTGCTAAAGAAAATTTTAGTGTCTAAGGACATAATTATTATTCTATAGTGTGGGCTTGGTGGAGAAACTCACTAAATTAATTTTTAATTAAACTTTCTCAATTATTTGTTGTCAAAGTCTCTGAGTAGTGCTAATAGATTCTGTCGTTTAGAAAAACTGTTAGCTATTTAGATTAACGCAGACTTCAATCACTCCGTCGGAAACAAAATAAGTCGTTTACCTAACGCGTTTGACTCTTTTGCACAAATTCTACTCAAACATAATCATTTTAAATGTTAGGAACATAAAACAAATTAAGAAAAAGCAATTTTGTGAAAATTTTTACTGTTATTTTTGATGAAAACCCAAAAGAGTAATCAAACCGAACAATGGCTGCTACCGTTTTCCAAGTCTAATATTTTTTTTTAGAAAATATTTTGAACTGAATGTTTTTCTTTTTCAAGTAAAAAGCTGCTTTATTCATCATTAACTTTATCAGTTTGCTTTAGCTCATTTTCAAAGTGTTTTCGCTTTTTAAATTATATGTCTTAAATATTAGGAAGAAGGCGATTACTAAAAATTGTAACCCACTAATTGTTGACTTTTTTAATTAACAATTTAAACACATTGTAGTTAAAAGATTTTGAATAATTATGGCGATAAAAAATTTCAAAATGATAATATCAATAATTTAAAAATTAATATTTTAAAATTTATTTTCGTTTTTTAAAATTAAAAAAATGCAGCCGTAAAAATTTTAAACAGGGACTTACACTAGAATCCCCTCTCCGGCCGTTATTAGCTAAGGTGGGGAACATGTCCTAGGTTTTTTTCATCTTCAAACGCCGCGCTCTAAATCCCGTGGATACAGCATCTCGCAAGGAAAACAAATCCAGTGTCACGGACGTCGCGATGAAAAAAAAGCAAGAACATATTCCCCAACTTTATCTGTCTATTTCACTGAATTCTAACTGTAACTTCTGGAATGCTGAAAACTTGTTTTCTTTATGGACGCGTTGAAGCCAATGTGGAAGCAGCCGTACTGCACCCCCAATTTTTTTAAGGTGATTTAGTGGTGTTTTTTAATATAATAGCATTGTAGAAATAATAAATGTATATAAATATTATCTATTTTCTTATAGAATTAATTTTTATATTGCCAAACAAATAGTTTTTGTTCTTGCTTTTTAACCACTTCGACTTTGACTTGCAAATGACTTTCTGTTTATTACATGTCGGATTATTTTAACATGACAAATATATGAAATATTGCGATAGCGATGGAAGTGTGGTACAGTAGATACCCTTCAATTGGCTTCAAGTCAACAAAATGTCTTGCTCAATCCAGAAATTACAGTTAGAGATCAGTGGTGCACTGTTGTACGAAATCGACTATTGTGTCGACTACACTATCGAAGGAATAACGCAGTGGCGGCTCGTGCACTACAGCAAGTACAGCCGGGCTGCACCTAATTTTATTAGTGTATTTTAAAACTAAAATTATATATTTTACTAATTTTCTTAAATGAAGATTAGAATTGGAAATGAAGATGAAATTTTAACTCTAAGTAAAAAAAAAAATCTCCGATAAATAGCAAACCAGTTTCCGTAATGCGCAAATTCAGGAGAGGAAAAAACTCCGTTCAATCAAAGTTGCAGCCAAAAAGCGAAGTTCGAAATCGGCTGCATCGTTGCCATGGCAACCTTACGTAGTATGACTTCCCCAACACGCTAAAATGGAGGATGTGACGACACAAACGTAGCGCAAAAGGATTTTTTCAAATTAGCTGTACTAGGGATTTGAATGAAATGATTGGTTCATTGCTGAATCGGTGAGGCGGGGTGGAGGAAAACGATAATTTCGAAGAATCTCTTCAAACGGAAATAGTTTTCGATAAGCTTGCACGTGTGTTGTTGTTTCTTTACTTAAATTAATATTAAAATTGACCGATTCGCAAGTTTGATAGGAGGATTGATTTAATTTTCAAAAAATAAGTGAGTGTTTTCTATTATTTTTACATGTTATCTTTCATAAAAGTTGAAAGGAAACTTTGATTTGAGTTTGAGTAATAAATTTTAAAGAATGTCCGTTCATGTATGGGTGTGGAAAAAGGTGAAAGGTGGGGGGGGGGGGGGGGAGTTACATGTTTTCGGCTGCACTAACGTTTTTGACTACGGGCCGCCACTGGAATAACGCATGGCATACAAAGTCGACCATCGCTCACCTTCTTGGTCTACCCCGTCTCTGCATGGTGATCGACATGCCTGATCCCGATCTTCGGAGTGGTCTACCGAGGGAGTAGTATCGGTCATAGGCATCTGATCCCAGTGTTGAGATGCGTTGTTCGCTCTCTGTCCGCAGTAGCCGGGTGGACCTGGTACGCAGGTTAGGGTCCTCTAAGTAGCGGTATCTCTCCGGGAGGCTACGCTCACTGCGAGGCTGAGGCTGCTGTGAGCCAGGTGGGAAAAACAGGCGGCGGGGGTCAGTTGGTTCTGCGTGGAAAGTGTGCACCTGTTGAGAGAAATATGGGTTGTTATGACAAGAGATGTTTTAATGTGGGTTGTTAGAGAAGAAAGATATGTTTTGATATGGGTTGCTAAGAGAAGAAAGATGTTTTATTATGGGTTGTGTTAAGAGAAGAAAGAGATGTTTGAATATAGGTTGTGTTAAGAGCAAAGCGATGTTTTATATGGGTTGTTTAAAGAAGGAAGATATGTTTTGATTTTGGTTGTTAAGGGAAGAAATAAATGTTTTAATATAGGTTATTCAGTGAAGAAAGAGATTTTTAATATGGGTTGTTAAGTGAAAAAAGAGATGTTTTAATATGGGTTGTTAAGAGAAGAAAGAGATGTTTTAATTTGGGCTGTGTTAAGAGAAAGAGATGTTTTATATGGGTTGTTTAAAGAAGGAAGAGATGTTTTGATTTTGGTTGTTAAGGGAAGGAATAAATGTTTTAATATGGGTTATTCAGTGAAAAAAAGAGATGTTTTAATATGGGTTGTTAAGAGAAGAAATATATGTTTTAAAATGGGTTTAGTGAGAAAGATATATTGTAGTATGGGTTTTTGTTACTGGCAGTTGTTTTAATATGGGTTGATGTTTCAATGTAGTTTGCTGAGTAATATATTTTTAAAAACATCTAAGAAACTGAAAGAAATTGTATAAACAATAATATTTTTACTCTAATAAGTTTTTTCATATTTTAGTTAAGTATTATCAATATTTTACTGCCGACATGCACTTGTCAATTATTTGGTGATAAAATCTCAATATTTGGCAATATTTTAACTTTATTAATTAACATTATCAAATTCTTGAATAACTAGATGTTAAAACTCTTAAAACTATTAAAATTAATATAACCCTTCGTACTTGTTCGTTTAATGATTGGAGTGTGGTAGGAAAACTGGGCTGGGGTTTGGGCTGTCGGGTAAGTACAGACTGGGAGCCTCGTTGTTCTTCCCATAGGATTCGGGCATCTTCCTGTGCTGTCGTCATATTGTAATAATACGGGGCAACCTACAAATAAATTGGAAAGAAATGCTAAACATGGAAATATAACCTTTTTAATGTAATAACATGGAAATATAACCTTTTTAATGTAATAACATGGAAATATAACCTTTTTAATGTAATAACATGGAAATATAACCTTTTTAATGTAATAACATGGAAATATAACCTTTTTAATGTAATAACATGGAAATATAACCTTTTTAATGTAATAACATGGAAATATAACCTTTTTAATGTAATAACATGGAAATATAACCTTTTTAATGTAATAACATGGAAATATAACCTTTTTAATGTGTGAGTTTCATAGAGTGCTTACATTTTGAAAAATGTTTTCTAGTACAAGATAGATAACGTACATTTACGCTTACTTTTTAAGAATTGAAATGAAGCACTTTCAAAAATTTTAGAGAGTCTTTAAGGATAGTTTTTTTCCCAACAATACTCAATATTGCAGTGCAATGTTTTATTCATGTTCTTATAATTGCCACTTATCTTATTTATATTTTTTATATATTTAAAACAAATGTTTAAGATGGTATAAAAACCACTGAAAATTTGTTAAAATGCATAATTCTGTGAATGTAAAAGCAAAAGTATTTGGACTTATTTTATGCAGCCATTGTAAGTCATACATCTGATATCACGTTCACTGGTATTAATTTTCCCAGCAATGCACCCATTTGCTAAAATATGAGCCGCATCAGCCGATAGAACCTGCCATTCAATAACATATAATATCAACGATTAAATCTTGGGCACATGTTTCCGCACTTTTTTCTGCAGTGGTCACGTTCACCCTCTGAGAGTGGATTGCTTGGTTTCACTCCGAGACACTGGAACCAACGAATCCAGCGTTTCGGTGGGAAAACGAAACCGCTACAGAAGAAAAACGAGAGGACATATTCCCTACTTCAACGCATGGCACGTGTCCTTTGTTTATTTTTCATACCGACGTCCATGACACTGGATTGCTTGGTTTCGGACGAGACACTGGATTCAATCAATTCAGTGTCGGAATCCTTGATGGTCGTCAAAAGTGGCGGCGCCTGCAGATGAAAAAGTCGAGGACATGTGCCAGGCCTTAAACGTAGGGCACATGTCTTCACCTTTTTTTCTGTGGCAGTTGCGTTTACCTCTGAGTGACTTGTTTCCCTAGAAATTGATAGAATCAACCTATCCAACACCACCTAAAGAGAGTGGACAAGGCATTTTCATTCCTCGTTTGACGTCATCGTAAGAAGTGATACAAACCGGTTCTTGTCTTCTTTCAGCCAATAAACGGCGACGAAAGAAGAAAAGAACCGGTTTCTATAACTTCTTATGATGACGTCGAACGAGAAGTAAAAAGGCCTCGTCCACTCTCTTTAGGTGGTATTGACCTATCTCGGAGGAAAAACGTAACACCCACAGAAGAAAAACCCGAGAACATATGCCCTACCTTTAGCTTCTGAACGCAATAATTTGACTCGGTGTAACAGCTTCAACTCGCTGTAGCCGGCACAAGATCGCCCGTAGGAAACAAGCCAAAGTACATATTTAATGATATCACTTACATCGGGCTGCTGTCTCTGATTAGCCATCTGGTGGTGCGACTCCAGCATGACCTGCGTCCTTCCAGTCGACCCTCGCATCCAATCATTGGCTTGTGGATAATCATCTGTAGACTCTTCCACAAACTCTTTCTTGACCACGACCACTGGGGGTCGGACTTCTTCCATCGCGGGTCGAGCTGCCATGGCCGCAGTCATGCGACCACTGATTCGAGACCGGATGGTGAGCACTAGACGACGAGGGATCGACATGATGATCACAACATCGTCCAGACTCACGTGTCGTACGTCTACTAAGTTCACGGCAAGGATCTCATCCTCAACCTGCCAAGAAACAGAACAGATTTCTCTAGTTAAATCGATTGAGATTAATGGTTACGTTTGCAGATAAGGCTTTATTATCAAAGAACCATTGTCTAAATTTAATCTTTTTTTATGTATTATATAAGGTGACTATAACCCCTTCGCTTACAATATCGAGTCATACTAGTGGTAAAAAAATCGGACCCAAAGTGGTAATCACGAGCCAGACATGTGGTCTTATAGATAGACTTGCTGTCGCACCATTTGTTGAAGTGGGCAAACCTAAATTTAGCCTAATGTTTATGTAATGGACTTCTAACTACCCCTTCAATTAAAAACCGTTACAGAGCGTCTATATGTCGTAATTAACTTACCTTTGCAAATTGATATCCCTTATTTTTCGGCGAGCGATAGTTACAAGGGATTGGAAGTTTGGGAAAGAGAGAGAGATAGCGCACTTTAAACGTATAGCCGAATGGAGAAATGGCCACGTCATCGAGCGTTAATCGTAGGGCAAAGGATTTAGTCAATATATATTTAGATATCATATAGGAATTTACAGTAGTACAATGAATGAGTTTATTATATAAAATCGCATTACTTTTACGTAAGAAAATAAATTAAATTTTAAATTGATTGGTAGTGATAATTAGAATAACGTGCAAAAATTATCTCAAAATATATTTATTCACTCTGATAGTGTAAACGCCACCTATCAATAAAAATTTGAAGTATTATTGCCAAAATAAAATAAAATCCAACTGTCTAACAATAGCCTTTTATTTAAACTATATTGAAATACTTTGATTTCACATGTTTAAAAAAAAATTAATATGGAATATGAAGTCATCTTTTACCAGAACATGATAACCACTAGGTATTAGTAAATATATATGAAAATATATATTGCGACTAAATGAGGAATTTCAATTAAAATAGGTTTGGTATAAACCATTTTTCAAACTTTCCATTGTTTTATTCAAATAAGCTGTACTTTGAATAGTTTCTGCAATTTCAATATATGCTATTTGAAGTGATGCCGCATATCTAGAGCCTATTCTAATACAAAAACATTGTCTAAAGACAGGGCCGCAATCATGAACAGCCTGGTCCAATAGTCATTCACAAATATTTGCTTCCAATGGCTGCGGTGAATCACTAGCGGCATAGGTTGGCTACACACTGGCCCAACCTGGCTCAATGCTTGTAGGCTCTTTTGGCTTGGGGTTGGGTCTAAAAGGTACTAGGCCAGGCTGGACATGAGTGTGGCACTGGCTTAACCAAATGTTTCTAGTTAGTGCAGATTTATTAATCGTGTTTGTGAGTTTTTATTTTTAAGGCTATTCATTAAAAACATTAATTTCTTTTAAAAAATATTATTATTAACTGATAGACACTAGACTTTCTCCTGATTGAATTGGAAGATATAAAAAGGGGATCTATTACATAAACTTAACATAGCATATCCCCTTTTTACAACTTCTGATTCAATTGTTTTGATCAGGATAACAAGCAGTTGATTTCCTCACCTTGAGGAGTCCACTGCTATAGACAGCACTCTCGAGGGCAATCCTGGAGATGAAGACCCCGTCGCTTTGCGTTATAAGATCTCCTTCTCGTATATACAGGCCCAAGGTCTGGCCCGGCCTCTTCACAATCTCCACAAACTGCACAACATGGCTTGAATCTGCTGCCCTCAAGTACCTCCTGCAGGCTTCCGCGCCCACCCTGCCCAGGGATGAAGGCTCCAGCAGGCGTATGATCATCTCGCCCCGTTTCTCAACTGCCTCTGCCGCGTGCGGGTCGAAATCCTTCTCGACCGCCTCGATCTGGCGGAATATCTCGGTCGAGATTCCGCTCACCTTGCGGAAGTCGCTCTGGACCACCATTTCGGGCATGAGGCGGGCGCCGCGTAGCATGGGGCGTGCTGGGCCGCCCATCATGCGCCGGCCCGGGGCCGACTCCTCGCACATCGCCTGCGACTCAACCTCTCTCGTCTCCTAGAACAAAAATGGAGGTTTTGAGTGAGTTTTTTCCTCCTATAGCACACTGGCTCACGAGCTTTTTCAATGTCATGAACACAACGTTGATCGCAGAAATTTGAAGGATCCAGGGGTAAAAGCATTTTACAACACAAAATTAGATTTTAGGAAATTCAGAAAAACAATTTTAAACAGCATACAGAAACTTTGTCGCTTTTTTATGGCTTTAAAGTTGTTCTAACACAAAAGTAAATGCAGGTACCCAGCAATAAAAGTCAGTATGAAACCTTCATCAAAATTGTCAAATTGAAGGTTTTATAAAGGATATTGAAACAAAAAACTGCAAGTTTTTAATTTTCCAGCATAAAACCTTATCTGCATTTTCCCTACATGATTAAAAATTTAAAGTTTTTTGCAGGCTTTTCTGAAGTTTTTTTTTTTTTACAGTTTATATGAAGGATATTGAATACCTTTAATTTTATAGATCTTAAAAAAAAACTGCAGTTTTCCCTGCATGAAGCCTTTAATTTCAAAATTTTGATGAAGGTTTTACGCCGACTTTTTTTGATGGGTAGTACTCCTTGAAAACTACAAGATGGCACCGCTATTTCATATGCAAAAAATTGCTGTAAAGTGGTTTTACCCCTGGCCCCTTCAATTATTTTCATCTATAAAAGATGTTAACCGTGAGAGTAACGTCCTAGGCCTCAGAGTAGGATTTGAAATTTAATCCTGAATCTTTATGAAAGCATTTACAATTAAAAATTGACGAATCATTGACGAAGTTTTCTGAGAAGAATATAGATATAGTTTCAATTTCACTATCTAACGGATAGTGAAAAACAAATTAAAAATTATTATTATTATTATTTTCAAAAATATATTTATTTGTGATATGTGTTTTATGAGGACATTTTATATCATATAAATAGCTGTTTTCTCTTTATTGATGTCATTGTAGAAACATTTAACACGAGCGTTTCAAATAAGTTTACATGCTCTCTTTCAAGTCCTTCTTTAAAAGTATCATAAACGTGCAAAAATGCAATATTTTCTGGTTCAAAAAACTATTTGAATAAATTATTTATAAATTTTAACTTTTCACAGAATTATTTAAATAAAAATATAAAAATCTTCAAATTTTAGAGGACATTTTTATTTAAATGTAAATACAACATTTATAAAAAGTTCGAACTATTGATTTCATATTTGGTACTAATGGTATTTGGTACATATGTGGTGTAAATTTCAAATGGGAATCGGTTAAAATTAACTGAGCAAATGACGTTTTTCACGGATAACTTAAGCCATTTTAAAATGAGGCATATATAGTTTTTAATAAAAAAAATATGTTACAGAATAATGTTTATCTCAATAAAAATATACAATAATATATTGATAAAAACAATGCATGCGTACAACAATGGTATTTTCAAATCTATTTTAAAACGACACACACATTTAAATTATAAGTTTTTTTAACAACTATATAATTTTTATCTTTATTAAATATAAATATTTAACAAAAATATCTTTATATACATTTTAAATAAGAATACTTCAATATATTTAACTTTCATTAAAAGCCCCTAAACTAAGCAAACTATGCACTTACCTCAACATAGGATAAAAAGCAATAATATACTTCTGCCATTAAACGATCGAAGTATGCAAATGACTGAAAACTGATCTGAACTAGAAAACTGATAAATAGGATAAAGATCACTAGGACTCGGATCTAGGTCAGACCGATGACACTTATATCCTAGGCTGAAATAGATTTTCCCACACATTTAGGGTAATTAGGCAAATGACAGACGCTTCAGTTTTGATCGATGCGTTTTCTGAATTAGTTGTGATAGTAATGACATATATAACGGTTTACTTAACGAGCCTAACACGAGAATCCCACTCTGTTTGAAACGTTTAACTAAACATTACGATAATGGAATGAAAGTACGGATGGTATAGTTCTTTCACCCCTTTTGATATTGTTATTGGATCCTTTAGCTCGATTCTTTTTAGTTTGTCCTCACTTTTTAAGGTGTTATTGTGTTGTGTTATCTGGACTGATTTCCTTGTACTTTTGCCATCGTGATAGTTTTGTTTAATGACGTATATTGTCAATTTAAAGTAAAGTAGAGTTTATTTACCTTTAATTAATTTGAATTAATTTATTAATTAGACGTTGTGAGGCATTTATTATAATACATACCAAATTTTTTAATTATATTTAAAATGAAAAGCATCCATTTTATATAATTTTTTTTATTAAAACATTACATTACCAAATAGGGATAGTTTTTACTTTTGGTGCAAGTCAATAAATGTTTTGTTTGCAAATAAAAGTTTGATTTTTTAAAATAAAAGAATGTAAATTTTTTCATATTTTGATATTTGTAATGGGTTTAATTGATGCAAAGTATTAAAGTTGCTTGTTTTTTTTATTTTTAAATAATTTATATACTACTAATATGAAAGAAAAAATAAAGAAGTAATCAATTTGAATATCTTTATTATCAAGTTTAATAAAATTTGAATAAATATATTCGGAATTTATAAGATTTGGTTATTCATGAGAAATTAACAACGTATGATAAAAAATATCACTGAAGAAAAGATAAGGTTTAAAGTGGTTATGTTAGATCCCTATATAAGTCAAAATTAATTTCATTAAGTTAAAAAATTAATTAATTTAACGTTGGCGATTTTTTTAAAAAGTTTTTTAGTCTAAAATAATTTTTAGGCAATTTAAATAATAATTTTGATATTTCTATTTCCTCATAGCCACATGCAAAATTACACTTGTTTCCATAAGTTCTTAATCAGAATAGTTAATAAATACTCTAAATATAATAAATAATTGACTTTTATGATAAATGTTCTATCTACTATATACAGAGAGAGAAAAACAAATCCACAGTTGTTATTTGAAGTCGAATCCGCCAAATGAAGATAAGAATTTTTTCTACAAATTCCGGACATTAAGACTCTTACTTTCCTCATATTATATCCATAAAAAATTATACTTGATTACATAAGATCTTCGACAGAAGTATTAGTGAATAAACAGAATATAATAAAATGCTCGATACTAATAAAGCTAACTAGCTAAAACTAGCTCGGCAAATATCCTGCCGAATACGGAAATCTACAATTGTTATTTAATATCAAATGCCAAATGGATATTAGACCATTTTCTACCAATACAGAATATCATAACCTTAAAAAATTACAATTGATTACATAAAGCCTTCCACAGAAAATTTGCGTTAATAGACTTAGAATATAATAAATACTCGATTCTTGCGATAAATATTCTGTCTACTAAAGAAATCAACAGATGTAATTTAGTGACAAACGCCAAATGGAGATAAGCCCCTTTTCTATTTATGTAAGATATAATAAAAAAAGTTACAATTGGTTACACAAAGTCTTCCGCAGAAATGTTAGTAAATAGACTCTGAATATAGTAAATACTCGATTCTTGTAATATATATTCTGTCAGCTACTAGATATGTTGTTTAATGTCAAACATAGATTAGCTCTTTTTCTACCAATTCAGAATATCATAACCATAAAAAATTACAGTTGATTACATAAAGTCTTCTACAGCAGTGTTAGTAAATAGACTCCGAATATAATAAATACTCGATTCTTTCGATACATATTCTTTCAGCTGCAGAAATCAACAGATGTTATTTAATGCCACGCGCCAGATGGAGATAAGCCCTTTTTTTACTTATACAAGATATCATAATAAAAAAATACAATTGATTACACAAAGTCTACCACAGAAATTTTATTAAATAGACTCTGGATATAATAAATATTCGGTTCTTGCGATAAATATTATGTCTACTACAGAAACCAACAGTTGTTATTTAAAGTCAAGTGCCAAATGGAGATAAGCCCTTTTTCTATTTATGCAAGATATCATATAATAAAAAATTAGATTACAATTGATTACATAAACTTTTCCACACAAATGTTAGTAAATAGACTCTGGATATAATAAATACTCGATTCTTGTGACATATATTCTGACAGCTACTGCATAAATCAACAGATGTTATTTAACGTCAAACATTGATTAGTACTATTTCTACCATTTCAGAATATCATAACCATAAAAAAATTACAGTTGACTACATAAAGTCTTCTACAGAAGTGTTAGTAAATAGACTCCGAATATAATAAATACTCGATTCTTGTGATAAATATTCTGCCAGCTACAGAAATCAACAGCTGTTATTTAAAGTTTTATAGAGTTGCGTGCTTAAGCCCCATGAGACCGCTGTCCACATACACGCTCGTCCATCAAGCGGCTGATAGCACACGGGGCTGCTTCCACAAAATCAAATATGCTATGCAAACACTCCAACGATCTAGATTTATCTTGGACACATAGGGAGGGACAGGATTTATCTTGCTTTTAGACGCACAGCTGGGAGCGCATAACGAGAAGCGGGATTTATCCCGGTTTTGGTTGCAAATGGGAACATATGTAGGAAAGAACGGAATTTATCGGGGTCTTTTACGTGCTGATGGGAACACGTTGGGTGGAATTGGTTTTGTACCAAATGGGAGTATACCGGCAAGATTTTATTTCCTTTTTTCGTGTATAAAAATAATTGGTATTTATTCTGGATTTGACCATACTGTTAAGAATGTATGATGAAGAATGGGTTTTATTCTGGTTATGGTTGTGTGTATGTATATATATATATATATGTATATATATATATATACTGAATTTATAGGGTATTATACGTGGTGATGGGAACACGTTTTCATGTTTTGTGAAATAGGTATCGTACCAAATGGGAGTATGCAGGGAAGATTTTATTTCTTTTTTCGGGTATAAAAATAATTGGTATTTATTCTGGATTTAGGCATACCGTTAGGACTGTATAATGAAGAATGGGTTTTATTCTGGTTTGGGTTGTAGAGTGGTTTGTATACACAGTGTGTTCCATAAGTTTTAAGACTGTGGCTATAAAATCGGTACTACTAGCGCCATTTTCATGAAACTTTGGGAACTAATTACTACAACCTTCCTCTACCCCCGTAAGAAGTTTCAAATCCATCGCATCACAGTAGCAGTTCGCGTGGTAGTATCAAAGTGCTCGCGGTCATAATTTCAGGATGAATAAAAATAACGAACAGCGTGTTGCGATTAAATTTTGCTTTAAAGGCGGTAAAAGTGAGACCGAAACCTTTGAAATGTTAAAAGTGGCTTATGGTGGATCTGTTATGTCTCGTGCTATTGTTTTTTGGTGGTATAATCTTTTTGCGAAGGGTAGAGAGTCGATTGAAGACGACGAAAGGAGCGGACGGCCATGCGACACTCCAAAGACATCGTCCACAAAGAATGTGTTCCTCAAGGTACTAGTGTGAATGCTTCATTCTACAAACAAGTGCTGGATCGCCTTTGTAAAAAAATTGCGCGTGTTAGACCCGAGTTGTGGAGAGATCGTTCTTTTTTCCTCTTGCACGATAACACACCAGCGCATACCACGACGATTAACACTCAATTTTTGGCCAAAAAAATGGTTCCTGTGCTCAGCCACCCACCGTACTCGCCTGATTTGAGTCCCCACGACTACTTCCTGTTCCCCAAATTAAAGATGGACATGAAAGGGGACCATTTTGCGTCGATAGACGAGATAAAAGAAGTCGTGACAGCAAAGTTAAACAGTATTTCAAAAGAGGATTTTTTGAAAGGTATGAAAAGGTTGAAATATTGTGCCAACATGTGTGTTACTTCTAATGGAGACTATTTTGAATAAATTTTTTTAAAAAATAAATACATTTTTTTTGCGTCTTTTATAGCCACAGTCTTAAAACTTATGGGACACACTGTGTATAGTTAAGAACAGAATTTATCGGGGTCTATTACGTGCTGGTGAGTGTGGGATTGATTTCATACCAATATGGAAGTATACCGGTAATATTTTATTCTTTTTTTCGTGTATAAAAATAATTGGTATGTATTCCGGATTTATGCCTACTGTTGCGAATGTTAGAATGTCTCTAGAATGGGTTTATCCTGATTTTGGTTGTAAATGGGAATGTATATTGAAAAGAACGGAATTTATCGGGGTATTTTGGAGATGGGAACACTTTGGGTGAAATAGGTATCTTACCAAATGGAGTATACCAGGAATAAAATTCTTATGTGTAGGTAAAAACGAGTAAGAAGAAATTGTATTTATCCTGGATTTGGACACACCTCATGGTAGGATTCTATAATGAAAAATTTTCTTTCTTCTATTTTTGGTTGTAAACGGGGATGTATGTAGGAAAGAACAGAATTTTTCGGGCTATTTTGTGTGCTAAATGGAATACGTTTAATAGAATTAGTTTTGCACCAAAACCGGGAGTATACCCGGAAGAATTTCTTTAAAATTATATGTAAAAACACGTAAAAATGGAATTTGGACGCAAAGTTACAATTGTCCAACGTAGAATGGGATTTATTCTAGTTTCGGTTTTAAATGAGAATGTATATAGGGAAGAATTAAATGAATTGGAGTATTTTACATGCTGGTGGGATCATGGTGGGAGGAATTGGTTTTGAACCAAATGGGAGGATATTGGCGGTACGTTTCAGACAGAGTGGAATTAGGATTTGGACATAAGGAAAATACTTGATAACAACAATATTATGTGTAGGATTTTAAATAAATTTATGTGCACGTGAGGCGGAATTGGGATTTATCCTACACAATACCACAAAATAAATAAGATATTTAAAAAAAACAGGGAATGTCACTCACTTTCTTTCTTCCACAGCAGAGCATAGTTGAGCTTAGTATATGCTTCACCTTGTATCGTAGACGCGGGGGATGACCAATCGAGGTGGACATGTGGGCAGTCTGGTAGTCGTTTGCAGATCAAAACCTGAAGTAACAATACGATTTATATGGTAACAGCACAAACTATATGGTAACAATACGAACTATATGGTAACAATACGAACTATATGGTAACAGCACAAACTATATGGTAACAATACGAACTATATGGTAACAGAACAAACTATATGGTAACAATACGAACTATATGGTAACAATACGAACTATATGGTAACAGCACAAACTATATGGTAACAATACGAACTATATGGTAACAGAACAAACTATATGGTAACAATACGAACTATATGGTAACAGCACAAACTATATGGTAACAATACGAACTATATGGTAACAATAGGAACTATATGGTAACAGCACAAACTATATGGTAACAATACGAACTATATAGTAACAATACGAATTATAAAGGAAAACTTTTCTTTCTACAGTGTTTTTCGTCCTTCCTGAACAATTTTGAAAACCGGAGCTGTCTGGTTCGTACACCCACGTAATCAATTGATGATGTGGGTGCAAGAATTAGACATTTCCACTTTATTCTGATTAATACTTTGTCACTTATTCCTATAAAGAAAAAAACTTTTATCGATTAGTGCAAGAACCAGATACCTCAAAGCAATGGCTATAGAGATACAAAGGAAAAGGAGTTGGAGTATATTATACGATGTTATAAACGTACAGTGTTTTTCGTCCTTCCTGAACAATTTCGAAAACTGGAGCTGTCTGGTCCTTACACCCACGTCTTCAATTGAAGATGTGGATGCAAGAACCAGGCAGCTCCACTTTTTTTATGATTGAGGCTTTTTCACTTATTCCTATAAAGAAAAATAACCTTCTAACGATTGGTGCAAGAACCAGACACTCAAAGCGATGGCTATAAAGATATAAAGGAAAAGAAGTTGGAGTATATTATACGATGCTACAAACGTACAGTGTTTTTCGTCCTTCCTGAACAATTTCGAAAACTGGAGCTGTCTGGTTCTTACACCCGCGTATTCAATTGTAATGTTCAAAAAATACAACTTTCTAAATTTTTTTTTATTTAAATGATAAACATAAACACATGAAATAATGTTTTTAAATTCTCTGACAGTAAATACTATGCCTTAATACTTAAAAGAGACAAATAAAGTATATATCCTAGAAACTCATAAGTTTTGGTCACTATATAGTAAATTGCCAGAATTGGCCGAAAAGGAAATTCTGCTAGAATGCCACTAACTGCAAACGTATTATTCTTGGCTGGTAGTAGCTTTCTGATGGATTCCTAAGTAGCCAACTCTGCTGAATTACTAATGGAATGAATATGTAGTAGATATTAGCTGATGGGCAGCTAGGGAATTTTCAATATCGAGGGTGAATGTACCAATTTCCAACCAGCTTTAACCAATTTCCGACCATGCCAAACCTGTACTACTGAACTCACATGAGATGGAAAATTAAATTTACTTAATTTTAAAAGCCTTGATTGAAAGGACGACATTTATTGAAAGGATTTCTAAAAACATAAAGATATGTACTTAGTTTTAAATATTTTTTTCCCCAAATGGTCGGTAACTGGTGTTTTCACCCTATATAAAATTAATGCAGGTTATTGATTTGGTTTATACGACACCTGTCTGAATGAACGGGTAATTCATACCAAATGGCATTTTAAACCAACTTGTAATTAAGGAAGAAGTTTTTGTGTAACAAAACCGAGTTTTTATTCTTATTTATCATATAAAATATGCAGTTTAATTAAGAAAATAAACGAATAAATACGAATAAAAAAAATCATTTTTTTAAAGAGACCCAAAAATGTTTTGCATACTTACAAAATGTGTTGTGTGGTTACGATTGTGCTGCTAAATATTTGCGTATAAAAACAAATATGAATTTATATTCCTCAAAATTCTTTAAAGGAACTCATTTTTAACAGCATAATAACATAATTAATATTTGAGTTTATTACAAAATTTGGCAAATAAATATTTTATACTTTTGCATTCAAAGTGTTTAGATATATTAAGAAAAAAAATTTAGATTTTAGTAGTTTCATATAATAAAAAATATCATCCACCTATTAATCTCATAGAAATTTAAAAAAAGCAACATATCTTTATTTTAGAATGATTTTATACTCTGAGTTTTAAAGTAAAATTTTGAAGACATCAAAAAAATAACCGGTTAATTTAATTCATTTAAATATTACTGAATATGGCCTACATTTAAAACAAAAGCCTCATCTGTATTAACTCACTTCATTTACATTTAAAAATTGAACTGATAAAATTTTCATCTACAAAATGGCGTATTACACAAAATGGAATAATAACATTTCACAGTCTTCTTTCAATCGATTTTTCCCATCCCACGCTTAGAATAACCAAGATTCATTACCTCAAAATATTATATTTCCTATGGGATAGGGTACTAACGAGTTATCATGCAATTTAACCCAAAACTTCTCCTGGAAATTTAATTTTCTCTCTAACTCAGACATATTCCAAAATGTGTTTTTCTACATCCCCCCAACTACTCTAATTGGCAAAAAAGAGGAAAATACTAATCTTATCAGTATAATAAAGCTCGCGTTTAAACCTTAATAACGCTATCAGTATAATAAAGCTCGCGTTTAAACCTTAATAACGCGAGGGCATCCTATATCCGTTGTCATGGCAACAGCATCGGGACGTCGTGACGTCACAATGCAGACTCTATGTCTGTGTCTGAAGCAGTATTCAATTGCTCTTTTCTTGTTAATCGCCGGATTCTAGGCTTTTGGGGGTTTCCTAGAAGGCGCCTCTCTGCTTTCCGTTTGCAAAATCCCATTTTTAAAGACATTACGCAAAGATTGACGCAAGAAACTTGATGAGAATATGGGAATTGGCTGTGGCCGTTAATAGGGTGGCTTCCTGCTTTTTAAATTGCTTTTCAGGATTTTGATTGGCTTTTCTGATTGCTCTTGAGCTCTTTGCAAGTTTGGTTAAAGTTGTAATTGTTTATGGATTTTAATCTTCAAGAGAACAGTCAATAAACTAAGTTTTCGAATAAATTTATTTTCAATACTTATCTAAGAAGTTTACATTAATTCTGTATTGTCCAATTACTGGATTATAGGTCAATATAATTATTTTATATGTCAAAAGACAAGTAATATTGGCTTTTAGACCGATAGTTTAGGTTTATAGACCAATAGTCAGTGGTTCTAATTTTTTTTTCTCTCGCACTTGATGTTCAATCAGTCAAGTAGTAAGACTTTTAGAAAAGTTTGGCACGCAATTCAACATTTCCGCAAGTAATAAGGCTTGTTTGTGCAATCGTGAAAAATGATTTATTATAAAATTTCAAAAGGAAATAATTATAGAACATCTAATGTCAGTTATGCTCTTGTTTTAATTGAAAAGTGTGTATTGTTTTTTCTGTTTTGGAAATAAACTTTAGATTAAAATTAATAATTTAAACTAATAATTACAAATAAAAATATTTAGAATTATAGAATTGAAGATATAGTTGTGCAATTTTTATTCTTTAAACGTTTTATAATTTACTTGGGGCTCTGCTCTAATATAATAATAATATTCAATAGTTAGTTCGACTAATGTAATTATAGGTGCATTATAAATCTTTTGCTCGTAATTAGTTTTTCTTTATGTTCAATCAGTCAAGTAGTAAGACTTTTAGAAAAGTTTCGCACGCAATTCAACATTTATGCAAGTAATAAGCCTCTTCCACTCATAAGTCTAGTATATTACGAGCTAAAACACGGAGTTCATTAAAATATTTGGATGCAAATTTTCTACCAGCACAAAAAAATCATAGTTACGTCTCTGCAAAGGTGATATTTGTCAATGGCATCACATTCACATTATGATTTTTATGTGACCCTTAATGTCCTAACCATTTTTGTGATATTTCAGTTTGATTATGCCATTAATTTATGTTGGGATGTCACTGTGAGAGTGCAAAGGGATTTTTGCTAAATAATTTTAACAGCCATGTGATGAATTGTATAGGCACTGCAATACAACATGCGATGCCATTATTGTCATAGAATTCCAGTAACATATCATAATTCGAATGTGACGTCATGATTATCCACATATCCATCAGATGGCTGTTAAAAATCTAATTTTGCAATTAGATTTAAACTTTTAAAATTAGATTTCATCCATTGTCAATATCTAAGTCACGTAAAGGACGCAAGTACACTTTAAAAAAGGTTACACTGTTAAAATGAGTACCTGAACATACTCGTTTTTCTTTGAGTATAATTGTTTCGTAAATGAGCGATGACTTATTCAAATTAAAGTAATCGTACTTTCTCAAAAATGAGCAGTGTGATTTAATATTGCTAATCGCAGCTTCTGTTCAAGACAAAGCGACCTGACAAACTTAAAATAGTTATTCAGAAGATGGTGATTGAAGGCAAGTGAAAATATTTCCAAATGGCATCGTACAAACAAGTGCAGCAAATGTAGTTATGTACTTTTGCACTAGATTCTGCAATTGTAGAAGTTTTAATCGGTTTATATTCCTTAAATTACATTTTTATAGAATGTTTTAAACCTTTATGAACAAATGTTTACAAAATAGATATAGTTGATGTAAAATATATAATTGTTCTAAATGATTCTCCATTTACTTTTAGGTAGTGTGACCATTAAAGGAATACATTGAACATTAAAATAACATGGCATAAAAATAGATAAAAATTATTAAAAATATATAGGGCGTAACAGAGAAATATTGAAACGTTTGAAGGAACATAAACTATTTTTTCGTCGATTATTTATTAGTTACAGTTTTATAAAGTGCTTTTACATTTTTAAGAATATATTTTTGCTAAAGAACAATTTAACTATATAAAAAGAACAATTTAACTATATAAATTATAACACCACAATGTTATAAATTTATCCGAAATGTCCAATTATTTGGCAGTCTAACACGTCCTTTAAATGAACACATTGCGATAAAAACCCTTAAAATTTATTTTATTGAACAGTTACGTAAATTATTATGCTCACGAAATTTATCTTTTGTAACATTCCTTAATAGTTAAAGCTCCATTTCTATGGTATTTCTGAAAGTAAAAGAATTATTTTAACAACGTTTGTGCGATTTAAGAAACAGTAACTCTTAAGTGATATTTTTCTTTTTTTGGAGCACGGTGTACCTTGAATGAAAGCAATGTTTAAAACACTAAAATTGTTTGAAAAGTCATTTACTAAACTTACCGAATAACGTATGTTATATTCATAGAGTTTTGGTAAATTAAGTATTTCCTAATAATAAATATAAATTTTCAAGTACAAATACAACAAAATTAAAACTCTTTATCATTAAAAGTTTTTTTTTTTAAATACATTAAATTAAGAAACATTTGAAGTTTCTTGAAGGTGAATATTAATATTTTCCAAGACTCAAAAGGTATGCTCACTGTGTTTTTAAATCCTCAAAAATTTTTAAGAAAATAAATTTTGATATTTCATAATTGTTTAAAAATCTTAAATAATATTTCTTTTGAAGTAGAGAACACTATATAAATACAGACATTGCGTTAAATTTTTTAAAAGTGCCACAATTAGAGATTACTAAACTATTAAGTCAACGTAATTCTTGTTATCAGGTAAAAGAAAATCTGCATGGGGTTTAAAGAAAGAGTTATTTAATTTATATAAAATTAATTCCAGTTTATATTCAGCTCTTCATTTATATCCATTTATAAATTTTTAATTATTTTAAAATTTATTTATTAATTATTTAAAAATTTATTTATTAATTATTTTAAAATTTATTTATTAATTATTTTTAAATTTATTTATTAATTATTTTAAAATTTATTTATTAATTATTTAAAAATTTATTTATTAATTATTTAAAAATTTATTTATTAATTATTTTAAAATTTATTTATTAATTATTTTAAAATTTATTTATTTATTATTTTAAAATTTATTTATTAATTATTTTAAAATTTATTTATTAATTATTTTAAAATTTATGTATTAATTATTTTAAAATATATTTATTAATTATTTTAAAATTTATTTATTAATTATTTTAAAATTTATTTATTAATTATTTTAAAATGTATTTATTAATTATTTTAAAATTTATTTATTAATTATTTTAAAATTTATTTATTAATTATTTTAAAATTTATTTATTTTATTATTCTTAAATCTTAATTTATAAATATATTGTTTTCAGCTGTTAATTTATATTCATATAGATGAAAGTGTCCGGCTTAAAAATCCTAATTTCAATAATTTTTTTTTAATTTTAGGCTTCTAGAAAAAAAACCATTATAATCTATATTTAACACACAAACGCTGAATTTTAACAAGTGATTTAGCCTAATGCAATTTATTAAAATACTAGTAAAAACATTTAAAAGAAATCTAGTCGTTTATATATTAGTAGTAAACATTTTATTCCATACAATAATATATATTAAATAAAAAAATTAACTTTTCTGCAATTCTTAACACAACAGATGCAATTATAGAAATACACGAAATAAAAATAACATATTACTTCCAAGAAAATTGTTTAGAATAAAAACAGTATTAAATGCTTAAAATAATTTAGAAATAAATGAAGCGTTAAATTTTTAGAATAAATTATAATAAATGAAGCGTCTATGAAATTTATTAATAAAAGAAAAATATATACTCATAGCGCTGTATTTTTTTTCGTGCAGTAAAAATACGTTATTCTTTGTGAGGAAGGAAAATAAAAGGAAAATAAAATAACTTCTGGCGAAGATTTATTTTGATTCTATAGAAATATTTTTCAAGTTATTTAAGAAATTATGAATTGGCTATTTAAAGCAGTTACATTTTTTTTACAACGAAATTAAACTTTATCCGTGTTATGAATTTAATATAGGGATGAAAATGATATATTCAAAATGTTTATATTTTTTAAAATATAAAAAAAGGAATGTAGTTTCTACTTTTTTAGTTTATGTGTGTGTGGGTGAAATTTATTTATTTTTAAAACAAATTATTCAGATTCGTGTTCTTGATATTGTGGTACGAAAATGATATATTTTATTAAAAATATTTATCAGAAAAATAAGACATTTTATATTATATTATATTATATTATATTATATTATATTATATTATATTATATTATATTATATTATATTATATTATATTATATTATATTATATTATATTATATTATATTATATTATATTATATTATATAAAATATTATATTAAAAATATTTATTTATAAGAAAATTAAATGTATGACTCTCTGTCAAAATATGCCTCTCGTTATACTTCATTATAGTTAAGGAAAAATAATTAAAATTTCACGGAAGCATGTTTAATGGAAAGTAAACATTTAAAAAAGTAACTATAAATATAAAAGGGATAAATACCATCTAACTAGTCACATCTCTAATATACAAAATGGGTAATCAAAGTCTGTCCTGAAGAAATCCCTAACTTTTGCTGGAAGACAAGTTTTGTTTTGTGAAGCAAATATTAAAGAATTTGAAGATTATTAAAAAGAAAAAATATATGAATAGACTTTGATATTAAGAAATAATTACGAATTTAAACATTTGAAGAGCAGTAATGCGTGTAATCGTTTGGGAATCATCAATTTTCCCGGCATTACATATAAATTTTATAATTATTAAAAAAAGTGGTTGTTAGCATTTTTTCAAATTTAAAGCATTGGAGGAAGTTTTAAAAGCTCTAATAAAAACAATTTTATTCTTTTAAAACAGAATGTGTTGGATATGTAAATTAAACTCGTTTGCAAAACTGCTTAGATATTTTGTTCATCTCTCCGTTGGTTAAACTATAACATCTATTAAAATAATTCATACAATACATGAACTAAAACTCTAACTTCCACCAAAATCCCCAGTGGCTTTTCAATTAAATTCAGTTATACTCTTAACCAATATCCACAGCTCTCTGTTTCTGAATAATAAATTAAGCACTTAAACTTACAATTTATATATTTTGCTCCCATCATAACACCTATGATTAAAGTATTTAACATAATTCATACGACAAACACATACACATACACTCAAACCCTAATTACTACTAAAATACCTATTGGCGTTTCAATTCCATTCAGTTATAACGTTAACCAATTTCCATAGCTCCCTGTTTGTGAATGATAAATTAAACTCTTAAACTTACAATTTAGATACTTTGCTCATCTCTCACCATAACATTTATGGTTTAAGTATTTAAAATAATTCATATAACACACCTACACCTAAACCCTAACTACTACTAAAATCATCAGTGGCGTATCAATTCCCTTAAGTTATACCCTTAACCAATATCTACAGCTCCCTGTTTGTGAATGATAAATTAAACTCTTTTGCAAACAAACTTAAAATTTAGATACTTTGATCATCCCCCCACCATAACATCTATGGTTAAAGTATTTAAAATAATTCATACAATTCATGCACCCAAACAATGTATCCTACCCAAATCCCCAGTGGCGTTTCAATTCCATTCAGTTAAACCCTTAACCAATATCCACAGCTCCCTGTTTGTGAATGATAAATTAAACTCTTTTGCAAACAAACTTAAACTTTATATACTTTGCTCACCCCCCCCATAACATATATGGTTAAAGTATTAATGCACCCAAACCCTAACGCCTACCAAAATCCCCAGTGGCATTTCAATTCCATTTAGTTATACCCTTTACCAATATACACAGTGTTTGTGAATGATAAATTAAACTCTTTTGGAAACAAACTTACAATTTAGATACTTTGCTCATCCCCCACCATAACATCCATGGTTACAGTATTTAAAATAATTCATAGAATATATACACCCAAACAATTTATCCTACCCAAATCCCCATTGGCGTTTCAATTTCATTCAGTTACACCCTTAACCAATATCCACAGCTCCCTGTTTGTAAATTATAAATTAAACTCTTTTGCAAACAAACTTATAATTTAGATACTCTGATTATCCCTAACCATAACATCTATGGTTAAAGTATTTAGAATAATCCATACAATATATACACCCAAACAATGTATCCTACCCAAATCCCCAGTGGTGTTTCAATTCCATTCAGTTACACCCTTAACCAATATCCACAGCTCCCTGTTTGTAAATGATAAATTGAACTCTTTTGCAAACAAACTTACAATTTAGATACTCTGATTATCCCTAACCATAACATCTATGGTTAAAGTATTTAGAATAATCCATACAATATATACACCCAAACAATGTATCCTACCCAAATCCCCATTGGCGTTTCAATTTCATTCAGTTACACCCTTAACCAATATCCACAGCTCCCTGTTTGTAAATTATAAATTAAACTCTTTTGCAAACAAACTTATAATTTAGATACTCTGATTATCCCTAACCATAACATCTATGGTTAAAGTATTTAGAATAATCCATACAATATATACACCCAAACAATGTATCCTACCCAAATCCCCAGTGGTGTTTCAATTCCATTCAGTTACACCCTTAACCAATATCCACAGCTCCCTGTTTGTAAATGATAAATTGAACTCTTTTGCAAACAAACTTACAATTTAGATACTCTGATTATCCCTAACCATAACATCTATGGTTAAAGTATTTAGAATAATCCATACAATATATACACCCAAACAATGTATCCTACCCAAATCCCCAGTGGTGTTTCAATTCCATTCAGTTACACCCTTAACCAATATCCACAGCTCCCTGTTTGTAAATGATAAATTGAACTCTTTTGCAAACAAACTTACAATTTAGATACTCTGATTATCCCTAACCATAACATCTATGGTTAAAGTATTTAGAATAATCCATACAATATATACACCCAAACAATGTATCCTACCCAAATCCCCAGTGGCGTTTCAATTCCATTCAGTTATACCCTTAAGCAATATCCACAGCTCCCTGTTTGTGAATGACAATGGTGGTTCATTTAATGATGTCTTTTTTCACGTCACGAATAGTTCGTACTCCCCTGCTATCGCTTCTTGGCACATTTCCAAACAGCCGATTGCTCTTTTACCTGTTCTGCAATATCGCCGTCCGCCCCCCCCCCCCCCCTCAAAAATCGATATAGCGAAACTCACAATCACTATCGAAATCGAATTTGAAAATAGTATTCGGGATGTTTTTAGGCATTTGCAACCGATTCTTGCAAATGGGGAGGGACAGAGACATCCACCCTGAAGATGGGTTTTAAAAAGGAAACTTTGATTCAAGACGGTTTGGAGATTCAAGACAGGGAATCGGAATGAGGTCACAGGCGGGAAACTAGGTCAAACGCATTTATTCTGGTGTTTCTACTCGATACTATAGGTTGATGTTGAATAATTTAAACGAATCATTACATATATTTTATGCATGTGTGCGTCAAAGGATAACTATTTTTTATCGCCTCAACACTCGAATCTTGGTCGGAAATAATGGTTTGCGGTGAAAGAATCGACAGCAGATCGAATGAATTTATGATTGGTTTTTATTCAGTTTTATAGGTTAACGCTGTATAAGTTAAAATATTTATTGTAAATGTATAACACATGTGAATTTGAAATGTCAAGTATTTGTATTATTCTCAACACTGGTCGGGAAATAAGTAATTTGGCAAAATAATTAAAACTGGGTCATACATATTTTGTGATCAAATTTGCATTTGATACTGCAGAATAATTCTACAGAATATAAGCAAATTGTTATGCTATTTTTACGACTGTGAATTTTGCGAGATGATTGTGTTTTAAACTACACACTTGAATTTTAGAAACATAAGCAATGCTGTTAAAAATAAAATTACACTAGACGGATTTGTGTTAATATTTTTACTAGACACTATAGGATAAATCTACATAATTTAAATGAATATTATTAATATTTTATATATGAATTTCATATTCTAATTATTCTAGGTCTTTATACTTGGATTTTTGACAGAAAATAAACAATGTGGAAAAAACGTCAAATGTAGGTCAAATGGAACTCAATGTGGTCAAAACATTTAAAAATAGGTCAAATGGATATACAATAGTTTTTCTTCTTTATACTGTAGTTAAAAATTGCAATATTTAATCGAATGCTTATATTTTATACATGCATATTTCAAATGATAACTATGCAGAGTTTTGACGTTTTGATGTGGCCAAAAGGTTAAATGTGGGCCAAATGGAACTCAATATGGTCAAGACATTTAAAATAGGTTAAATGGATCTACACTCGTTTTTATTCTTTATACAATAGTTAAAAATTTCAATGTTTAATCGAATGCTTATATTTAATAGATGCATATTTCAAATTATAACTATGCGAGTTACATTCGACTTTTGTTGTACTTATGCTAAAAAACTGAGTATAACTGCAGATGCTGCTGGTATAATCATGTACCCCATCCCATGAGTTGTGTTGCGAATGGCTTATTCAAATTAAAAATTACCTTAACCAGAGTTACACCACTTTTCTTTTGCATTCCTTGCACCCAGCATTACAAAAGATGAGATATACTGGTTTAAAAATACACATTAATAATCAAATAGATCTATTTTAACGTTATGATGTAGTTAGTTTACGCACTGTTATAACTGGTTTTTATAGAGTTTAAATATAATGAAATGGGCATTTATAGAGTTTCTATAGAGTTTAGGATTACAATAGATGAGGTGTGCTGGTTTACAAATACACATTCATAATCCAATAGCTATATTTAACTTTTCGATGTCATTAGTTTACCCACTGTTTTACTGGTTTCTATAGAGTTTAAATTCGCTTTTTTAAAGTTTATACTTAGAGTAATGGCAGATAACTCTTTTCCGTCTTTAGGATAACAAGTACGCATTCACAATCAGATAATAACTTTTAACACAGTGTTATAATTTTACAATTACTTATTCAGATTTACAACTGGTCTTAGCATTGTTGGAACAATGGCAAACATGTTATTGTCAGCTGCAGATTTATGAGTATGAATTTCAAATCAGATAGTGTCTTTCATTTATAACACTCTTTTGCAATTGAATTATACAAAATTACATGTTACTTTTACATTGTTTGTATTTGAGACCATTGTAAGTAAATGATTTACGCCTGTGGGTTTACTAGAAAATATTTATAATCAAGTAATACCTTGAAAGAGCTTGCTTTACAAATGACTCTTGCACTGTTTAATGTTTATATAAGGGAAAACAGCATATACGCCATTTCCGGCTGAAACTTTACATTATTTCAATTGGTTTATCTAGAGTTACTATTTACTTTTACATTGTTTCTATTCAGTATAACCACAGATAAGCCGCTCAAGACTGCAAAGTATCTACAATTAAACAATCTGTCTTGTAACACTTTTTCAATTGGCTTTAACAGAGTAACTATTGGATTTTACATTGGTTCTATTCAGTACAACCACAAAATATGCCGTTTACGACTGCAAAGTATCTTCAATCAAACCCTCCCCCTTGTAACACTGTTTCAATTGGCTTATCTAGAGTTACTATTGGATTTTACATTGGTTCTATTCAGTACAACCACAGATAAGCCGTTCACGACTGCAAAGCATCTACAATCAAACCCCCCTTGCAACACAGTTACAATTGGCTTATCCAGAGTTACAATTGACTTTTGCATTGTTTATATTCAGGACAGCCACCGCTAAGCCGTTTCCGGCATCGGGGTTTACAAGCCCCCATCTATAACCAGATAGCCCCTCTTGCAACATTGTTCAAGCCCTTGAACGTGGTATCTTGGACGTTGAAATCGATAGCCCCCGTTGAGCAAGCCCCACGATTCCAGCGGCGCTGATTCATGTCATTTTTCGGATTCCACTATCAAATCGATTTTCTGGAGAGTAACCACGTACGGTTCACTGACACCAGGCACGTCGATACACTCGCTGCTCCGGACACAACGATCGAAAGGAATTGATTACCAAATACACGGCACGGCCGTCAATTAATACTGGAAACTGGGACTCCAGTTTGGGGGCAAAGTTGGCTCTTAAGTAATGAATGAATCTATTTGAAGTTTATACGAAGGATTCAGAGAGTACACATTTTGATGTAATCGAGATCTGAATGCTTTATGTTAGATACTGGGCTGAATTTTTATTTTACCTAGTTGTGAAACGTAAGGAATGATGGTGTAATTCACCACATAAAAATGTTAAAAGAACAGAGTTTTTGAGCCATGAAACTTTGTGTGTATTTTGTGTTTTCTGCACAATTAATTCAGATATAACGTCATTGTTTCTGTCCCCTCATATGAAATATAAATATATTACCACAACCGTTTTTTTATAAAATAGAGAAAGCCGTTCTTTAAGATACATACTATAGTTTATTTCTTTATATAAAGTTGGCTTTTAAGTAATGGATGAATCTATTTGGATGAATCTATTTGAAGTTTATACGAAGGATTCAGAGAGTCCGCTTTTTGATGTAATCGAGATCTGAATGCATTACGTAAGATACGGGGCTGCATTTTTATTTTGCCAAGTTGTGAATTAAAGAATGATGTTGTAATTCACCACATAAATTTTTTAAAAGAACAGAGTTTTTGAGCCATGAAACTTTGTATGTGTATTTTGTGTTTTCTGTACAATTAATTCAGATGTAACGTCATTGTTTCTGTCCCCTCATATGAAATATATATATTTCTTATGAAATAGAGAAAGTCGTTCTTTAAGATGCATATTATAGTATCGTTTCATTATATAAAGTTGGCATTTAAGTAATGAATGATGAACAACACTGTTAGAATTTCATGTGAAGAGTCCAAGAGTTAAATGAACCGTCTAGTTTCAAAACCAGATATATCCACATTTTTCGCAAAATCTTTTTATTTTTTACAAGTTCTCATTGCACTACATTACCTTGCAAAGCGATATTGACCAAAAGTGTCTGAATTCAGTCTAAAAATGCATTTTAAGTGATGGATTTAGATCAAAAGTACGTGACTATCAATCGCTTTTGGTGTCTCCTGTAAAGTTTATGAAAATGGATCTATCTGGTTTTGAAACTAGACAGCTCAAATATGAGAGTTCATTTTTTGTTAAAATCGAGATTTTGAGAATATACTGTATTTTTATTGTACCAAGTTGGGAAACAAAAAAAAAACAATAATGGTCCGTAAAAAATAAGTTTAAAGATTAGAATTTTGAATGAGTTTATGAATCAGGAAAATGTGTGTTTTCAGAGGTACCGTCACTGTTTTGTTCCTGGACCCTTATATGAAATGTAAATATTTAATATTTTTGTAGATTTTTAATGAAAAAGGGAAAGCTGTTTCTTTAGTACATATATACTATATACTAGAGTATTATTTCGTTAAGTTTTATTTCTAAATGTATTGTTTTTCTCATATAAAATAACTTAGTCTGTTTACTATGAAAAATTGAAAATTTTAATTATCATTTAGATAATGAATATTTAATGAGGTATTATCATGTGTTTTGAATAGTTAGTATAAGAGTTCTAATTGATCAAAGAAATTTTTTTTTGGAAATTAATTATTTATAATGTTTAGGTACTCAATAAAATTATTTAATGGTTTTAATGATAAAATGTTTTTATGTTAAATACAGGAAAAAATCATGTTTTCACTAAATTTTATACTCAAATATTTTTTAACTAATTTCTTCATTTATTATTTCCATAAGATCCATAAAAACACATTCAAATGTGATCGCAGGTTTTGTATTCGCGTTCATAACTTATTATAATTTTGAATTCTTATTTTTAAAAAATTATATATTTTATATTTGATAATAAAATAAATAAAAGAAAAGTAATATAGCTGCTTCTCGTTTCATAGTAGATAAAGCATGCGACTTTCACACAGTGATTTCAAGTTCAAATTCCGAAACACACAATAATGTTGATTTGTATTCGTTCCTGTTGTGAGCGCCTGTCGCGCGCTATCAATGCACTATTAACAATAAGTCACCTCAGAGTGTTCTGGGCGAATGCTTCCAATGTAGCATATACCTGAGCAAGTGCCCAACGATAAGAAAAAGAAAACAATGGTGTTATATATGACTTTCTTTCAAACTAAACAGGTTATGGGTTGTAAAGCGCCCTGATACACTACTCCATTCGATTTTTTTTTTTTTTTTTTTTTTTTTAAACCCTGACCCGCACCAACTCAGGCTAAAAAGCCTTTCGAGCATACAGCGCGGGCCGGGCAGTATGCTCGAAAGGCTTTTTAGCCTGAGTTGGTGCGGGTCAGGGTTTAAAAAAAAAATACAAAAGTCGCATGGAGTAGTGTATCAGGGCACTTTACAACCCATAACCTGTTTAGTTTGATGAGGGACTTTTGTATTTGAAAGAAAGTCATAAATAACACCATTGTTTTCTTTTTCTTATCGTTGGGCACTTGCTCAGGTATATGCTACATTGGAAGCATTCGCCCAGAACACTCTGAGGTGACTTATTGTTAATAGTGCATTGATAGCGAGCGACCGGCGCTCAAAACAGGAACGAATACAAATCAACATTATTGTGTGTTTCGGAATTTGAACCTTAAATCACGGTGTGAAAATCGCATGATTTATCTACTATGAAACGAGAAGCAGCTATATTACTTTTCGTTTATTTATTTTATTAGCAAACGAATTCTCACAGAGAGAATTTTGTTTTAGTTCTTATTAGATCTCCCAAAATCTTTGTATCCACAAAGCCGGAAATATAATTAATTATACATGCTTGAATCAAGTGAGCGAAATATTAAACGCTAAGAAAATACTGCACTATATATATCTGTCTATAATTTTTATAGCATATCTTTAAAAGCATATCTTTTATAGTATATCTTAAAATGAACGCATAGCACAAAGAAATAAATCGAGTAAAACTCAATTCAAAGTTATGAGAAAGAAAAATACATGATAATATAAGAATTAAACATTTATAACAAGTATTTTAATATTCTCAATTCTTATGGACAGTAAGGAAGACATTTTTTATGTAATAAAGAAAGGAATTTTTAATTATTTTTTACTAACAATTGTATAAACAATTAAGTAACTTATTTAATCAACTAAATTTTAAGTTTGCCGCAATTATTTAAGTTTGTGACGTAAAATCATGTGTGTTAACCTTAGTTATTTCCCCTTAGAATTTGATTTTTTAACATTCATAGTTTATTCAAAGTCCTCATGAATTATGTGAAAACATATTAACAATTGTATGAATTTCAAAAGTGAACAATAAAAATTCATTGTATGTTTTAATCGAATAAGTTAATGGTTATAATTTTAGGAGAGAAACTAGAGAAAAACTAGTTTAGGAAATAAATTGGGTTTTATTAAACTTTTCAATAACTTCTTTTTTTATGTCATACATTTTTTTTGTTACTACTATTAAAAGTGTAAATACGACAAAAAATGGCGAAATAGCATGTATTATAATATAAGATAAAATACAATAATGTATCAAATAAAAATAAAACATTGTATACCTGTAAAAAATGTATGTTTTAAAAAATGTTATTTAACGATTTTTTTTTTTAAATTAAGTATTTTTTCAAAAACTTTCGTTTTAACAATGACAAGAATAATATTAATTTTCAAATGTAAAACTCTTTGTTTGAATAACATTCGGTACATATTTACATTAAAATGCAGGCTAACGTACATTATCTACATTAAAGCAGTCACGTTTCCCTAGTTTTACTCAACTTTCAATGTTTGCTTTGTAATTTTAACAGTGTTGGATTATCTCTGTTGTGTTTATCGTAATTTCTCTAAAGATTTATATTCTCTTTACAAGCTGTGTTTAAAATGTTGTTCAGTCTGTTTACAAGCGTTTGTACGCATTCATTTTCTTCGTGGTGTTGTTTTAACAAGCGAACTTAATCTTATGTTGTATGACTTTGGAAAGAATTTGCATAACACATTTTTAAGTGTTTGTTATCTTTGTGCATACAGGGTATTCAATTATAATCCCCTTTTGGACACAAGGTAAGTATTATCTCAAAATTCTAATAAATATATTTGAACCCTTTGTACTATAAGAACATGTTATTTTATATTCACGTTATTTTTATGGAACTGTTACATTACGTTCATTTTCTTTTAAAAGAGTTCTTCTTTAGTGTGTTCTTTTTATGTTTAATGTGGATAATTATAAAAATAAAAAAGTTTTTCGCGGAGCTGAATATTAATATCTGTATACCAAACATGTATTTAGTGGTTTATGTATATAATGTATATTTATGTATATGTATATTTAGTGGTTTATGTATATAATGTATATTTATGTATATGTATATTTAGTGGTTTATGTATATAATGTATATTTATGTATATGTATATTTAGTGGTTTATGTATATAATGTATATTTATGTATATGTATATTTAGTGGTTTATGTATATAATGTATATTTATGTATATGTATATTTAGTGGTTTATGTATATAATGTATATTTATGTATATGTATATTTAGTGGTTTATGTATATAATGTATATTTATGTATATGTATATTTAGTGGTTTATGTATATAATGTATATTTATGTATATGTATATTTAGTGGTTTATGTATATAATGTATATTTATGTATATGTATATTTAGTGGTTTATGTATATAATGTATATTTATGTATATGTATATTTAGTGGTTTATGTATATAATGTATATTTATGTATATGTATATTTAGTGGTTTATGTATATAATGTATATTTATGTATATGTATATTTAGTGGTTTATGTATATAATGTATATTTATGTATATGTATATTTAGTGGTTTATGTATATAATGTATATTTATGTATATGTATATTTAGTGGTTTATGTATATAATGTATATTTATGTATATGTATATTTAGTGGTTTATGTATATAATGTATATTTATGTATATGTATATTTAGTGGTTTATGTATATAATGTATATTTATGTATATGTATATTTAGTGGTTTATGTATATAATGTATATTTATGTATATGTATATTTAGTGGTTTATGTATATAATGTATATTTATGTATATGTATATTTAGTGGTTTATGTATATAATGTATATTTATGTATATGTATATTTAGTGGTTTATGTATATAATGTATATTTATGTATATGTATATTTAGTGGTTTATGTATATAATGTATATTTATGTATATGTATATTTAGTGGTTTATGTATATAATGTATATTTATGTATATGTATATTTAGTGGTTTATGTATATAATGTATATTTATGTATATGTATATTTAGTGGTTTATGTATATAATGTATATTTATGTATATGTATATTTAGTGGTTTATGTATATAATGTATATTTATGTATATGTATATTTAGTGGTTTATGTATATAATGTATATTTATGTATATGTATATTTAGTGGTTTATGTATATAATGTATATTTATGTATATGTATATTTAGTGGTTTATGTATATAATGTATATTTATGTATATGTATATTTAGTGGTTTATGTATATAATGTATATTTATGTATATGTATATTTAGTGGTTTATGTATATAATGTATATTTATGTATATGTATATTTAGTGGTTTATGTATATAATGTATATTTATGTATATGTATATTTAGTGGTTTATGTATATTTAGTGGTTTATGTATATAATGTATATTTATGTATATGTATATTTAGTGGTTTATGTATATAATGTATATTTATGTATATGTATATTTAGTGGTTTATGTATATAATGTATATTTATGTATATGTATATTTAGTGGTTTATGTATATAATGTATATTTATGTATATGTATATTTAGTGGTTTATGTATATAATGTATATTTATGTATATGTATATTTAGTGGTTTATGTATATAATGTATATTTATGTATATGTATATTTAGTGGTTTATGTATATAATGTATATTTATGTATATGTATATTTAGTGGTTTATGTATATAATGTATATTTATGTATATGTATATTTAGTGGTTTATGTATATAATGTATATTTATGTATATGTATATTTAGTGGTTTATGTATATAATGTATATTTATGTATATGTATATTTAGTGGTTTATGTATATAATGTATATTTATGTATATGTATATTTAGTGGTTTATGTATATAATGTATATTTATGTATATGTATATTTAGTGGTTTATGTATATAATGTATATTTATGTATATGTATATTTAGTGGTTTATGTATATAATGTATATTTATGTATATGTATATTTAGTGGTTTATGTATATAATGTATATTTATGTATATGTATATTTAGTGGTTTATGTATATAATGTATATTTATGTATATGTATATTTAGTGGTTTATGTATATAATGTATATTTATGTATATGTATATTTAGTGGTTTATGTATATAATGTATATTTATGTATATGTATATTTAGTGGTTTATGTATATAATGTATATTTATGTATATGTATATTTAGTGGTTTATGTATATAATGTATATTTATGTATATGTATATTTAGTGGTTTATGTATATAATGTATATTTATGTATATGTATATTTAGTGGTTTATGTATATAATGTATATTTATGTATATGTATATTTAGTGGTTTATGTATATAATGTATATTTATGTATATGTATATTTAGTGGTTTATGTATATAATGTATATTTATGTATATGTATATTTAGTGGTTTATGTATATAATGTATATTTATGTATATGTATATTTAGTGGTTTATGTATATAATGTATATTTATGTATATGTATATTTAGTGGTTTATGTATATAATGTATATTTATGTATATGTATATTTAGTGGTTTATGTATATAATGTATATTTATGTATATGTATATTTAGTGGTTTATGTATATAATGTATATTTATGTATATGTATATTTAGTGGTTTATGTATATAATGTATATTTATGTATATGTATATTTAGTGGTTTATGTATATAATGTATATTTATGTATATGTATATTTAGTGGTTTATGTATATAATGTATATTTATGTATATGTATATTTAGTGGTTTATGTATATAATGTATATTTATGTATATGTATATTTAGTGGTTTATGTATATAATGTATATTTATGTATATGTATATTTAGTGGTTTATGTATATAATGTATATTTATGTATATGTATATTTAGTGGTTTATGTATATAATGTATATTTATGTATATGTATATTTAGTGGTTTATGTATATAATGTATATTTATGTATATGTATATTTAGTGGTTTATGTATATAATGTATATTTATGTATATGTATATTTAGTGGTTTATGTATATAATGTATATTTATGTATATGTATATTTAGTGGTTTATGTATATAATGTATATTTATGTATATGTATATTTAGTGGTTTATGTATATAATGTATATTTATGTATATGTATATTTAGTGGTTTATGTATATAATGTATATTTATGTATATGTATATTTAGTGGTTTATGTATATAATGTATATTTATGTATATGTATATTTAGTGGTTTATGTATATAATGTATATTTATGTATATGTATATTTAGTGGTTTATGTATATATGTATATTTATGTTTATGTATATAATGTATATTTATGTTTATGTATATAATGTATATTTATGTTTATGTATATAATGTATATTTATGTTTATGTATATAATGTATATTTATGTTTATGTATATAATGTATATTTATGTTTATGTATATAATGTATATTTATGTTTATGTATATAATGTATATTTATGTTTATGTATATAATGTATATTTATGTTTATGTATATAATGTATATTTATGTTTATGTATATAATGTATATTTATGTTTATGTATATAATGTATATTTATGTTTATGTATATAATGTATATTTATGTTTATGTATATAATGTATATTTATGTTTATGTATATAATGTATATTTATGTTTATGTATATAATGTATATTTATGTTTATGTATATAATGTATATTTATGTTTATGTATATAATGTATATTTATGTTTATGTATATAATGTATATTTATGTTTATGTATATAATGTATATTTATGTTTATGTATATAATGTATATTTATGTTTATGTATATAATGTATATTTATGTTTATGTATATAATGTATATTTATGTTTATGTATATAATGTATATTTATGTTTATGTATATAATGTATATTTATGTTTATGTATATAATGTATATTTATGTTTATGTATATAATGTATATTTATGTTTATGTATATAATGTATATTTATGTTTATGTATATAATGTATATTTATGTTTATGTATATAATGTATATTTATGTTTATGTATATAATGTATATTTATGTTTATGTATATAATGTATATTTATGTTTATGTATATAATGTATATTTATGTTTATGTATATAATGTATATTTATGTTTATGTATATAATGTATATTAATGTTTATGTATATAATGTATATTTATGTTTATGTATATAATGTATATTTAAGGAAATGTATACTTAGTGGTTTATGTATATAATGTATATTTATGTATATGTATATTTAGTGGTTTATGTATATAAATATATTCAGTTTCTCGTAAGTTTTAGCAGGTTTCCATTAACCCTTTGGACTAAACTGGTGACGCTCAGTCACCAAAATAACGACCTGTTAACCGCATAATCTTGAGCATAAATAACTACTTTCTTTCTTTAGCTTGTTCTTTATCAAATTCCATTAAAAGTATGATATTACTTGGGTATCAACATGTTTTATTAACCCTTGCGCTCGAATGTTGACTTTAAGTCACCAAAATAACGACGTGTTATTTTCCCCCCTTTGTTCTTAAAAATGAAAGAGAACAACATATTCTTGAGTTTAAAAAGTTATTCTCTCACAAACTTTAATAGAAATTATTTTTGTCATCTAGACTCCCCAAGTATGTTGGTGATTTGAACGTTTCTTGCTTTAAATAAAACAAACATTTTACAAATGTTATTAAACACTAAATACTTGTTTTGTATACTGATATTTATATTCAGCTTCACGCCATATTTTTATAATTATTGACATTAAACGTAAAAAGAACACTTTACAAAAAAACCTCTTTAAAAATAACAGGAAAGGGATGTAACTGTTCCTTAAAAAGAACGTGAATATTAAACATGTTCTTTTTAGTGAAAAGGGTTCAAATATATTTATTAGAGTTTTGAGATGAATTATTAATAAAATAGTTAATTTTTATAAGGAAATTAACAAAAATAAAAATTTATTAATTAAAAGCTGAACTATTCATTTTTAACATATGTTTACAAAACTTCCATTCAATAACTTTTTAATCAATATTTCATTTTAAATAAACTAGTGCTTATGCTTAAATTTTACTTTTCGATGTTGGGTATGTTGATATTTAACCCATCCCATATCTTTAATTTATTTATTTTGTAGGTTTTCATAAATGTATTATTGTAATAAATAAATAATTTAATACTGTAATTTTTTATTTAGCTATGTTTATAAACATTACCTTATGCATATCATTTAATTTATTATTATGTTAGTTATACAATTTATAATAAGTTAACAATATTTTTATACCGTATTTTTTGCTTTTTATGTATCTACCTTTTCTTTATTTCATTTATTTAATGCAAGGAAATATTTCAAGGATAAAAAAAGAACAAAAATAATGAAGCAGTAAAACAGTTGTGTTGATTTATAGGGTAAGGTGGGGGAAAATGGATGTTAAAACTCGATTTTTTACTTTCAAAGTCTAATGTTTCTTTGGTAATTTTTTTCTTCAAAAAAATTGTAGAATTACAAATGTTTTATAAAAATTTTAACTATTTTTATTGTGAACACAATCCTTTATTTTTATTTAATTATGAGGTTTATATATATTTAAATAATTTTTTCTATGGTAACCTATATCGATTCCTGCATGAGTTTTTCGTGTAAAAAAAGCATTATTTCCCTATCACTCATGTTCTTTCATCTTACTCTAACCAATAGAAATGAGGCATTAAAACAAAGTATGTGGAGCAGAAGAAGTATATCTATAGTTTCCTATAGTGATTTGTAAAAAATCTTAAGGAAAAATACAGTGGTCTTTTTTAATATAATAAATTAAGAATTTTTCATGTAATAGTATTTTAATATATTTTTTATACTATTTGTAAGAAAATGAAAATTGTTAGGATCGAATGCTATATGCACTTTTATGTGTATTACTGAAATGCTTTATCATATTAATACCTGTTCAACCTATCTCGGGCAATGTATATTTAATAATTTTACAGTTTTCTATAGTTATATGTAAAAAAATTTAAAGGAAAATACAGTGTTTTTTTTTTAATATAATAAATTAAGAATTTTTCACTTAATAGTATTTAAATATATTTTTTAAACTATTTGTAAGAAAAAGAACATTGTTAAAATCGAATGCTATATAAACTTTTATGTTTATTACTGAAATACTTTATCATATTAATACCTGATCAACCTATCTCGGGCAATGTATATTTAACAGTTTTCAATAGTTATTTGTAAAAAATTTTAAAGAAAAATACAGTGGTCTTTTTTAATATGATAAATTATGAATTTTTCATGTAATATTATTTTAATATATTTTTTAAACTATTTGTAAGAAAAAGAAAATTGTTATTATCGAATGCTATATGCACTTTTATGTTTATTACTGAAATGCTTTATCATAGTAATACCTGATCAACCTATCTCGGACAATGTATATTTAATAATTTTAAGGAAATATTATTTCTTAATTTTTATTATTTGATTTAAGAGAAATGCTTGTTTTTGTCAGATTTCATCTACGGTGCGTGCCAAGTATAATTTATATTGCCTGATAAATGTTTAAAAGTTTTTAATATTTTATGCTTAAAATCTCCAAACATGATATATAAAAACATTAAGTTTTTCTCTTTTTTAGATAGTATAAATTATATCGGTTAATTGTTTTACTCATGTCAAAATTTGCTAGACAAACATTACTTTTTCATATTTATTATTGGAAAACAAAATGGAACGTTACCGTTTTGTTTATTGGAATTATATATAATTACTTTTTTGAAATTTCCAATAGTTAATAAAAGTTTCGATATTATTTTCTAATGTAAAACACGACAAATACATCGATATATTAATGATTTTATCATAAACTATATCGATGATTTAAAAATACCATCTGTCCATTTACTCCATAGTTACGATGTAGTGCTATAATTATCCATAGTTACCATACAGTGCTATAATTCTCCCCATAGTTACGATGCAGTGCTATTATAATCATAGTACACCACTTTTTAAAATATATTGATATTTAAATAAACGGCTTGTAGGATCGTAATTTTGAATATAAATACAAACTATAGTTAACTTTTATAGAATAAACGAAATTCAAAATTCAATTAAAAAATATCACTCTTATTAATTTAATTCAATTTATATTTTCTTAAACTTGCTTTAAAAACCTAAATCTATTTAAGATATTTATTCTTTGCAGATTATTTTGTTTGTGGACAACAATGGCTACTCTGATTTGATATTACGGACTTGTAATAAGAAAAGACAAGCGGTCTCACACGTAAAATTACCCGCCAATTGACGTAAGTAGATTGCTGATTAGATTGGTGTCATTTGGGAATCAGATGACAATGTTTCCGAAATGATATACCAAGGGAATTGTTAGGGCGGTTTAGTCATCAAAACAACAGATCACATTATTTATTCTTGTTTATTCGCAAACAAAGGGAAACCCGAGCCCCAAATCCTAATTTTTTAATTAATGAATTCCGAAATACAATTTTTTGCATTATTAGAGTATCTTTTTCTGAACAATAATCAAAAAAAAAAATATTTTTTTTGCGTTTTTTAAGCTTAAATAGACTTTTTTTAAAAAACACTACTCCTCTTTCAATTTTTAATGTTTTAAAAAAATGTATATTGATTAAATTACGTCAAAGTATATACTATAAACATATGAATAGACTTTTGCAGATTTGAGTTTTAATTTTTCAAAAACTTATTTTAAGTTCATAACCTAAATAATATTCCATTTTTATGTTTAATAATTAGCAAAAAAAAAATATATAACTTAATTTAAAAAAACTATTCATACGTTTATAAAACATATATTAAAGCTTCAAAAACTATTAACAGTTTAGTTTTAAATTACTTTTTTACAAAGCTTTAGCATTTGAAACGCGACCAATATTAAAAAAAATATTTTGAGTAAAATATTGCAGACGAAAAGTATGTAGAAAGATCATAAATGGTATATAAACATCTAAGAACACATATGTTCTCTTTCTTTTACTGTTTTGAAAATTTGTACACACCTTCTTAAGTAAGTATAGCATCGTTTCATGAAAAAAAAATTAGCAATTTTTTCGAAATTTGGAGCTTGGGTCTCCCTTAAGCGAGTAATGATATTTTGGTGGGGAACTTTCACTGTTGGATAGTTTAGAGATGAAAAATGAGAACATTTTCTCATGTGTTGTATAAAAATTATAACACTTGTTTGGGATTTTAACACTTGTTTCTACAAGTGTTACAATGTGAAATGGTAAAGGTGGTATATTTTATGTCAACAATATTTTATGAGTTCAACGTAAATAGAAAATACAATATGATATCGTATTTATAGAACTACAACGAATGGTTTTTATTATAAAAATATATAGGATCAAGTAAATAGACATACGAATATGTAAGTCATTGTATGATTATAAAATTTAAACAGTTACAAAGGTATTTAAATATGTATTTCCTAATATATCACTAAAATGAGAAAATTCGATAATTTTAAGAAAACTAAAAATATTATCAGGAAACATTTGATCTTTATTTAATATTTGTGTTTAAACTAAAAGTATAAACATCAAATTTCGAAAGTGTGTTTTGTATTTACAATACATTTTCAAGATTTTCTTAAGTGCTTAATGAAATGAAGATAGTAGATTCATGATTAACGTTATATTGACTAACATTTAAGAAACAAAGGTTATTGAATATTCTTATGTTTAGTAAAAAGGGTATATTTATCATTGAAACTTTATCATTTATGTTTTGAAAATATAAAACATTTATAAATGAATACTTTATGAATAATTTTTGTTTTCTAATCCCAAATTTATGATATTGATATGAAGCCATTTCAAACACAGTCTAGTGACATTTTAAAAGAATCTATATAGAAATGAGAGTAGTAGAGGATACAAGAATAAATACTAAAAAAAAATTTAATTAAATTTTAAAACATTTCATTTATAAACAAACTGGTTTGATAACACCAGATGTTTTCAATAACACTTCCTTATAATTTGAAAGACTCATTTATTGACGTGTATTTAAATTTTTTATTAGATATTACTTTAAAAAAGCTCTGTGTTAAATGGGCAGTGGAGTACTTAAACAAAAAGTTTTCGTGTAAGATTTTATTTTGAGTACTGTAATTTCGAATTAGTACACTTGTATAGGAACTTCTTAATACTTTGATTTAGATTATTTTCCAAATAATTAAAAAATACACTGTTCGTAATCATAATATAAAACTAATTTTACACTAACATTTAGTCACTATACTTTTAAAATGAGGGTTTTTTTCCGGGATGAAATTTGTATTTTTCTAACCCGGCATTCTTTAAAGATTTATTTAAATACAAAAAAGAAAAAAATGAGAGTTGAACTGTACAAGTTTAATAGTATTTTAACTAAGAATTTTCGATTGTACAACTTTAAAATAAATTATATATGTATGGGAATTCTAAAGCAAACTTTTTTCAAGGAAAACAACTTTACAAATTTAACTTTTCTAACCGCTCAGAGGGTTGAATAATTTTGTGCAACATTCTTGCATATATTTTGTAAATTTCTAAAATATAAAAATATATATAAAGTGTAGAATATAGTAGTAGGTAAAGATGGTTAATATTTTAGATAAAAAAATACATTTGTAATATACAAATTGGGATTTTTTGATTCCGATACTTTTGATGTTCTTAGAATTTTTATATAATTAAGATTTTTCTTCGAAACTATTTTTCATATAGAGTCAATACAACAGAAAATGATTTGAGTGGTACAGTGTACAAGCTATAAGATTGATTTTTTTTGTATAACTTGAAAATAATACAAAGCGATTTAAATTTTTTTTAAAGAAAATTAATTTTTCAATTAAAAAGATATCTCAATTTTTATTATCTTTTATTTTAACTATACTCATGGAATGTTTTTATGGTATTTCGAATGCATTTATATCCTCTTTCTAATGCATTATGTAAAAATATTCATACGAATAAGAACTATGTAAGAAAGAAGAATAACTCAAGCAAGAATCTTAAGGATTCAAAGAACCAGAGGAAGAATCTTATGATTCTAAAGTAAGAATTCCAGTTAAAAAAATATATAGATCCTCGCAGTAGTTAACGAATATTTTTTATTTGAGTTTCTTTTTTCGTTCTTTGGGATCAAATTTTGAATATATTACTTTTTTATTTAAAAAAAATACTCATCAGGAAAATAGGCATTAAATATTAGCAGATAAACATGAAACTTGGTGTACTTACTGATAAAAAGAAGTGAAATCCACCAATTCCAATGGGATAAGCGCTTTCCCTTGGAGAAGGAACTCAAACAAGACGAGCAAAAAGGAAACTTTTCTGCTCCTTTTTGGCTTTTTGCAAAAGGCACGCAGAAGATGAGAATGACTCCATGTGCAAGGAAAAAGAGGCCTTTGGTACAAAAACTAACGAAATATAAAAAATCTAATTGAAATAGAAACGTGGATGATTTTCTATTGAAGCGTTTAGGAAAGGGGGCGTAGCAGACGGCCTAAAGGGACTGGGTCCAGCCCATGACCCGTCGCGTTTGCATCGCCTAACTCTACTGAGAAGGGTTGCTAGTTTCGGGGTCCTAGAATACGCCAAGAGGGGCGCCAAACTCTCGTCTCGACACTAGGGAGGGATATTTGCGTTCTTTTTGGAGAACAGGTATTCTCTGCTAATGTTCTTTTTTAAAGATAAGTTTTTTTTTATTAATTATCTTTTAGGGATGGTTGCTGTAGATGGAGGCGAGTGGCATGTGTGAATGGCCCAGTTGCAAAAGCAGTTATATCCACAATTTCGAAAAATGAGATTTTGGTAAGTCTTTGTCCCTTAGACTTCAATTTCTACCTTATAGTAAAATAAAAAAAACTTAATTATTTATAAAAAAAACTTTAAAAAAATACTTCCACTGAATTTATATCGTCTGACGCTTTTCTGCGATTTTCTCATATCAACTATACCGATGACTAAAAGCACAACCATTCACTGTTAAAAATAGGTACTCAAAAATAAGTAAAATATACTCATTTGTGAATATATTCGAAGCTTATCATGGCTCCGAGTACATAAGTTTCAATTTTGAAAAAGACGTGTACTTAAAAATGAGTACAATGGGCAAAAATGAATAAAAAGAGCACTTGTTAGCCAACATGGGCTGTCTTCATAAATCCCTTTCAATAAATATCGACAATTAGAACTAAGACTTACCGGGAATTTAATCCTGATCTGCAGACACCTCTGTCCAGATCTTTATCCGTTAAGCTACCAGGGCGACTTGAAGAAGTTATTAACAGAAATGTTTAAAAGGTGTCTTAAAAGAATGGAAAGTAAGATAATTGAATTGTAATAACTCAGTTTCCATTTAAGTAATCGACATAAAATACTGTGGAAAATTTTCTTCTGAACAACTATTTTAAGTTTGTCAGGTTACTTTATTAAGATGGCTTGAACAGAAGCTCAGATTAGCAATATTAAATCCCTCTGCTCATTTTTGCGAAAGTACGATTAATTGAATTTGAGTACGCCGTCACTCATTTTCAATGTAATTGTACTCAAAGAAACCTATATCGTTACATTAAAACCTACATCTTTACATTAAAACCAAAATGGACATACAATGATTGTGCTTTTAGCCATCGATATGCACTTATGACCCCTATAAGTGCATATAGTTGATTTTGCATCTAATCTACTGCTATATTAAACTAAAAATTATATTGTAAGTTCAGTATTATTTGATAATTACCGAATATTCGTAACTTTCTGAGTATGATCATTATTCTCAGACGCAGTGAGAAATATGAGATAATTTGCCATTTGACTCATAATTACTTTGATGGAAATTGCATAACAAGTTTCGGAACAGAGAACAGATTTGAAAAGAGCATAGTTTATTTTAAATTACAGTTCATTATTGACAGAATACATTTGTTAGTTTATTATTTAAATTTAATAATTTTTTATATATATTTTTTTTACTTTATATATAGTTATTGTTTAGTTTATGGTTTAGCTAAAAGTTTTTTACAGAGTCCCATCAAAATCTTCTGGACAGAAAAATCTAATTCTGCCTTTATATCAGAGATCCCGAAACGCCTGGAATAGCTTCAAAAAGAACAGTTCAGTAAAAACACAATGGTAGAATATTAGGGTTGTCTTTAAACTTAAGAACATATAGTTCCTGTTCATATGAAAGAAAAGGTGAAAAGAACACATAATAACATAAAACATAAAATAATTTCTACATAATTTTTTTTTACTTTATATATAGTTATTGTTTAGTTTATGGTTTAGCTAAAAGTATTTTACAGAGTCCCATCAAAATCTTCTGGACAGAAAAATCTAATTCTGCCTTTATTTTAGAGATCCCGAAACGCCTGGAATAGCTTCAAAAAGAACAGTTCAGTAAAATCACAATGGTAGAATATTAGGGTTGTCTTTAAACTTAAGAACATATAGTTCCTGTTCATATGAAAGAACAGGTGAAAAAGAACACATAGTTATTTTTCTCTCATCCCTACTCAACACCCCCTTGTCTCGATGAGATTATGAGAGCAGCATGAAATAGATTCCGTCCATATTTTAATACTTGAAAGTTTTTCCTAACAATGATTTATAATGGATGAGCCCTACCCGACGGGCAATGAAGAGCCTTTGCGTTATCCATCATGGTTTTTTTGTGGTGGTTCTTAAATGTTTTGTTTAGGGAAAAGAATGTTTATAAGAATTTTTTTTTAAATGAAAAGGCTCTTTAAAAGGGGTAATTTTTTGTTTGAAACTGCATTTATTTGAATTCTTTAAAAGGCAATAACTTTTTTTTGATGAGCTATTTAACGATTCGGGAGCAACTTAGAATTTGTTTGGCAATTTATCTTTTGTCGATTTACTCCCGAAATAACAACTAAAAAACATTATAGTTCACTAAATCGATTCTTGACTACGTAAAAAGTTTTTACTTTACATTTGTCATTTTTGGGTTAGCTCTTATTTCTATGCGAACCAAGCTAAAAAAATTAGCAAATAAAGCTTAAATGTTTTTGAAGCCGGGAAATTTTTAAGAAGCAAATTGAAATCTGCTAAAAACCTACAGATCTTTAAAAACGTCGTAATATCTAAAAAAATCACCTATAAATATCTTATAGGGGATTTTTTTGCTGATTTTTTAGCTAGGGTATTTGATCGAAATTCCGTTTTTAAAGTGTACGTACACACTTCATTTTTTTTTAAATTAAAGTTTTAAAAATCTAGTGTTTTCATGTATGAAAACAAATTCTAATTAGATAATTAAAATTTTATTTAGATAACTAGCATGTTTTTTCAAACACGATTACGTAAGTTGTAATTGACCTAGAAGCATAATTTGGGTCGAAAATTACTCATAATATCATTCTTAATATTATGTACTTAAAAAAAATTTGTAGCATGTAAAGTTATTTTTTTAATAATTTTTACCTCGAAAGTCCAAAAGAATTCAGTTTTTTTTTAAATTTTCAATTTTAAAATTCTATTAAAATTCAGTTTTTTAACGAATCTATAGGATTGAAATACAGAACATCCTACAAGTTATATGAAGACGAATAAAAAAAAAATTCCCCAAAAAAGTTTAAAGAAACTTGAGTTATCATGTTTTGTTAAGGAACTTTGAGTTATCTTGAAGTGACATATGGTAAAAATACGATTCCTCAGAAATTGGGTTGAAAGGTTACAAATCAATTTCTGATTGCCAGCAGGGCCCTAGAATAACATTTTATAAATAAGAAAGTTTTTGGAATATTTATACAATCTTGCATCATCTAACAGACAATTAATAGACATTTCCCAATATGTATGTACACCTTAACATAAATTACTAAAACATATCACTAATATTGACTTCAAAATGTATTTATTCCCAGTTTCATGTGATACAATATCTGATAACATCTTCAACACACGTTCAAAAAATTCCAGTCACATGTTTGGTTATACAAAACGATAAATACCAAAAATATCTAGCGGATCGCTCTATTACATTTCATCAACATATTCTGACATCAATATATATATATATATATATATATATATATATATATATATATATATATATATATATATATATATATATATATATATATATATATATATATATATATATATATATATATATATATATATATATATATATATATATATATTGTGTCATAAGGTATGGTTTTGAGTATGCCGATTCTTAACGTATCCCCCCTCTTGTCTCTGTGGAGGAGTGAAATGCGCAACTGCAGCATACGTTTCCACCTCCATAACTCAACATCAGCCATAGATAAACGTGAGAATAAAATTAACAAACCGGCATAAATACTCAACTAAAAATAGTCTGTTTTAAAATATCACGAAGATTTTTTTAGTACATTCAAGTGCCCAGTTGTTAAAGAATTTCCATGAATACTGGCATTTCAGAAGAATAACCAACTATATTAATTTTATTTCTGGATCAATGCATTAAAAACTCAGTATTTACTATTTTTATTAAACCTTGTTTTCCTAAATTTTGATTTTATTGTTTTATTACAATTGCATTCGCATAACAAAAATACCTGTCATAAAAATATTTAGTAAGTTTCCACAGAAAATTAAAGCAAAAACGTAATTTATTCAAAGAAAGAACTGTTACTTATACTTGTCGATATATACCATATAGTTTAAACAAAGGTGGAACATAATACAATCTCACCACGTAAGTTCAAATAATATAAAATTTTATACTAAATGTTTGGAATTTACTGTTTTAAAAAGAATTATTCATTAGAACTTTAAACAAAATATTATTTCGATTAGCAGTTGATATCTGTGGAATTTTATTCATTTAGTAACATTAAAAAGTAATATAAAGTTGAAAATTCACCCTGAAATAAAGTTGCGTATGTTTTTTTTAATTACTTACATAAAATACTTTTCAAATAATAAATAAATTGAAAATTCATACACAAATTACTCATATTTTATGAAAGTATTGATCTAAAAGTTCGATCAACGGTAATAAAATATAGTTACAATTAACCTGCATACAAACAAAACAAATAACAAAAAATAATTATAACGTTAACACAATCTAAACCATTTCATTCCAAAGTATCAATAACGAAAAGAAAATACTTTTAAATTGCAAACGATATTTTCATCCATGTTAAATGAATGATCTTAGACATTAAAATAATTATAGTATACGAATGGTACATCGTACAAACATAAAAATTATTACAAAAAATGCCTAAATTTTCAAGTAAAGTACTCGACTACTATATAACCATTTATTTTAATAAACGGTACACCATATTATTATCTAACCATGTACGTTCAATAATTCTAAATTTTATTCTTAATGTTTTCCTTTTAATGTTTTAAAAGGAAATATTCATTGTCATACTAAATAAAAAATTTCTAAATTCTCGGTTGAAACCTGCGGAATTTTATTCATTTAACATCATTAAAAATTAACATAGAATTGAAAATTCACAGTGAAATTAAGCTTCGTATATTTAAAAAAATACTTGCATAAAATATATTTCAAATAAATTAAATGGACGTCCATACACAAATTACTCACGTCATGACAGTATTGTTCTAAAAGTTTCACCTAAGGTAATCAAATATAGTTGCAATAAACCTGCATACAACCAAAACAAATACACAAAATAATTTTAATATTTTAAAACAATTCTAAACCATTTCCCTAATATACCATTCTGGTTGTTTTAATTTTAGAATGAACCCGTATTGTAAAATCTAAGCCCAATGTGCAGATGTTTTTCAATAATTATTAAATCTAACAAAACCTATGACGTCATTTTTATAGTGTCAATAACGAATTTTTTTATTTTTAGTTGCAAACGATATTTTCGTCCATGTTAAGTCAATGGAATGCATTAAAATAGTTATAATATACGAATGGAACATCGTACAAACGTGAAAATTATCAAAAATTGTTTTCAAATTTTTCAATTAAAGTGCTCTGTAAATTTCACAAAGCTACGTTTTGTAATTATGGAGTAGTCCGTGTAAAGATTGTCATTCTAATTAATTCATAATTTTTTAATATTATATTTTTGCTTTGCTCCGTTGATTTTAACTGATTTTACTGTTGCCACTTCATGAAACTTTGCTGACATACGCTAAAAAATACCATAGCCTTCGAATGGAACATCGTAGAGACTTACAAACAGTCACGTTAAATTTCGTATTTTTTTAAATGATTATTCTGTGAATTTCAAAGCTCTGAGTTATGTAGTTATGGAGACTATATTGTACTGACAAACCAACAAACACACATCCGGAGAGATTTTGGAGATTTCAGTTTTATGTATTAGATTCATCCACGTTTTTATTTTCCAATTTGACATGCACAAAGATGGTCCACATCTTTAACTGTAGTTAAAGGTGATCCAGAAAAACACTGTGTTAGTAGTAACAAGTGGATTTTAAGACATATGTTGAAAAATTATTTAGGCATGCTGTTTTTATTAAATGTTACTATAATCAAAATAAACCAAAATTATTTATTTTAACGTACTCATTTGCATTTAATTTTAAATGAATTAAATTTAAAAAAAATATGTAGTGCTCTAGAGTTTTAGAGACTTAACTATTTTGGGTATAAATTGAAATAAAATTATATGTGATTTCTATTGCAATTTCGATTTATCATATATGCATTTATCTAATTGATTCTGTGTGTTAATTTTGTGTTCTAAAATTCTTGAATTCTTGCAACTCAACCGCCTTCCTCAACCTTTTATCGGCTTGAAACAAAAAAAGACAAAAAAATATCCTTTGTCTTGAGTGGTTAACCGATTATAACTTGGCACGCCAATACGCTTTGTGTAGAATTGTTTGTCAGTATTAATATTTGCCAATAAAAACTTAAAAATAATATATAAAAAATACTTTAAAAAAAACACGCTGTTATTGAGTATACTAAAAAGTACAAAATAAAATATTGATCTAAATTGGCCAAAAATAAAAGCGTGGTATTCACACACTATAAAACTCTCTAGTCATTTACTTAAATGACCCGTGCTTCTATTTTTATTCAATATTTAAAGCGTTCACAGCTAAAGTGGATGAAGTCCCAAAGTATAAAAAAAATTGTTTGTTGCGAATTAATACTTGTTAATGGCGTATATTTTCAAATTATGACCCATATTTAAGTTAGTCTTTATGTTACAACGAGAAAAAGAAAATTATCCTCTAAATCCCTTTAGGATTCAACTTTAACCTTGATTATCTCAAAACTATAATTTCAACTTTAAACTTTAACCTTGATTATCTCATAACTATAATTTCAACTTTAAACTTAACCTTGATTATCTCAAAACTATAATTTCAACTTTACATTTTAACCTTGATTATCTCAAAACTATAATTTTTAAACTTGATTTACTTTTACTCCGAACGCTTCATTTAGAGAAATAGTTTATTTTTTCACTTTTTAGTACATTTAATAAAAATTTATTATTATTTTTTTATATTTATGGTATAATCAAGTTTAAAAAAGAATTTTCTATTAAAAGGCTAATTTGGATTTATAGATTACATATTTTTAAAGATAGAGCTATAACAAAAACATTAAAAAATTATTTTAATTATTTACCTTTCTTTATTTTTACGTAAATAATTTTTTTAAAAATAAATTCTTATTAAGAACGAAAAGTTTTAAAACTGTATGTAATTTTACGAATATTTTTGACAACAATTGCACACCCCCAGTTTGCGATCCTATTTACAATCGCATATAATTTTTAATGCGATTTTCTATCCTAGTCGACCTTATTACATAGTGTATAGAGCATGTAGTGCTCCGACCGTGGGTCTGGGTTTGAATCTCCGATAAGGTTTGGGTGTTGATTTACGTTCGTTCCTGTTGGGAACGAACATAATGACAATGACTTGCTAATTATGCGCTACCTTGTGAGAGACCACAATTTCCGTAAGCGTGTTATAGGCGATAAAGCCGCCAATTTGGCGTTCATTGCTGAATCAGTCAAAGCTGAATAGATGCTTTTAAAATATATAGGAAAATTTGTATAATATACAAAAGGGTTATACTCTTATACTCTAGCTAACTAAACAAAATTCAACACAATCTTAATTTCTCAATTATATAATGATTTTAAAGTGCATTTGCATTTCTCAATTATGTGCACATAAAAATATGTAACTTGGCGTGATAAGTTGAAATAACTTATCTCGCCAAGTTAGGGATTTTATCTCACATTGAATGCAATAATCACGACTATCTTATGATTAATAAGGAAAATTGCATATATGTTGAATTAGCTTAAGTAGCCAGCGTTGCCCAGGCTTTACGCAGTGTTGTCAGATTTCTTCACCTTGGCGCCATCTGGTGATTTTAATAAAAAGTCATTTCTGCTTTAACCCTCTGACGCTCACGCAATTTTACAATTGTAATGTTATTTTCACTGTTTGGAAGTCTAAATATTTTTTCTGATACTTTTACTGATTTTAATTCTATATAAAGAGATAGCTTTTAAGTTATACTTAAAAAAATTATATTAAAAAAAATATTGCAAAATGGAGTATTTTTATGAGTTTAAAAACTGGACGCATTGATGGAAAGACCGGAGATCTCTGGACGTGATATCACGTCCATGAGAGGGAAGGAGGATGGGGTGGTTTTTCGAAATCTCATGTAGACAGTATCCTCCCTTTTGTTTTTAATGTAAAGTATCAGAATTTCATTAAGCTCGGAATAAAACTGTAGATTATGTATAAAAAACATGTCCCTCTTGGTCGAAAATGATTTTAATGTTATGATTTTTTTCAGCTGAATATTTTGAATTTTTTCATTTTTCTGCAGTTTAAAGTATAAACATATATATTAAAATATAAATGCAACGTTAAACGCAACAAATGCAACGTCTATAAGACGAGTTTTTATCTTATTTAAAATGGGAAATTATATCTGCAAAATGACTATAATTAGTTTTGTAACTGTTGATTAAATTTAATATTCTGTATTTTTAATATAACTAGAGAAATCCCTCTCTGAAACAACACTCTCATTACTTAGCATCCTGCAATCGTCAAGTCTATTTTCGTAAGTTTTCACAGTCGTTCCGTCTTAAAATCACGCGACTTTTGACGAAACAAGAATCCTCAAATTTTTAACGAAAGTAATTTACTCCGATTCCTTTCCGGCTCATCCGGTTTTTATTTCTAGCTTGTCTGGCTCGGTCGATAGTGTGCGTGACTTCAGAGAGACCTAGTTCGAGTTTTGCCGTCAATTTTTATTTGAAATCGTACTCATTTTTGACGAAATAAATTTCGTGAAAAAAAACCCGATTAAATAATTTTTTTTAGATTGATGACTTATTTAATCGGAGAATTTCGCAGACAACTGTTTCGTCAAAAATGACGATATTTTTTTTAATGAAAATTTGTATTTAACAGTGAGTTTCTCACAGTTCTACGAGAATTTTTATCTTATCTTGCTGTAAATTTATTTGCTAAACAATGATCGGGCAGTTGCTGGTTAGAATCAAGTAAATATAACTAAAAGATACCTATTATAACGATATAGTCTTAATAGGAAATTAAATCTTAAATGTATCAATTGTCCCTCATATACCTTGAAGTCTAATAGACCTCAAAATTGCAATTTAAAATACATCAATACGTTTCTGGACATTTTATTATCAAATCATTTTAGCAATGTTTTTACATTTCTTAATAGTTAAAATTTTTATAATAAGCTAATTTACCGTATTTAAGGTTTAATGAAAAAAAAAGTTATTTTTAAATTGTGTTTTCTAAAATATATATCTGTAATATCAAATATTCATAAGAAGCAAAATATTTTAATGTATTTAGGATTTTAAAATCTCTCTCTCCCTCCCCCTCTCTCTCTCTCTCTCTGTATATATATATATATATATATATATATATATATATATATATATATATATATATATATATATATATATATCATAGAGAGTTTATGTGTTTCCTTAATCACATTTTCAATCGTCTATAATTATTTCTGCTGCATTTTTCTGCAATTGTCCAGGACCAAAATTCCAGCCCTGGAAAACAGAAATATCGCAGGGTTAAACCGATTGCCGGGTAAATCCCACGGCGCCTTTAATTTGGATGCAATGGCGATTCCTCGCCAATTAGGGCAATACAATCTCAAGCTTTTCAATTTCAGTCTCAGTGAAATGTGCCATGCGCAGAACGCATTTCCGAAACTCGTGGTCTTTGATTGGCTCCTGTTTTCCCGCTTCAGTGACGTTGTTTCTCCGGATCACCAATAATGAGTGACGTCAGTGCAGCTACGGGAATGGCTGTTTTTCATATGACCTTAAAGAAAACGAAGTTCAGTTTTACTATATTTACTTTTCTCCAATTTCTCCGAGGAGTTGCTTTTACTATCTCTCATTAACAAACGCGATAATGAAAAGTCCAAAAATATGTGCGGAAAAACTTCGTCTATTTGTATGCACTCTTTAATATATTTTGAATTGAAGTCAGGCGGGGCAAAATTTTGAAATTTTGAATTGTTTACTTTAATTTAACAAGTTCCTAACTTCAAGAAAACTTAATTTTTATTTTGATCTCATAAATAGATAACATTTATTCATTATCATCTCCAATTTTATTGAATATTTATAAATACATCTGAAAAATTATACCAGTAATTGGTTTCTGAACTTCATTCACTTTAACACTATATTTTGCTGTCAAATTTAAAATAAAAATATGGGTCATAATAATTTTGAAAAGAGGTCATACAGTTGAAAAGTACCTGACTTTTAAGCAATATGAGATATCAGATGTACATTATGCAAAACATAACAAACAACTCTAACTTGACTCAAAAGTACATTTTTTCGGTAGGGTTTAAAAAAAATGACCAAACGTCTACATAACATATTATTTATTTTTAAAAAAATTAATGACTTGATTAGACTTAAGAATTTTAAATAATTATTATTTGGTTACATTGTTAAGAAATTAGGTCTTTTAAGTACCATAAAGCTATGTAAAGTACAACACATTAAGTCAAATAATGGGAATTCCATTTGAATTGAAGACTTATTATCAAACAAGTACATTTGCTATACTTGTTTATACGATTCCGATCGATTGAGTCAAGTGAAAACATTGCGATGTGGAATCGTATTAACCAGTAAAGCAAATGTACTTACGTACTTTGGTCACTAAAGTGTTTAATTGTACCTAACTTGGAAAATAATCAATTATTTCCTTTGTTTTTTGTGCGGAAATTCATGAATTGATTGATTGAAGATTTTGACACGTTATGAAATGACTGATGTAAAAGCTAAAGATTTTGTTAAAGGATAAAGTTTTGCCCATATCAACATGAATTAAAATCACAAAGCAGCTTTCCTACTAAATATATCCGAACCTTTGATAATTGCCTTTTATGTAACTCTGGAGCAATGTTAATTCAACCAATACTTATCATACAATATCTTCACTACAACACCTGACCTACACTTGACGAAAAGTACAATATTTTGGGCACATGCTAAAAGAAGGCATAATTACAAAAGTTAAGGAGTTAAGTTAAAGGAGAAAACTCTTTTACTTATTTTGGACACATGCTACAAGAAGGCATAATTACAAAAGTTAAGGAGTTAAGTTAAAGGAGAAAACACTTTTACTTATTTTGGGCACATGCTAAAAGAAGGCATAATTGCAAAAGTTAAGGAGAAAACAGTTTTACTTATTTTGGGCACGTGTTATTAGAAGGCATAATTACAAAAGTTAAGGAGTTAAGTTAAAGGAGAAAACACTTTTACTTATTTTGGGCACATGCTATAAGAAGGCATAATTACAAAACTTAAGGAGTTAAGTTAAAGGAGAAAACACTTTTACTTATTTTGGGCACATTCTATAGGAAGGCATACTTACAAAAGTTAAGGAGTTAAGTTAAAGGAGAAAACACTTTTACTTATTTAGGGCACATGCTATAAGAATGCATAATTACAAAAGTTAAGGAGTTAAGTTAAAGGAGAAAACACTTTTACTTATTTTGGGCACATGCTATAAAAAAGCATAATTACAAAAGTTACCAATGTTGTTAGACAGATAGATGTAACGGTCTCAGTTAATAAAATGATGCATTACCGCATGCCCCAACGAATACGACTTTCGCCAATGAAAGTCCATCTGTCCGTGCTTACCGCGCAAGGAAACTTACTTAAAGGAGAAAACACTTTTACAGATCGCCAATGATGACTTGCAACGGCAAATGATGCTATTTCTTACGGGGAAAATGTTATATATATATATATATATATATATATATATATATATATATATATATATATATATATATATATATATATATATAATTATTTGGAAAAACAGTCATAATTCTCAAGGCATTCGATGTTGTTTTCAACTGAGTTTGTTCACATCAAACATATTTTTTTTAATACAGTAGTAAGGAATATAGTAGTAAGTTAAGTAATAATGCGAAGTTTAAAAAAGTATCATTTATATTTATGTTTTTAAAAGTATAATAAAATGTTTTAGATGTGAAATGAGTTAAAAAAAACATATTAACACGTTCAGTGCGGCACTGGTCGATAGACCCCGTGACGCATTTGCGGATAGTTACTGCACGGGGTTTATTGACCCCGTGTCGCACTTGCGAATAATTACTGCACGGGATTAATTGACCCCGTATCGCACTTGTATATAAACACGGATTTGACCGTCTACACTGAACATGTTAAGTGCGGACACGATAGATCTATTGAGTCAGCACTGAACTTGTAAAATTAATAAAAAAAAAATTATGTGTAGGGAGTAAAAAATTAATTTATAATACTACATACCCCAATAATACTTAATATTTTTTTTATCTCAAAACAAAAACCACCTTTATATTTTTACATTTGTTTATAAATGTACACTCATAAAAAAAACCGTCAACAAGAATCTGAATAAACAATATAACTTAAGATACATTAATAATAAATGTATCAATATTAATACATAATTCGCTTATCCTTCATGATGACATTTTATGCCATTGGACCATAAAAGTATGTTTTTAGTATGGGAATAAGGTATCATTATAATTTTGTTTTATTTATTTGAAATTAGTTTGTAAGTAATCGAAGCGTTGTTTTATAACTAATAATTGTTTATAAAGTTTTAAGCACCAAATATATTCTAAATATTCTAAAACGTTTAAGAAAATCATTGGGATAGTAAAAATAGATATTAACTATATCGAAGAAGAAAACATTATCGTATTCTCAAACTATTTTTAGATACTATTTATAATATAACGGTATTTTGAAACAAGTCTAAGCGAAATTCTTTAAAAAGCCCTCAAAAAGACGAAGAAATCTAATCCGGACAAAAAGGGTTTTCACATTCAGATATCGGTTTTTAGGATTAAGCTTTTCTTCGAATATGATAAAGCTGAATCCGAATAGGCTTTTCTGAGTTGAATAGTAAGTCTACAGAAATAGCTCATTTCCCCCTTTCAAATTGTTTGACTTTACTAAAATTTTCAAAATTAACCTTTTATGGTATTTTATTTAAATGGCATACTAAGCCAATTTATTCACGGAACGCATTGTTTTCTTTTATTCTTTATTCAATGATAAGAGACGAATGTATATGTTCCATTCTTACAAACGTATTTCTCCAAGTTCTTCAATAAAATTTGTCATGAATATGAATTCATGTCATTTTACTTTTGAAATAATTTGTATGGTTCTTCTGAGTCAAATATTTAATTAGTCTCAGATTTATGAAGAATATGTAGTTTATAAATAAAATTGACTTTTATCAATTTTTATACACTCTTCTTTTATTCTCCAGTCAAAATATTATACTTTAAAAATAATAAAAAATAAAACTCTCAAATAGGACTGAAAGTAGAAAAGAATTCTCAAACAGAGGAACCAGAAAATAAGGCATCAATTAAAAATTTTGTTATTTGGATTTTTTGAGACTTTTTCTTCAGAAAGTTTACAACGTTTTGAATACTTCGTTTTTATTACAAAGCGCGTTTTTTTTTATAAATTCTTATAAAACCCTTTAAGATATGTATTTTATTGAATTGCCTTTTAAAAAGCTTTAATATTTCGCCATATCTATTTAATTTGATTAGTTAGATCCATACTGAATATTATATTATACTATGAGTTTTAAATAGGGGATAAAAATATAAGTATATTTTAATTAATAATTTTTAGTTATCAGATGTCATATAAAAGTAGAATTATTAATTAATAAACAATGTATGAATTGAAAATGTAACCTTTGTTTAATCTATTATACATTTTTTATTCTCGTATCCATTGTTACAATATAGTTATGTAAATACAGAATAAAAATTCAAATATTTAACTTTTCACATAAATTTTAATTATCAAATACTAAATAAGTAAATAAATTAAAACCCACAACAAGATACGAGTAATATTATACTTTTGGCTGAGTCAGGTTTATGTGTTAATTATTTAATACTTTTAATTAAAAATTGTATAAATAATAAGCAAACTTTTTATTCAAATTTTTCGTATAGAGATTTTGTAATAAATTAGTATAAAATTAAAAAAATTAAACTATTTTTCTAAAAGATACATTTTTGCTTAAATAATTCATATAAAGAGTACATGTAAAAAACGACGAGTGTTTACTTTTTGTTGCTATTAAAATATCATTACCTTATTTTAGCTACAGCAGCGTTGCATTTTCATTGTAACAAGTTGTAAATATGGAAGAAAGATTAAAGTGTGTAAAAAAGGCTACAAAATCATAATGCTGTTGTATACTTGTGAGACATACATCTTTTTTGTTTGTTTTCTGCACACATATTCCGGATTAAACGTCATCGATCTTCGCTTAGACCCTTACTATTTACTTCAAAGATATCTTGTAACGTATTCCATATATTTATAACAATATATTAAAAAAAAATCTAACAATGTGCTTTATGCAATAAAATTCGTTCGGAATTATTGCAAATATTTAATAAAATGCCAAACAATTTTTAATATCTTAGTAAAATTTTCCTTTTTGTGACTTAAAACTCTCTACCAAAATCCCTCCCCGTCGTTCGAACAACTCAATCTTTTCGAAAATATTTCCCCGCATTGTCTTACCTCCCCCAAAAAAACAACAACAAAAAACACAAGACTAATACTCAAAAACATCCCATTTCACATACATCCACTCAAGACATTCCCAAAAATTCCCTATTCAAGTCACAAATTATTTGAATATTCCCCGGAATTGCAACCCTACTTTCTCGTCAATGAGGCCAAACAATGGCTTCGGAAAGGGAAGTTCTAATGGTGGGTCGGCACGTCCTATTGTGGTAAGAGGGGTGGAAGGGTCTACCTGGCACCCCTCCCACAAATGGCACCGCCCAAGATCGATGCCATCGAGGCTTGGCCGGGACAGGGAGCATGCCAACAGTGCTAAGAGTTGGGCCACTTGGCACACTTTTGCCTTTTTGGCTTCCAGCTAGGGAAGCAATTTTCTCTCTAAGATTTGAATAATATTGGAATATTTTTTGAGATAATGTCTCGGCGTTGGCTTGAAAAATGTGTTTTTTACATGTTTTTAGGGTGGCTGTTGTTGTAAAAGTGGGGTACATAAGGGTGTAGGGAGGGGTACAGCCCATTTAAATATTTTTCAAAGATAGATTTTCTTTTGTGAGACACGTAAAGAAAAACACTTTTATGTCTTAGTTTTGGATTAGAAGTATATCACTATATATATTTTTTATTTAAACGCATAATTTTAAATAACAATATTTGAGACATTTTATCTAAATAAAAACATAATGAAAACGTTATGCTATCTCTAAATACATATTTAAAAAAAATACTATTATTCTGCAATATTTTTACGATTATAGAAAATCAAAATTTTCTTTAAAAAAAAAAATGGTATCCTGAAATACAGTGGAAGGTTTGGGAATTAATTTCAGAATTTTATTAAAACATATTTTACCTTACCTTTTTTAATAATTTAAAATAAAATAATAAATCATATGCAAATTTTCAAAGTGATTAAAAATTCCGCACTATATTTATAAACGTACATGACTCAAAATTTAAACTCCCATTATACTATATTTTATAGAAAAAAACATAAATGAATGTGCGGTAGTATTGAAGTAATAAAAATGATAAAAAGTTTATTTTCAACATCGTAAATAAAGATTGTTATTTTAACAAATGCACACTCTTATTATTCTCAGTATTCCCTGATCCTTCATAACGAATAATCTTTTTTAGTAAAATAAGCCCGTCAAGTTTCAAGCTCAGTAGAACAAGTTTAGTAGAATAGACAACTCAAACAAATGCAAATAATGACAACCAACTACAAACTCTAAACCCAGCAAGTTTCAAGTCCAGTGGAACAAATTTAGTAAAATAGACAACTCAAACAAATGTAAACAATGACAACCAACTACAGACTCTAAACCCAGCAAGTTTCAAGCCCAGTAGAACAAGTTTAGTAGGATATACAACTCAAACAAATACAAATAATGACAACCAACTACAGACTCTAAGCCCAGCAAGTTTCAATCCCAGTAGAACAAGTTTAGTAGGACAGACAACTCAAACAAATACAAATAATGACAACCAACTACAGACTCTAAGCCCAGCAAGTTTCAATCCCAGTAGAACAAGTTTAGTAGAATAGACAACTCAAACAAACACAAATAATGCCAACCAACTACAGACTCTGAGCCCAACAAGTTTCAATCCCAGTAGAACAAGTTTAGTGGAACAGACAACTCAAATAAATACAAATAATGACAACCAACTACAGACTCTAAGCCCTGCAAGTTACAATCCCATTAGAACAAGTTTAGTAGAATAGACAACTCAAACAAATACAAATAATGACAACCAACTACACTGTTAAAAATTTCATATCAACGATGTACCATATCTTGGTGCAAAACAGAGGTCTGCAGCAAATTGTACCAAAGTATGGTGGAATGTAGGTTGAACCAAAAATTCTTTATCGGTAAAAATGGAGGTTTTACTGATAATTGGTTCAACCTCTTGAACTGCAACCGAAATATTTACTGTCACTACATAAACAATCCAGTGAATCCCCTCCAAGAAAGACAACGACAAACAAGAGCCTCCTTGGTCCAGTGAATAAAGGCGTTCAGCTATGAATCAGATGATTTCTAGTTCGAGCCCAATCGGTGGATTTGACAAAGAAAAGTAATAAATTTGTTACTTTGCGATCGGAGGGTTGCTAGTTTCGCTACAAAAATGCTACTACTAAAATACTAAAAAAACTCAAATTTCGAGTTTTATGCAACGTTATGAGTTTTGGTACAACGTTTCACTACTAAATGGTATCCGTGGTAGCACCGTAAACAGATGAAACTAAGCACCAAACGTTGGTTGAAGCTAAATGGGTTCAAAATTTTGGTGCAAGGTCGCAATAATTTTTAACAGTGTATAGGTCATTCCCGAAGTACTCTGAACCGGTTCCGTAGCTCTATGTTGAACCTGTTCTAACAAATACATGTCTTTATCAAGATAATGTGATAAAAATTGTACTGCATGCTCAAGAGAATTTTAACCAATCCTCTATACAAAGGCAATTTACATTTTTAGAATTAGATTATACATACAAACGCCTCTTATATCTCCTGCGATAAGCTGATTTGTTTGTTCTCTTCAATTACGTCATTACACAATATAACAATTTAAATTAAATTCAACACATTAATATTACGCAAATATCGAACATTAAGACGATCAATGTTTGCAATATTTTAGTAATGTAGTGTTTAATTATAACACAGCATTGAATAGCCATTTTTGAAGTGCATTCTAATTTAAGTTATTAGTTTATTAAATAACATAAAATAAATTTGTCTTTATAAAATTGACCATTTTTATTAAATAACGAAAAAATTATAATTACTGACTTTGTAAAAAAGTAAGTTGAATAACAACTAAAATCGATTTGTTGCACATACTTTATTGGATGATAAAGACTGATCATACTTTTAGACATTTGTTAAAATCAATAAACTACAGACAAAGATATTGAAAAGTATGCTTAGTGCTTAAATTCATTTTCCACTCTTATAGTAAAAAAAATGGTTAATTAAAAATAAACAAAATTTCATCATGTAAGTAATTTTTCTGCTGCATATAATACTTAAAGCTAAAGTTTTAGTTTTAACAAAGACCCTCATTAATTTTTATTGACATACATTTCAATAAATTTGTATTGGCATGATTGAAATTTGTTTACATATTGACATTTTTTATTGACATAAATTATAATCAATTTTTATTGGCATAAATTATAATAAATTTTTAATGACATGATTGATATGTGCTGACTTTCTGATATTTTTTATTGACATAAATTGCAATCATATTTATTTTATTGACATAAATATGATAAATTTCAACGCTTAGAAATAAAGTTAAAAAACAAAAGCCCAAATAAGAATGCATGAGGTTTACTCTCGCAATATGTCATCAATACAATTAGCAATATTAATTATCAACTAAAATTATTTTAATACATATTCTTTTATTTAATTGTTTATTTGTACTTTATATAATTATTTTGATATAAGCTCAGCATTACAAGTTGCAATATAAAATTACCACAGCTGATTTTGTATATTAATGTATCTTCATAGTCTATCTAACACTAATTTTAGTTTTAAATTAACCTCATTCTAATTTAACGTTCCGACCCAATGCAAATTGTACCCACAAGTATTACTTCCACTCATTGAGATGCAAATGTGTTTCACCCAATCACTGCCCCCTACTCCGAGCTGAATAAACGCTTGACTCAATAATATAATTGACCCAATTTGGCTATTTAATTTGGATCAATAACATTGTATATAATTTACTACTAATTTAATTATTTCCTGCATGAATTCTGTTGAAACATTGTCTTTGAAAGATTTAAATATAAACTATTTATTTTATATTTGTAGAAAGTTTAATTCTCAATCTTAGGGTGAAAAATTATATAAATTTAGCATTTATTTTTTATTTAAAAATTGTCATGTCACATGATTTTAGTAATTGGTAAAATGCGTTAATCGCATTTAATACAAACATTATTAGATTTATAAGATAAAAATGTTATAATCGATGAAAACTTGAATAAATACAAGGCTTTTTATTGGACAGTATTTTATAAGTTTAGTGATGGCTGTTAAATTCAAGTGTTTTCTGTTGAACAAATATTATTATTATTTTAATTTCATGGACATTCTGATACATTTAATATAATAAGGATATTATATACCATAATTGAAAACTTTTTTGAAAAAAACAGACAGCTAAATATTTTTTCTGATTTACACTTTTTCACTTATTCTTATAAAGAAAAAAATAGTATATCGACTGGTGCAAGAGCCAGACAGCTGTAAGAAATGATGGCTATAGAGATATAAAGGAGAAGGAATTGTACTTCTGTTTCATACGGTGCAAGAAACGTACAGCTCCAAGAGCTGTCTTGTTTTTGCACCGAATTAGTTCAACGTTTGGTCGCTTGGTAGGACAGTTTGCTGTGTTACATGCCAGTCGTTTGGCAAACTCGTTTGTTGAAGGTATGTTGTTTTTTGATCCAGTTTAAAGGTGTGTTACACATCTGAAATGTCATTAAAGGGATCTAATTCAGAGGTTGACTATATTTATATATAGTTTATTATGAAATCTTTAAATGAAACGAATATTTTTTTGTTTGAAGTTCACAATTCCATTGATGATAAATTCGGTGGAAGTATCTACAAAGATTTTATTAGTAAGCCAGTCCACAGAATTCACACACGTGCACACGCACGCACACACGCGCACGCACACACACACACACACACACACACACACACACACACACACACACACACACACACACACACACACACACACACACACACACACACACACACACACACACACACACACACACACACACACACACACACACACACACACACACACACACACACACACACACACACACACACACACACACACACACACATATATACAGGGGTGCCCATAGGGGGGGATTATGGCGCAAGTTGCGCCATCAGAATTTTTGGGGGGGATTTTTTTTCATTGCTTTATTATTATTTAATTTTCAGGGGGAAATTTTTTGGGCAAAAAATAATTTTGCATATATAATGCGCCCGCAGTCACTGGAATTTCCAGCCATTTCAAGAAACGCCTCTTCGACACAAAAGCTGACGAAATTGTAAAAAAATATTCTTGCTTGAAAATGCAAGTTTTTATTCTGTTAAAATTAAATGCCATTTTAGAAAGTTCTACAAAATAAATTACAAAAATTATCTGATTAATGGATATAGAAGAATCTTAGGGTTGTGCGGCGCATGCCACCGCACAGGACCCCTCGCTTTTTTGGGAGGGGGGGGGGGGGTCAGTAAAAAAAACCGAGAAAACTATTTTAGAGAAAAAAATCGTATTTTTTAAAACTTTAGTATTTTTTTTAATATGTGTTACTCATATATCTAGGACATACACGTTTACTTTGTCCGGTTCATAAATTCAGACTATACACTTCAGTGCTGAGATTTAAATTAAAAAACGCTGTGAGGCAATAACTTTTCCGTTAGGAAGAAAAAATGTAAAAATAAATATGAAGATTGCTATTAACTCAGGACTGCAACAAAAACTGGAGAAAAAAAACGGTGACTTTAACAAAGTTAATTCTTTCGTTTGTTAATATGTGGCATATGTTTTTAAAAAAAAACTGCAATGATGGAAGCATAAACTGTTTCCGCATCTCAACAACACTTATAACGTAAATTACGATTTTTATATACAACTCCATAAGAAAGTATTAACTTTCATACGTTTGTTCACTAATAAGCAACAGTTGTGGCGATTAGAGGGGACGCTACCCCCTCCCACTTTTTTTGTATGTTGCCCCCATACTTTTTAAATTTAAACTAAACAAAATATTTAGTAAATTGTGTTACTGAATTGACGAACTAAAGAAAAATTTCGTACCCCAACCCTCTCCTACTTTTTTTTCTGGTGCTTATATTACATTTACAATCGATTTTATTTTCTCGTATTATCTTGTATCTTCTGCCATCACACAGACATTTAGGAGCCACTTCTGTCATTACAAAATACTCATCGTTCAAATAAAAGAAAAACAAAAAAAGGCAAAGGAAATAGGTGCGACCATAGGTCTTGATTTTTTAGCGGGAAACATATTGGCGCCGATATTTATCTACGTTGAATACGAGTAGTGTATTATGAAAGCCAAAGTGAATTTTTAGAACCCAATCGCCGCTACTGAGCGTAGGTGGTTTTATTATATTTGAGTTTAGTCGAATCAGTTTAAATAATTTCAATGGTGTTACAGTAAAAGAACGGATAATATATTTTAGTCAGCAAGGACGAATGGTTTTTGTGAACGTGCAGTTTAAATGTGGAGCAAAGCTGAGAATATTTAAATTGTAAAAAAAATAACTAAATGAAAAGTATTTTCTGAGTTTGATAAACTGTACTGGTAAGTGGATAAATATCATACGCCATTTTAAAATTAAATTTCATTATTAATACATTTTTAATTTAAATAAAAATTTCTTAAAATTCGATAAAATACAGTTTTTGCATTTGATAGTCATATTTAAAATAGCCAAAAATAAGAGTAGAAGGTCACGAGTGATTTTAAACAAAACCAACAGCGTTCAGTATTTTGCATGAATTTAGTCGATATTTTTTTTTCTTCTATCTTTGTGTTTACCTGTCTATTTTGTTGGGTTAATATATGTTTTTTTTTTAAATAAAACTTTCACAAGTTTATTCATTACTTATAATTTGTACTTTAGTTCATGTTGACATCTCGAACCGTTAAGACATGAATTTTCCCACTCTTTCATAAATATTTCTGTTTGACCATATATGTAGCCGTGTTTTATATATACCAGTTTTGTTTATACCATTAGGTAAGAGAAAGTATACTTAACCAGTAAAAAACAAATATTCTAAGGCCCATTCTACACGGACGCTATTTACGCCGCGTTGCATTTTGCAGAAGCATCTGATTGGTGCATTCACACCGCGTGGTGGACCAATCGCAGAGTTATCGCAAAAGCTAACGTGCGCAAATAACGTCCGTGTAACGTCCGTACATTATTAAAGCGCATTAGCTTTTGTAGATGGCCCTGTGATTGGGGAATACAAACTATGTGGTTTACGTATACACTCGTAGAACCATCTGTATCTAACGCGCGTAAATAACATCAATTTTATTTCTTTGATGTCATGATGTGTTTAAAAAAAAGCCGTTTTTTATATTTCAATCGGAAAGCTTTTCTTTCTTATATATAAAGTATTTAAGCATTTTCAGTGGCATTTGGCTGACATGTAAGAGGCAATTGTTTCTGAGCATTTAGAGTAAAACCTATTTACATCATGTGTTTCTGCTAATTAGAGTGATTTTGCATATATCACTGACAAATATAATAAAATATTGTAGGTAGTTATTTTAGTCTAAATGGAGCGATTGCAAGGGTTTTTCTGAAATTGACAGTAACTATTTTTAGGTGTTTACAAAATTGAATTCCAAAACCGGGATTTAAAATTTTTTAAATATCCATTTGTAAATTATATTTTCTGGTGGAATTGAAATCAACACCTTAGACAAATCGATGAAATTTTGTAGAAAACACCAGATTTTTAGACCATAACAAAGCTGCGGTTCTCGAACTGAAATCGATCGATTCTTAGCGAACAGACAACAACAAGTTCTATGGAATTTATTATGAATTTTAACGCATGTTTTGACAATCAATAAATTTCTGAAATTACAATTTTATTCGACAAAAGTATGTTATCTGAACCTCCGACCCTATATTTTACCGACGAACCTGACTTTAAGCACCATTTGTTTGTATCAATGAAACGTTATAAAGAGATGCGGAGAGAAAGTTTAATTCAATATATAAGTTCCATACATATAAGTTAATGTATATAAGTTAAAGTATAACCAAATTTATATCTTGATTTTATCTCCAACTGATTTATGAAATACGAAATGTGGAGCTTTGTGTGGAGTTAGTTTAAAATTTTAGATTCTAATAAAGTTATATGCTTTAAATTTTAGGGAGTAGATTTTTTTTTTTTGGGGGGGGGAGGGGGGGGGGTCGCCATTGAGTTAGGGGGGATTTGCGCCATTGAGTTTGGGGGGATGGGCACCCCTGCATATATATATATTTATATATATATTAAAATGCAAATAGGTGCGACTTCCATTATTGTAGAAAGTTTTCTCTAACCAGATTCTTTTAATGACTTTAATACTAATGGTAACTGGCACTAAACCAAGAGGAGAAACTCCACATTACGAGAAGCTAACGTGTTTAAAATTTAAAAAATAAAAGTTATAATGAATCGTTCTCAAACGCATTTGGAGTTGCTTCGAGTTTGGAAGGACATAAAAGTAGAAGATAGCATATTTCCCTGTCATATTAAAAGACTAAGCGGAAGTATTTGGGATTTGAATGTACGTTTAAATATTTCGTTCTAGAATTAATTCAAATGATTAATTAAAGTTATAACTATAAACTATAAGTATATTCATAACACCAAACAAATGCAATGCAAAATGGATAAAAAAAAGAGCTGATTTGTTTTGAGGAAAGAACCTTAAATAAACAAATAGTTTTTTTAAAGGAATTTTATTTCATGGTACTCTATGTAAGTTTTTACATTGCAATTAAAAATTTTTTTAAGTGCGCCTTTAAAAATATATGTTACAGTTAAAGGATGAAATTCGTTATTCCATAGAATACCTAGTTAAAGTCTAGAATACATTTGTATTCTATGTTTTAACTAGTTATTCTATAGAATAACGATCTATACCTCGTTAAAATGTAAAATAACTGTGTAAATAATGTTCCGAATTCAAATGGCTGTAAAGTGAAAAACACAGGCCAGATATTTTTGTAATCATCCATTCTAGGTATTGCTCTAATCATAATAATGTTATTGTTTAAATTAAATATTAATCCCTATTATTCGATGTAATTTAAGTATTATTAGTTTTAAGCAAATATTTAAATTAATAAAAATAAGGAACAGATCGTTTGAACAACCCCGTTTGGCGATTTTTTTAGGTCGCCAAAAGTAAACACGATAATGATTAAACACGATACCATCATGTTACGTTTAGCATTGGCGATAGAGTGATTTGACTGAATATTAATTCGAAATATTTTCTTTTGTGAAATTTCGCACTCCGTTTAATTAATAAATTTAAAATTAATTAAAATATGGGTTATGGAATTATACAGTTTAATTTGATTAAGTCGAACTCTAGAGTTACTCAAAGGGCAGTTACATATGGCACATAGAATGTCAAATTTCTACAACCGTTTTTTTTCTAATCATGATATTTTTTAATAATCGACTTATTCAAAAATGACTTGATAAATTTTTCTGAGATTTTTTATTATTTTGAATAATTTAAAATACTTTTTTTAATGTATTTTTATTCTTACTTTTACTGTAGCTATCTATTTTTCAAGAAATATAACTAGAAATGTGCATTCAAAATTTCTGTTTTCGTTTTATCTCATTTGAAAAAAAAAATCGTATTTATAATATTTTTTTATTTTATCTATTAGCTAGCTATTATTATCTAACTAACTTATTCTCTTAATATTTGCAATAGTATTAAATTATTATTTACTATAATTATTGTAATTCATCTTAACAGTACAACTTTATTGATAAAAAATGCGTTATTCTAAATAACAAAAAAAATCGCTGCTATAATTTTCATTTAGTCTCGCTTTTCGTCCATTTGAAATAACAATGCTATTAAAAATATCTTGTGTTTTGTATCTGGGTTTTTTATCTGAATCATAGTAGGCTAACTTACACTCATGAGGTTAGCAAGAAATGTAGGAGTCTGCTTTTCATTGAACTGCGATTCATTTCATTGTATCATCCACTTGAAATAACATTGCTATTTAAAATATTTTGTGTTTTATCTCTGGTGTTTTTATCTGAATCATAGTGGTCTAACTTATATTCATGGGTTTAGCAAGTAATGTAGGATTCTGGTTCATTGAACTGTGATTCATTTTCCAACGTATCATAGACTTGAAATAACAATGATATTAAAAATATTTTGTGTTTTATCTCTGGGATTTTATCTGAATCATAGTGGTCTAACTTATATTCATGGGTTTAGCAAGTAATGTAGGTTTCTGGTTTTTATTGAACTGTGATTCATTTCCTCTTTAAATAACAATGATATGAAAAATATTTTCTGTTTTATCTCTGTGTTTTTATCTGAATCATAGTGGGCTAACTTACATTCCTGGGGTTAGCAAGTAATGTAGGATTCTGGTTCATTGAACTGTGATTCATTTTCCAACGTATCATCCACTTGAAATAACAATGATATTAAAAATATTTTTTGTTTTATCTCTGGGATTTTATCTAAATCATAGTGGTCTAACTTATATTCATGGGTTTAGTAAGTAATGTAGGATTCTGGTTTTTATTGAACTGTGATTCATTTCCACCTGAAATAACAGTGATATTAAAAATATTTTCTGTTTTATCTGAATCGCAGTGGGCTAACTTACATTTATGAGGTTAGCAAGTAATGTAGGATTCTGGTTCATTAAAATGTGATTCATTTTCAACGTATCACTCACTATATGTAAGAAAATGGTTATGTATTGTAAAAAAAAAATAGTGTGCACACTTTTCATTTATTGCTTGCTATTTTATTCTTTTGAGTAAAATAATATTAGGAATTATTGAATATTTACTTTTTCTGTTACTTTTGCATCAGCCTGTATATTTTTATTCTCACTTCTAACATAGCTATATATTTGTCAAGTATAACTTACTTGTGCAGTGTTGGAATACAGGAGCGTAATAAAACATAAAGAAAGCTAAGTTTTGTTGCTTACACATGTAATTGAAATACATGAAATTTTATTTGTACGCAGTTACAAAAAACTTACAAAAATTTTATAAATAAAACTTTATGAGGTTTTACTGTTACATGTACAAGCAACATAACTTATCTACCTTCTTTCCTTTAGGTTTCATAATATTGCTTTTATCAACGTTGTAAAGATAATATTCATCCTCAGGAGGAAGTTCGGTGCGTTAATTGTATATTGGTGCGTTAATGATTTTGGAATGGTGCATTGAATAGTTCGTTAATGGTTTTGAAAAAAAAACTGTGTACTAGTTAAACATGATGTATTGCTGTTACATTAACAAGCAGCATAACTTATATATCTTAACCTGTACAATGCAGAACTGAATTTCTATTTATTCTTAACAATTGTAATTCATCTTCTACAATGTAACATGATAATCATGGTAATAGTTCAAGTTTTATATTTACATTAGTGTATTTAAAAAAACAAAAATAATATTTAAAATATGTTGCGTTTTATATAATTTTATTATCAACAAATGATTTAGTTTAAATTATTCCCGTTATATATATATATATATATATATATATATATATATATATATATATATATATAATATATATATATAAAGAAGCCTCCCAATTAGCAAAATTTTAAATGCTTAAATATCCTTTAAAAAATCAATTCTCTCAGTTCATTTTATTTTTAGTAATAATCCTCCGGACCCTAGTAAATGACTCTTATATACTTCTAATTGAACTGATTAGCCAAACTAAAATAAGTAAACTTCCTAAAAATACTTTGCGAAAATAGTAAAAGATAAGTGCTTTTAAAATTGTTACATTGGTAATGAGTAAAAGTATTCAAAGAGGTATTTCACAAAAAACCATTCCCTTCTGTGCTGCCATCTGTTAACTTAAACAGAAATATTTGCATTTCAAATGTTTCGTACTTTCTTCTCGGTAAACTCTCTTGAAAAAAAATACTTCAAAAGGCCCGGTTGATTATAATAATGAAAGATATTAGAAAAATAATTATATAAAACGTAGAACAATATTAAATAAAATTGCGTGCGTCTGTTTAGTAGAAAATCATAATAAACTAACTTACTTATCAAGTGCAAATATGAATTATATAAAGTTAATGATTGAATGTATTGTGGACAAAGTTTCGTTTTAGTTTTTAATAATTGAGTTTAATTTTTATCTTTTAAAGACAAATTGAAAATAAATTTTTAGGAAAATTCAAAATCTACATGTTCGATCAAACAATTACAATATCTTTAAGTAAATATAAAACTCAAAATTTTCCAAACTATAGGCATTTTGCATTTTTTTCTGTAAAAATTAATACTTATAATTTTGCTATAAATAGCACACATTTTTAAAAAAGATTTTATAAAATGTAAGACATAAGAGATTCTGTAAAATGTAATAATTCGCTATAAAATGTAAGCAATATTTAAAGATTTTGAGTATTTATCTTTTTTTTATTAGAAAAATAATAGTATTCTAATGGATTAACAACAACAATTACAAATAATTAAAAAAATTAAACGTTTTATATGATTTTTAAATTTAATATACGCTTTCTTGAATGAAGTTTATTTTGACTTAAACTAATAAATCTTCAGAACTGCTGTTTAAATTATGTATGAAATTTGCTACTGTTATTTTTGAATACTACATTTTTTCTTCGTTGAGTTTCGTAAATACTTTAAAATTTTAAAAGAATTTAAAAAAAAATTCTACAATAACTTTTTCAATAAAGCATTTATGAACGTTTTCTAATAATGATATCATATGTATCTAAGAAGAGTTTTCAATATATCGTTCCTTGTTAGTGATTTAATGGAAAATTAATTTTATAAAAATATTTTAAAGGGACTAATTCATTTATATAAAAATCACATATGTACAATTTATAAATAAAATAATAAAAAATATCTAATTTTTTATATTTACTAATTTTTAATTTAGTTATACTTAGTTTTAATATTTTTACATTATAGTAATATTATTTTTTAATATAATATATAAAATAAATTGTCTTACAAAATAAAAGTTTGATCCTTGTAATAACCGATTTTACAATTTTTAACTCTGACCTCATAAATCAATTTACTTTTAAAAGTACAGTGAAATAAATTTGAATTTGCAGTCACTTTATTTTAAATATGTTATAAGGTAATGACATTCTTTCTTATATATAAGTACATTTTTAAGAATCCGTTTAAAACATCATAAGAACAGATAAATTGACTCATATTTTTTTTTATTTAAACAAGACAACATCCAACCTAAAAACAGGAATTACATTTTTTATGCGTTTTTCTTTTCACCGTATTGTTTTTTTATTTTCTCGACGCAAACTTTTCATGACGAATTTGTCCTCGGGAGTTGTTTTCCTTCCGGTATGACAATATGAATAAAGAAAACACTTTTACAGCTACCACTAAAGGTTTCTCGTATTTTATCCAATAAAAAAAGGAAAACACTTTTACAATTACCACTAAAGATTTCGTATATTTAATCCAATAAAAATGAAAACACTTTTACAGTTACCACTAAAGGTTTCGCTTACTTAATCCAATAATGAGGAAAACACTTTTACAGTTACCACTAAAGGTTTCGTATATTTAATCAAATAAAAAAAGAAAACAATTTTACAGTTACCGCTAAAGGTTTCGTATATTTAATCCAATAAAAATGAAAACACTTTTACAGTTACCATTAAAGGTTTCGCATACTTAATCAAATAATAAGGAAAACACTTTTACAGTTACCACTAACGGTTTCGTATATTTAATCCAATAAAAAAAGAAAACACTTTTACAACTACCACTAAAGATTTCGTATATTTAATCCAATAAAAAGGAAAACACTTTTACAGTTACCACTAAAGGTTTCATATATTTAATCCAATAAAAATGAAAACACTTTTACAGTTACCACTAAAGGTTTCGCATACTTAGTCCAATAATAAGGAAAACACTTTTACAGTTACCACTAAAGGTTTCGTATATTTAATCCAATAAAAAAATAAAACACTTTTACAGTTACCACTAAAGGTTTCGCATACTTAATCCAATAATAACGAAAACACTTTTACAGTTACCACTAAAGGTTTCGTATATTTAATCCAATAAAAAAGAAAACACTTTTACAACTACCACTAAAGATTTCGTATATTTAATCCAATAAAAAGGAAAACACTTTTACAGTTACAACTAAAGGTTTCGCACATTTAATACAATATTAAAGAAAACACTTTTACAGATACCACTAAAGGTATCGCATATTTAATCCAACAAAACTCGAAACTATCCTTCGTAGCACAAACAGCGATGCTAGAATCTTTCTCGAAAACTTTCTACTAAATAATCCGCGTGAAGAAACTCGTAAAACACATCTGATTAAAAAATAGTTTTTTTCTCAAGACATGCGACACTTGTATTAATAGTATCAAATGCATTTTTTTAATCCGAGTTTATCATACATTAAGCTAAATAAATCTGTTCCCTCATTCTAATCCATACAATTAATTGCATTTTATATTAGTGGTGTGATAACTTTACACTTTTAAATGTTACAGTTCTGCATACACAAGTCCTTATGAGTAAGTCAGTTTCGATGAGACAAAATAGGTTTTGGATGAATAGGATATCTAGTCCTGTAGAAAATTCGGAAGCAAGTTCATTGATGTAATAATTTGATTTTCAGATACTTTGGACAAAACCAATTTTGAATATTTGCTTTTCAAATATTCGTCGCGTCGCTTGGAAGTTATGAAATAATTTTATGTGACAATTTTTACCACATTTGAATTTTTCTCACTTTTTAATTTTCCAAAATCAATTTTCATGTTTTTAATTCAATCGACATTTATTTAGAAATCTTTTTTCCCCTTCAGTTCTATTCATTTTTCTTTATGGTTTTTAATACTCATTTATATTTAATTATTCGCATATATATAATTAATACACTTTAACTGTATATCATTAAATCTATATATTGACTTTTTTTCCAATATATAGCCCTCAACCAAACATAAATCTACATCAAACTGATAAAAATAAATAGGGTAGGAGGGGGTAAAAGTATGCAATTTGTTTTCGATATTTTGAAAAAATATTCATCAAATTTCCCGATTCTGTATTAGGTTTATATGGTAGGATCTTGACTAAATCTTGTTCAAGAGCCCATTCAATTGGAGCATTATTTACAGAGAAATCTCAATCTTTTCAAACCTTTTCTATGCGAACTTTTACTCCATACGATTGTGCAAAAGTACGCATTGCGTACTTATACGCTGAAAATTACGTACTTATTCGCTGAAAATTAGTACTTATACGTTGAAAATTACGTACTTTTATGCTGAAAATGACTATGACAAAAAAAAAAAGTTGGATGACTAGAAAAATTGAAAATAATAAAAAAAAGTTGAAAACTCTTTATTTTTTTCAATCCATCAATAGCGAAGTGTGATAGTAGCAAATTGCAGGTATTAGGTTACCTTTATCATTTCGAATGGTTATCCACAAAATAAACCGTTTAATCAGAAATAGAAATAGAAAATCCAACTAATTGAATCACGATATCGAAGTCTTCATAAAACATCTCATAATCACAATTATCAATCTCTCTAAAACCCATTTTTTTCTTAAAACACACTGAAAAATTTTAATATTTTTTTTAAAATAGAAACCACTTTCAAAAAGGAACGGAATAGGAAAACCCTTCAAAAAGGGACAATCACGGGAAAAAGGGAAAATGGCAAAGGAATGGTAATACAAAAAAGGGAAAACGTAACCTTCCGCAACGGGCCAATATTTTTCCTGGCGACAAACAAAAAATTTGGTCATCACAGTACAGCGCAAATAGTAGGGTACGCACAGGGGGATAGCAGTGTACTTTTGCCTTACAGGCCTTGAAAACTTTTACCACATTTCGCCATTTTGTTTATTCATGGTTTTCTATGTAAGTCAACTACGCAAAAACATCGGAATTTGTTTGATGAATCAAAAAGTCAAATACACTCAAACCTGTTTTTGTGCGGTCTTTTTTTGTGTGACTTTTTTGTGCGATTTTTTTAGTGCGGTATATGAAAATTTCAATCAAATTGGAACATAATTGATTATCTGGCTACCGAGACATATACAAGCGTCTAGTGAAACAACAGTCGTCGCAAAAACTGATCACTGACTACATGGTAACTGAAAAAAAGTCAACTTTAAACGAGTGCGAGGTAGTATCTTCAAGTGACGAAAGCGATTTTGAACCAAGTTTGCGTATTGTCAGACTACGTAGGATAATGGTTACACGTTTTGAAAAGTTTTGTATGTGTAAAATAAGTACATATGTAAATAAAATATTTAAAAATGTTCGCATGTGTATTTTTTAAATCAGATTCCAAAAGGTTTGGCGAGATTCCAAGTAGCTGTCAAGCCTTGTGTCTTGATATCGTTTAAAAAAGCAATTCCTAGTTATTTTGTAAGGTTTTGAGTTATTTTCTATGTGAAACTTTTTATATGCGGTCCCTTCCACCGCATAAAAAAATATTTTTTAATTGTGTTGCGAAAACTATTTTTTATAGCTACTCGTGAAGTTTTGTGCGATTTTTTTTATGCGGTCCCTATCCACCGCACAAAAACAGGTTTGAGTGTACATCACTATCAACAAAAAAAGCTGCAAAAACGATAGCTCTATTCTGCTTCACAAAACGCTCCAAGAAAATATTGAATATATTACACCAAAACTGTTAAATAGTGACTTATCTCACTTTTATGGTCCAAGCTGCAATGCCACATGCGATTTCGTTTTACAACTGGCACTGATGTGACAAACTCGCAGTCTGTTGGCCGGCTTATGAAACTATATTTGTGTTTTCCAAACGCCATGCCATACTTTTGCCCCTACCAATACATACAGTACAAAAGCAAACATGTACAGATATTTGCCTAGGCACTTAAACATTTATTCTAGTCTAAAAGTATAAGCGGCAGTCACTTGACAAACCACTTTGGATGTCAATATAACCCGACAGGTTGAAACAAATTAACGCTAAGTAAATACCAAGTTTAAGGAAATTCTCAAAGTGAGGATCGACATCACTGGTTAGAATAAGTCCTACATTTATAAAATTCCAGTAACAAGTTATAAAGTCTTTGAAGTATTCATTGAAATTGTTTGGCTCGATATGCAAACAAAATAATGCTAATGCAAAGAAAAGGCAATTTGTCAGGGTTGTTAAAGTGATTGGTTGAAATGGATTTCTTTGTGCATTGAGTGAATATTCTGATTATAGACCGACACATTGCTTTGATCTATAGTATGTGCAACTTGTTTAATGTAAACATCGACAAATTGTCTTTTCCATGCATTGATCCCGTGTTTAATTATTTTAATGGCTGTTATGCACTGACTAGCGACTGTAAGCAGAGTGTTAGAGCCACTTAGTAGAGCCACTTTATGAAATGGAATATAATCTCTTTTGAACTTCTTCGATTAAACCATTTCAGAATTAAATTAAATAATACATTTTCATTAAACCATTTAAGCAAAAAAAATTGTTATGTCGACTTTGTGTAATAATTTAAACGTACTTTAAGTACTGAATAAGAAATACAGTATCAAATGTCTTTCATGATTTGTATTTTAGTGCTCTTTTCATATTTTATCAGATCCAATTTGAAATAATTTATGCTAATCAATCTCATATTTCCAATTACAACTGACTTCTTGGTTTATTTGAAACAGGTATGTTCGTCTGTAATAGCAAATGATTGTAAACTTGATTCACTTTTTAGTAAAAATCATAGATTACAAAAGGATGCCTTTAATTTTTTTGTAAGGGTTTCTGCAAATCTTCGGGTTTTTTTAATCATAAAAACATAAATTCCCCTTCATAAAACCTTGATACCAATTGTCTCCGGGGAGTCGGGTAGATATAGCGTTTGACCATAAACATATTGCAACAAAAGGTTTTTATGAAAATCGATCGATTTATTACAAATATAATATAAATACTTCAAAAATATTTTAAAGACTGTAGCTTATTTCAATGACAAAAAAAAATTGAAATTTTTATAAATGGATCCAAATACCAGGAGAATATTTCTGGGAATGGTTAGTCTTGAAACTATGTTTAACTATTTTATTATATCTATTTAATAACACTATGGAAATAGTATTCATTTGGTTGAATAGTTAATCTTTAAAAAAAATACGTGATTCATTTGAAGACCGTTTATATAATTTTTCTGAAATTAAATGTTTCAAAAACAAAGTATATAATTTCAATGCATGACGCTTGTGAAAAGTAATCATCGAAATTTACCTTTAATGTTACTTTTATCATAGTTTGTATATTTTTAATACTGTTTGAAATATTAAAATTTATTTCAACATATGGATTTACAAATGATATTAATTACTTTGGATCTATTATAACGTCAGTTCCAGAAAGTAATACAACTTTCGTTTCCAAGTTAAAAGACAGAAATAAAAGAAATTGCCTTAAATGATAAATTTATTTTTAAACACAAGAGAAACTGTTTTAGAGATTGCATATCCGGCTTTAGAAAACGAAATGAATTTTCAAACATAAACTGTGATTGAAGACGAGTAACTATTTTCGAAAGAAATTGTTATGAAAATTATAAAAGTTTCTGTTCAAACGTTTCCGTATTATTCCTTACAATTTTACAAAGATTATTTTCGAAAAAATGAATATTGAAGAAGTAATTATATGGATTTGGATTTTAGTTTCCTTCTTCAGTTATAAAATTAATCATTTTGAAAAACTAATTATCGATACTTTTAAAGCAATAGAAATGCTTAGAAACGCAATTTAATGCGATTTTATATCTTTTTTAGTTAACTTTATACATGACCAGGAAATCTTAGATTAGTAATTGATACATACTTTAAATGCGAAATAAGGAATTTAATATCAAATATCTTTAATGACTTGTATTTAAGTACCCATTTAATATTTTGCTAGATCCAATTCGTAATAAATTTTGCAAACTAATTGCATGTTTCCAATTACCCCTGACTTCTAGAGGTTTTCGAAACGCGCATGTTTGTGTAATTTCTTTTGACTCGTAAACTTTTTTTGCCTTTTCATAAAAATCATAGATTGCAAAAATGTTCTTTGCATTTTTTTTATTTTCTGGATATCTTCGGGATTTCTTACACTGTAAAAAAGCACTTAAAAATGAATACCTTAACATACTCGTTTTTCTTTGAGTACAATTGTATCGTAAATGACGTACTCAAATTAAAGCAATCGTACTTTCTCAAAAATGAGCAGTGTGATTTAATAAGTTTCTGTTCAAGCCATCCTAACAGAGCGACCTGACAAACTTAAAATAGTTGTTTAGAAGATGGTTTTTTACATTATTTAATGTCGATTGCTTAAATGGAAACTGAGTTATTACATTTCGATTATCTTACTTCTCATTATTTTGACACACCTTTTCAATTTTTAATTCTTTTGGCACACTTTTTAACTTCCCATTCTGTTGACACACCTTTTTAACATTTGTTCTATTTATAACTTCTTCACTGCGCTCTGGTAGTACAACGGATAATGCAGTGGACTGTGTTGCCTGAGAATATATGTTCGATTCTCGGTAAGTCTTGGTTGTAATTTTCGATATTTATTGAAAGTGATTTATGAAGGCAACCTATATAAGTAAGCTACTGCTCTTTTTATTCATTTGTACTCTATGTACTCATTTTTGAATACATGTCTTTTTCAAAAATGAAACTTATGTATTCGGATCTATGATAAGTATTGAATAATATTTTAATATAAATAGGACAAATAGTGCGATTGAACAGCACTAAAGTGTATAAGCTGAAACAAAAGAAAAACGCTTGATGGACTTCCAAAGATAACATTTTTAAAAATTAATAGATGTTAAAAAATGTTTTTTTACATTAATAGGAAAAGATAAAAATAAGAAAAAATATCTGCTTCAATTTACCTCAGTAAAAAAGTGAATGGAAAAATTGTAAACAGAGCAATGTACATCTCTATCCAAATGTAGAGTAAAAAATGTATTAAATTATTAATAAAATATATATAATTCCAATATTTAATGCTTTATTTTACTTACCTTTATATTAGCACATCAGAAACCCGCAGCATAAAATTGTTCTAAAGAGTGATTGAATATCTGAAATTGTTAACATTAAAAAAAACTATTGGTTTGGATTGTATCCAGTGTTAAAAATGCAAGAAACATGGTGATTTATCTCCCACATCGGGCAACTATTATTTGGATCTATCGGTGTAGTTGTTACTGCTAGATATCATTTATGTAACATGTTTTCATATATATATATATATATATATATATATATATATATATATATATATATATATATATATATATATATATATATATATATATTCTTTCACTTGCTAGTTTTTCTAAACAAATGGAAATTAAAATTGATGTTTAAAAGAAAAAATTTACAATTTGCTCGAGTACATTTGAATGGATGTTGATGTCATAAGCAATGTAGAAAAATTTAATACATTTTACATTGTTTAATTAGTAATAAATTTACATTAATAAAGAATATAAAAATCCAGAGCGCCCACGTTCATTTACCAACTTGAATCACGTAATTTGCCAAATTATAAACAAAAAAAACAGCCTTTGCCATATTCCAAAAGCTAAAAAGTTATTTCGATTCATCCTCAATGATGTCATTTCAGTTCTTGTTTGTTACAATTAAATCTTCCAGAATAGGAGAGAAGGAAAACTAAAATGTCCATTTTAATGGTTGCTATGTATCAAGAGTTTATGAAAATAGGTGTTAATTAAACCACAAGAAAAGTATTTTAAATAAATTTTTATTCGTGTTTTTAACATAACATATAAAGTGGAAAAATATATTTCTCAAATTACTATACAAATCAATTTATGTAATTCATGTTTAAGAAGCACTATGGTTTGGAAAGCAATGCTAGTCAAGCACTTGATTTATATAAACAACGTTTACCAAAAATTGTTTTTATAAAATTGAAAACATTGAGTAATTACGCATAGGATTGTACAGTCTTTCTTATATTTCAGTTATTTCTTAAAAGTTCTACAAAAATTTATATAAATACTACATAAATACATAAAAAAATAAATTAAAAAAAAATAATCAGAACTTGGCAGTTATAACTGTATTTACTTAGAATGACATTTTCACAATTTTACTAAGTACATTGTAACATCAAATAAACCATGAGAAATAATGGAATATATAAAATAGATTGCTTTGAAAAATAGTTGTTATGCAGTTATTTTCCTTTATTAAAAAGGAAGTATATTCTTTGTTTAAACGTTAAGGAAGATGATCTATTAGATAGACATTTTGGTAAATAGGGGAATAATAAAAATCGGTTAATAGACAAAATTAGTCAAACCTGAGCTTTATGTTGCTTTAAAATACATATATATTATTGTTATGATTTTGTCAGAATTAGAAAATGAACTATGAGACTGGTAATGTCATTATTAGTTATTTAATTAGAAACACAACAACGATCTCACGCTTTACGACATCATCAACAGAACATGTTCGTATACATAACAGTTACAGTTAAGACAACACAGTAACAGTCAAGACAACACAGTTACAGTTAAAACAACAGAATTGGCAAGATATCGATCTAAATTCAACACTCCTTCCCAATATCAAGGCCAATTTTTAACACACACACAAAAAACAAGTATACATCACAAGATATACAAAAAAAAAAAAAAGCACAAAATCTACCCAATCAATCAATCCACTACAAATAGCAAAACAACACATGTAAACAATCAGCTTAACTCTCGTCTACATTTTTGCACAGTCCAAGTCCATCGCGTAGATTGACAAACAAAGTACTTGCGAGAGGTTTTGTTAAAATATCAGCAGTTTGTTCTGCCGACGGAACATATTCCAACTTTAACACATCTCGTTCAACTTTCTCTCTAATCGAATGAAACCGTACATCAATGTGCTTGGATCTTCGATGGTGTTGGGGATTTTGAGCAAGTTTTATGGCACTTTGGTTTTTGACATACAATGTGGGGGTGCCATCATATCCAATCAGCTCCTTAAAAAGCAACTTGAGCCAAACAAGCTCATTAGCCGCTTCACTAGCTGCCACATACTCTGCTTCTGTTGATGAAATTGCAACAGAATGTTGTAGTGACCACCAAGTTATTGCTGCACATGAATTTATAGAAACCATACCAGATGTTGAGCGTCTGGTCTTTTCATCACCAGCATGATCTGCATCACTGAATACTGTAAATTCTTTTAGCACATTTGACTTGTACAGGAGACCAACATTACTTGTGCCACGTAAATATCTGTAAATTCTTTTTACACGTATCCAGTCATCTTGTGTAGGTTTACACAAAGCTCTTGATACCAAAGCTACAGCAAAAGCTATATCTGGCCTGGTAGCTACAGCAAGATATTGTAAGCAGCCTACTGCCTCTCTGTAGGGCACATCAACAATTGTTGTATCTCCTTCCTGAGATTTAGCCACATCACAAGGTGTTGAGAGAGCCTTCGAATTTTCTAGTCTAAATCTTTGCAGTATCTTTTCAGTATACAGATGTTGAGAAATAAAAATGTCACCATTTTGTCGTTGGTAAATTTGTACACCCAAGAAAGATTCAAGGGGACCATCAGTGATCTTGAACTCTTCTTTTAAGTTACAAATCAAATTTTCTATTTCTGCAACACTTGATCCAGCTACAAGTCCATCATCTACATACAAGGCTACAATCAGTATAGATGAATCCCTTTTCTTTGTAAATAAACAAGGATCAGCATTCGATTGCTGAAATTTCAATTTTTGAATTGCTTGCACAAAACGTTGGTTCCAACAGCGTGGAGCTTGCTTCAGACCATACAGAGAGCGAACAAGTCTGCACACATGACCAGTTCCATCATCAAAGCCTTCTGGCTGTTTCATATACATCTCTTTGTCAAGAGTTCCATAGAGAAAAGCTGTTTTCACATCAAATTGATGTAGGTGCAGTTTCTGTGAAGCAGCAACACTAAGTACAGTGCGCAAAGTATCAAATCTTGCCACTGGTGCAAACAAATCATCATAGTCAAAACCAGCTTTTTGTGAAAAGCCTCTTGCCACAAGCCTAGCTTTAGCTTTACAAGGGAAACCTTCTGTATTGGTTTTTATTCTATATACCCACTTGTTATCAAGAATCCGTTGATTTTCTGGAAGTTCTGTAAGCTCCCAAGTTCCATTTTCTTCATGAGACTGCAGTTCTTCTAACATGGCTTCTTCCCACAGCTTGGATTCAGGTGACTTCATTGCTTCACTGTAACAAGCTGGAGTCTCAATGCCAGTAAGAGTGCTTACAAACAGAACATAATTTTTCGAGAGAAACTGTGGCTTCTTATGCTCTCGTTCAGGGTAGCGTCTTTCAGGACAAGGTTCTCCTTGGTAACAATCTTCATCATTCACTTGAATATTTCCTTCTTCTGGACATAAATCACTGCAACTAGTGACTTCAACAGTCAATGGCTTATATGATATTTCATTACAAAATATAAGATTGCAGCTTCTTTCCACTTTATTCTTAGAAGGTATATATATTCTGTATCCATCATGAGCTTCATAACCAACGAACAGTCCTTCTACAGACTTCTTATCCCATTTTTGTCGTCTTTGTTTTGGTTCATGTACATAGCATTTTGTACCAAATATTCGTAAGCTTTTCAAGTTGAAATTTTCTGACTTTCCATTCCATAACTCATACGGAGTTTTATCTTCAACTGGAGTAGGGCCTGTGTGATTCAACACATAGACAGCTGTGTTGCATGCTTCTGCCCACAACTTCTTTGGTAATTCCTTTTGATGAACCATGGCTCTTGCAGCTTCCACTATGGTGCGGTTCTCTCTTTCAACTGCTCCATTTTGTTCAGGTGTCTCAATCATTGCCACACGTAAATCAATACCACGATCATTCAAAATCTTTTTCACTGAATGATTGATAAACTCAGTACCAGCGTCACACAAAATTTGTTTAACAGTATGACCAGCAGTCTTTGCTTCATTAAGGAAAGTTTCTATACAATATGGTACTTCACTCTTTGCTTTCAAGAAGAATACACGACGAAATTTTGTATAGTCATCTTTGAGAACTAACATGAAACGTGAACCACCAACCGAGACTTCTTCCATGGGACCCACAACATCAGCATTGATTTGTTCTCCAGGTTTTGTTGGTCTAACATCTCGTGAATGAAACGACTTTCTATGGGCTTTACCATATGCACATCCTACACAAAACTCAGAGTTCTCATTTGATAAAGAAATGCCCTGTCTTTTAAGAAACTTCACACAGTGTTTCTTGTTTTGATGAACCATTCTTTCATGTATCACTTGAAGAGTATCACTGGTGCTTGAAATAAGAACAGTTGCAGGTTTTGTAGGATTTTTAGCAATCATTTGCATCAAAAATAGACCATTTTCTGATTTTTGGCCTATTGCAATGGTTTCATTTCCATTTTTCACAAAGCAACATTTATTTCTAAAAACGACATTTAGTCCTTTTTCTACAGCGTGCGAAACAGAAAACAATTGGTACTTTAAATCTGGCACATACCATACATCAGTTAAATGATTTTCATTCAATTTTTCAGATACCAAAGTTTTTACATTGACCAGTCCACTACCATATGCAACCAGTCTTTGACCACCTGCAGCATTTACTACTTCCGGAACAGCAAATGGTTTGAAACTTTCAAATATTGAACTATTGAATGTCATATGCTGAGAAGCTCCAGAGTCAGCAATCCAACTGTTATCATCATGTGAAACTGTACATGGCATAGCTACACCAGAGGATAAAGACATGGTCTTGTTTTTGTTTTGCGGACAATTTATTCGTTTGTGTCCGACCATTCCACATTCAAAACAGGTTATATTTGAGTTCATAGGCTTCTTATTTTGGTTTTGCCACTTCTTCTGTTTTGATTTATTTCCTCTGAAATTTCTGGTGTTGGCATCATCTCTTGCAGAACTCGGTAACAGTGCTTGTCGTCTAGAATGAGTTTGCAAAGCTGTACTTTCACACTGCTGTTGTGCAATTTGTTGTTCAAAAGCACAAAGTCTCTCAGTCAACAGTTCTATGGATCTGTCTTTCAATGGAATTCCATCCCACACAGTTTTAAATGCAATGTAATTTTGAGGTAGGGTTGAAATTATTCGAAACAAAAGCATTTGTACAGGAACAACACAATCAAGAATACGTTGCAGTTCGTCATTCGCTTCAACGAATATATTCTGACTTCTACTTATGAAAGATGCAATATTTTCTTCTTGTTTTCGTTCTAAATGGAAAAATTCAGTCCACAAACGATCGAGTCGATGCGTCGACGACGTGTCATATATTGCAACTAATCTTTCAAATGCTTCTTTTGATGTCGAGCATGTCTTGATATAATCAAAGTTCATATCATCCAGGGCCTGAGAAATATACAGAAGGGCCTTTGCATCACCCAGTTCGAATTTCTTTTTCTCTTCTTGGAAAGCGGTAGCATCGGCGTCCTTTTCCATTTTCGGCAAAGTCTTTTCTCCAGTTACATGGCCCAACAGATCGTGCGTTTTCAGTAATAATAATACTGACATTTTCCACCTGGTCCAGTCTTTCGCAGTTTCCAATTTCTCAACCATGAATTTGAAATCCATACTTTCGATTTCACCAAGATTCGGTTTCTGACAAAAAACAAAGTGCACTATTCAAAGCTTGCACAATGGAATCGTATACTGGAGGCCATAACCTGTTATGATTTTGTCAGAATTAGAAAATGAACTATGAGACTGGTAATGTCATTATTAGTTATTTAATTAGAAACACAACAACGATCTCACGCTTTACGACATCATCAACAGAACATGTTCGTATACATAACAGTTACAGTTAAGACAACACAGTAACAGTCAAGACAACACAGTTACAGTTAAAACAACAGAATTGGCAAGATATCGATCTAAATTCAACAATTATAGACATATAAAAAAAATCCAATCTTAATCCGTTAATATAAATATTAAGGTTCTAAATTTTTTTGTGTCATAATATATTTTATACATGCTGTTTCATAAGCAAAATGAACTTCCATGACTTTTTAATTTCGGAGATATAACTTGATAGGGCATCCATATCAAGTTACATAACATCACTAAATAATTCAGGCATTTAAGTAAGCCATTAACTTATAAATGTCACTTTAAAAAATAATTATTTTAATTCATACTAGCTGATAAATTTAACTAACTTTTCTACCTGAAGTATAAAAATGGATAACAGTGTTAATTTCTTAGGCAAGTTATATAAATTAAAGATAAACTGTAAAAATGTTAATAACAAATGCAATAAAACATGTGCTATTTCTCACAATAAGTCCTTTAAATTTGTTTATTACTTAACATAAATAATATATTCTATTATAGAATATTAAATAAAAATGTTGAATAAGCATAATTTCTAGAAATTGTTGTTAGAAGAAAGATAAATTAACACAGCAACACAATTAATGTAAAATGAGCTTCAAATTATTTTACATTGAAATAATACAATTTTTAATAAAATATTACTAGTTTTAACTTTATAAAATATGCTTTATAATACAACTGCACTTCCAAATTGATACTTATTGATGTTTAAAGTTTATTCTACAACATTTAAACTATGCTCTATAAGTTTATCAACCCCAAAATAAAGCTTATTTACACGTGTAACATAAAAAATAATTTTTTTTGATTTATGATAAACATGCCTTTGAAAAATAGGGTAAAATTTTTTAAAATTTCTAAAAAAAGTGGTGAGCAAAAGTCCAATTTATCGATATGGTAACTAATAGTAAATATAGAGTAACATTCGGTTTTTAAAGAAAATATTTAGGGAAAGTAAAAATGACGCAATGGTGAGTATATTTTGCTGTTTCAATTTCTTAAGCTTGAATGGCAATATCTATAATACTAAAATCAATTATGATCACTATTTAAATCTTTTCAGTTTTATTTTATGACTGTCTTTTAATATACCATAAACGTGGGTTACTTTACATATGTTGAAAACAGTTTTACATTTGAAAAAAGGCGGGACATTCAGTGTAAGAAGTCACTAATATATTTTTCTGTGAGGGTTAGCAAACCTGCTGCCCAATAGTATGGCTGTTTATTGCCTCTCTTTCTGTTAGGGAAGGTTATAGCTAAAAGTGTTGTTGTGTGGGTATAACACGTGTTTTCTTCCAGAGGAAAAAGTACATATGTTGAAAACAGTTTTACATTTGAAAAAAGGCGGGACATTCAGTGTAAGAAGTCACTAATATATTTTTCTGTGAGGGTTAGCAAACCTGCTGCCCAATAGTATGGCTGTTTATTGCCTCTCTTTCTGTTAGGGAAGGTTATAGCTAAAAGTGTTGTTGTGTGGGTATAACACGTGTTTTCTTCCAGAGGAAAAAGTTGTATATTTTTCGTTAGCCCCTTGTACCCTGAATAAGGTAAGAGTACAATTGTGTTTTGTAACAATTAATTTAAAAATATACTGATGGGCTTTCAGATCTTTTGCTTCTAATTCAGGTTACAAATCATTTTGCTCACCAACCAAGTCCAACATTTGGGGTAACTTTACTCCCTCAGCTAAAGTGAAGTAAACCTTACACTAGTAAAATAAACTTTAGTAACAGTTTTAATGTTCTTCTAATTTACTAGTCGCAAAGAAATTTAAGTTACATGTCTGAGCTTTGTAAGATGTTTGCTGGGTTTGGCATTGTTTTGTGTAAAAGAAGAATTTGTATCAAAATGTGATTATTTTTTAAAATGTATTTTAAGTTTTCTATTAATTTATATCTTATGTATTTTTATTTACCTCACTGAAGTACATGAGCAAAAATTGGACTAATAAATTAATCCGAATTCGCTAATTATTATGAAATAAAGCTAACTTTAGGAATCATTTAAAATTTTGTGTTTTTTAAAATGAATTTGGAAAAAAAATTAGTGGAAATTGATTTTTTATACAGCAAAAATTGAACATATATTTTGAATGGTTTTATTTTCTTTAACTAAGCTTTACTATTGAAAAAGGTAAATTTCTGAAATTAAAGTAAATTGCACTACTCGCTTCCTAATTTACTCAACAGAGAAAAAATAATAATAATTGTTATAGAGTAAAGTAACCCCCGTAGACGGTTATTTTGAAAACAAACATGTACAAATAACCAGTTAGTAGGACATTCTACTTTTCCACTGTTTGTTGTGGCGTGTAAAAATATAAAAGTTAGTGTTTTTAAATGAACATTGCACTTTATTACACAAGTATACATAAGAAAACTTTTAAATACGACAATATTGTATTTGTATTTAGAAGCTCCATTTATATACAAATCCTAAATGGATGGCAAATTATTATAGCATGTCAAAATAAAATAAATAAAAAGTATTATTAAAATTTAAAAATACTTTTGAAAGTATCATCCATGAGCTTTGAAAAGCAGTTGGACGCTTTTGAATTTGGGGCGGCGTTTGGTCATAGGTCTACTGTGCCCATTAATAGTTGATTAAAAATAAGTTATACTGAGACTCATTATATGATCATATATCTAAAAAATGTTATTGATTTAAAAGAAATAATATTTTAACTTTACAGAGCTAATTCTTCAATCTCGTGGGCTAGTACTTCCTCGTCACTAGAAACTAAAATTGAATCCTCAATATTTTATGTTTATTCGCATAAAAAATCTGCAAAAAATTACTGCTTTGGATTTTATTATATACCTTAATAGCTTCATATATCAAGTTTACACTAATGCCAATGATGAACTGTTAAATTAACATTTATGCTAGCCGCGCACTAGCAACAATTGTATTGCAAGTTTTAATCAACTGACGAACTAAAAACCCCACTGAAACTGATATTGATTAGTTAATTTTATCCCAATCAGGGCTGCTAGTACTCAGATTTTGCAATTGTCAAATTGAAGGGGAAAAATCCTCAAACTCGTATTACCACAATCCATAGAAAATCTCCAATTTGTCGATTATTTACCGAAACTGTTAATGTGATAGCGAGCGAAAGGATATTTTATCAAATTAATAAGTTGCTCAATGAGCGGATACAATTTGAGTTTCCCAATTAATTGCGTGCAACTAAACAGTTTAGTTACTTGTCCGATAGTTGCAAGTGCGCGGCTAGCCTTATGAATAGTAAGCAAATTAATTGTAAGCGTGTGGTTCAGTGTCCACTGGGTATCAGTGCCTTAAGCAAAGGCAACACCCGTGTCGTGTCCAGCCTGGCCTAATACGTCTTAAGGTTGTTTATGGGCGAGAAGTGTGGCCACTCTACCATTGGGAATGATCGTCAAATGTTGGAGACTGGAAGGTATTGGAAGACTGGTCGTTGAAAACTACCGGTATCTTCCAGCTCCAACCCCAAGTCATAGAAGCCAGGGAAGATTGTGTCAGGCTGGGCCTGTGTGTAGCCAGCCTTTGCCGCTGGTGCTTCATTGCAGCGGGGGATGATGACAAACATTGGAAGCAAATATTCGCGAATGACTATTGAACCAGGCTGGACACGAGTGTGGCCATGTCTTTATGCAAGTAAATTACATTCTGCTAAGGATTTTCTCGGATATTTAATAAAATATTTTTACAAAAACAATATTTTGTGATTGATGGATCTTTTACGCAGCCAGATTCATTTCCATACCTATTGATTCGACTAACCTCATCAGAAACCACAAACTGGTTTCTCTTCAGCTGCACAGTTGCTTCAAATATAGCCCCACTCGGAATTACCAGCAGAGTGATCAAATAGTCTTTGACCACAACCTCGAGCAGATCGTCATTGGGTTGCACGATCCTAGCATCCATAATCTTGCTGAGTTTGAGAGGTGCGCAACTTTTGAAAAAGGGCTTGAGCAACCTGTTCAGTTTCCTGACCACCGATAAAGCTGCCTGTCGAACATTGGCGTCGTCAGTGGAAATCAGTTTGTGGGTCTGACAGGTGCACCAGTGTTTTGCAATCATAGCATCTGCACAAGTTCTTTCTGGGGAGATTTCATTTAGTAAACTCTGGCCATGCAAAGTGTAGAATGTCTCTCTTTTGATGTCCAGAAGATGAAGAAGAGTTGCGTGAATGTCATATGGGGTAGACAAGCGATGTCTATTGATCTCAAGGTTCTTGGCATAGGTTGGATATCTCTTGAGAAACCAATCGGGAAACATAAGGAAAACGAAGGGCATTCTTTCTTCGATCTTACCTATGTAGGTACTTCGAATGTCGCCGAAGCGAATGCCATGATCACTGAAAAAAATGAACAACGATCTGTTTAGAGATCCACTGTCATTCAAGTAGCTGATCAAATCGTAAGAAGGCTTATCAGCATATCCAGCATACCTAAAGATATCATGTGTCAATCTGGCTATGAAAGTAAAGGTAAAAACGAGGTTGTTTTCCACCGTAGACAAGAAATTCTTCAGGTAATCGAAATAAATTTCCATTTCCAGTTTGGGGCCAATGCAGTGTGTACTATGCCTAATACCTAATGATTCTACAGCAACTGAATACGGACGGCTGTAGTAGTCTGTGGGTGGACGTTTGAAGCCTCGTCTATTCAAGACAAAAGCCCCCATGTTAGGGGCGTCTTCTGAAAACAGGGTTCGATATCCAGCTGCCGAATACCTCTTCCAGACGAAGTCCACATCGTCATAAAACCCGAACCTCTTTTCTTTTACTTTGAAGTGATTCCTGTGGCGACCAGTCAAAAGAGGAATTAAGTTTGGGTAGGTGTTATCTGCAACTTTCACAAAACCATTTAGTTCGACACTGGAAAAGTTCTTCCTCAGGATGCCCAAAGTCCGTTGGAAATACCGAACAAAATTCAGTTTCGAGATGGAATCAATTCCCACAAGGATGACATTCAGCTTCTCCGTGGGGTTTTCAGTGTTCTTCAAGGCATCGCTACATCTCTTTTCTACTTTTGGTTTGATGGGCGTTAAAAGTAAAGGACTAGAAATTAGAGTTCTGTTTTCAGTGTGACATTTCAAAAGTATGAAGTCGTCTTCTATTGGAAGATCAAATATCATGGAGTGTTCCTTTCCCAATAGGAAAGTGTCATCTGGTTTCTTGGTGTTGCTTTGACGGAAGATCGGATAAAACAAGCAATCTAATTGGTTCTTTTTGACTTTATGCTGTTTGTACAGTTCTTCTTCATCAAGTGAAACAACACCACCTGGTTTAACTAGAAATATGGACTTCTTTGGACCACAGTCGAATTTATATGGAATTTGGACATAATACTTTCTGACCGTAAAGTCGAAAGGATCATACTTTGGAATTCTACATCCCGGTGTAAAGACTAGAAAGTTTTTATTTTTCGTTGCATTGCTTAGTAAGTAAATACGCTTTGGTCTTTTAGGGGGTAAAATGGTTTCTTTATAAAATACGCATAGGAAATACAGACTCGAAAATATTAGGAAAAACGTAAAGAAAAATGTAGTTTTTATAAATCTATAGTTCATTTTGCAAAACATTATGGAAGACAATTCTTCTAAAATGTCTTTTGAATTTCCCGCTAAATCCTTTCACATACAATTTTAAATATTTCATGAGCTAGTAAATATAATAATTAGTATACGTCTTTTGTATACTTTATCACAGTGTTATTTTTTAAGTTTTTTTTAAATTTAATGTTATTATTACTAAAATATCTAATACTCTTTAGTTATCCATAAAAAATTTATAGACTGAAGTCTTAGGAAGAGTTCTCTTTGTTTAGTTTGGCAAAATTGTTTTTTTACTGAACATGGTCTACCTCTTCTCTCTGTCCTTCATATTTTTATTTTAAAGATGATACGTTGAAAAAACTTTCCAGTATCACTGAATTCAGATAAAAATTTAAATCCAGGGTCTTCTCTTAATGTATCCATGAGGAGTTTTACAAAGTGTCAGCTATTGGCCTAATTTTCTTGACTATATGAAGTATCAGCTGAAAATTGAGTCTTCTGGAAATCATCTAACATTTCTGCTAAGGTGAAGAACGGAGGACTTGTAGAATGTGTTTAGCAGCCATGCCTGTAAAAATAAAGAATAAATGACATACAACTGAAGTTACCAACAAAGTACGCCTAAAGATTTAAAAATTAAAACCGGCGATTTTCTAATTAATATATTGACTTGGAACATTGTTCTATTTGTTAATGATTCATATATAAAATTTTAGCTCTCAAAGCGGTTTGGACGTTATTCCTGTAATGTATGAAAATTTTAAATTAAAAAAAAAAATGCTCTATTTCAAAACATGTTTGAAATTTACAGTTTTGGGAATTATTTTAATGGTACAACGTCGTTTCCACACTTTTACGATCGTATAGAGGTTTTTCTTATATATATATATATATATATATATATATATATATATATATATATATATATATATATATATATATATATATATATATATATATATATATATATATATATATATATATATATATATATATATATATATATATATATATATATATATATATATATATATATATATATATATATGGGTAATTCCACGTAAAAGTGTCCTAAGAGTGAATTTTAAAATAATTTTTTACAAAGTTGAAATTTTTATATAATATAGAAAAATAATTGAATTTATTATATTTTGCATTAATATAAATTTTGCGCATATTTTGTGACAATGGTGCAAATTCAAAATGGTTGCTATGCAAGAAAACTAAACTTGCTTACATTTGCATTATTTCTACTCCTTGATTCCTAATATAAGTTACATTTTCTGAATAATTTGAGTATGGGTTTTTAGAAATACAGTTAATGTACAATCAAATTCCTTACTTTATAAAAATTTATCTTGATTTAATTATTGATTTAGAACCAAATGAAATATGTATTTTTCAAACGTAGTGTAAGTCACAAAAAAGAACAAAAGTTCTTCTAAATTTTTAAATTGAGCCACAATTTAAAAAAAATCCGTGATTTCCTCCTCTATACTAATCTCTATCAGACTGTAGTTTTGATTTTTAAAAGAAGGAAACTTTTTAGTGAATATTAAATAAATTAAAACTGTAGTGTAAGTCACAGCGTAGAGTAAGTCACAACTATATGCTGTGTTTGTAGAACAACAACGATTACAAAATGCACAGTAACAATATTTAAAAATAATATCATAAGTGATCTTATTTTTAAATATTGTTATTTATTATACTTTTCTTATTTAAACTGTAAATGGGGGAAAAGTAGCAAAATGAAAGATAGAGATTAGAGAAAGAAAAAAACAAATGGAATATTTCAAGCAGTTAAAGATAATTAATCTAGATAGCAAGAGGAAAGGTGTAAGAACGTGGAAATTACAATGAAAGTTGATCAAAGGGATTTTTAAAGCAAAGAAGAGGGAATAGATAAAAAAAATACAGGTAAAAAAGAATTTCCGCAACCGCTTAAAATGAACCAAGCCCTTCTAATCCAATTTCAGTAGATTCTCCTAAGAAAGCCTATCAAAATTGTAGCTCATTTTTTAAAGATATTGCAAGAGTCAAGAAAAGTCCACCTTAAAGCCCAAATAAATGTCAGTTTACATCGGAGATAAGTCAACCTGCCTGCTCAACATTCAAGAATTACTGCACTAAGGAATGAAATAAAATATTTGATAAAGATTTTTATGAAGAGGCATATAATATTCTAGTAATCAAGGATTTTGTAATTTTTAAAGAACTGAACAAAAAAAACGAGAAGACCTAAGAAAAAGATAACAATCGAGATGAACTTAAAAGAGGCAATAGGGTATAGGTTTCATCAGTATTAATTTTCTTCCGGCATAAATTTCCCCCGGTGCGACGGGCCTGGGTTTCATTTGTAGGAAGAAGAAAAGTGAAATATTTTGCTGGACAATTCATTTCTAAAGAAGGCTCTACAATAAAAGTGGATTTTTGCAATGCACAAGGAATATTTTTCATTGGCCAGAAAAAGCAGGTGCCGCAAATGTTGTAATTGTTGAAAAAATAAAAAAAAAATTGCCTGACTGAAACTTTGATTGTAAATTCTATTATAGTTTTTCACATTATAATTTTTCAAGTTATGTAAAGTCATATTTTAATTTTATTTATACATTTTACCAGTGCCTATTTTGAGGTGTAGTGTAAGTCACGTTTCAGTTGTAGTGTAAGTCACACAGATTAATTTAAATTAAAATAATTTGAAAACACATCTAGAAATATAATTTTTACCTGATTAAACTTCAAACCCTATACAACGAAACTGGCATAACATAATTTTTTTATATCAAAGCATGAGAAAGAAAACGTAAATTGAAATGATATCCAAAAAAAAGTGTCCTTTTTTGTAGTACTGTAAGTTACACTGTGACATTTTTATTTTTAAAAATTAAAGTTAAATAAAATGAAAAAAGTTTACATTGTCAAAAAATAGAACATATGCCTGGTATGTCTTTTGACATAAAAAGTTTTTTTAAATCACAAATTGCTTTTTTTAATTAAGCTTACAATGTGGTATAAATTGTCAAATGTAGTGTAAGTCACGCATGGAATTACCCATATATAAATTTTCTTACAGTGAAAACAACTACTCGTAGGGATAAACTAATTTTAAATATGGATAATAAATAACCTGGAGTAGAGAATATGATAACTTTCGCCATTTTATTAATCACGGGAGTAGAGTTTAATAAGGATTTTCTGAATCCCCATGTGAAGCCTAAAGGGTATAATCGAGATTGCAAATATGGTATAAAAATTACCATATTTCCAAGTCTTATAGACAATGCCAATTGTTGTACTTATTTACAATAAAATAATAAACTAGATATGAGACATATTTTTGTATTATAAGTATTAAAAATATTTAATTAATAAAAAATATTCTAAGTAAATTATTTAATTGAAGTAAATTAAAAAATTATAGTTAGTAATGAAATAAATAAAATAATATATTGCAAGGATTCGGTGAATTTTCAAAAATATTCCTTCTTTTTTAATCATTGATTTTTTTATGTAATTAAATATTTGTGTACAGTTTTTTAAAATGTATTTGCTTGATGCCAGTGTGAATGATTTAAAAAAAAAATCTGAAAAATCACTAATTGTATAAAATGTATCTGTATATTAAATATTATAGGCATTTGTCTACTCTTTAAAATTTGGTAAATGTTTTAATGATAAAATATTATTACATCACTATCAACTAATTTTTTTTTATGAAAAGGGGAAATGAAAATATTATTGGATTTCAGTGTCATTTAGAAGAATATAATTATGAAACTAGTCTTCTCAACATTTAACAGCAGCTTAACATTTTGTAGTAATCTGCATATTTATTTAAATGGATAATTAAAAATGAAAATTCCATTTTTGGTATTATGTTTCCCAAAATGACGCAGTAAAGGAAGGAAATGCTATTACATCTTCCACGACTAGATAATATGCCTATTATTAAGCTTAATCTATTTATTTTGATATTACGATACCTTTTTTTCTGATAAATATACAATTAAAGCATTTGGAAATAGCATATTCTTTTACAGTATGCATATATGTCCGATGTTGTTCACAAAAAAGTTTTAAGCACACTAGTATAAAAAAGCATGCTCTTTGGATTCTTTTTTAAAATATTAATCATACAATTATTCTTATTAACACAATTTCAAATGTTATCATATTTTTGGATTCTAAATTACACAAACAAAAACAAAGCAATTTAAAAAGAAACCAATTTAATTGAATTTATATAATGAAAAAATCCACAAAAACCCTTTTCCCAAAGGCATGAAAAATCTTACTATAACATTAGCAAGCAATTATTTTTATTTAAACAAATTATAAATTTTTTATAGAAAACGATATTACACTTGATATCGACATACAGGAGAAAAATATTTAATAATATGTCCTTAAACTCAATTTAAGAGACACTTGAAAGACCTCTTTAAAAACCACTCATTAAAAGACCACTTCTATTAAAAGACCATTTCTATTAAAAGACCACTTCTATTAAGAGACAACTTACCTTTATGACTAACTTTTTTTTAACGAAATTTCAAGTCAAAGACCCAATGTTAATTTGTACCTCTATTAAAAGACTTCCCTGTTTGTCGGTTCTTCCCTGAAACACCGTTTTGGAGTAAAAATATGATCCGTTTTCATGCAGTGGTAGTGCAAAGAGAGCGTTAATAAAATGAATTTAGATAGGGCCAGTAGAAGCGGAAGTCATAAATTTTGGTTGAATATAGGACGACCTTAATGTCCACTCCCTCGCACGTAGTGGTCAATTAGAGAAGGACAAATTCTTTGCTTACGCTTTTCAGCTTTCATTTAGTTCTGGAAAGAAAGTGCTAATAGTGCTTTTGAAACTTTAGAACTCATAGATTAAAATGTTAAAGTTCATTTTGTACTTCAAGATCTCAAAAGAGCTACACTCTTAAAAATAGGTAAAATAAGTGAACTGTACTCATTTTTGAGTACATTCGATGCTTATCATGGCTCCGCATATATAAGTTTCAATTTTGAAAAAGACATGTACTCAAAAATGAATACAATAGGTAAAAATAGAAGATGCTAGCCTACATAAGCTGCGTTCATAAATCACTTTCAATAAATACCAACAATTACAACCAATACTTAATGGGAATCGAACCAAGATCCTCAGGCACCACATTCCATAGCCTTATCCGTTAAACTACCACGGCTTAAAGAAGTTATAAATAGTAGAACCATTAAAAAAATGCGCCAAAAGAATGGGAAGTAAGATAATTGAGTTGTAATAACTCAGTTTCCATTTAAGTAATCGATATCAAATAATGTGTAAAACCATCTTCTGAACAACTATTTTAAGTTCGTCAGGTCGCTTTGTTAAGATGGCTTGAACAGAAGCTGATATCAGCAATATCAAATAATGCAAAATCACCACGAATGGACAGTCATCGTTTTTCCTATGGACCTTTCATTTATTAATATTTGAAGCTTCAAAAGTGAGATAGACATGATAATATAAATTCTCTATATTTTAACCTTTAGATTGGGGTTGAGGAGCACCAAAACTACATTTTTACAGGTGTTTTTGCACAGTATAAACCCATACATTTGATTTCTTTGAAATAGCACGCCCATTCAAAATATGTTAAATATGTTAGAGTATTTCTTATAGACAACAAATCATTAAAGTTTAACGTTTCGGCTCATTCATAGATGGCAGCGTTATAAACGGTTTGTTTAAAAAACACGTTTAAATGAATTATTTTATACGTATTTAAAAAAAAGAATTTGACATTTATGAGATGAACGTACGATTCTTCACTGCTCCTGAAAATTCTCTTTCTTTTGATACCTCATGTGTTAATATCCATTGAGTACAAGGACCATAAAAGGGATCTTTACTACAGAAATAATATATATAAGGATTACCTTGAAGTTGTCCATAGCTATTCCTAGTACAACTCCCAAGTTCTACTAACTGTTAAAGTGGCATGATTTTCTGATAGCGACTGAGTTGAAGTTTTCCTTATTTGAGCAGCTGAGTAACAGACACGCTTTACTTTACTCGATTGCTTAAGCTCATTTCCTTATACTGTTAAAATTGTGGTTGCAAATTTTCGTTAAAGTTTAAAGATATTTTCATGAGCGATGTACCATAAATCCTCACAAGGAAAATCTATACTAATATACAGGGTGGTCACAAATTGTTGCGTGATGGTCATAATTTGGCTGTTTAACTACACATAATAAACCATTATTTTTACTTTACTTTAACTACTTTGTTTACTTCTACTAAATCTATACTATATCTTAAAAATATAAGCGAAGTAGTTGGGCAAAAATAATGTTTAGTATGGCAATACGGATAAATGTGATACAGTCAAACAATGACCACCACACCATATATATATATATATATATATATATATATATATATTATATATATATTATATATATATATATATATATATATATATATATATATATATATATATATATATATATATATATATATATATATATATATATATATATATATATATATATATATATATATATATATATATATATATATATATATATATATATATATATATATATATATATATATATATATATATATATATATATATATATATATATTTGAGACAATATTAAACAAATGAGTTCGTGTAATATAAAAGTACAAATAAGATAAAATAATTCATGTTTGAATGGAGATTGTTATTTTATGTAATGTCAGGAATATTATTTTTAAGTAAAATTTAATTATTCAGATACGAGATGGACTTTTTATGCTAAAAGCTTAAAACACAAAAAAAAGCTATATCTTTTTTTAATCTTAATGTAATTTTTTCAAGGAATACAAAGAGAAGTTGTTTCAGTTGGACTTTGTAACTTTCTTATATTTTTAATTAACAATATAATTCCGGAGATGTACAAAAGAGATTATTCAAACTAGGTTCTTTAAAATTTTTACTTAAAACTAACGAAGTAATTTCTTTCGGATTCACTGTTTGCTAACTAGTTTTTTAAGAAAGAGAAGTCGCTGGTAAAATATAGTTTTGTAACAGATTAATCTTTTCTCGTCTAGCTCTAGTAATTATTCGGATTTTTATAAAATTTGGCTCACAGATACTTTGATCAAATTAAATTATTGTGTAACACATTGTTTTTCATGTGTATGCAGATGGTGCTAAAAGTATAGGTTCGCACATATGTATTTAAGTGTCACACATGTGTAAGAATTTTCATGTTTTTATACTCATAGAGAGCGTGTTTTATGTGTTATCTTCACTGCAGAAAAAAATGTGCTTAAAAATGAGTACATGGACGTACTCGTTTTTCTTTGAGTACAACTATATCGTAAATTATCAATGACGTACTAAAATTTAAGTAATCGTACTTTCGCAAAAATGAGCAGTATGGTTTAATATTCTTAATCTCAGCTTCTGTTCAAGCCATCTTAACAAAGCGACTTGGCAAACATAAAATATTTGTTCGAAAGGTGGTTTTCCACATTATTTGATGTCGATTGCTTAAATGGAAACTGAGTTATTACGACTCAATTATCTTAGTTCCCATTCTTTTGCCACGCTTTTAAACATTACATCTGTTTATATAACTTCTTCAAGTAGCTCTCGTAGTACAACGGATATGTGCCCTGGACTTCGGTGCGGACTACATTAGGTAGACGGATTGGGTTCGCTTCCAGGTAAGTCCTGTTTGTAATAGTTGAAAGTGACTGATGAAGGCAGCCTATGTAGACAAGTAGGGGTTGGGGAGAATATTGGGGGGGGGGGGGATAATACTAGTTATGAATTTTAAATTGACATAAGTATTTATGTACGATATTAAGATAACGCCGCTTGGAAACAAAATGTATGGAAATTAAGTTTTTGTAATTTTTTTTTGCCATAAATGCGCATGCGAAATTTTAACCATAACGTAAAGTCTGAATATTCGAGTTTCTACTGTGAAATTTGCAATGAATAAAATCTTAAAGTACAAATTTAAAAGAATTAATTCATAGATCTACTCTACGTTGAGTACTAAATTCAAGATAGACTATAGGTAACTCCAATAGCTTTTAGAAAAAAATATTAAGAATAATCAAAATGGCCTGGTTTCTGCAAAATTAATTTAGAGGTATTCTAAAACTGACACCAAATTCCCTTTAAGTGCCAAAATGTCCATGTTTCTGATATACATTTATTCTTTTTCGGAAAATAACGTCTGTATAAAGGCAAAAAAATAGACTTTGAAGAGGCAACTGGCTGCTTGCCAAGCTATGGTCGTGCTTTGAATTTCATGAATATATTTAAAGGATTGTTAAGTTAAATTGAGTTCATAAAAATTCTAGAATTCTTTCTTAATACGAAAATTATTCTACAAATAACTGCATAATGCTATTTAAGCTTCTCATGTTATTTTTAAATATTTTATTTTCTTCACCTTAGTATTTTAGGAAATATAAAATTCAAGGCGTCTTTATTTCAAAACAAATGTTTTTCTATAAATATTCACTCCTGTTGAAATATATATATCTACATTAAATCAATCAATTTCAGTAATATAAAAGTTGGTTGAAAATCGCACTGCACAAGAGCTACACAACGGACTATGCCAATTATTAGAGGTGTTTTCTAAGAAAATACCAATAAAACGGTTCATCTTAATTTTAAGTCACGGTCAAATAACGGGAAAAATACTATAGTTTATAACCCATTCTCGCATCTTCCACACAATGAACAATGCGAGGGTACTTGAGACACGACAGATTTAACATACACCAGCATCCTCCACATGGTGAACCTTCGTTTGGACTTATCGGAAGTTCATCAATATCGAGTCAGGTTCCATTTTGATCAGGCTATCATAGGTAATATAATGGAGACTGCGCTGTTGAAAATGCCAATTTTATAACAAAATATTTCATAGGACATTAACAAGAAAAATCGGTTTTCATAACTTAATTCATTTATTTTAACTGGACCTCCCCTTAAATTGGACCTTAAAATGTTGTCTTCATTTGAAAATTAGTTAGAACGAACTTTGAAGTAAACAATTTTCACTGTCTAAAACATCTTTTAATTAATTATGTAATATTCAAAAACCCAAATCGTTTCAGTACTATTAAGGAAAATATAACTTTAGCAATGGTTCAACAAACGGTTAAGAAAAATTCCTTTGCTTTGAAACCCTCTTCAAATGTTCTCTTTTTTGTAACGAAGTTATAGTTCAGAAAATATAACAGTAATTTGAAATCTGCAACAAGCTGGAAATGCATTTTAATTGTTTTTTAAGTTGTTGTTTTAAATAATTTTGTTTCATATGCGATAACCGGAAAGTAATTTAATGACAACAAATGGAATACTTAGGATGCAAATATAGGAATACAAATAGATACTCAATATAGACCAAATCCACTTAATTTGAAGTAGCCGAAGTAACTGTTTTTTTTGTTGCGCATTCTTTCTAGGTTACAAAACAATTTTAAATTGTAATGTAAAATTATTTTGTAACCTAGAAGGGATGCTTATTTAGTAGGTATCAAATGCGGCTAAAATACTCATTTTTACATTTCATACACAAATTCACAAGTTAAACTCAAAACCCTTACTTTTTTTGTTTAGATTTAATGCCTTTTTTATAAATTTAACCAAGCAAAAAATTGTACATTAAATAAATAGAAGAATTCCAAACTGTGCCGAAATCGTTATATTTTTTTTCATAATTTATGGACATTGACGATTTTTATTCACATTATCCAGTAAATTTAGATATTATTCAACATTTATACTGACTGTACACTGTAAAAAAAGGTGCTTAAAACTGAATACATGGACGTACTCGTTTTTCTTTGAGTACAATTGCATCGTAAATGAGCGATAACGTACTCAAATTTAAGTAATCGTACTTTAGCAAAAATGAGCAGTACGTTTTAATGTTGCTAATACCAGCTTCTGTTCAAGCCATCTTAACAAAGCGACCTGACAAAATTAAAATAGTTGTTCAGAAGATGGTTTTCCGCATTATTTGAAGTCGATTGCTTAAATGGAAACTGGGTTATTTCAACTCAATTATCCTACTTTTCATTCTTCTTTTGCCACGCCTTTTTAACATTACTTCTGTTTATAACTTCTTCGTATCTCTGTTGTGGTACAACGGATATGACCCTGGGCTTCGGTGCGGACGACGTCATGTAGACGGATTGGGTTCGATTCCCGACAAGTCATGTTTGTAATTGTTGGAAGTTGTTTGTGTATGCAAGCAACTACTATTTTTTATTCGTTTTACTCATTTTTAAGTACATCTCTTTTTCTAAAATAAAATTTATGTATTCGGAACTATGATAAGCATCTAAAGTAATAAAAAATGAGTACATTTTACTTATTTTTAAGTACCTATTTTTAACATTGTACACACTATCAGATATACATTAAATTGATATTTTATGTAAGATGGTTTTCCCTTTGGGGAACTTAACACTAAAAGTGTCAACATCTATTTACGTCCAAACTTGCGTGAATTGTTTGTGAAAATGAGGTTTGAGTAACGAGGATGTGGAGAACTACTTTACAATCTTCTCAAATTCTAACAAGCCTTTTAAGACGACTCTCAGAAAGGATACCAATTATCGGTGAGGAATTTACGGTAACAGAACGAGTTATGCACTTCTTTAAAACACCTCTAACTCACAAGCTGTTTCCGAAAAACAGTGTTTTATCGTTCTGGGCTGTTTTTCTGCTTTTCTAGTGCATGATTTTTTCTTTTTCAATGAAATAATTTTGTTCGTTTTCTTTTTGCCCCTGAACCGCTGAAGATATATACAAAAAAAATCCTAAATGCTTATTTCATTAAATAATTCATTAAAACCGTTGTGTAGCAAATATGCAATATCATGTGTCATTACTAAAATAATTTTCAAAAAGCATTAAAATATAGTTAAGTACAATCTAAACATCTCTGGTATTAGATAGGATTTTTTGTAGAGCCATATTATACTTATAAGCAATAAAACAATCTTCGAAAACTTGACCTTCACTAGCCAGTTTTATAACACCAGATTTCGAAGCAACTGACTGCCTGTATCACAATCATTTAAGAAAGGTACGGGACCTATCGGCGGTTATAAGAACTAGGCCCAGTTATCTGTGTGACAATACTAAAATAGTTAACATAAAACTCAATTGATGCAACTAGCGGTCATTTTAAAGCTGAATAGAATATATGCCATGGAGGTTAAAAACTTCAATAAATTTATGACTTCTAATTTCCGATATAAGTTAGAATTTATTTGTAGAAATAAAAATTCACAGTTGTTTGTATTGAAAAGGGAGCAAAGGGTTATCTAAACAAATGTATATTTAATATAATTTTTTTTTCTTAGAATACTGTTTGAAAAAGATTTGTAAGAAACAATTCCAAAAACAACACAGCGAAAACAATTTCAAATTGCAAATTTTGAAATCAATTAATAATTAACGACTATACTTTATTTAGAACGATATCTATAATCTCACTTTTGATAACTTTTTTCACTTTTGAAATGACAAAAATAAATATTTAGTATTTATAGTGTAAAAGCATCCAAAAAATCAGTGGCGGGTCTAGCTATAGGGCAATGGTGGCAAATGCCCCCCCCCCCCCAGATTTTCCGGCTTACACTATCTAAAAGGGAATGTTTATATATATATATATATATATATATATATATATATATATATATATATATATATATATATATATATATATATATATATATATATATATATATATATATATATATATATATTCCTGATACCCCCCCCGTTATATATATATATATAATATACCGTAACCGTAGAGTAAATGTAAATTTATACTGTACAGTAATTGTAAGTCTATGACGTACAGTAAATATAAGTTTATACTGTTCAGCAAATGTATGTTTATATTGTTCAGTAAATGTAAGTTTTTCTATTTTTAATAAAACACTATGATAAATTAAATTATTTGTAATTTCTAATATATTTAAAAATCACTTTATATTTCAATACTTTTACATCATTTTCATTTGCAGAAATTAACACGATACTATTTTTAAAAGAATACGGAAACTTTCAACGAAGCCTTGTCAATAAACATATACAATAAATATATTTTAAATATTTATAAAATAAAAAAAATTATACCATACCGTGTCCATTGTAGCGAATAACATAAATATACCATGTTCACAGGCAGCGCTATAAAAGAAGAACACATAACGAAGAGTAATAAAGAAGTCAGGTATTTGCACAACTTACCGAAATATCCCAGAGAAAGTTTTCAATCTTCGGGATCCAGCAGCTGTATCTGCGTTTGATCCGCGATGAGATGGCACTAAACGGGTATCCTGGACAAAGGGAATATGGGTTAGTATCTATGGCAACTACGTCTCGTAACATATCGATCGAAGAGGATCCTAATTATGTGACAAAACTTTCATTTATCATGCTTATCCCTATAAGTCCCAATTACTCTGACATTTCATTATCTTTTCTATTCATCGCACGTAGAACGCATCGGCCAATCACGAGGTTTTATTTTTAGGGTGGACTTGATGGTCACGGTTCCGGGAAATGGAGTGAACGTGGTCAGAAAACGCTAACACCGTAATTTAACCAATGGTAACAATGTTCGGTTAAATCTTTGTTTTTATGTACTTACCTGGTAACAGAATATTAAGAATGAATGAGAATGATCTTTGCTATTTTGACATGCGATGAAACGTAAAAGAAATACAATACACTGCAAAAATATGAACTTAAAAATGAGTACCTGTACCTACTCGACTCTCTTTGAGCATAATTGCATCGTAAATTGCACTTACATTTAAGTAAGCGTATTTTCTTAAATATGAGCATTGTAGTTAAATATTACTAATCTTAGCATCTGTTCAGGCCATCTTAACAAAACGACCTGACAAACTTAAAATAGTTGTTCAGAAGATGGTTTTCTACAATATTTGATGCCGAGTGTTTAAATGGAAGCTGAGTTATTACAACTCAATTATCTTACTTCCCATTTCTTTGGCCCATCTTTTTTAACATTACTTCTGTTTATAACTTCTTCAAGTCGCCCTAGTAGTACAACGGATAAGGCACTAGACTGCGGTGCCTGAGGATATGGGTAAGATTCCCGATAAGTCTTGGTTACAATTGTCGATATTTATTGAAATTTATTTATGAAGGCAGCCTATTTAGGCAAGATGCTTCTCTTTTTATTAATTTTTACTCATTGTACTCATTTTTGAGTACATGTCTTTTTCAAAAATAGAACTGATGTATTCGGAGCTACGATAAGCATCGAATGTAATCAAAAATAAGTAGATTTTACTTATTTTTGAGTACCTATTTTTAACAGTGTGCATGTAATTTCAATGCATGAAATGTTATTTGAAGGCAGTCATCGTGATCTTACATTAGAGTGTAATGCAATTTGAATAGTTTGTTTACATATAATGCTGCTAATAAAATGTTAGTTTTTAACTGACCTTTAAAAATTTTAATGAAAGTTCACTACGGCTCCTTTTTGATGTTAGAAAATGGCATTTCTAGCCATTGTTTTTTGTTTCTTAAGTTAACGCTGTGGATATTGGCAATAGTCAGCGTTAATAACTTAGTTTATAAACAGGTTCAAGTTTATTTCTATCTGATCATCAGATTACAATTATTCCTGTTTACTAAACGTAAGCAGGGGGGTTTCACAATTTTATCGCAATCACAAACCGTGCTGTTCTTCGAGCATGGATCCCTCATAGTAGAGCAAACATCGGGATATCATCTCGCTGACATCAAAGTGAGGTCAACATGTATCGCTACAAACACGTGACTAGTGACGTTATTCCATTCATAAAATTTCACTGTCACACATTTCCCAAATCATCAGCCAATCGCGAGTACTTTTTAATTCATAATTTTGAAAAGAAGTCACGTGTTTGTAGCGATTTGGTCTGAGATGTTTGCCTCACGATTATGACGTCATATTCTCTCTACTACTGGCCATTCATGCTCGAAGGTGCTGTTGCAGTCGGAAGTCCACTTTGGCTAAATACACACATTATTTAACTAAAAATTGAAAGATATCATGCCAACATTGGTACTTTACATGTTTGCCGTATACCGAGACGAATGCAGAGAATTTGAATTTGGGGTGAAGGTTTAGTTTTTAATAGTTTCCCCATGTTTTCGGTTTTTAAATGTTGTAATTGAAAGTATTAGAGTAGTAATCACTTGATATTCTATTGCTATAAAGCATTGCGCGTTAGAACACAAGTGGTTACAATTTGACTTTATTTCAGTTTCAGACCATAGATTTGGCAAAGAATCGCTCCTTTTTATATAATTGGAAAATTGCTTTTGTTATTTGAGGAAGATTTTATATTTGTTAACAGTTTGATGATAAAACTATATTAATATGTACAGTGTTAAAAATAGGTACTAGAAATTAAGTAAAATGTAATAGTTTTTGAATACATTCGATGATTGTCAAGGCTCCGAATACATAAGTTTCAACTTTGAAAGAGACATGTACTCAAAAATGAGTACGATAAGTAAATGCTTGTCTACATAGGCTGCATTCATAAATCACTTTCAATAAATATCGACAATTACAACAATGTCTTACAGGGAATCGAACCCAGATCCTCAGTTCCCAGTGCCGTTAAACTAAAAATGAATAAAATGAGCACAGTTACTTTTCTACATAGACTGCATTCATGAGTCACTTTCAACAATTACAAACAGGACTTACTGGGAAGCGAACCCAATCCGGCTACCTTCTGTCATCAGCACCGAAGTCCAAGGCCATATCCGTTGTACTACGAGAGCTACGTGAAGAAGTTATATATTAACAGAAGAATTGTTAAAAAGGATGTGCCAAAAAATGGGAAGTAAGATAATGGAGTTGTAATAACTAATTTTCCATTAAATCAATCGACATCAAATAATGTGGAAAACCATCTTCTGAACAACTATTTTAAGTTTGTGAGGTCGCTTTGTTAAGATGGCTTGAATAGAAGCTGAGATTAGCAATATTAAATCACATTGCTCATTTTTGAGAAAGTACAGTTACTTAAATTTGAGTGCGTCATCGCTCATTTGCGATGCAGTTGTACTCAGAGAAAAACGCGTAGGTTCAGTACTCATTTTTAAGTACCTTTTTTTACAGTGTAAATATTGTTATAATATAAGCTTAACATATTTAATATTAAACAATTTTTAATTGTTTTTTTTTTAAAAAACCTGTGCTTATTTGAGAAGCTTATTTTTAAAAGGAAGGATTTTCCAAGACAGGATTCATCAGCCGTAACGAACGCTGCTTGGCGACGAAATTCAAACGACTTGCTTCTAAAGTTAGAATTGGGATATAGTTGAAAATAAGAACTTTATTTATTCTGGCTGGCGATACGAAATTTTTGAGTTGTTACACTGTAAAAACGTTTGCTTAAAAAGGAGTACATGGACGTACTCGTTTTTCTTTGAATACAATTGAATCGTAAATGAGCGATGACGTACTCAACTTTAAGTAATCGTACTTTCTCAAAAATGAGTAGTATGGTTTAATATTGCTATTATCAGTTTCTGCTTAAGCCATCTTAACAAAGCGACCGGACAAACTTAAAATAGGTGTTCAGAAGATGGTTTTCCACATCATTTGTCGTCGATTGCTTAAATGAAAACTGAGTTATTACGACTCAATTATCTTACTTCCCATTCTTTCGCCACGCCTTTTTAATATTACTTCTGCTTATAACATGTAGCTCTCGCAGTACTATGGATATGGCCTGGACTTCGGTGGGGACGGCCGCAGGTAGACAGTTTGGGTTCGATTCCCGATAAGTTCTTGTTGTAATTGTTGAGATATATTGAAAGTGATTTATGAAGGCAGCTTATGTAGCTATGTAGACAAAAAAAAGCTTTTGTTATTCATTTTTGAGTACATGACTTTTTCAAAACTGAAACTTATATATTCGGAGCTATGATAAGCATCGAATGTAATCAAATATGAGAACATTTTACTTTTATTTTTAAGTACCTTTTTTTAAAACTGTAGCTACGATTTTGCTAAGCTGAGTTTTACCTTGCACTAAACATTATTGCGTCGAATTTTAAAAACCGGTATACACATGCCCTACTATTACCACATGATTGCCCCTCAAATACATTATATATTAACTCTAGTTTGCAAGCTAAACTAATGCTGAAAGCATCTGCCAATAACATTTTCATTAATCAAGAACGAAAGTTCTAGATTCGAAAAACGATCAGATATCCCCTAGTTCTAACCATAATCGATATCAACCGGAGCTTCGCTTGAGTTCTTTAAATAACACGCCGGGTAGCATCCCGGAAAGCAAAGCTTTTGAGTTCCTGGAAGTTAAAGTGCAATATTGAACCGAAAGGAATTGACGTAGTACTACTAGAAATTCTTGCATCTTAGTTTAACATAACGCACATACTACCCGGTTCCCAGATCCATCATAAAGATTAACATATTTATAGCTCTGTGGTAATGTATGTGCTGTATTGGATTATAGAGGATTTATTATTTTTTTTGGATAATTCCTTTTATTCTAAAAATAATATTGACTAGCATGCTCATGCGATCATTAACGCATGAACAGCCCCCCCCCCCCCCATACACTCATTCGTTCTAACTACTCGTAGATGACACTCCATTCAAATAATTCTGTCCATAGATGGCTGCACTTCCAAAGGCTCATTTAAAAACTGCTTGGGAAATTATTATTTTTAAATGCATTTAAAAAAAAACCTTTAACATTTATGAGACAAAAGACCGATTTGTCACTGTTTCGGGAAATTCTCCTTTTTTTTATACCTTACATGTTGAGATCCGTTGTGTGCGAGACCCACAGAAGGATTTTTACTACGTTAAACTACCAGAAAGGCATTAAGACGTTTTATATGTATATAATTAAACAGAAGAATTTAAAAATAAAGGTGTGCCAAAAGAACGGGAAGTAAGATAATTAGACTCGATTTAGCACAAACAAATTTCTGTATTAGGTCGAAACATTTTATTCATTGTGCAATATACTTTCCAATGGATATAATTGCAAGATCCGAAAGCCTTTCTTAACACATAGTCGAACGTAAATACGTTTTGAGAAATTTTAATTTATTAAAACTTCTTTCACTTTTACCACACTCATTGAAGAGCAGCCGGTATAGCGGAGGCACGGACGACGACACTGGGTGTTAAAAATATAAAATAAATCACATTTTCACTCAAGTAGTTTAATAATTTTTAGTAAACATTACACCAACTGAATGTAAAAACAGCTATACATTTCTCAGTGCAGTGTTTGACTTCGACCCCCCCCCCCCTCCCCCCAAAGACTGTGCACCGGTGCGGTTCTACCCCATGCACCGCCCTATAGGATCTCCGCTGCATATAAAATTATAAAAGTCATATATTGATAACTTTTTTTTTTTAATCTTATAAGTAGCTTCTATTGAGGTAGTATTTTTTCTTATTAAATTTCATGCTGTAACACTTTTATTTTTAAATACTTATGTTAAGTAATTACTGTTTAAAAAAAAAGATAGCACACTGTTAAAAATAAGTACTCAAAAATAAGTTATATGTATTTATTTTTCGGTACATTCCATGCATATCATAGCTCCGAATACATAAGTTTCATTTTTTGAAAGAGACATGTACTCAAAAATGAGTACAATGAGTAAAAAAAGCAATTGAAAAAAGCATATGAACATGGTTCAAAGTTACGAGACAGTGTTCCCTGGTCTTTCTTCAGAATAAACAATGCAAACAGAGAAATAGCACATTGCACGGCATGTCAACAAGCAGCATAAATGTTACCAATTGAACCTCGTCTTTCAATAACAATTTCCAGTGAAAAGGGGTCCCCGTGGCCCAGTGGATAAAAGAGTCAGCTGGGAATCGGAGGATTCCTAGTTCAATCTTGTGCAACGGACTTGACAAAGAAAAGTAAAAAAAAGTAGAATTGTGATCGGAGGGTTGCCAACTTCGCTACAAAATACTAGCAAAGTCGTCCAGAAAATCCACAAAAATTATCGGTGTGTACACGGGATTGATGCACGATAAATCTGATCGGGGTCTAAAGTCCTGATGCCTGTTGAAGGTGTGGGTGCCAGCTCAGGTGCTGTCCTCGTCATCTGACATGGTTCAAAAATACGAGGCGTCCTACCTTGGTCTTTCCTTAGAGATAGTCCCCGAACCGTCGCCAATAGCCCACTGTGCAGCTCTAGTGCGACGTTAATTAATCAAACCAATCCAGTGAAAAGGCAGAGGTGGTATATGTTAAATCTGTAGTGGTTCAAATGTCCTCACAACAGTCTTGAAGTGAAAGTTAGTAGAGGGGGTGCCAGCTGTTATGTCTTCAAAGAAGACAATGCATTAAGGTAAAATTTGATTAATATTTAATTATGTTTGATTGTATATTTACTAATCCACATGCAATAATAACTATATTGTCATATTCTGGAACAAAATTATTATCGACACAGGAATGGTTGGTTGGTTAATTAACGTCGCACTAGAGCTGCAGAGTGGGCTATTGGCGACGGTTCGGGGCCTATCTCGAAGGAAAGACCCGGGAACGATGCCTCGTATTTTTGAACCATGGTCAGATGACGAGGACAACACCTGAGCTGGCACCCAACGCCTTCAATAGACGTCGGGACTTTGGACCCCGATCAGATTTATCGTGCACCAGTCCCGTATACACGCCGATAATTTTTGTGGATGTTCTGGACGACATTCTAGTATCCTGGTAGCGAAGTTGGCAACCCTCCGATTGCAATATCACTACTTTTTTTACTATTCTTTAGTCTAGTCCTCGCACAGGTTCGAACCGTGAATCCTTTGATTCACAGCCGACGCCTTTATCCACTGGGCTATCCGGCCCCCTCGACACAGGAATGAGGGAAAAGCATATGAAATTCACGCAATCTTCCAATTATCCTCTCAACATGAATTCGTAGGGATGCTATTCGTTTGGCTTCTATCACTTCCTCGTGGGTTAATTGTACGTCTGCCGATACATACTTGGTGGTCGCACTAATTCCCTCCCTTTTCGGCTTAATAAGGCAGACACATGTTTAAATCCCCTGTCTGCCATGACTTCGGTACTAGGTAGCACTTTATCGAGGTATCCAGAATCTTCAACGATTAAAGTATCAGAGGCTCTTCCACCATAACCAGTTGAAATGAAATTTACCAGGCCATCTAGCGTGCATGCTATCATATACTTGATAGTGTTGCAATTGTAGTAGCTCGACCAAGTTAAACTCTGATGCATTGGATTTGTCGGCTTCTCAATTTGGATTTCAAAACAATCTATAATAGAACATACCTTCGAATATCTGGAGCGGAATGCAACAGGCAAACGTGCATGTATCTCCTTCACATCTGGCCAATAGACAAAATCCTGCAAAACTATTGCCATATAATAAATAGTTTCATTGAAAATTCTTCCTATGCTACTTGTTGACATGCTGAAATGATATCCTAAAATTGTGTAGGAATCATTCAATTTTATTTTCTTCAGTGTAATCATTATGCTACTTGCTGAACAGTTTACTTTGTCGTGCAGAAAACTGATCAAGAAAAAGCATTCTCTTGGTAAACCCAAAAATATCTTTGGATCTTTTTCGATCGTCATAAAAAAAAACACTTCCTCATCTGGATTTTTAAAAGATCATCTTCACATTCCAAATCTACTTCACACTCGGTTTGCGATTCGTAAACAAAATCAGTATCCGAGGTTTCCACGCAGGAAAAATCAGTATCATAGTTGCACTCTCTTATTGGAGAGGTCGCACAACGACACATTTGTTGATTTTCCCGGAGAGCATGAAGCATTCTTGACACTGGGTTTACCAGTAGTAGTCTAAACGTGTTGTCGAAGGACATGACCACGAAGGGGCCTTCGCCTCCGGTATAGCAAATAAAATATTTCATAACATGAGCACACGGCTACATAAATAAATTTTATCATAAGAAAGACAAGGGGGGGAGGAGGAATTTAAACAGAAGATAGGGGGGTCCAGACATCAGACAGTTCCGTAAGGTGCGAGGCATGAGCGAATTGTAGGTTTCATCATTTGCATGTTTGTTAGAACATGCTAGTCAAGTTGTATTTTTTTTCTATTTTATTTACCAATGATTTACATTTATGTACATTTATTTACAAGGCAGAACGGAGAGCGTCCCAGTCTCATTACAATTTATATACATTATTTTTACAAGGTTGAACGGAGAGCATGCCAAACTCATGCATTTATCTAGTTGCCAGAAGCAGGGAGGCTCTAGGTCTATGAATGTTTTGTACCTCAGTGTGGTCATACCTCTCCAGATTTTGGAGCTCTTCGTTGTCGATAAGCTCCAGCGAGCTATAGAAATTGACGGCCAATTTACGGATGTGCTGCAAGAGCTAGTGCATGTTCAATGATGAGGCAATGTCAACGTCTCTTACAAACCATCTCGATCTGGATATGTATACCCTGAGTAAATTCCTTTGGAATTTATCGAACTCGTCAACTGGGTTTACCAGTATTTGTGCCTCTGCTTTTAAACCTATTCCTTTAGGTTTGCTTGTACGCGTTTATCCAGTGTCTTAGGTTCAATGGCGAAGGAAATATCTGCGTCATCAGTTGGAACAGCTGAGGTTGAAGGCTCAATGGTGAGAGACACATCTGCATCATCAGCTGTTGTAGCATTAACAACTCATCTACAATTTCTTTTCTTTTTATCCCTCTTTCTCTGGAAGGTGGGGGTGCTTTTACAATCTTTTTTTGGCACTCGAAATTATGTGGTAGAACACCTTGCTTTATCGACACCTTGCAATTTATACCGCATGTAGTTATCCATGTCTTGTTCAAGCTAAAGAGGAATAAATATATAATAATTAGACATTGTTAGGTTTTAGTTAATATCTTAAAAGACATTTCTGATTTCGGCATTTGTAATTTGCAAAGAAAACTAATAAAAAAACTGCATTCAAATATTTTATTTAAAAAAAAAATTGAATGGAAATTAAATTTTACCAGTATAATAAATGTAATTCAATATGATTTAAAGCTATAGTATGTATAAGCACTTAAATAATTTAGCAGGATCTTTTTTTCTTGTATTAATAACGATCTGTTTGAGGTCAGGCCTCCATGGCCAAGCGGTTAAGGGCGTCAGCTAGGAATATGAAGGTTCCCGGTTCGATGCCAGGTGATGGACTTGACAAAGAAAAGTAGTGATCTTGTGATCGGAGAGTTGCCAGCTTCGCTACAAAATACTAGAAAAGTCGTCCAGAACATCCGCAAAAATTAACGGTGTGTATACGGGACTGGTGCACGATAAATCTGATCGGGGTCCAAAGTCCCGACGTCTATTGAAGGCGTTGGGTGCCAGTTCAGGTGTTTCCTCGTCATCTGACCATGGTTCTAAAATAACGAGGTGCAGGTATAAATGAATGCGTGTGTGAATGTGTATGTGTTCCCGGGTCTTTCCTTCGAGATAGACCCCGAACCGTCGCCAATAGCCCACTGTGCAGCTCTAGTGCGACGTTAATTAACCAAAACCAAAAACTGTTTTGAGGTCATACATTTATATTTTATTTTTCTAAATTGGATTGTAATATTTTCCAAATTTCCTAAATTATCCTTGGATTGTTTAGAAATAATAAGCATTACGTGAAAAAATAACAAAGAACATTGTATTTCGTATTGGGGCGTTTAGTTCTTTTGGAACAAAATACTTATTACACAGCAATGTGAAGAAATGTAACATTACGCTTTTATTTTGGTAGTATATATATTTAAAAATAAACAGTATGAAAAATATACTTATATCAAAATGATCTTCACAGACGTGATGGTGCGATTTCACAAACAATGCTTGGTTTTTCGTGGGGTCACGTTTCATGGCAGAGCACCACTTTTTTCGAAGAATGGGGTCGTTCGGTATGTGAAAAAACAACTTGTCGGGTGTTTTAATCGTTGTTCTGCAGCACATCGGCACTATACAGTATTTATATGCAAAAGCCATATCAAAATGTAAATAAATGAAAGGCGTACACGTTTTAAAAATTCGAAACGGTCCTCTAAAAGATCACTTGCTCACTTCCAATCGCGGTGACTCTGCGGCTCTCTTCGCAAGTACAGCGGGTGGTTCGAATCCGGGAAATGGACTTGACATAGAAAAGTAAAAAAGTAGTGATCTTGCGATCGGAGGGTTGCCAGCTTCACTACAAAATTACTCGAAAGTCGTCCAGAATATCCAAAAAATTATACTGGCGTGTATACGGGACTGGTGCACGATAAATCTGATCGGGGTCCAAAGTCCCGACGTCTATTGAAGGCGTTGGGTGCCAGTTCAGGTGTTTCCTCGTCATCTGACCATGGTTCTAAAATAACGAGGTGCATGTATGAATGTGTGTGTGAATGTGTATGTGTTCCCGGGTCTTTCCTTCGAGATTGACCCCGAACCGTCGCCAATAGCCCACTGTGCAGCTCTAGTGCGACGTTAATTAACCAAACCAAACCAAACCAAACCGCAAGTACAGCGAGATGTTTGAGTTATTGGTACGTCACAGCCCGTTCCCCCAAATTGCTCTGATTTCGCGCGCGTTTCAAAAGACCATTTTTGAAGACGATTAAAAAAATAAATACGCTTCAGAAAGTTAAAATTTTTGGTTATATATTTCTTTCTCTGCTATCTGAATCGAATAAAAAAATATAAAAAAATGTGGGAATTGTCTACGACTTACCGGGAATCGGTTTGGTTTGGTTTGGTTATGTTAATTTACGTCGCACTAGAGCTGCACAGTGGGCTATTGGCGACGGTTCGGGGTCAATCTCGAAGGAAAGACCCGGGAACACATACACATTCACATACACATTCATACATGCAACTCGTTATTTTAGAACCATGGTCAGATGACGAGGAAACACCTGAACTGGCACCCAACGCCTTCAATAGACGTCGGGACTTTGGACCCCGATCAGATTTATCGTGCGCCAGTCCCGTATACACGCCAGTATAATTTGTTGGATATTATGGACGACTTTCTAGTATTTTTGTAGCGAACCTGGCAAGCCTCCGATCGCAAGATCACTACTTTTTTACTTTTCTATGTCAAGTCCATTGCACGGATTCGAACCACTAATCCTCTGATTAGTAGCTGAACGCCTTACCAACTGAGCAACTGGGGTTCTACCGGGAATCGGACCCAGACCCTCAGGCACCGCAGCCCAGTGCCTTATCCGTTGTACTACCAGGGTGACGTGAAGAAGTTTTAGACAGAAGACATATTAAAAATGTGTGTCAAAAGAATAGGAAGTAAGATAATTGAGTTGTAATAACTCAGTTTCCCTTTAAGCAATCGACATCAAATAATGTGGAAAACAATCTTCTAACACCTATTTTAAGTTTGGCAGGTCGATTTGTTAAGATGGCTTGAGTAGAAGCTGAGATTAGCAATATTAAATCATACTGCTCATTTTTGAGAAAGTACGATTACTTAAAGTACGATTACTGTTACTTCGCAAAACTTAAAAATTAAAAAATGCATACATCATTGTGTGAGGTATTTAGTGCCACCGAGAGATATAAGTGTAAGGAAGCAATTACTTTATTCAAATAGATTGATCTTCTAAAATATGCATAAAAATAGTAGCTTATGTAAGTAGAAAACGGTTGTTTACTTTATTCGTAATCTTTTGATATAATTTATTTTCCCATATAATTTCTTTGGCATTATAATATCCTTCCACAGCTCTAAATAATAAATAAATGTGTACCATACATGACACAACTTTGAATTATTCTTCAAAATCCTTGTCCAATGAAAGTTTTTACTCTATTTTGATAAAGACGTAACACCTTCCAACCTGTATGCGGTTTTCATTAAATTATTTTATAAGTTTAACACAAAAAATTCGGTACTAGAATGTATATTGCATTTACTACAATGTAATGGATATGACGAATCTCAACGACTTCGAAATGCCACTTTTTTAGACTCAGGACAGTTCAAAATGTGTAAGGACACAACAAAACGCGCATATAAATTTAACTTAATAGAAGTATTAAAAATGACTAAAGTTTATTTTCAAAACAAATTATACGATTAAAAATTATTAAAAAAATTATTCCTTCGAAATAGCCTTTGAACCGTCACCAATAGCCTAATGTGCAGGGGGAGTTTCACGCCGAGAAGAAGAAGACCGCTGATTCAACGGAACATGGAGAAAGTTCCGAGACGCCGAATAAGTTCCGTAGGGTTAGCATGCTGCTTTAGCTCCTGTACTATAATTTTAAGTTTTAGTCATTAAATAATACCTCAATATAGAAATATTTACTACATACACTGAGATAGATTGTAGTCATTGTTTATCAAGTATCTTTGTGTTGAAATGAAAGTATTTTTCCGTATTTTGTTGTAATTCTAATTATATACAAATATAATATAAGTATTTCTGTACTTAAATTTATTCATATATGGAATAAAAATATTTCTTATTTGGAAAAAACAAATATTATAAACAAACTTTCCCATAATTGCAAGTGTAGCGACTAAACAAACAAAAGCAAAGTTGTCTGATGTAGGGAAGAAATCGAAACTACTTGTAAGTTACCATGTTAATACGTCATGTGAAACTCTCTCACTAAAGCTGCACAGTGGGCTATTGGCGACGATTCGGGACCTATCTCAAAGGAAAGACCCTGGAACACCTTTTTATATTAGTATTAATAGTATTTGAAGCAGTCAGGTGCATTGAAACATCATATGTAATAAATAACGTTCCCTAAACTGAATTGACTCAACGTTAACCAAACCAAACTTCAGAAGTCCTCCATGAATACTGATATAAGAGAGGAAGGTTCGCACATTCAAATATTTTTCAACAAATAAATAGTATTGAATTACCATTTGTTGTAAAAGATCACTAGATTATTTTAAGACTTGACTTTTTGCATTAAATACAACTTAAATGATTAGCGTTTGGCGACATGCCAATGCTATGACCAACTGTACATTGTTTGCACGTCTACTTGCGCCATCTGTTTCGGAATTGTACATCTGCTGCGCCGGTGACATCCCCAGGAATATTATTTCTTGCATATTCCGGTCTTATCAACGCTATTAATTTATATACGTAATATCCGCTTCATTAAAAGATAAGCAGAATATTGAAGAAAAGTCGAATATTGGAAGTGTTAATAGATAACTTGTGAGAGTTTATCTGTATTGTAGAATCATGACAATCGCACAACAGTTTTTAGGGAAGAAGGGTTGTAAACAACAAGAGGAGCCTTTGGTACCAGCTGAGAAAACGGTATGCGCACATAAATAATACATTCGATTTTATGTTGTAAATTATGCTTTGATTTATAAGTTTCATAGCGAATGTGCCGGGGATCTTTTAATCATCTTGTGATTTGACTTGTAAAGAACTTATTGAAAATGTTTTGACGTAACTTATTTAGAGTATGCATTTTTAATTAAGTATTGGACTTGTCGTTGTCAAGCAGGATGTGTATTTATACAACTGCAGTGATTTAAGAACGAAATAAGTGCATTTCTAACATCTGATGTTATTTTAGTATTAATTGTAATAATCCAACTATTACAGATGTTACATTTTAAATGCTAAAATGTATTTTCTTTTTTTAAAAAAATTTTGTGTTCTAAAAAGTTTTAATAGTTGTGGTAAATTAAAATGGATCAAAATTCAATTTTATTAAGGAACAGATGTAGTATAGGACATTTGGCGCGTTTTGGTTTTTGGCGACGAAAAATTGCCGTTAAGCAGCGCTATGACGTCATAGGATTGCAAGATTGAAAGTCGACACAAGAATCGGAACATACCAACAATGTCAGGTGGGGTTAACATACAATAAATTTATCGCCCCTATAAAACACGCCAAAAAAAACCTCGCGCGCCAAATGTCCTATACTACATCTGTACCTTTATTAATTTAGTTTCAAAAATCACAGGTTAATAAGAATTATTTGTTATTTGACAATTACACTTGTAAAAAAAATCGTATTTGTTTCTAATTGCAAATATGGTAGAAGATAATAAATTAAAAATATTTTTTATAGCTTCTGAGCTTAGTAGCCACATATAATCTGGTTTCTTTCTAAAAAAGTTATACTTTTGTATTTTTGAAAGTTTCTTGCAGTTCAGAAGTCTTCCGTAGATTTACAATTTTCATTTAAAAAAAGATTCTTAACAAAAATCAAATTGAAAATCTCAAAATGCTACATGACTTGTTCATAACATAGAAATGTATGAAAATTAGCTTTAATATGCTCAAATAACACATTAGTCTCTAAATTGTTTTATTAATATTAGCAAAATCTAAGGATATTATCTTGCCATTGTACCGAGGTTTGGTAAGGCCACATCTTGTGTATGCTGTGCAGCTTTGGTAACTATATCTTAAAAAAGACATTGAATTGCTTGAGAAAATTCACAGGGCTACTAAAATGGCCCAAGGGTTTTCAGGCATGAATTATGAAGATAGATTAAGAAATTTGAATATGTATACTTTGGAAGAGAGAAGGATTAGTGAATATTTGATTCAACTGTTCAAATTTATCAAACAAGGGGATGTGGAAGGTTTGGTTTTTAATATGAGTGTGATAAAATGAGAGGTCATAGGTTTAAGTTAAACAAATCCCATTTTAATCGGGAAAGGAGAAAACACTATTTCTATAATAGGGGTAATAGATAAATTGAACAACTTGCCAGTGAATATTGTTAATTGTAAAGGAGTAACGGATTTAAGAAGAAGTTAGATATGCATTGGGGGATAGTTAGGTGGTACTAGATAGACCAACCTTGTTGGGCCTTGAGCCTGTTGTTGGTCGTCAATATTTGTATTTGTATAAATAATTTAGTATTGTTCGTAAGATAAATCAAATTGACAAAATTATGATTTTGAGTTTCCTGCAAAATTATTTACTTTATTTTTCAGCATTTAATTTTATCAAAATTTAGAAGTAATATAATACCTACTTTTTTCAAAATTTAAGATAATACAGGGTGGCAACATAACCTGGAAATCGGGGAATAATCATGGAAATTTTTAATTCTGGAAAAGTCAGGGAAATTTTCAAATTTGGATCATTAAAATGGCAATTATCGTCTGTTATGCCCTCCATTCTGGGTAATTAGTTGTCAATAATTTCTTTTGGTTCTGAAAAAGAATTTAAGAAAAAAAAGCATGGTTATGCGCATTTTCATATTTTCAGTTTTTTGTAAAAATGTGAACCACTGCTGGAGAGAGAAGCAAAACCAAAGTGTGTTGGACCTTTTGAATTGTAAGCAACAAGTGAGATGTTCTAACAATTGAACTAATGAATATGGGATTTATTGAAGATTGGAATAGGAAATAGAAAGCATATAAAACATTTAGAATTATCTACTAAAGAAATAATGTGAGAAAAGAATAATTTTTTTTACGTTATATGCTTCTAGAGAACATGTTTAATTACTATTAAGCCTGTCACAATTGCATTATTTTAGTTGTTTCCATAAATTATTATTTTAACTGTCAATACGTATTGCTTATAATTTTTCATTTATAATGCAATATATTTATTGTATTATTGTAGCGTGGATACTTTGTTTCTATACTAAGCGTGTATTGCAACATTTCTTAATGTAATTGTAAATTCAGGGAAATTTTTGTGACACCATCACGGAAATATCAGGGAATTTTTTTTTCAGAATGTTGTTGCCACCCTGTAATAGGTGATACTATCAGTTATATGTCTATATTATTTTGTATTATGCATGTTTATATAATATTTAATGTAACTAAAATCAAATGTTCAATCTTTAATATTCGATCATTGGAATATTATTTAGAAAGAATTTTACAATGAAAAATATGCTTAAAAAATTTATAAGAAAAGAAGTTGTTTAAAAATGTTGAGCTACGCCTAATACAACTGCTATTTTCAGTCCGTATTGGTGTTAATTTTTTTAAGAATTGATTCTTTGTTAATTTTTTTAATGTGTTTTTTGTCGACTTCAAACTCTCAAAAATCTTATATGATAGGTGATTTTGAATACTTTGCTATAGTTGTAATTTTTTTGTATTTGTGTTTTTTCCCCCTTTGGTTTCGAAATATAAATCATTACCTCTGTCTGCGTGGTTAGTGAGAAAGCTTTTAAAAATTAATTTAGCAATCAATTTGTTTTTATGATAAGAATATTCACTAGAAGGTAGCATAATTAGCAATCAAGCATTATGCACTTTTTTCCTAAATATGCATTGAGGGAAAATTATGCTGCAATGTATGTGTCCTGAAGAGTTGGTCAATGTGCTCTAATGTCTTTTAAATATATATATATTTATTTAAATCTAGTCATGCCATTTGTTTGTTTTTTTGTTGAAGAAAGCATACTATTTTAACTTTTTCATGAATTAAAAATAAGAGTAATCCATGAAAGTTTACAAAAACTGTTGCACATAATTATATTTTTACTGTTAATGAAATTTCGCAAAACAATTCATTGAATTTTATTTATATAAATGTTTAGAACAAAAGCAACAAATGTGTCAGCATCACACAACTCTTTATTGCTTTCTTTCAAAACTTTTGCATAATTTGATTCCATAAGCTAAACTTTCATTTGCACACTGCACCCGATTTTCTCAAAAATTGTAAGACTTTGAAGTGAATTCTGTACCTAGATGCATTTTAGTGAGCTTCTTAAGGTGTTAGGTAAATATTTTCTGCTTAAAATTTAAAAAAAAAAAAAACTGTATAAGAATTGAAATTTTCCACATATAATTTTAATTTTCTTCAACACGAATACCAAAACTGTTCAAATAAATCACTAAATTAGAGAGAAAAAAAAAAGAGTTGCTTAATCAAATTACTTTCTTGGAGTCAGAATGTATAGAAAATTGCTAAATCAGTAATGTTTAGCTGGATCTGACATTTCTGAATATTCCTCACATGGCTTTGTCCATTTTGTGTTCCAAGAAGCTCAGGATAACTTTACAAGGTTTAAATGTATGTAAGGCGGAATAAACCTAACCTCTCTCCCGAATCACACTCTCCCTACATACCGATTCGTCTTGGAAAATTAACTTCAAACACATTCAGGGTTTGTTCATTTTGTGTACCAACAAGCAAGTTGACTTTGTGAAGTTTAAATGGATGCATGCTCATAAGATAATCTTCATTCCCCTCCACTCTCTCAACCATCCAATTCATTACGTAAAAGTATTAATAACGTTATTGTAAAAACAGAATTTTGTCGCATTCTGATTTTGTCCATTTTTAGTGCCAAAGTCAGAGGTAACTTTGCGAGGTTTTAATTAACTCATGTAAATGCTGTGAACTCCACCTCTTTCCACGTTCTTCCGTGCAATTTGCTGTTTTTTGAAAAGAGGAAAAGCAAGTTTATACTTTTTTTTCAATTAAAAAAAAAATGTGAATTTTTTAAAATTAATTATTTAAAAAAAAGAAATTCAAAAGATCCACATATTTGATCATTCCTTATTTCTGACTTTCTACTGTATGTGTTTGATAAGCAAGCACTATTAACGAAAAATTGTATAATAAATGAACGCTCCCTAACCTTTCCTAAATTAATCTTTAAAAAATTTCAGCCCACCGTGAAAGATGCGGAGGAAGGTCGTCCTGTTGTTGTTACTATGCATGCCCATGTTAGGCGGGTGAGCTCCTTGACAACCGTATGTGTGTTTGCTACTGCATTGCTTGTTCTTACAACTGGGATAATTGGTGGAATGTATTTGTATCGCCACTTTGCACATTACAAGGTAAGGAAATTAAACATTTTTGATATATCAATGTTATATTTCTATAAAGAATAACTGTATGTTTTACTTTACAACTTTTGTTGACATTTGTTTGATTATGTTGTAGTATAATGCAGGGGTGCAAAAAATTTCAAGACCCTCTGAAATATCCGTGAAACACATTTTTTGTAACTAATAAACAAATGTAGTAAGGGTTAATCATGTAAAGAAGTGAATACTTCTCAGTAACTTGTAGCTGCAAAGACAAACTTTGCGTTCTTTAGCATTAATACTAAAAAGTAATGAAATGTTTTTTTAATTCGTTTTAAAAATGAATACTACATTCCACTAGTTGATCATTATAAAAGGGATGCGGAAAAAACGCAAATAGATTTCTTCGTTGACATTTTTTTTGTCCTTAGTAAAATTATTTTCCTGGGTGGCCCATATATTTCCTCAGACCTCTTTTAGGCTTTCGAACATATTCTGCACCCCTTGTATATTGTATATAATTATATTGTGTGTATAGTGTATTAAAGTAAATTGTATAAATGTAATATATATTTATTAAGTTAAAAGTGATATTTAAGATATGTTTATGGAAAATCTCTTTGAATTGTACTGCATAAAATATTGCTTTTATTTTTTTAGTACTAGTTTTAAAATGTTTTTATTTGTAAGTTTTTGCTGTTATGTCAAATATGTCTGTTGGCTTTCTTGCACATAAAAAAAATTGCACCATGTATTATTTTCTTTGACTCTGTAGATAAACCCAAATTTCCATTATCTAGTCTGGATCCACATAATTTTTAAGTAGATTCAGCAAGTATTTAGTTAACATTGAATCGGTGATGCCAAGTTAGTCTAAAAATTGGCAAAGATTTGTGACTTTATGACTGTGGAATTTACATAAAATTACTAGTCTTGCAATGCTCTTTTACAGCTTTCATTAGGTTCAGCAGGTATTTGGTTATAAGTAGATAATCAATAGTAGTTTGGCAAGAAGTCTGTGTATTGGTATGGTAATTTATCATGTAGATTGAAAAATAATCTGTTTTTTAGGTCTAATTTCGTACCTGGTTAAGGTTTCTTAATTATTGGTCTTATTTATGTATGTATCCAAGACTATTGTTTTGTGGTGTGGTTGTACAGGACTTTATATTTCAACCCCCATATAACATTATTCTTCTTGCCACAATATGTATTTTATAGAATCTGAGTGGTATGGGTACATTGGCTACTTGATTCCATAGAAGCTTAAACAGTCTTGATACTGTTCAATGGCCTAGTGCAATTGTCAGTATAAATAGCTTATTTATTAAAGATAAACTCCAGTGCTGTTTAAACTTCACAGATCTCACCTTTTCTTTTGGTTAATTATTCCTTGTAATTTAAAATTATTCCCAGAAATTTGTAATTCTGATTATTTACAGGTTGGACCAGGTGCTAATGTGAGTACCTTTTTTATTTCAAGCAAATTAGCATCTGTGTAATAAAATGTTTATTACTGTCAGCATGCTCAGAATGTGTACTTATGTTTTCTACATTTATGCTCAAGAAGTTTTAGTTTTTCTTCATCTAAGTATATATAAGCATGCAGTCTATTTATGTGTTTTTCTTTTTGAATTATGTATATGTGGTTAATGTTATATGATTGGTTTTTAAATTACTACTACCACCTCTTACTAGCCTTTATGGATTCAAACTTTACAAGCAGTTTTGTGTAAAAGGTAGTTTTTTAGTATAAAGGTAGTTTTCTTTGATTTAAAATTAAAAAGCTGTATGTAGTATAAGTATAAGGCTTTTATTACTTTCAATTTATATGTGTTGCTTAGTTATTGTTTTGCCTTAACTGTTATTTTTATAAATGTTGCAAGAGTTCTTGAAATTGGTATTAAGTGTGTTGCATACCTGCCAACTTGTACAAACCCTTACAATTTGAAGTGTACAAGGGGATGAAGGCGTAACATTAACTTACATTCTTTCAGAAAACGGGGTTTTATTTTAGCCTTTTCTGTCGGTCAATACTCTTTTTTCTTCAGTATAGCAAAACTTTTCCCGTTTATTTACACTTGATATATTATTTTTTATTGCCAAAGTGAAATTACAGTTTAATATTCGGGTACTACTAAATGGTATGAGAATCTCATTTTTGACAAAAGCTTGACGTTGCGCCTTTATCCCCTATACCTTTTATATATTTGTTTCCTTCTCTGCTTTGTATGGATGTTCAAATAATGAAATTAAAATATTCATTTTCAAGAATTTTAAGTTTAATAAATATCCGTTAATTGTAGTTTAAGATTGGAAATTGACTGTTCAGTAGTATCGAATATTGAAATTTATTTATAAATTTTTTTAACGGGATTTTTTATAAACATATTAAAGAAAACATTTCAGTTTTAATGCCAAAGTTTTAAATTTATTTGTAAACTCATTTTGAGTTTTAGTAAAATGATAAAAATATGAATATTTAAAATTTGAATAGTATACAGTTTTGTAATATATTTATGGGATGGATATGCAATTTATTTATTGTATATGGATGTATATTGCTAATTCGTAATTGTATATGGTCATCTATCATAATTTAGTAGTTGTATTATGAACATGTGTTACTATTTAGTAATTGTCACTTAGATTAGTACTGCTTAAAATATACAGCTCATAATATAACATCTGATCCCTTTGAAAATGTTTTATTTAAATAGATATGTACAAATTTTAAACCATAAATTTGTACCGCAGGGTATCGGACACTCCATCAATTTTCAGTTTAAAATTGTGATATTATGTGTTTTTTACACTCTTTACAGATATATAAAATACTATCTTCTATATGGATTACCAACAGAGATATTATTTTTTAAAGGACTACGTCTAGAAAAAGCTTCAGAAATATAAAAGTTCGATAGACCTTCTTGTGAAATAGTAAAAGTATGCATAGTGTTGTATACCACCGAGTTACGAAAATGTTTTGAGGTCTAACACGGTTTATAATTTAAAAACTTACCACACATTTGGTCTGAAAGCGTTTCAAAAACACCACAAAACCATTTTACTATATCATGGAAAATTTTAAGTTAAAATTTACTACTAAATTTTCACAGGTCATATTTTTCTTTAATTGTTAATAACAATAAGAATGACATGATAAACAACAAGATTATTATTTGGAGTAATGATTCAATAAAACTATGTACTGTTGCAATGTACATAAATTTTGATGGTCTTTTTACCTTGCCTTCTTGTGGCAAGTTTCATAATCTGCTAGATACTCAAAACCTTGAGTTCATTTTCTAAAAAACAAACATGGTGGTTATTGGTCTTTGTATTCTCAGCCCTTCAATTGTTAAGAACCTAATATTTTTCAAACATTTGTCTAGTTGTTTTTGAGATTTTAATTCTTATTAAGAATTGCATTTTTAAATTATTGTTGTTTATTCAGTTTTAATTTGCTTTAGAATTGCCATATATTTTATCATTAATCTCCTTACAGCTTCGTCATTTCCGTGGATGGTGCTCTATCCCTTACTTGCCTGACATTCAGGGTGAACCAAGCCAACCAGTTGCTTCTAGTCTCAAACATCGCCCAGCACCAACTGAAGCTTCGGAAATCAACTCGCCTAAAGTTAACTTCTTTGAGGAAGAGTTCGACATTGATGTTAAATTTGAACAGTATGAAAGGATTGAGGTGCCTTCCTTTCAACATGGAAGACGAGCTCAATTTGTGCACGACTTTGTTGCTGTGAGTATCAATAAGGTTTCAGTTTGCAAATATAATTTCCATTTTTTTTTTAAGCTTTATAAATGTTTCTTTAATTTTATATCATTCAAGTTAGTTTTGGTCATTTTAGAAAAGTGAAGACTGAAGTTGGTAAACGATACAAGTGAAAAAAAATTTCCAACACCGTTTTTCACTTTAAAGTGTCTAATTAGCAATGCTTTTTAATGTAGTAAACCTAAAACTTGCCTGGTAGTCGTATAAGTAGCTCATAAGTCGCTAATGTGAATGGTCTTGTATGCTAAACAAACATTTATTTGTGATTTACCAACATTTTTTATTTTGGCACTTGCTACATTTACTACTTTTAGTCCTCAATTAGTATTTTACTTTAACATACTTAAACATGTTTTTAAACCAATGTCCTTATTTTAATAGTTTTTTGTCCATAATTTAAAAAAAATGCCACTAAATAGACTTTAAGTGAATTCCCAAGTAACATAAAAAGATTTGTTGTGAATATTACCATTACATTCAAAATTCCATGGACAAAATTACTATTAACTCATATTAAAAATATGAACATTTTGCAGTTAAAAAAAATTGCTTAATTTAAAGTTTTAGTATTGTTATTAAAAGAATGCTCATACAACTTCATTTGTAATCAAATACATGATAAAAAAAACTCCTTAATACTGTAAATTAAATAATACAATTCAAAATTAAACCATAAAATCATACCTTTACTTATCTGCCCTAATACTGGTGCATATATAAATAATTTTCCTAAAATCATAGAAAATATTTTGGTCTTTATAATTTTCTCACTTCCCACTTAAAGTTTCTAGATCTACCCAATCTAGTTGTAATCTTAGGTTGGAGATTGCTGATTTTAGTGACATTCTTGCCCAATTTCTTTACATTTTGTATGCAAAGCTTCAACTAAAATAAGCATCTGTGAGGGTCACGTTAAAACTTGGGTTTTAAGTTATAATAATATACAAGCATTGCAATAATTGGCATGTGGAATACTATAGCATTTCCAACTTTTGCATTTTCCTCACCATCACCCCTGAAGAACGCCAGAGAAAGTCTAATTGCCGGTGATGTGTCCTACTTATATTCCATCCTTTGAGCCACACCTTCCATCTGAGAAGGCCCATAACCATCCAATGGATTTAAACATTCTCAACTCTTAATATCATGCAACTTTCAAATTGTCACTGAAATGTATCAAAATTATTGGAATCCTGATTGTTCACCTCCACCCAGGGACACTTTTACTGAACAGAGGCCTTATTTATATAACTTTCTTTTAAAATAATAATTAGTGTTTCATAATATTATTTTTATTGTCAATATTTCCTAATCTTTTTTAGTGTATGTAACTTTTTAATAATTATTTCTTTACGTATTTCAGAATAAGACTGGCATTGTGGATTTTGAAAATAAACGTTGTTTTGTGATGGTGTTGAATCGTAACTATGTGTTTCCTCCACGTGTCTTGTATGAGATGATTGCCAAAATGAGAGTAGGTGTTATTTTAGCTACTTTGAATGAAGTTAAAAAAATTGTATTAAAAATTTTGCAGAACTGAATGGTTTCTAAATATTTTAGGCTGGCTATTATGATGCAGATACTCAAACTGTTAGACACACCATGCAAGTCATAACACCCCCAGTTATTGATCTGAGAAATGTGGGGACGTTTATTGCTCGTGATTGTGCGCAAACGCCTATCTATATGCTGGAGAAAGCAACTTCTCCAGGTATGTTCAAATATGTATTTTAACACATTCTTTGCCACACTAGAAAAAAATGGTATCCATATGGCCACATTTAATTTTTTTTTATTTGCATTTAAAATGATTCAAATTTTTGAACATGTATGGAAATTATTAATAAAAACAAATATTCTATGACTTTTGTGTGCGAGTTGTATGTTACTCACGAAGCGTCAAGTCTGATATGGGCTTCATTTTCTATAAATGTTAATTTATTTCCTTTAGATTTTGTTAAAAGTTTTTATTTTTAGTTACCTTTGAAAATAGGTAACTAAAAATAGGAAACTTCTATTTTAAGTTTTTCTATTTTAAGCTTAGATTTGTTCAATGTTAAAATATACATATTTACTTTATATATGTTTTCTCTGAAAATAAATGTATTATTTTACCTAAAACTTTGTCTGAATTCCAAAATATACAAGAAAAAAATACTATTCAAGGAAAAATCCAAGGCAATTAAATTTTTTTGTTTAGGAGGCCATGTAGATTGTGTCTATAGTAGGATTGTATGGTATATATGAAGTGTATACAATCCACTAAACGAATTCTGTAGTCTGTGATAGAAGTTGTATTTAACTCATGAAACTTCTTGGCCAAACGAGACGCGAGTTAATTGCAACTCGTATGGTAGTGAAGCTGTTAAAACCATTTCAAATGTGAATAATTACTATTTCTAAAAAATAATTAATTTATGTTATCTATTTATGTTTACCACTTAGGTTTATTTTCTAAAATTTATTTTTCTTTTCAACAGTATATAAAAGAAGCTTAGATAGTGAAAGCAAAAACATGTTTGTTGAATTTGCTGGAAACAAGGTAAATGAGTTCAAGATTCTTAACATAGATGATGCTACTCCAGGAGGTAATCCTGCAGAAGTTTCCTAAATTGTGCTCTATCTAAACTTCTATGTTACCTATTTTATTTCAATTATACCTATGCGTACCACAAAATGTTAAGCACTATGTACTTGTTATAGCATTGCTTTCACTTCTTTTTGAAAATATCTATAACAGTAAAATATAGAATTATACATATTCCGACAAATCAAGTTGCAAATATTTTGTTCAAGAAGAACTAGTCGTAGTGATTGGGAACTGTTTAGTGTGATATGTATCTCTTATTCGGATATTAATATGCCTTCTTTGTATGTTATGTATTTTGTTTATGATAAAATGTTTAGTAGTAAAAGTGTTTAAAATAAAAATTGTTATGTAAAATAAGTTTGTCAAAAGATTATTTCTGTTGTACAATTGTGGAATAAACGTTTTGTTCACGGTATATATCTGCAAGAAAAAATGTGGTTTAAATATAAGTAGCATTGAAATCGACCAGTGTTCTCTTTATAAAATAAAATGTTACCCCTCTTTATTAGTGTTTCTTTAAATACCTAAAATAAAGGTCATATTTTAATTTTTATCTGCGCTTGTTTCAAAGTTCAGCAGAGAGAATATTTTATTGTAATGAACAAGTATTTCTTATTTGAGGAATATAAATTTTAATTTCAACATGGACATTTATGCATTTGACCATATATGCAAAAGTGTTTCAATGTGCAATACTATGTTTTTTGGTCTCTGAAACAAAGATTATTTATGAAGCTGACTAACATCTTAAATAGCTGATGAAAGAATTTTACTATTCATTTTTTGGGTGCAAACTCAAATATTGAAGAAACACAAAACATTCTAAGTAAAAATTAAGACAGTTATCTTTGCATAGATTTATTACAAACTTAACAAATGATCTAATGTCTAAAACACTTTCATATATAATTCCTTATTTCAATCAATTCTACCCATTTTTACTTTTTTTATATAACATTTTTCCCTTTTGAGTGTATTGTTTAATTCATTTTTTATATATTCCAATTTTGCATGTATGCAATCTTGATTATAATTTGTGGCATGTAAATTTTACATTTTATGTTTATAAAGATAAGATTCTTTTCTTCCATTATTCGAAATAAAAAAATTCTTTGTCATTTAGTAAACTTGCCTCATGATTTTAAGAAATTCAAAATAATTGCTTTATTTTATCAATAAATGAAAAGTATAGCTATAATAGTGTTTTAAATTTCCTGATAGTTTAGTTAACAGAACAATATTCAAATTGTCAAATTTAAAATTAGGTACCAACCGTGTTTGGTGTTTTCAAGGGTTAGCAGATTAATCAGGGGGAGGGATACGATTTTAACCATCTAAGCAGTAAGGATAATACCAAAATTGTGAAGTTGTTTTAACGGCAAGAAAGTTTATTTTATATTTTAATACATGCATCTTATATTTAAAAAAAAATCTTTTAATAAGTATAGAACACTTTAGATTTGAAAAATATTTCAACATAAAGTACTGTTATGAATTTAAAATTGAAGTGCATCCTGTTGAAGAAATTTGATATTCATGGACAACTATATACATCAAACTGCTTGGAGGGTTAATAGCTTATATGATAAATGTTACTTAGCTTAAAATTTCCGAAATAAGCAATATTTTTTTATAATCTTGTATTAATTTTAAACAGCAGTAATGAACTATATTATTAAGTTCTGCTGTTTGCATTCAATTTTAAACTGAGTGAAACAGTATATGAAATTATTTCTGTTAACCTCTTTTGTTATACAGCTTATTTAAAACCTAAAAATAATTAAACTATTATTATCGACTGTTTTGACAGGTGAATACTAGTGTTATTAAAAACAAAATGACAATTAGAAAAACTAAATCGATTATTTTAACGGCGGAGGCATTTAATTTCGGATTACTTATGTCAGGAACTACAAGAGTGCAAATTTTCTTGGGAAGATGTTCATGGTTTAAAAAGTATTACGCATTTTAGGCCCCCATGCCAAATTATATTTATCCTAAAGTTCTGGTAAAATATGCAGAAGAGTTAACAGATGTTTTGCTGATAATCTTCGTATTCATATAATTTAGGTAAAGGCATTAATGAATTGGAAATTAACTAATGTGACTTCACTTTTTAAAAAGGTCTTAAGGTGTGAACAATGGAATTATCGCCAGGCTTAATATCTTATTTTGTAAGATGTGACTAATAAAAAATCGTGCTGAATTTTCTGGAGATGGGAGGATTGCTCTAAAGTACACAGTTTGGGTTTAGGAATGGAAAATCTTGTATTACTGATCTTTTAAAATTTTACGATGGAGAATTGGATATTGTGGATGTAATTTCCAGAAGGCATTTGATAAAGTTTCGCATAAGGAATTTTGTGTAACCTAGACAGGATTAGGATTCACAGCACAGTTCTTAAATGAATAAGAAATTGGTAGGAAGAAAGAGTACAGAGTAAGGGCAAATACTCTTCATGGGTGAAAGTCACAAATGGAGATTTGCAAGGTTCTGTTCTTGGGCTATTTTATATTTTTATTGATTACATTATTATGAATCTTATAATTAAGATCAGTATATTTGCTGACTATTTGAAAATTATTGGCACAGTCAATTTCAGGGAACAAATTCAGCAGTCGCAAAAGGATTTAACTAAAATTTCTGATTGGGCTGTTTTCTGGGGTATGTAGTTTAATATTAAATATTAGGTTTTGTATGTGACACAATAATGCTACTTATTACCTGCAGACTTCTGCTGGCAATCAATGCTAGTGATATGGTTAGGGGTGTTGGGGAATGAAGATTTTAAACTGGGACAGATTTAGAGCTTTAAACATGTATACACTTTAGGAAAGAAGAACTAGAGGCAAGGCCTAGAGGGGACTTAAATTAAACTATTCACATTTATCAAGTTATACAAATCTCAACTTAATCGGGAGGCATGGGTGAAAGTTGTCCTGTCCTAAGAAGGATTCCTTTCTTTTATTTATGTCCAGAATGGAATGGGATTGAAATTTTTTGCATAATTAATGCTTTATGTAGCCGATAATTTCTCAAAGCCAAAAAAAGGGCAAATGACTTAGAACAAAACTACACAACTCATTATCTTGATGAATGTTAGGCAGTGATGTTACATAATTAAGAATTAATATTTTTCGCCACTATCGGATCAAGTTGTAACACGATTGCAATACAAAGAACCGTAGTAGATGCAATTTTAAATGAAGGAATCTTTTCTTTCAAAAATCCTTTGGCATGGGATTTCATAATTTTTAACTCAAGACATACTAGCTTGTAGCTTTTAGAAAATTTAGTTTCCATAAAGTGTATCTTTTATTCTAATTTTAAATAAGTATGGCAATGTATCCTTTCATGCCTGAGTTTTAACAATTAGCAAAAATTTAAATCAATTAGTAAAAAAGTACAGTAATAATTCTTTATAAAGCGGAAGTTATTATTTTCATTTCTACAACATTGAGACAAATCAAAAGCTTTCAATGCTAATACCGCCTTTTCCGATTAAAAAAATATTGCGCGTTTGTGAATACAACTGAAATTTTTAATTTCCATCCTGCGATTTTTACCAACTTTCACTTGTGTCTGGAGGGTAGAAAGCATTATTTTTATAATAGACAAATGGAATAGCGTCATGCTTTGATATAAAAAAATTATGTTATGCCAGTTTCGTTGTATAGTGTTTGAAGTTTAATCAGGTAAAAAAAATATATTTCTAGATGTGTTTTCAAATTATTTTAATTTAAATTAATCTGTGTGACACTACAACTGAAACGTGACTTACACTACACTCCCAATAAGCACTGGTAAAATGATATAAATAAAATTAAATTATAACTTTACATAACTTGAAAAATTATAATATGAAAAACTATAATAGAATTTACAATCAAAGTTTCAGTCAGGCAATTTTTTTTTATTTTTTAAACAATTACAACATTTGCGGCACCTGCTTTTTCTGACCAATGAAAATTATTCCTTGTGCATTGCAAAAATCCACTTTTATAGCTGTCTTTAGAAATGAATTGTCCAGCAAAAATTTTCACTTTTCTTCTTCCTGCAAATGAAACCCAGGCCCGTCGCACCGTGGGAGGGGGGTGAGTCCGACCCTCCCAATAATCTAGATACCCTGAAAGTTGGGAATTTCAACTTCCAAAAACCTCGAGTTGGGAAAATTTATACCTGAAGAAAATTAATATTATTAACAAATCAAAGCCATGGAAGATTAAAAATTGCCTAACTTGTAAGATTATATTTAAATTAGACCTCAGAACGGACACTGCATTGAAATATGGGTGCAACAATTCAATGCTTGTGAAAGAACTGTTTAATATTAATTTAACAGTTAATTTAATTTAAAGGTAACCTAAAATATATATAAAAAATCATGAAAAATGTCGATAAGTTGGAATTGGGAATTTTCAGCACTGTTGGGAATTTCGAATAGTAGGGTTGAGAATTTCGAATTGTTAGGTTGGGAAATTTCTTGTTTCAACCCCCAAAATATTTTATGTGTAACGGCACTGATGAAACCTATACCCTATTGCCACTTTTAAGTTCTTCTTGATTGTTATATTTTTCTTAGGTGTTCTCCTTTTTTGTTCAGGTCTCTAAGAATAACAAAATCCTTGATTACAGGAGTATTATATACCTCTTCATAAAAATCTTTATCAAAGATTTTATTTCATTGCTTAGGGCAGTAATTCTTGAATGTTGAGCAGGCAGGTTGACCTATCTCCGGTGTAAACTGATGTGCTAGTTTCTTTACAATGGCGTGACATTTATTTGGGCTTTGAGGTAGATTTTTCTTGACTCTTGCAATATCTTTACCAAATGAGCTACGATTTTGATAGGCTTTCTTAGGAGAATCTTCTGAAGTGCTTGGTTCATTTTAAATGGCTGCGGAAATTCTTTTTTACCTGTATTTTTTTTTTCTATTACCTCTTCTTTGCTTTAAAAATCCCTTTGATCAACTTTCATTGTAATTTCCATTTTCTTACACCTTTCCTTTGCTATCTAGATTAATTATCTTTAAATGCTTGAAATATTCCATTTTTTTTCTTTCTCTAATATCTTTTTGTTCATTTTGCTACTTTTTCCCCATTTACAGATTAAAAAAGAAAAGTATAATAAATAACAATATTTAAAAATTAGATCACTTGTGATATTTTTAAATATTGTTACTGTGCATTTTGTAATCATTGTTGTTCTACAAACACAGCATATAGTTGTGACTTACTCTACGCTGTGACTTACACAACAGTTTTAATTTATTTAATATTCACTAAAAAATTTCCTTCTTTTAAAAATCAAAACTGCAGTCTGATAGAGATTAGTATAGAGGAGGAAATCACTGATTTATTTTTAATTGTGGCTGAATTAAAAAAAAAAATTAGAAGAACTTTTTTTTTTTTTTTGTGACTTACACTACAGTTGAAAAATCTTTATTTCATTTGGTTCTAAATCAATATTTAAATCAAGATAATTTTTATAAAGTAAGGTATTTGATTATACATTAGTTGTATTTCTCAAACCCATACTCAAAATATTCAGAAAATGTAACTTATCTTACGAATCAAGGAGTACAAATAATGCAAATGTAAGCAAATTCAATTTCATTGCATAGCAATCATTTTGAATTTGCACCATTGTCACAAAATATGTGCAAAATTTCTATTAATGCAAAATATAATAAATTCAATTATTTTTATATTAAATATAAAAATTTCAACTTTGTAAAAAAATATTTTAAAATTCACTCTTAGGACACTTTTACGTGGAATTACCCATATATATATATATATATATATATATATATATATATATATATATATATATATATATATATATATGTGTGTGTGTGCTTTTAATATCTAAGAAAAGTTTATTTTGCCCTAGAAAAATAGTTTAATCACTTATATAATATAATTTCAATGATCAATGGAAATAGAAGAATTTTTCATTCAAAAGTCATACAATGTAGTTTTTTCATTTTTTTATACAATATAACTGGTACTACCTATTTATACCAATATATTTTTATAAGGACATTTTTTAGTAAGCGCAGAACAACGATCCTCACATTTAAAAATAGGTTACATCTTATTTTTTGTATGTGGGCCAAAGATTGTTATCAACTCCTATTAATGATAAAATAAGATCAATAGTATTAAAATTAAATTAGAGGCAAGTAATGCAATGTAGCTTATTTCATATAAAGCAATGCAATGTAGATTATTTCATATCAAGAAACAATACATATGGTTTTTAAGATATTGTTTGTTGAATTTTATTTTGTTATGTTAATATGTACACAAAAGTGTTTGTGCTATAGTCAACTTAAAAAATTGTCTAAATGGTTTAATCTACTTGCTCTAAATAAAGACACAACTTCCAAAGAGAATTTCATACAAGTATAGGGTTAGGTGTGGGGGGGGGGGGGGGGGTTATTACTCTTACATGCAGAAATACAAAGTGTAAATAGCAATTTTCATTTGCCAATGAATTGAAACCATATCAGCAATTTTTCATCGTGTTTATTAGCGTTACTTATTTACATTTGAAGAAATACAATGTTTTTTTTTAATTGAGAAAGATTATATTAGTCTAAAAAGATAGAAAGAATGCTGAAATAACATATTAAAGGCTAGACAGCACAATGAGTTGATTTTATTAACAAAAAATTGCGATGAAAGATAAGCCATGGCCTGGATTCCTTTTAGGCGTCTTGTTCTTCAGAATAAAAATTGTAGTTTCTTATTATCGATGAAAAGGAATTTCCTGTGTAAGACAGTTCTGTCTTCTAACTATTTCTCTTAGATGAAGAACTTCCCCTAATTGTTGTATTTTTGTAGCACATCGACCACCACAGCGGTCTGGTAATCGTTTAGCTTTGCGAATAAACTTTTCCATAAATTCTGAAATAGAAAAATAGTTTTATAATATCTGGTAAAGAGATAGGCATCCCTTTGGCATGCTTGATAAATATAATAATAACACAGGCCAACACACAAGTTTTTGGCTGAAATATTTTGAGTGTTGGTTTCAAATATGAAAACAGTTTTTCTCTATCGGCTCTACTTTTAGAGATATGACAGTAGCGTTATTTACGTTTTAGCTACGACAATAGTTTAGCTTATAATAACCCTTAGCTACGACGAATTTCAAAAAGTAGAGCTGATAGAAAAAAACTGCGTTCATATTAGAAATTAGCACACCAAATATAGTCAAAATCAGTTTAAAAATTCCAAGCAAATGATTGTGTTTAATTTAAAGCTTATATGCTAAGATTAATTTAACATGTGAACGTAAATAATGCTCTGTCATATCTCAAAAAGTAGAGCTGATATAGAAAAACTATTTTCATATTTGAAACCAACACTCCAAATATAATCAAAACTCGTATTCTATAAATGTTTTCAATGAGGCTAATATTTAATTATTGTGGGGCAGAGTAGGCGGTTATGAACGAAAACTATATTATAAATTTGATGTTTTATATTTTGTTTATATAAATAAGCAGTAATAAGAATTTTTCTTTTTATATATTTCTAATTTTATTCAGTTTTTGTAATATATTTTGTTTACATATCAAACTAATTTTTCTTTTTAAAATAAGTTTCTGTATTCAATCAAGAACTTTATTTTTACTTGCCACTGATATTTTTATCATGAAAATAACATTTTAATGTTCAACAAATGAGAAATTATACCCATGAAGAGTAATGCAATTTTATATTTAAGTATTAATTCATTTGTTATAATATCTATAAGAATACTCAAAAACTACTCACTAGTTCTTGTAGCCCCTTGCAGCTTGAATTGGAAAGTTGTCATAAGAGTTCTAAACTCTTCTTTTGAAAGGTGTTGCTCAGAATAATCTCCCAGACGACCTAACCAAGAAAGTATTTAATATATTAAGTACATTTATCACAACTATTCAACTACGAAAAATACTCTGAAAGTTTGACAAATTTATTTTTAATGTCATTCCACTACTCCCACTGTAGCATGGGTAAATTTTAAGCTTATGCAATAAAACACAAACCGTCATTCTTCATCTATCCATTGTATAGAAAATATTCTTTCAGAAGTAGGCAATCAACATAGAACGAGCTAGGCAATCTTTCAGAAGTAACATTCTATCACATTCGTTCACGTTTGTTTCATTAATTATTACTTTCACTGTTTTATTTAAATCAAAAAACATTTTATTTAACGTAACAGTAATTAAATTAACATCGAAATAATTATTGTATCTAATGAGTTGAATAATTTCCCCCTCTTTATTGACCTTTTCAGTTGGATTATCTATAGCTAATGAGAGCCTCAATTGGTAAGGCGTTCAGCTACTAATCAGAGGATTGGTGGTTCGAATCCCTGAAATGGACTTGACATAGAAAAGTAAAAAAAAGTAGTGATCTTGCGATCGGAGGGTTGCCAGCTTCGCTACAAAAATACTAGAAAGTCGTCCAGAATATCCAACAAATTATACTGGCGTGTATACGGGACTGGTGCACGATAAATCTGATCGGGGTCCAAAGTCCCGACGTCTATTGAAGGCGTTGGGTGCCAGTTCAGGTGTTTCCTCGTCATCTGACCATGGTTCTAAAATAACGAGGTGCATGTATGAATGTGTGTGTGAATGTGTATGTGTTCCCGGGTCTTTCCTTCGAGATTGACCCCGAACCGTCGCCAATAGCCCACTGTGCATATCTAGTGCGACGTTAATTAACAAACCAAACCTATAGCTAATGAAAATTCCATCTACCCAAAATAAAAGACATGTAAACGGAATTCACGGGAAAAGATACTGGTGTCTGTATTACCAATACTATTTCTTATTTTTAGTCTAGCTGCACACTACTAACAATTGGATTCCAACTTTTAATCAACTCAACTGACCAACAAAAAAAATCAAACGCCAACTACTGTTGATTATTTAGTTGCATTCAACTCATTTTTACCAATCGCCAAACTGAGAGTGCGAAATATCCGAAATCGTATAATACATTCAAAATTGCCAAATTGTCGATTAAGAATTTGGGGACACAAATTTACCCACTAAATACATAGTAAAGATAACACTATAATCAGAAGTTTAATTACTTGTAGTGGTTGACTAAACATTTTAGTTGGATGTCCGATAATTGGTAGTACGTTGCCAACCTTAAACGGCAAATATTTTAATAGTTTTAATTTGTTTTATACTTACCTTCTTTTACAGTCCAAGTCAGCAATCGAGTGCTATATTCTCCTATAGCTGGCTGAAAAGCATATTGATAGTAAGCACTCGACCTGCTTGAGGCATGGCTCCGAAACACAACTGTGTTTGTCTGTGGTGGTAAGCATTCTACCACTGCCATTGATTCTTGAGCTTGTCGGCTTGCTGTACGCTCCATTGGAATGATGATTGAAGGTTGGTCCTTTTCCAATTTGCCTGAAGAATGAAAGATTTATCATTAACCCTTTATTGCATTGTAGCATATATGCTACACAACTGTAAAATGACCGCTAGTTGCATCTATTGAGTTTTATGTTAACTTATAGTATTGTCATGTAGGGAACCATGTGTCTAGTTCTTATAACCGTTGCAAGGTCATTTTTCTTTATAAAAATGATTGTGATAAAGGCAATCACTTGCTTCGATGTCTGTTGTTCTAAAACTGGCTCGTGAAGGAGAAGTTTTCAAAGATTGTTTTATTACCTGGCTCTGCAAAAAATCTTAGCTAATACCAGAGGTATGTAGATTGTATTTAACTATATTTTCATACTTTTTGAAAATTATTTTAGTAATTACACATGATGATACATATACGCTACACAACGGTTTTAATTAAATAGGCATTTGGGATTTTTTTGTTTATTTTTTTCAGCGGGCCAGGGACAAAAAGAAAACGAAATTTTTTTTTATTTAATTAAAAAAGAAAAAAATCATGCACTAAGGTTAAAAAGTATACCAAATTGTACACAAGGTTTCATTTATGAACATAGAGACGTTCATTTATATCTTCACGCACCCTTAAGGGAAGGGGTATACTGTGGTGCGAAATCGAAGAGAGGGTCTCAGGGGTTGCATGACGAAGCAAAACTTAGTTGAATAAAAATGCTGTGTTTTTTTTTTCAGAAACTTTGATATAAGTAACTTTTCAGTGGCTGATCGTGGACTACAGCAAGTACAGCCGGGCTGCACCTAAATTTATTAGTGTATTTTAAAACTAAAATTAGATATTTTACTATTTTTCATTAATGAAGATTATAATTGAAAATAAAATTTCTACGATAGTAAACAAAATCTCCGAAACATAACAAGCCTGTTGCCGTAATGCACCTTTCAGGCGGGGAAAAAACTCCCTTCAATCAAAACTGCAGCCAAAAAGCGAAGTTCGAAATCGGCTGCATCGTTGCCGTGGCAACCTCTACGTAGTATGGAGATCCCCCCCCCTCCATGCTAATGCAACTGCATTTGTGAGAAGGTACAGCTGAAATTAATTTTGTGGTTTGGGCTGCACTTGGTATTTGATAAACTGATTGGCTCGTGCGTGAATAGCGGGGATGGGTGGGTGAAACGAGAACTTACGAGAATCTCTCCAAACGGAAATGGTTTTCTTGATAAATTTACTGTGTGCTGTTGTTTCAGGACCATTATGGTCCTGCTTCCTCATTTAAGTTAATATTAAAATTGACCGATTCGCATGTTTAAAAGAAAGAAGGATTGCTTTAATTTTCAAAAAATAAGTAAATGTTTTCTATTTTTTTTTTCGCATGTTATCATTTCATAAAAATTTAAAGGAAACTTTGATTTGAGTAGTAAATAGTAAAGAATTTCCGCTTCATGTATGGTTTGTGGAAAATAGGGAGGGATTCACATGATTTCGGCTGCACTAACATTTTCGACCACGGGGCGCCACTGTAAATTTTTATAGGAATCACAATCTTTCTAATGGGAGGTTTGGTAAAATAAAATGAATGGAAGTTTTAGTTGGAAAAACGTGACGTGGCATGAAAGTGGATGGGAGCATGGGTGCCATCAGTTTTTTTTATAAGGGCCAAGGTGTGCACAATCATATACGTACATCAGTCGTACTTCTATGTATCGTCATATGACATCAAATAGCATTAACATTAATAAATAATTAAATAGTAACAATTAACATAAAAAACATGACAGGTTTATTTATTGATTTGTAGCGCAGTGCTTTTGACACTCACCCGGAATCGACACCGGGAAATTTTGGTGATACTTTTTTTTAAAAATACCTTAATTACTATAAATTTTGTGAAATATCTTAATTACCTACCTTCTGTACATAAAGGGCAGCAATGACCAAGGACTTGGATGGGCTTGGAACAAGGTAGTTTTTGAAGAGGGGGGCAATTTAGACGGCTACATTCGATTTTGCCACTCTAGAAAATATTAATATAAAATCATCATGCATCAAATAAAGTTTCAGTTTTGACCTATATGTAGTATTTATTTTATTATTAGGTTATAATTTTTTTAAAAGCGTTTGAAACGTTAACATACTTGACATTTGCAGAAAACACAGTCCATGGGTCCGAATGGCCCAATTACTGGGTGCCAAGATGATCCGTGACTATATGTAATTCCTGCTGCAATGCAGTCTAAAATAGATGTCAAAATTAATTTGTTTGTATACGTAATAAACTTATTTGAACCAAGGCATAAATATCTGTATTAAAGATTAATAAAAATAAAGAAACCTTTCAATATTGTTATTAAAATTCCTGTATATTATAATTTCTTCTCTGTACGGAAAGATTGCGTACATTGGGTATTTAAAAATCGTATTCAGCCAAAAATTAAGTTGGACCATTTTGAACCCTTATAAACAAATGATGAGTTCATGAAATTCGGACTCCCTATTTATACATTTTAAATTTCAATAAACTGTGTATTCCTTATTATTATTTATTATTCGTATTATTTATTATATAGATTGCAATATGCCAAGCTCAAGTTATATAAAATGTAAGATAATTTTTTTTATACAACTAACGCTAAATATACTTTACGATTTGCAAATAAAATAAACAGTTGAAATAATGCGTAGAAAACATACCTCCGTTATGAGTTTGACTGGCAGATACCATGATTGTTACTAGTACAGGATTTGATTGACTAGCCTGTTCACTGGGTAACATTTCATCTAAAAATAGATAAAAATGATCAAATGCTTAATTTTCCTAAAGCCAAGAAAGCTTATCCTTAGAGCCTCACGAAATTACTTTTGCAGCAATATAAAATAGTAAAAACACACAAACCTTTTACGAGTTTTAACTATTAAATTCAAAAACATTATTTATTTGAAACCCTATTTTAAGTTATTAAATCTTAAATAATGGAGAATTGTAACATTTTTTTTTCTTGTTTTAAATCGATTGATAATGTTCTAAAATGACCGAAAAATTTGACATTTCATTAATTAAACGATACACTGTTAAAAATTTCAGTTCAACGATGTACCGTATTTTGGTACAAAGCAGAGGTTTGCAGCAAATTACACCATATTATGGCGGAATCTAGGTTGAACCAAAAATTCTTTATCGGAAAAAAGCGGAGGTTTCACATATAATTGGTTCAACCTCTTTAACTGCAACCGAAATTTTCGCTGTCGCTACATCAACATGCCGAGACATCACATCCAAGACAGACAACGCTGAACAAGGACCTCCAGTGGATAAAGTCGTTCAGCTTTGAATCGGAGGATTCCGAGTTCGATCCCAATCGGTGGACTTGACAAAGAAAAGTAAAAAATTTGTGATCTTGCGATCGGAGGGTTGCCAGCTTTGCTACGAAAATACTAAGAAAACCCCAATTTTGAGTTTTGGTGCAACGTTTCACTATTAAAAGGTATCCGTGATAGCACCGCAAAATGGTGAGACTAAGCACCAAACGTTGGTTGCAGCTAAATGGGTATCAAATTTTGGTGCAAGGTCGTAATAATTTTTAACAGTGTACATGAATTTACTACAGCCAGGTAATAAAAGCCTCCTATTTGTAATATTGAAACTTGAATTTTTGCAAAATACTTTTACAGACGCAAAAGCTCTTAAGTTTACAGATGTCACGTTTTCGCTTTTTAGGTATTTTCTCTCTTGTAAAAACACACTTTTAATGCTAAAAAATTGGCTAAATAATCCGTTTTATATAAAAAATTCTCAAATTAATTTTATAATTACTTTTAATTTTACACAGCTTTTACTAAGAATATGTGGATACACTTTTATCTAACAGATACATAGTAAAGATAAGACCATTATCAGAAGTTTAATTACTTTTTGTCTCTTACTTGTACATTTACACTCATGAAACCATTGTAGTAGTCACTTTAGTTAGTTACTGCACTGATTTTCAAACTGTATGGGATGAGCACAGGCCTGTAGCCAGAAAATATATTCAGGGGGGGCAAACACTATTTCAGGTAGGGCAAGGGGGGGGGGGGGTAACTTTCAACTTAATTACATAAAAATATAGAAGTTTAATTATACATACTTTTTCGAACCTTGTACCATTAAAATATATAGTACTATTGTATAGTACTATTGTTATAAATACTTGTAAAAATCTCATTTGCTTTTGATATTAAATGAGAGAACATTTTTTAGCAGTAAAATTGTTTTTGTAAAATTACACTGAACAATATTTCTAAAGCGCGCAAAAAAATGTGCTCTTTTTTTTTAAGCTGGCAAAAATTAACGTCAACAACGAAAAAATAAAATAAAGTATGGTACAGATTTCAAAAAATAATCTTTGAACTAATAATAAAGAATTATAAAATATTTAATATTCTATAATTGGAATATTCTTTGATAAAAATTTATAAAAATCTGCTCTGGGTAATTTATAAGAATAAAACGTAGTTTAAAAACGTTAAGATACACTTAACATGTTAATTTTATTAATGTTATATCTTTTGAAAATGGACTTATCATAACGTTAAATAAAAATATCTGTAAATGTCAAATGCAATTTTTCTATTATTTTTTTGTTTCTGATATATCTTTACCAAAAATAACAAATAAGAAACTGCCTTCACATAAAATAACAAAATATTAAGTTTTCACGAATTACACTAAAATACGAAAAACATAACTCGTAATAATTTATATTTTTATGTATAATACAGTATTTTTACTATCGACATTCAGACTTTGGATGTAGCAGCATTGAATAGTTAGGTAAATCGTAATTGGTTTAGAAAATTCTTCCTACATTTAACTCATTACAATTAACAACAACTTAAATTCCGTTGCACATTAAAATTAAATGCGCAATTGTATTGTAAGGTTAAGAAATTATTTTAGTAAATTTACAATTTAATTTGATTAATTATATATTTTTTTAAATTTGAATTTGAAAACGTTTGTAAATCAACCATGGGGTCTATCATAAAAATGGCATTTTGATTTCAATTTATAAATATTGCAAAAGAATAATTAATTTCATTTTGTAAAAGGGATAAATTAATGAATGACATGTATCATTAGATGCTATATAGCCCCTAACGTTTTTTTTGTTTAATTTTCTGAAAATGTAATTTTTATAAATTAACTAGCATATTTAATAAAGTAACACTTACTTTGCTAATTTGATTTGGGATTTAACAATGTGTCAGCTCGAAGAGCCCTTACATTTCCATGGGCATCATGTTTGGCATCCACTTGTTAACCAACCCGCCCATATTATAACTTCGTTAAGATAAAAAATATAGTAACATTTACATCACTTGTGCTGGGATCGTTGCTAGTTTCACTGAACACATCCGCTTTCTTGTCCGATATTTGTATTTATTTAAAAAAAACAAGCCATAACCATTAACCATATCCATAACTTGAATTGCAACAAACGCCGTATAGAAACTCTGAGCAGTGCTCTGCGGGGCTTTTGCAGATACAACAGCCAATCCGGTGAAAGAAAGCATCAAAAGCCCCAACAAATTTTTTGGAAATACATACGACCCTGGGCAGTATAGGCTAAATTACACTGGTGAGAAAACAGGTTGACAACAGGGGTTGACAATGGACAAACTCAACAGGGGTCGGATGAACTTGGGACTTTAACCATGAATACTCAATTTAGAGTTTCCAGTTTCCCTGTTAAAAATCGATGTCCTAATGAATGGGTTCGAGTTATTCTTGACAAGTATTGCTTGAGGGTCTGAGTTACACTATCTGTTATCGAAAGTCTTTATTCTGCTGTTTCCCGAAAAAAGCGACGCCTTTTGTCTGTAAGAATTCTATCCTCCCTGCAGGGGGGAAGGGGACGGCAACACATGTCATACGAGATGGACTACTCCCTACTAGTTTTCAAAAAGACGGGTAAATTGGCGATAAATAAGCCATGGGGCTAATGATTTGTCTGGTCCCTGGTCAGGCTCATTTGCCAGAGATGGTTACTGACGCTGAGGGGGGAAGGGTGAGTGGCTTCTATGCATAGAAGGGGAGGTTTTTGTCTTTTTGTCCTGAAAAATAATTGGGTTTTTCAGTGTGAGATTCTAGAAAATTACATTAATTGCTCGGTGTGTGTGTGGGGGGGGGGGGGGGGCAAATAAAATTTTAGGACGGGCAAATAAAATCCTAGGACGGGCAACGCCCCCCCTGGCCCCTAGCTAGCTACAGGCCTGGATGAGCAAGGACGGATCCAGAGATTATTGTTAAGGGGGGGGGTAATACAGTATATTGTTATCATGAACACCAAATTTGACCCCCTTAGTTTGAAATTTTTCATTGCCTAAGGTGACTTTTGAAAATATAATCTTAAATGTTAGGGGAGGGGGTAATTTCCCCTTTACCCCCCACCTGGATCCGCGCTTGGGATGAGTAAAATCTTTCTTTTTTGGTTCATAATCTGGTCCAAGTTTAGCTGCAAGTTTGATATTTTCACTCTTAATATTCAGTGCATTTTAACCATTTTTTCTTTATGACCCCGCAGACCCCCAGGGGTCCGCGGACCATCTTTTGAGAATCACTGTCCTAGTATATCAAACAACCACACTTAACAATTTTGTCGTGTTTAAATATTGTATTAATAACTTTCAATAAGCACCTCTTTTGAAAGCTTGTTCCTAAAGCTCTCTGTTTTCTATATCGGGTTCCAATTATGTTCTTGGTTTTACCATAAAAAAACTATCTTCAAAATAACGACAACGGATTTTACATGCCGTGAGCAGAATGTGAAAGCGTTGCTAATGGCCGTCATTGCTATTAAAACGCCATCTAAAGGAAGCTGCTACTACGAAATTGCCACGTTATTTGTTTAATGGGTGCTACTTTTAGCAAGAACGATAATTCAATTTTGCCTAAAAATCTCATAACGGACAGGGTCTTTGAACTTTATTATATTAAAATTACAGTAATTATAATGCCGGTTCAAAAGCTTGACTTCACTGAAATACTTCATGAGGTTTTTGCGTATAAACACAATGTGAAGCACTTAAAAAAAATCTTTAAAACTAAGGTTAGGTTCCGGCTATTTTATCGATCATGTTTTTAAATAACACCATATCCTTAAGTAGAGAGAAACGACAGCTATAATTTCCACATTTTGCTTAAAGTACCCAATTAGTGAAACTGTCGCATAAAATAGCGATAATAAGCTTTCATCAAAACAATTTAAAACCGAAAATATCTTTTAAGCTTTCCCTTCAAGCGTTTGAGATATTTTTACTTTGCTATGCACCAACCATATCAATGTACTTCAGTATTTCGTACCAAATACATTGTTTAAATTCTATACTTTAGTACAAAAAGGCCTATACACAAAGGCGCAAATTTGTAATGGTCTATCAAATGTTTAAAAAAAATAAGAATTATAAAATAAAATGTATAATGTATCCTTTTTAAAGCTCAACTATTTAAATTTATGAAATCGGGGGATTTTCAGGGTATAAAATTTCATACATACAGCCAATGGGACTAGAGGTCATGGGTACAAAGTATATACAAAACGCAACTTAATCGGGAAGGTAAAAAGCATTATTTTTATAATAAAGTAATAGATAAAGGGAATAGTTTGCCCGAAGAGGTGGTTAATTCGTCAGGAGTAGGTAGTTTTAAAAGTACAGCTGGATTGGTATTGAGAGATAGTTAGGATGCGCTAAACGGGACCAACCTTGCTGGGCTTAGAGCCTGTAGTTGGTGGTCAGTATTTGTGTTTATTTCTTAACGGAAAGTCATTGTCCCCCATTTCAGAATCTTAACAGGAAGTCATAGTCCCATTACGTTACCTAAATAGGGTATCAAAGTCCCATTTTGAAAGATTTTATTTAACTCACTCTGTTCTATCGGGAATTTTTTTATTGAATTTTAAATAAAATAAAGAATTCAAAACACACGAGTTTAATATTAAAAGTTAAAAGATATTCTTGTAAATATTTAAAAATACTCTTTTATAACTAACACTAACATAGAACAAAAACATCAAATGTGACGTATATAGTTTTTCCCCAACCAAACCAATTTTAACCAATGTTTTGTTTAAATAATGTAAAAATAAACTCGTTGAATTTTAATAAATCACTGAAAATGTGCTTTCTATAGAGAACGGGTTAAAAAAAATGGAATAATAAAGTTTTCGCCGACAAAAATTTCAGTGCTATATGATTTAAAGGAAACATTTTTAAATTATGAATCTCATTGATTTAATGATGTATCATATTTTCAATTGACTTAAAATGACTTTTGTTTTAACAATGTTATTGACGAAAGTTAATAGAAAATACACTGTTAAAAAAAGGTACTCAAAAATAAGCAAACTTTTCAGATTTTTGTTTACATTCGATGCTTGTTATAACTCCGAATACAGTTAAGTTTCATTTTTGAAAAAGACATGTACTCAAAAATGAGTAAATATGAATAAAAGGAGCAGTAGCTTGCCTACGTAGGCTGCCTTCATAAATCACTTTCAATAAATATCAACAATTACAACCAAGACTTACCGGGAATTGAACCCATATCCTTAGGCACCGCAGTCCATTGCCTTGTTCATTGTACTACAACCCCTGGCAAAAAGTACCCGATCAATGTGTCAAACTCGCGGAGTAAATTCAAAATATGTTTATATTTCACAAAACGTTTGTCTTGAACAAATCAAACGATAATGAGCATAAAATATGATAAAGGAAGAAATGAAATCAATGGTTAGAGCACAGTTTATAATTAGTTTTAAATATAGTAAAGGCGGATGAATTACACCCACAACAGAAAAAAATATCCGATCAGCGAAAAGTCGAGAAAAAATTATCCGATCAACGCTATTAATATTTCGTGGCGACCCCTTTTTACCTGATTACAGATTTAACACGCCGTAACATCTATAAGGTTTTGGCATACACCTGGAGAAATTTCATCCCAGCTTTCTATTATAGCTTGACGCAATTCCATAACGTGTGTTGGACTTTTGTTATTCACCTTTTGTTTCAAAATATTTCAAATGTTTTCAATGGGATTTAGGTCTTAGCTACCTGCAGGCCACGTTAATATCTCGGTTGAAGAGTTGCCATTGTATTTTAGAATTTTTTTTATTCTCTTGCTACGGTGACAAGAGGCATTGTCATGTTAGAAAATTAAATCATGTGAATCGCCGAACCATTCGTCGAGGCTAGGGAACAAATAGTTTCCTAAAATCTCCTGATATACTTCAGAATTAACAGTGCGCAATAATAGAGACAACTTTCTAACTCCTTGGAAAGCCATGCAGCTCCAAATGAAATTTGAGCGTAAAAACTAAGTTTTGGTATAGATGCAATCTTCATTGAACTTATTCATCCACTATCATCGCCAGTTCCAAGGCAAATACGGGATTCGTCACTAATTACAATTTTTTCCAGTCCTCTATTCCCCAATTTCAATGATTTTTGCACCACTGCATATGTGCTTTTTTATGTTTTCTTCTTAGAAAAGGTTATGTTTCGGCTTTGCAATATTTAAAACCGTTCTCATTAAGACGATTTCGCACTGTTCGCTCACAAACTTTCACTTGATAGTTTGACCACTCCGAATTAAGCTGCTTGGATGTCAATCGCCGCATAGATTTTGCCAATCCTACAAGTTTTCTATCTTGTTTCTTCGTGGTAGCGCGTGGACGTTCACTTCGACGAATGTTTTCTACGCTATTTGTAGCACGATATTTCTTCCAAATGTCGCAAACAATACTTTGACCATATCTAATCAAAAATTCTACTTTTCTTTGAGACATTCCGTCTTTTAAACGTTTAAATATTCTGAATTTTAAATCTTTAGAAAGTTTTTTCACGGGAGGTATACTTTCGAACACTGCAAAATCAAATATGTTTTCCATCCACGAAATTGATCTTTATAAGTCTTGCCAGATGCTTTATGCGTACACTGCTACATAATATGCAAATATTACGGTAAATTTATATTTGCTTCTGCACGTGATCGGATACTTTTTTCTTCACATGGAAATATATTTAATTAAAAAAAATTTCAACGATTTTAATATTACGATATATTATTGTTCTATTTCAATAATTGAAAGTGTGCCATATTATATTTCGAATGTTATTTGTTGTTCTTTATTTTTTCCGAGATCTATTCAACTTACTTTACAACCCTCCAAGCAGGAACATGAAACGATCGGATACTTTATGTCAGGGGTTGTACCAGGGCGACGTGGAGAAGTTATAAACATATGAAATGTTAAAAAGGTGTGCCAAAAGAGTTGGAAGTAAGATAATTGAATTGTAATAACTGAGTTTCCATTTAAGCAATCGACATCAAATGATGTGAAAAACCATCTTCTGAACACCTATTTTAAATTTTTCAGGTCGCTTTGTTAAGATGGTTTGAACAGAAGCCAGTGGCGGCCCGTGGTCGAAAATGTTAGTGCAGCCGAAATCACGTGACATCGGAGATTTTTTTTTACTTACAGTTGAAATTTCATTTTCAATTCTAATCTTCATTTAATAAAATTAGTAAAATATATAATTTTAGTTTTAAAATACACTAATAAAATTAGGTGCAGCCTGGCTGTACTTACTATAGTCTACGAGCCGCCGCTGACTGAAGCTGAAATTAGCAATGTTAAATCACACTGCTCATTTTTTATAAAGTACGGTTGCTTAAATTGGAGTACGTCATCGCTGATTTACTATGCAATTGCACTCAAAGAAAAACGAGTATGTTCAGGTACTCAATTTTAAGTACTTTTTTGTACAGTATCGCATTTATGATTAATCTCTCGTTTAGGAATGCGCGCTTAGTTGCATACCTGCACAACTTGCGCAGCACCCTATCATTTCCATCGAGAAGCAATGCATCTGGTCACAAGTCTTCAGACGACACAACACTATTCCTGACTAGAGAGAGACACACATGTTATTAAATAATAATACATAAAACAAATTTAAAGATAAATATTGCGAACAGAGGAAAAGCTCTATGGCATGCGGTCCTCATCTTTAATCTTATTTCATCTAGAACTTGTATACTTACTTGGCATTTGCAGTGGATACATTGGTTCGGCTTTTTCGCTTGTATACCAGTAGCATTCGAAGAAAACTCTTCCCCGTCTTGGTAAATTTTTCCACTGTGAAGACACGGGGACTTGGCATCATCATTTGGCATTTGAAGAGCAGCCACAGAGTCTGAAATTCCAATTGCAAGAACAAAAAAAGATTTATTTGTTAATAACTTTCAATTCAAATGTAAATCCTTACTTACCTCACCATTCCTTTATTTTAAAAAATAGATTTCGTTGTGTAAGTTTTTTTTTTCTCAGGATTAATTTCTCGTAGATTTAGAAAAAGTATAAGAGGTTTTTTGAAATTGAGATAAGTTATTATTTTTATAAATTAATTCTATATTTTACAAACTTAATTGATGGAGCGTCAGCAATAAAATTGGTAGCTTATCAGCCAAATAGAAACAATTTCAATAAAGTTGATACTCTTAAATATGGCAATAATGGCTACATTTTGTGAGAAAATAGTCCATTTCATTATTTTTCCTTTATCCCCATTTATTTTTTCTGAACATATGAATGACAGGTAAAATGATAATGTTAAATAAATATCTTAATTACTTGTTCGAATGAATGCGCTTTCAATTTTCCAGTTCTTCTATGCAAATGCATTTTTATACATTCAGAGACCTGTTTAGATAAGTTATATGAGTAAAACTCATTGGTTACTCAAGAAAAAGCCTGAAAAAATACAAATGATAAATAAATATTTAAAGAAACATAAAATTATAATTAATAACGTAAAAGAACAAATAATTTTCATGATGTTAACGTTTATATATATAAATAAAATAAAACAAAATAATAAATAAAGCTGTCTGCTTTTCCTTAGTTAGGCTCTTTACATTTTTTATTAAGATAACTCTAACCTGCACATTGGTTGAACGTACATTTCCTTCGACTATTGACTCGTAGCAATTACCACTTTGTCTATTGTTTGCTAGTTAATGTCCTATCCCATCCCAGCTAAAAAAGTTAGCAAAAACCTTACTAAAAATTGTGATACTGCAGAGTTTTTTAAGCACACCAAAGATTTTATTCAGATAAATATTTTGCTGAAAACCTATAGTACAGGAAATTTATAGTTAGGAAACTTGAGCGGAAGAATAAAAGGATAATGTAGCAACTTCTTTGGAAATTTGAGCGGAAGAAGAAAGGGATAATGTGGCAACTTCTTGAGAAACTTGAGTGGAAGAAAAAAGGGATAATGCGGTAACTTCTTAGCAAACTTGAACAGAAGAACAAAGGGATAACCCAACTAAACAAAAATGTGTACAAATATTTTAGATGTAAATATGTAAATGTATAAAAACTACCATTTTTAATTTTTTTTATCACACTACAGGGTGGTCACAAATTCTTGGACGCTGATTATTGTTTTATACTGCTTAAAATACTCATAATAAACCATTCTTTTTACTATACTTCAACTACTTTGTTTGTCGCTACTAAGGCTGAGCGATTTGTTTAAAATATAAGTGAAGTAGTTGGGCAAAAATGATGTTTTATTTTGCCAATACAGCTAAATGTGATATAATAAAACAATGATCATTGCCCAACAATTTGTGACCACCCAGTAGTTTGATAAAAAAAAAACTTAAAAATTGTAGTTTTTATACATTTACAGTACATATTACCACATTATCCCTTTTTTCTTCCGCTCAAGTTTCCAAAGAAGTTGCTACATTATCCATTTTTTCTTTCGCTCAAGTTTCCAAAGAAGTGCTACATTATCGTTTTTTCCTTCCGCTCAAGTTTCCTAAAAAGTTACCACATTATCCCATTTTTTTCCGCTGAAGTTTCCTAAGAAGTTACCACATTATCCCTTTTTTCTTCTGCTCAGGTGTCCTAAGAACTTACCACATTATACCGTTTTAAAGTCGCCTCCATATCAATAAAATTACAACATTAAGTCATAAACAACACTTTATGTCAGATAAAGTTTCAAAACTTAATGCACATTTAAAGCCCATTTTTGAATCCTTCAACCTAATACGTGTAGAACTTACCCTCGAACGCTAGTACTTTTGGGTCGATTTCTAGATCGTCCAACTATCAATTAAAACTGAAGATTCTATCCCCTGCACACAGTTCCTTGCCCCAAGTCGCTCCCATAAATCACAATTCGCGAAAACTTTCCGTTTTCCCCGAGTTTTCCCATTCGTCTGATTAATGGCTTAAAATTGTTTCCTTTGTGTCTTGTTCTATCTTTTGGGGGGCGAGTGTCTTAATGGCCTCAGGATAGGCAATCACTAGACGTGGAGACGTCGTCAACCGTCTAATCCTGGAAGTGAATTGGGGGAATACTTCTTGCAATACGAGCTCTCGGTTTTCCCAAAGACTGATAGAGAAGCTTGCTAACATAAAACGCTGTGCTTTTTGTTTTATTAGTGATCTTCCTTTTTTTGCTTAGTTGCTAAACAACAGCTGAGGAAATGTTCGTTATTCAGTAGCCCAGGTGCAAAAGCAGCGACATACACGAAAAGATTTTTGGAGTAAATGACGAAGAAACTGTTAAAACTTAAAAATTGTAATAACGATAATATTTTTAATGTAAGAATGAAGAAAAAATAGCAAAGTTTTTCACTGAAATGTTTTAGTTCTCAGATTACTAAATAATTTATAATCTAAATTTTAATTTTCACAAAACTTGTTTTGCAACTGGAATAAAAATTAAACTAGTTTTGCAAATGTATGCGCCAGAACTTTTCTCCAGAAGAAAAACCGCTATTGACATTCCAATCAGTCAGAAATCCCGTTCGCTGCAGTAGCATAAGCAGAAGGGGTTATGAGGGGTCATTGTCCTAACCACTACGATTATTTGTATTTATATATACTGAAATCACGATATCTGTACACCAATGGTAGGGGTTCTGACACCCTCTCCCTCAACCCCCCCTTTGCGTATGCCACGGACTCAATGTATGGACTCAGGGACATTTAAAATATTTAAAATATGGACTCTGGGATATACAAAACATTTCAAATGTGGATTCAGGGGCACGTAAACCCTTTAAAATGTGGACTCAGGGACATTTAAAATATGGACTCTGGGACATATAAAGCAATTAAAATATGGACTCAGGGACATGTATAACATTTAAAATGTGGACTCAGGGACATTTAAAATATTTAAAATATGGACTCGGGGACATATAAATCACTTAAAATGTGGACTCAGGGACATGTAAACCATATTAAATGTGGACTCAGGGACATTTCAAATATTGAAAATACGGACTCAGGGAGATGTAAAGCACTTAAAATGTGGACACTTGGACATGTAAAACATCTATTGAAGACACCAATAACCTCACATCGAAATTTTGACCCGAAGAATTTTTTTTACTCTATATTTCATGTACGATAATTTAAAATAAAAATTATCTTAAATTAAAGTAAGAAACTCGACACTTTGTCAACAAATATATTTTACTTTGATTGTCTTCTTGATCAATAAATAACTTTTCAAGAAGAAAAAATATCGAACATAAAGTTCCCCTTTTCAAATGCCATTAAGCTAAATTGTTTAGAAGGGTGCATTTAAAGTGCATTTTTAAAATTGAAATGTGTTTCTGTTAGATAGAAGTTTTGATTTAAAAAAATTCTCATTTGATTGATTTAATTTTACATTTGAATACAAGCAAATGGATTTTGTCAAAATCCATTCAAGTGAATGTTGAAAGGGATTCGTGATCTAATTGACTGGGAATTCAAGTCTTTTTATTGAAATATTCTAAAAGGAATGCGAATTCGATAGGGTTCTTTTCATTCATTTCATTTTCTGCTTTGTTGAAAATCATAAGTCAATCCTCCTATATAAAAAACAGAATCACATGTTCTTTCTAATGTCACATATTCTTTCAATAGAGATTGGTCAATTCAATCTAATTCAATTTTACGAAAATCCGACTTTTCGAAAACAAATGTTTTATTTTTTCATGCAAAGAAATTCAGAATTATGTATATTAAAGGTTTGACACTTTTTTCAATTTTTTAGAAACACGTTTTCAATTTTCTTGTTATGTATGTGACGTGCAGCCGGGGAAAAAAACGAACCGCCAATGATTATTTCGTTAGTTTTTATAGTAGAGCTAAACTTAATATACCATTTTGTAGGGAATAAAGTCTACTACACATTGATATACAAAAAAAAATTGCATTTTGAGAACTTTTTACTTAAATTTGAGTACGTCATCGCTCATTTGCGATGCAATTGTACCCAAAGAAAAATAAGTAGGTTCAGGTACTCATTTTTAAGTACCTGTTTTTTACAGTGTATGTTCTAAGTTTATCATGACTCCATAATATATAAACAAAACTCCGTTTTTTTTTTAGTTTGCGTTGAATAAAGCTAGAAAGGTAAGATACCGTGGCATTCGCTGCAGCATTCATGCTTCTTTGTTCCTTCGCAGAGGTTTGGATTGCAAGTCACGTTCGAGCAGCTTGCAGAACTTCCAAAAGCATCCTGCAAAGAAATGCATTATTCAAGTATAGGTAACCATGTAAATGTCCATCTGAGTGTTACTGTAGTCAGTGACTCGTTGAAGAAAAAACAATATATAATTTATAACGCAATTATTACTTTCTATAACTTTTTATTAATTCTCAATTATCTCTGTGAAGCCGTCTTCCCATAAGACGTATTTCTTTAACGCATTTGATCAGGATATTGTTCTGGTATAACGTGGGTTCTAAATCATAAAAACCGAAAAGTACGCTTGCCGTTACTTTTTAATTAAAGTTCTTTATTCGAGGTATCAAATTTATTTAAAATGTCCATTAAGTCAACCATTTATTAAACTATCAGGTATCGAAAGAATAGACACACATTCACTTTTTAGTTGCGTTTTATGTTTTTTTTAAGTGAATATTCGTTTAGTGCAACATATTTTTGGAATTTGTTTTCAGAACCTAATAAGGAAAACTCATATTTTTACGCACTATCGTCTATCCCGTTAAATATCATTGCGTCAACTGCCAAATTAGCTTTAAAAATTTATATATTTTTTTAATAAAAACGTATTTTATTACAGAAACTAGCTATTTTCTATTTTTAGTATTATTTTATTAAAGTAAGGAATAAATATTTTATTAAAAGAAGCAACTATTGCTATCAGCGAAACAAAAACAACGCATGCGCACAGTGCATCGGATCATTTGGCGATTTTCTTTTTTAAAAATGCCAATCCGCTACAGCCGATAGATCTTTAACCATGGTCGTTATGAGGTTTGCGAATAAAACGGACGGCATGCAAATTAAGAAATAATGAATTAAGTTTAGGGTATACAGATGTAAATAAGAAAATAATTAAGTTTGATCACGCATAGTTAAAAATATGTTACAGTTATCTACTGTTCTCTAGTTACTGTTACCTAAAAGTAATAAATTGTTATCCAGATAATTTTGATTGGCCATTTCAAGGAATGTGAAAATTCATGTGTACTTACAGCTCTGCAGGTACATCGCACACAGACATCTGATTTTGGATTCCTTAAGTACTTGTACCAAGTCTGGTTAACGTCATATACTTGATCCGAAAAAGAGCATTTGAATTTTGAAAGACTAGCCACTGAGGTGGGTGAAATTTCTATAGTGGCTGAAAAGAAAAGAAAATTGGAATAAAAAAGATTAAACAAAAAATAGAAATAGAGAACACTCTCTTGAATTGTATATTAACACTAAAATATACAATAGTCTCTTGTATCAACTAAAAACTTGAAAATACAGTCTCTTGTATCAACTAAAAACTTGAAAATACATAGTCTATTGTATCAACTAAAGAAAACTAACCTGCAATGCCAATAAGCAGAAACAAAAGAATGTGCGTAGATAGATCTGTTGAGCTATTCATGCTAGAGTTGGTCCCATAGCTAGATGTAAGAACTGCAATAAAAAATATTAATGTACACATTTATTGAAACTGTCTTCGTGGCTTTAACTGATCATTTGCTGAAATATATCGCAATAACTCTCATTACACTGTTAAAAATAGGTACTTAAAAATAAGTAAAATGTACTCATTTTTTATTATATTCGATGCTAATCATAGCCCCCAATATATTAGTTTCATATGTTGTTAGCCTGCGTAGGCTGCCTTCATAAATCACTTTCAATAAATTTCAACAATCACAAACAGGACTTTCAGGGAATCGAACCCAATCTGTATATCTGATGTCGTCCGCACCGAAGTCCAGAGCCTTATCTGTTGTACTACCAGAGCAATGAGAAGTTATAAACAGAAGTAATGTTAAAAAGTCGTTGCAAATGAATGGGATGTAAGACAAGTGAGTCGTAATAACCCAATTTCCATTTAAGCAATCGACATCAAATAATGTGGAAAACCATCTTCAAAAAACTATTATAAGTTTGCCAGGTCGGTTTGTTAAGATGGCTGGAACAGAAGTTGATATTAGCAATATTAAACCATACTGCTCATTTTTGCGAAAGTACGATTACTTAAATTTGAGTACGTCATCGCTGATTTACGATGGAATTGTACTCAAAGAAAAACGATTTCAACTATACACTAATTTTTAAGCACATATGTTTTTTACAGTGTAGTAATATTAATTAACGTATAAAACAGTTTTTAGTTCTAATTTTTATTTATAGTACTAACTTTAAATACTGTAATCATTTATTATCTGTATGGGGACAACAATGTAGAACAGCTAGTAAAAGGGCTAATAAAATGTGAAGATTTATTAAGAGAAATGTATCATTTAAAACAAAGGAGGTAATTTTACTACTGCACAGGAGTTTGGTTAGGCCCCATCTTGAATACGCAGTATAATTCTGGTTACCTTACCTTAAAAAGGATATTGATTTGTTAGAGCGGATTTAACATAGGGCTACTAAAATGATTCGGGATACTTTGGGAATGAATTATAGAGCTAGGCTTTTAGAACTTTAAATATGTATACACTCGAGGAGAGAAATTATTAGAGGGGACCTTAATCAATTGAAATTTATCAAATCGGGTGACGTGGAGGGATTGCAATTTAATATTGTCAATGTGACTAGAGGTCATGGATTCAAATTATACACAATATATTAGTCACAGCTTAATCCGAACGTTAAAAACCATTTTTTTTAAATAGGGTAATAGACAAATTGAGTTTGCTTGAGTATATTGTTAATTCTTTGGGAGTGGGTAGTTTAAAAAAGCAATTGGATCGGCATTGGAGAATCGTGAGGATGTGCTAGATAGAAAGGAACAACATTGCTGGGCCTAGAGCTTGTAACCAGGGCCTAAATACCGAATAGGCCCGTGAAGCCCAGGCTTACACTTTACAATTTTGTGGGGCCCCCAAATCACACATTTTATTAAAATATTTAACACCTCTAACAAAGTTTGCTACTAAATTTACATGTAAAAAATACATTGACAACATTAATAATTTTTTTTTTACTTGTGTTAAATTCGTTCGAATAATGGAAAAAAATCAAAACATACAGACTGTTAGGAATGCTCGTTACTTATTAATATGTTTTTAATATATATTATTTATAATGTGATTCATTTTAATTCCAATAAAGGGTAAATACATTAGTGCATGTCAAAGTTCAATTTCATTTTCCAAGAAATATTTATGAGCAATGGGACCCCCACTTAAAGGCGGGTTTCCCTTGCTTCAATGTCTTAATCGGGTCGTGCTTGTCAACATTATTTATATTTTTATTTGTTTGAGTTACCTATTTGTACGTTAACTACATTTCCTTCAAATTCCCATAATTTTTTATTTGGAGTACAAAAATTTATAACCTTTCCACCAAAAAGATATTCATATAATACATTTTAATTAGGGATGAACCGGATAGTGGTTTTGCCGGATACCGGATATCGGATATCCGACGCACATTACAAACCGGATATCGGATATCCGAACTAGATTTTGCCGGATATCCGATCGGATATCCGGCAGTTTATTTTTTATGAAAATAACTTCTCGTACACACTAGAAAAAACGGAAATCGGTCAAAAATTGAAAAATATTTTTTTCTTCTGTAATATTTCCCGATTTTTTATTTTTAAAGTGATACCAAAATTGAATAAACATTCAAAACACTTTTTTATTTACAAAGGGTTATTCTAGGGTGCTGCTAGCAATGGTCGTATGTTTTGTACATTTTACACTTAATTTCTGAATAATTGTAATTTTACCATATGCCTTTTCATTCCAAACATGAAAACTCAAGTTTACTTAAACTTTTGAGAAATTTATTTTTTTATTCAACTGTATATTAGTTGTGAGATGTGATGACCCTCCCCCATAACGATTCGTTAAAAATATAATTTTAAAGTAAAAAATTTTAAAAAAAGTGTTTTTTTAAAGTCTCTATTGGTTAAAGGAAGAATCTGATGCACACTGTGAAAACATTGGTAGAATTTTCAGGAAAATACTTAAAGCAAAAACAAAGAAAATTGATCGCCACAAAAAAAAATCTTCGATGTTTTATTCATTCGGATATCCGGTATGGAAAATCGGATATCCGGCACTTTACTTCCGGATATCGGATAGTTACCGGATAGTTAAAAAGCAGCCGGATAGGCCGGATACCGGATAGTTACCGGATATCCGTTTCATCCCTAATTTTAATTGCGAAATTTTAAATAGAGAGAACAAAAATAAAACCCACATTATTAGCCACTTTGACAAATGAATATCATATACCAATAAAAGTATCGCAACCTAAGTACCCCTTTTAACCAAATCTGTGCCAAAACTTCGACAAATAAATTCTTCAAATATTGTTCTTCAAGTTATATCGATTTTTTCTCATTTAAAACAAAATATCCTGGTTCAAGAACCAACCCAATTCCTTTTGGAAAAACGAGTTAAAATAAACTCCTTATGAAAATAATGATGCTCGTTAATATCGAACTATTTAGCTTTTTGAATCCTTGGTCCCATTCAATAAACTATCGTTATAATTGTTTTCCAAACCCATTCATCTCAAAGTTGCGTGATTTATTCATCTAATTGCAAAGTTGTTTCGTTTTTCTGGCTAATTGATATCACCCTCCCTATGTCCTTATTTCGTATAGGAAGGGCTAATGTGGAGGGTCCATGGACTATAGGATCACGCAGGGACCATCTGTGGGCGAACGATTAGTGGAAACTATTAATCGTCGGAGATATAAATCACAGGAAGTGATATAAATCATCTCCATAAACCGCCAATCTGTGTCAGATGGAGCTCGAATGGGACCGAATCGATTCATTACTTAGTCATCAGTTCTTCTGCAGGGAAGAGTCGGATCCCAAAAAGATGCGCCAAGAAGAAAAGATGCGCCAAGATGATGTCGCCAAACAATGGCGGATGCGGAATATGAGTTTTTTGCTGTTTTTGAAACGTTATTCCTGAATTTTTTAAGATAAAATTTGGTAATAAATAATATTGAAAAGTGTCTAAATAATTAGTCGTAAATAATAGTGCAATACTGTAATAAATTCTTAGTAATATTTAATATCGAGGTGCTTTCTTAGAAATTAGAAGATCAATAAATAATGAGTAATAGTAGAAATAATTTATTGATAAAATATTTCTATTTTATTGCAGTTAATACTCTTAAGTTAGATGCCTTTTATTGTGATAGATATTTTATATTAGTATAGAACTATATATATAAAATTTTAATTTATTACTGCTTAGTAATCATAAATATATCTATCTTTTGTAGTTAATAACGAAAAGAATACCTCTTAGCACGCAGTAGTTTCATTGTATAATAGTTAATTTATTATATTAAATATTGTAATACTAATTTGGAATATTAGTTATAATTGTTAATGTAATATTATCTTATTACTAGGACTTTTTTAGTAAACTTAATATTTTCACTATTATTTATTACAGTTTTTGTTTAATACTTTTTCTTTGGGTATATATTAATATGCATATTATCTTAGTAAAATAGCAATATTTAATATTATTATAATACCCAAATCTATGAAAAATTAATATTGTAATACTTGTAACTAATAATTTTATATTTGCATTTTTATCTATTATTGTAAAAAAGTTCATTAACATTAATTTATACAGATTCATAACAATTATAAACTTCATATTAATCATCACTGTAGTTTTAATGTTAACTATACTATTTTTATGATTAATTTTAACATTAAAAAACTATGTACATTATACGATTAACTATACCCCTTTCATAAGTTTGGTTTTTATTTAAATAAGAGTTGCATTATTATACATTAGGTAATTACTAATAATCAATCATAAAATACTTATTATTGATTTACGAAATCATTTGTATCTTATGTCCTTTATACATTCCCCCACTGTCGCCAAAGAATGGTAACCTGAGCCCCACTGTCCGACCCAACTTCCACAAAGTTGGGAAAGAAAGCAAATGGGAAATTGAAGTAATAAATCGTGTGCATACCAATATTCATTTCTTAGGAATCCAAAAGAATCCTATTTATGTAAGGTCATGCAAGGGTTAAGGAACTAGGGAATCGATCCTTTTTCTTTATGGATTAATCCATGTTGTTAAAGGGTTTCATTGATTGATGCATTGGGAGAAAAGCTCGATGCATTTTTTCTATGGTAACTTATTTGAGATCTGATTTTTTATTTAGTATTACCTGTAACATTGTGATGGTGACGTCACAGTTCTTCAGGTGATTGTTGGGAAATTCAAGTGTTTGGAGTTGTATATGTGAAAGGTCTAGAGAAAGAACGATGGCGGTTCGGTCGTAGTGATTGTGTCGAAAACAAAAACAAAGTTTTGTATCATAGATACACAGCATTATGTTATTTTAACGGACTCTCATCATTCTTTCCATTTCATATCTTGGTGTATTGCTAATACTGTTTGGTAGCTAATATAAGGAGTTGAAATCTCTATTTCAACGAAAAAAGGACTCTTTTAATGACCTTTAGTGACACAGAATTCATAAATTATTTAATTAATGCAGAAACAAGCTGAGCTGGAATTGGATTTGGATTGAGCTGGAATTGGATTGTTGAGCTGGAATTGGAACCTTTTGTTCTATAGCATAACGCGTAATACAACGTGACTAAAACGATCGCCTTGCCATATATTTGGATCTGCTATTTAAGACGTACCACCGCACACCCCCTTCGTTAATGCCTAAATTTAATATCCGATGTATTTTTAGAACTAGAACAAAACAATCACCGTAAAAGCCCCAACTTCTAATTTACCTTTGTAATTTTTTTTCGGATTAATAATCGAATAATCTTTTACATTAGAATTATGCTATAATCTTCTTAGTATTATTTTATTTTTATATACTTTCTGTTTACAAGTAAAAACGTTTTACGTCATAATTAGTTTTATTAATTAGAGATGCACTTAAAAAATGTAATCGTTTTTTTTTTCGGTTACAGGTTCTCATGATACACATAATGAAAGTAGGCTGAAACAAGATTTTAGTGGGGAATGAGCTATTGGCAATAAATGTTAATAGATAGTATTTTAACCATTGCCAAATATTTATTATGTTATTGTTACATTTAAACTGAATTGAGGGCTTAATTTACAACACTGAATTTAAATGTCGCTGAGTGTAAAAGTTTCTCGTTAAGTTGTTTTTATTTAAATTTTTTATTGTGATTTTTCTTAATAAATGCATTTCCATAAAGTTAAAATTTATTTATGTGAGCTGTCTAGTTTAAAAACCAAATCTATTTTCATAAATTTTACAGGAGACGCCAAAAGCGATTAACAGACATGTACTTTTGGATCTAAACCCATGACTTTGAATGCGTTGTTAGACTGGATTCAGACACTTTTGGTTAATACAGTTTTGCAATGTGATGCAGTGCATTAAGAAATTGTAAAATATAAAAAAAATCGATTTTTCGAAAAATATGGGTTTATCTGGTTTTTGAAATTCGACGGCCATTTTTTAATAAATAATAATATATCACATTTAGCAATTATTTTATTTTTATATTAACTACTTATTAAAATGTCGATTTTTCAACTGTTGCCACAGTTTTTTAATTTTTTTTGTAATTCTTGTTTAGTTTTTAAAGGTGTAAATATGCGTTTGATTTTTTGATTTATATTTTTCTTTAATTTTAATTTTAACTGTAACTTTAGGGTCAGATTAATTTTAATTTTTAGGGTGAGATTAATAAAATGTAAGTTTAATTTTAAAAATCCATTAACTACATTTCAAATGGTAGGCATTTTCAATAAACTTTTTTCTGAATATCCAGAACTTTTTGTGTGATAGATTACTTAAAATTGCCTTAATATGTTTTAAAGTTTATTCACGAAAGGTCACACAGACACCCAATTATATGACATTTTACATTCATGACTTTGCCGGGAATCGAACCCGGAACAATTTCGTGGCTTATATATATATATATATATATATATATATATATATATATATATATATATATATATATATATATATATATATATATATATATAATCGCAATTTTATGAAAATGCCTACCAATTGAAATGTAGTAAATGGATTTTTAAAATTAAACTTACATTTTATTAATCTCACCCCAAAAATTAAAATTAATCTGACCCTAAAGTTACAGTTAAAATTAAAATGAAAGAAAAATATAAATCAAAAAATCAAACGCATATTTACACCTTTAAAAACTAAACAAGAATTACAAAAAAAAAATTAAAAAAACTGTGGCAACAGTTGAAAAATTGACATTTTAATAAGTAGTTAATATAAGAATAAAATAATTGCTAAATGTGATATATTATTATTTATTAAAAAAATGGCCGTCTAATTTAAAAAACCAGACAAACCCATATTTTTCGAAAAATCGATTTTTTTTGTATTTTACAAGTTCTCAATGCACTGCATCACATTGCAAAACTGTATTAAACAAAAGTGTCTGAATCCAGTCTAACAACGCATTCAAAGTCATGGGTTTAGATCCAAAAGTACATGTCTGTTAATCGCTTTTGGCGTCTCCTCTAAAATTTATGAAAATAGATTTGGTTTTTAAACTGGACAGGTCACATAAAGAAATTTTAACTTTATAGAAATGTATTTATTTAAAAAAATCACAATAAAAAATTTAAATAAAAACAATTCAACGAGAAACTTTTACACTCAGCAACATTTAAATTCAGTGTATAGGATTGTAAGTTAAGCCCTCAATTCTGTTTAAATGTAACAATAACATAATAAATATTTTGCAATGATTAAAATACTATCTATTAAAATGTATTGCCAATAGCTCAACCCCCATTAAAATCTTGTTTCAGCTTACTTTCATTATGCGTTTCATGAGAACCTGTAACCGACAAAAAACCCGATTAATTTTTTTAAGTGCATCTCTAACTAGAGAAATTTCCATCAAAATCCGTACAGTAGTTCTGACGTGATTGACGAACAAATGTAAACAGACAAATGGTGAAACGTCAAGACAAAAAAGACTATTTTGTGTTTAAATACGGCCATATATAAATATTTATAATTATTAATTACCTGATATCCTATTCCCGATAAAACAACGATATTTCAGCGTTAGTAGTGATAGTGACTCGCTTAAGAAGCGGCTACCCCATATAAAAAGTCATCTCTGCATACTTTTGGATTTGTAAACTGAATTGTTTTAATGTTGTTAATTGGTTAAAACCATAAGAATGCGTATAAAAATTTTAAAATATGAAATAGTTTTTATCTTACATACTATGTAAAAAAATTCAAAGTTAAAAAAATCTTTAAAAGTGAATGATGTGTACATTTCGAATTTCAAATTTCCTTAATTATTTATTAAAAAAATAATTATTCCGATGTAAAATGTCGATATCTTATATTCGATTATAAGGAATATAACATAATAAAGAGAGAGAGAGAGAGAAGTATTTAAAGAACGGCTTCGGTGTCATTTAAGAGGGATTAAAAGTTGTTTTTTTACATACTAAGTAGAATTTATATACGCAATGTTTAAAATGTTGCTAAAACTATTCTAAAACTATTTTTTTAAAAATACACCTATGTTAGTTTGAGAGAAAATAAGAACGATATTTTTTTTTAGAAAACTAAGTTTCAGAGGAAAAAGTGTATTTTTTTAAAATTTCAATAAAAAAGTCTACAAAAAAAAAGTGTACGCGAATATTAAATTATTATTTTTTAATCAGGTCATGTCTATGCATTACAATACATAAATATATTTTAAGCATTAATGTATCTATTACTATTTTTTTATTGATCAATGAAAATACCTTTTAGTTTTAGAATTTTTTTTTAATTATTTACTATTGAAATGTTTAATATATTTTCAAATGGTTGCATAACAAGCAAGATATTCTGTTGGTTTTGACAATAAGACTTTCTATGTTTTGTTTTACTTATTTGTAATAATAATTTAAACACGATAACATTATTTTAAAATATTTTGCTTATAAATTTTAAATACTTTTAAAAATAATGTTAACAAGTTTTAAAGATTTGTCAAATTCTACTTATAAAATACAAATATTTCAAAACTATTTATCAATGAAATCTTTGAAATGTGACGAAATTCTTCATCATCAATATGTGTACTTGTCTTAATATTTGATATAATAGAAGTATACTCATATAAGTTTCTTAAAGTAAATGAAATAAGCACGTTTCACTGTTTATTATTGTTATTAAAAATAACAGTTATTCCCGAATACTTTTTTTAAACAGCTTGTAACATCAATCTTTCATAATGTAATATCATTTCAATTAATCATCAAAAATTTCAGAAAATATTTTTAGTAAAAAATAATTTGATTAAAAAAATCATAAACCAGTTAACTTAAAACATATATTTTAAAACTTGACAACTTCAAAGAAACTTACCAAGAAAGAAAAACATCATTCATAGGGATGGAGAAAAGTGGAAATCTCCGAAAGATGTCTTGAATGAATGAAAGAAGAGAAGAAAGAGCGTTTAACTTGCGCTTATATATGCTGGCATGCTAACATTGGATCAACTAAAAGTGAATCTGCAGGGTTGCTTCTTTGTGAGTGACAGCACCGCGCCAACATTCGCCAAACTCAAAATGAATTCACAAAATTTGCGTTTTGACTTAATTCATATAAATGAAGAAAATGCTTTTTGGAAGGATATTAAGCGTTTTTTAACGCAATTAAACGATTGGGATAAGTTTTTTAATAAAGATTTCTTTATTATATTTAGTTGAAAATGTTTTTCTAATTGTTAGAAAAGCTGATAAATGATAAAGCTATCATGATAAACTTTTAAATATCTTGAACGGTACAAAGACACAAGTAAAAATTTAACTTTGCCATAGTGTTTTGTAAATTTCTTTAATTTTTAACACGTAAGATTTTATATAATCATGACTTAGTTTGATTAAAACATATAATAACAGAAAATCTACCATTGAAAAATAGTGTGTGACCGAGTTTATTTAAAAATTTTAGTAGCTCTGTCTCTTTTACTAAAGACCTTTTGGCAGTTCTCTGGACGGTATATTCGAAATTTGTTTCCTTAGTTCTCTGTAGCGCCAGCTTTTATTTCCGTTTTCTTAATCCAATTCTTTATTTTTCGAACAGAACAAACTTATTTACAAGCAAGAATTCCAAAGTTCTTATTTAATCTCAAATGATCCATTGTGAAGGCATTCCTTATTCTATTCAACAAAAAATATCAAAATTAACTAGAGAACTATCTATGTTGTAAATTTGTGTTCACGGATAGTTTCATTTATTTTCCCATCAGATTCTTTTTAAAAGAAATATTTATTTTAAACACACCATTTTATAGATATAAATCACTCAAAATTCTGAGATTTAAAACTCGAACTTGTCTAATTTAAGAAACAAGTTCCATCAATCAGAGTGTCAGGGTATAATTTACATGGCACTTAAATTTGAAATAATTTCCCTTTGGATTGACCGTTCAAAAATATCGTTGCATGTTTAAGGAAGGAATTGAAGTTAGGTTAAAATCTAACTTCAATTTGGATTTTATAGAATCTATATTCATTTCTTCGAACTCATCATCCTGGCGTCATTTCAGAGAGAAGGTTAAAAATAGTATAACATGTGTCATATGTTTTTAATTACTCCTATATATAAAACATCATGTAATTAGGAAAAGGGCACACTTTTAAATAATAATTTTATTTTAATGTATTCTGCTTCTATTGTATAAATATTCATTTAAAATACCACTCATATATCCACTGAGCTAGAATATAGTACTGGAGGGAGGACTAAGCGTTGCCGACCACTTTACTCCTTTTTGAGCGAAAGTAGAAAATATAGTAGATTTGAAAACGCATTTCTGGCTTTCAAAAATACTTTAAATGTTACACATTGAATGTTTTTCCATACTTAATTTCTTACTAACAAGAAAAAGAAGTTAAAAGGTACCGAGAAAAACATTTTTATGACGTCACGTGTGACGTCATAGCCAAGGACGAATGTTTTCTCAATCTTTCTTCCGAATTGTATGCATCTGCACGGCACGGTAAAGGACATTGTCGCTCAATGGGAGTCCTCGATCCAGTGTATATAGTTATATTATATTCTAGCTCAGTGCGTATCTCATGATGTTAGAATTAATATTTCAAATTTGGATTTAAAAGTTGTTTTTGGAGTTGAGTTATGACAATTTTCAAATTCAAATTAAAAAATGGCAACGTTCATTATGATAAACAAAAAATAAAATACCCATCGAATGCTTCAATACTTCTTTTCATAGTAAAGAATTTTGTATGAATTTGTTTCGGTTTCTTGTAAACTTAAAAAAAAAAAAATTATTGGAATGCATTTTATGCTTAAATATTTCTAATGAAATGTTAAAAGATTCTTTTCCAGGAATACGCATTTTAATTACAATTACAATTCTTTTAATCATGTTAACCACTTTCGCTAATCTTAACTGCATCCTTTTAAATATAAAGACAAGGTTCAGCAATAAGAGACAGCCTTAATTTTATTTTCCGACTAATATTAACATTCACGTTTTCCTACCATAAAAGCACAGTTAACATTTGACATTACTGAGAATTTTTAATATTAAAATTGTTTGGAAAGCTCTGCAACTTTTGGTAAGCAGCATTCCATTTAGATCACATATTAAACTTTTATTTTAATCAAATTTCTGAAATTCATTAATTATACTTGTTATGAGCGTATCTCCTACCGACCCATTTTTAACTAAAACTTTTAATAATATAAACTTAGTAAATCTAATAAGATTTGTATATGTAAAAGAATCCTCTTGCTTTCTTAATTAAGTTATTTTAAAGGAACCTCAATACATTTACAATCTCAAAAGTTAGATGAAAATTGTTTCTTAAAGAAATTTATCCAAAAAGAATAAAACTCATACATCTGAAGACGAATTCTAATAAAAAGGAATTGTTATGAAAATTTGGATTCATTAAATTACTAGATAAAATAATAAATCGTAATAAGTTGACTAATAAGTTCAATTAAGTTGCTAGATCATGAAAACTGAAAATTATTTTTAATTAAAATTACTAAATGAAACATGAAAAAAAAATTTTTTAACCTTTTATGACACTTATATTTATTATTTCTGTAGAAAAGATCTCATTTACGCCTCTTAGACGCAGCGGATCTTAACACATTAGGTATCAAAAGAAAGAGAATTTCATATACCAGTGACGAATCGTACTTTCATCTCATAAATGGCAACGTTATCTTTTTAAAAAATGCGTTAAAAATAAATCATTTTAACGTGTTTTTTAAACAAGCCGTTGATAATGGAGCCATTTAAGAGCAGACCGTTAAACTTCTTTAATTTTTTTGGCCATAAAAAATTTGCTTATATCTTTAACCCGAATGGGTGTGTGGTGGGGGTTGTTGTTCTTGTGATAATTATCACATGGGAATGCTAGTATATATAAATGTTAAAAACTACTTGTGGGGGGGGGGGGGGGGAAGAGATGTGTTGATCATGCGATAATTATCGCACGAGCATGCTAGTTGATAAGTATAACATCAATTAACTTTACAGTTAATTTCCTATATTTGTAACTAGGAAGAATGCTATCAGAATCATGATGTTAATGAAAATGAACTTTAACCAATATATCAGACCCCCAGAACTTCCCTCGAAGCATGTATTTCTTGAGGTTATTTATTTGATGTGCAACATTATGCAATAAACGGTTAATAGTTCCATTTTAACAGAATTAATCCAAGCAGAATCGTTTTTCGCGCTCTGATAAGGGTAATAATACATCTTTTCGTCTAATATGTGATCATAAATTTATTTTTACAGCTTTTTTAGTACCTGATTTATCGAATTATGTCTCATTATTCACCTAGAAATATATACTTCAGTGGGTCTTTAACAACGCAGAGTTACACAGCTATTAAAATCACACTAATTATATAAAAATAATGCAGTGCGGATGTCCATTTCCCCATTATTTGGTACAGATAAAAAATAGAATTTCATGGACCAAGTGATGAAATACTTTAACCCTCTCAGTGCATGAATTTTTCCTTTTTTATTGAAATATTTTGTTTTGCCTCTGGATCGCTGAAAAAATATATTAAAAAAATCATGCGTGCCTATTTAACTAAATAATTAATTAAAACCGTTGCGTAACGTATATGGAACATCATGGGCCCTAGCATCATCTCGGTGGTATCTCGAGATGTCACGACTTTCCTTTGGAATCGAAAGGTCACGTGATATTTCCTTTGATATGCCGACAGAAAGAGTTGAGATTCCAAAGTGACTTCGAAGGTGAGATCTTTTCGCGCGCTTTTCTTATCGCAATCTCAATAAAAGACTTTTCCTGATAGGCCAAGTGTTTGATGACGACCGGAAATTTCGTCACTTTCTTTCAGTGCGCATGATCAAAACGATCTCTCGGTTGGGATAAATCCCACGATACAATGAGTAGGTGAGATCGTTTCCAACAGATCTCCGATTTGGTGGGATCGTTTCCAAGAGACTTCCATCGAGATTTCAAGCTAAAAGCTATTTTTTGTAGTTTTCATTATTCTGTTTATTTTTAGATGATTTAATCTGCAGACGATAAAATAAACATCCGTCATTATAAATACGTTACTCTTGTAACGTATTTATAATGACGAAACGTAACGTTTTTATAACAAAACAATATAAACCAGCATTCAACATATTAAATAAATTTAACTTGGTGTAATCATTTTTCAACTTGGTCATGTAGCTCGGCGTTGCCGATGATCTAAGTTTGAAAAATATATATATTTTATTTTGTGACGTAAAATGCCTCTTTTTATGCATTGAGAAGAAATACATTTTAATCTGGAAGAAATAACATAGTTAATGAATTTAATATTTAGCTATGTACAATAAAAGAAATATTTAAAAAAAAACTTATTACAAATAATAGAAATACTAAGTAAATTTTGAAGAAAAAAAATGACATTTATATTATATCTGGATCAATATTAAAGAAAAATAATTTTCAAAATTACTTAAATGAAAATTAGTAGTTACGGAAATTAATTTTTGATTAAAATAATTATGCATTTAGTAAAAAAAATTGGAATACTTCGTGAATATATGTTATTATATTATGGAACTGTTTATATATATTATAATAAATACTTGCAAAATAATACTATTGTCCTTAATTAATGCGTTTTAATAGAATTTTATGATATTTGTTACAGAAGAAATAAAATTATGTTTTTAGTGTGCAATATGTTTAAGCGTAATGAGTAAATACGATACATTATAAATAGTTAAAATATTATAACAGAACATCGTACAAACGTAAAAATGATCACACAATTTGTAATGTTTTCGAACAAAATAGTGTGTACCATATGCGACAGGTTTCAGTTTTAAATATTAGATAATCATTTCTGTACTAAAATTTGGGTCACGATACGATCGGATTTCGTCCGGACAGTTTTTATTTCAAGTTCACGTCTGAGCTCACTCAAACTCTGTGCTTGTTTTAGCAAAGAGGGTAGTTAGTAAGGAATTATTACACTTTCCGAATTTTATTAAAATAAATTATGGTAAGCCTAACTATAATGTAATATGCTGCAACATCATTCTGACTATCTTCTTTGTATCGAAATAACTGATCATCATCTGACCAGGGTTCAAAAATACGAAGCAGAGGCTCTGAACCGTCGCCAATAGCGCATAATATAGCTCTAGCGCGACGTTACCTAACCAAACCAACCAAATCTCTGTAACAGCTCGCTCCGTAGTGTTCGAATGGTAAGGTTGGTTGGGTTTTTTAATTAACGTCGCACTAGAGCTGCACAGTGGGCTATTGGCGAGTCAATCTCAAAGGAAAGACCCGGGAACACATACACATTCACACACACATTGATACATGCACCTCGTTATTTTTAGAACCATTGTCAGATGACGAGGAAACACCTGAACTGGCACCCAACGCCTTCAATATAGACGTCGGGACTTTGGACCCCGATCAGATTTATCGTGCACCAGTCCCGCATACACGCCAGTATAATTTGTTGGATATTCTAGACGAATTTCTAGTATTTTTGTAGCGAAGCTGGCAACCCTCCGATCGCAAGATCACTACTTTTTTATGTCAAGTCCATCGCACGGATTCGTACCAACAATCCTCTGATTAGTAGCTGAACGCCTTACCAACTGAGCAACTGGGGCTCGTTCGAATGGTAAGAACGTCAAGCTCACAGTTATGGATTACCATCAAAACTTTTGGATAAAGTTTAGCTAGTAATCACTGAATTGCAAGTTCGGACCCGTGCGATGGACTTGACAAAGAAAAGTAAAGAAGTAGTGAGATTGCGATCGTTGGATTGCCAGCTTTGCTACAAAAATACTAGAAACTCATTCAGAGCATCCAACAAATTATACTGGCGAGTATACGGGACTGGTACACAATAAATCTGATCGGGTGTCAGATGTCCTGACGCCAATTGATGTTGCGTCGGGTGCCAGTTCAGGTGATGGCCTCGTCTTCTGACCATGGTTAAAAAATACAAGGGCATCGTTCCCTGGTCTTTCTTTCGAGATAGGCCCCTAGCCGTCACCAATAGCCCACTGTGCAGCTCTATTGCAATGTTTTTTAAACAACCATTCCGCCAAAACCCGAGGATTTTTTTGTTTTTTGTTAACGTCGCACTAGAGCATCACAGTGGGCTATTGGCGACAGTTCGGGGTCTATCTCGAAGGAAAGACCCGGGAACACATACACATTCACACACACATTCATACATGCACCTCGTTATTTTAAAAAGATGGTCAGATGACGAGGAAACACCTGAACTTGCCTTCAATAGACGTCGGGACTTTGGATCCCGATCAGATTTATCGTGCACCAGTCCCGTATACACGCCGTTCATTTTTGTGGATGTTCTGGACGACTTTTCTAGTATATTGTATCAAAGCTGGCAACCCTCCGATCACAAGATCACTACTTTTTACTTTTCTTTGTCAAGTCCATCGCTAAGGTTCGAACCAGGAAAGTTCGTATTCCCAGCTGATGCCTTTAACCACTAGGCCACGGAGGCCTATAAAACCGAAGGAAAGACCCATGAAAACTGAAAAAAAAAATTGACTAGGGTAACCATACAAAACTGTCTGGCAGAAGACATTCCTTAGTTTATTAATATCTAAATATATAGACGATAAATACCAAATTTTTTTTTATAAATATTTATAAAAAACTATAATTGCATTATATATTTATAAAAAACTATATTTTACTATCTAATGTGTAATGTATTTTTTTCACTTGTAAATTATAAATAAATATTTTTATTCAGAAGAACTGCCACTGCACATCCTCGTCATCTGACCATGGTTCAAAAATACGAGGCATCGTTCTCGGGTTTTTTTCCTTCGAGATAGGCCCGGAACCGTCCCCAATAGCCCACTGTGCAGCTCTAGTGCGACGTTAATTAACCAAAACCACTCCACATCTATAATCTGACCATAGTTCAGAAATACGTGGCAGTTCCTGGGTCTTTCCGTTGAGATACACCTAGAACAGTCCCCAATAGCCCAATGTGCAGCTGTAATGCGACATAAATCCAACCAATTGATCAAAACCACTAGAAAACGGTTCCATAATACTACCAACCAACCACGAACCGCGTAAGATCTCACTCTTGGGATTGATATCGTCAAACGTCACTTCCTGTGAGATCGATTCTAACGTGGAACGATCCCATCGAGATGATGCTAGGGCCCCATGTGTAATAACTCAAATAATTTTCAAAATATGAAAATATAGTTAAATACAATCTACATACCTCTGGTATCAGCTAGGATTTTTTGTAGAACCAGATTATACTTATCAGTAATAAAACAATCTTCGAAAACTTCACCTACACGAACCAGTTTTAGAACAACAGACCTCGAAGCAACTGATTGCCGTAATTACAATATTTTTTTTATAAAGATAAGGGACCTATCGGCGGTTATAAGAACTAGGAGCATGGTTCCCTGCGTGACAGTACTATAATAGTTAACATAAAACTCAATAGATGCACTAGCGGTCATTTCAAAGTTGTGTAGCATATATGCTACACTATTCACTAGAGGGTTAAACTCATAAATATCAACAGGTGTTTTTTTTTAAAATGCCTTTAAAATTATTCATTTTAATTAGGTTTTTTAAAAACGAACCGTTGATATGCCATCTATGAACAGACAGTTAAACTTATTATTTTTATTTTTTGGCTCTAGCGAATGGGTGTGGTGTGCAGTGCCGTCACACAAAAATTACTTGGGGGGGGGGGGGGGGGGGTTGAAACAAGAAATTTCCCAACTTAACAATTTGAAATTCCCAACTTAATGATTCGAAATTCCCAATTTAACGATTCGAAATTCCCAACTTAACGATTCGAAATTCCCAATTTAACGGTTCGAAATTCCCAACTTAACGATTCAAAATTCCCAATTTAACGGTTTGAAATTCCCAACTTAACGATTAAAAATTCCTAACTTAACGGTTCGAAATTCCCAACTTAACGATTCGAAATTCCCAACTTAACGGTTCGAAATTCCCAACTTAATGATTCGAAATTCCTAACTTAACGGATCGAAATTCCCAACTTAACGATTCGAAATTCCCAACTTAACGGTTCGACATTCCCAGCTGAGCATTGCTGAAAATTTCCAATTCCATCTTATCGACATTTTTCATCTTTTTTTTAATATATATATTAGGTAATATTAAACAGTTCTCTCACAACCATTGACTTGTTGCACTCATATTCCAATACAGTGTCCGTTCTGAGGTCTAATTTAAATGTAATCATACAAGTTGGGAAATTTCTAATCTTCTCTAGCTTTCATTTGCTAATAATATTAATTTTCTTCAGGCATAAATTTTTCCAACTCGGGGACTTTTAGAAGTTGAAATTCCCAACTTTTGTGATTTCCAGATTATTGAGGGGGTCTAGCTTCCCTCCCCCCCAAGAAAAATCCCGGTGCGACGGGCCTGCTGATGTGTGTGTGGGGGGGGGGGGGGTTCATATGATAACTATCGCACGGGCATACTAGTAATAAAGTAAAGCACATAACCACATCATTTGTAGATTGGAATTGGGTTTGTAACAGTAAGTTTTCATCGATAATACTCCAAATCCAACACCAACTTCTAATCGATGAAGGAAAATCGATAGCAGACAACCTTATTCTTGTGTTTAAGTGTATTTGCAAACCAACCTTCATTTTCCTACGATGAAGTCTGGAGAAATCGAGTCTTTTTTTTTATTGCCCCCGTCCACCCACACTTATCCATTACCTATAGGTTATCTATAAATGGGAAAAGGCGCCAAATACTTCTCACTCCTAATTGGGATTCCCTTGGAACTGCGTGGGCGGAAGATCAACTCATAAATTGAAATATCGACACCAATGATTGGGGTAAAAAAAATTTCGGGCATTTTTGCTATGGAAAAGTATTTTGTTTTTCATATCAATATATCCAAAAACTTTCTACGGAAATTTATTATTGTTTTCAGAAGTAATTATGCAATTCCTATTTAATTTTTAATGATGTTTCATACGAGTAGTCTAAATGCAGAAGCAGTTATATCCAAAAATTCGAAAAATGGTATATTGGTATCAATACACTGTAAATAAAATTGTATTTAAAAATGAGCACCTGAACCTACTTATATCGATTGTCCGTTTAGTCAAAATGACGAAAGTTTCTTCAAAAATGAGAATACATTTTTAATAGTGTTTAATGTGACATTTGAAGGGATAAGTGAACGAAGGAAATATATGTAACAAAGAGTAAGTATTGAGGTATTTGACCATAATTTTTTTTTATTTTGTAGTGTGTTGTGACCACATACCTCCTTCATGACATTAGTATCTCTGTTAATAAGGTCTCTACAGTGGTGTTGTCAATGTCAAAAAAAAAGGCCAACACATTCCTCCTTCATCCATATTATTAAAAAAAAAAACTACACACGAATATTTAGATCTAGTTTATAATTAATATAATTAGTTTCTTCAAAAATGAGCATGCATTTTTAATAGAGTTTAATTTTGATATTTGAAGGGATAAGTGAATGAAGGAGATATGTAACAAAGAGTAAGCTTTGAGGTAAATGACTATACATTTTTCATTTTGTAGTGTATTGTGATCACATACCTCCTTCATGTTCGTGACAATAGTATATCTGTTAATCGGGCTTCTACAGTGGTGTTGTCAATGTCAAAAAATAGGCCAACACATACCTCCTTCATCCATGACAATAATTAATTTTTAAAAACTACACACGCATATTTATATATAGTTTATAATTAATATAATAATTTTAATATTAAGACTCAAAATTAAAATAGAAATTGTGATCATTGTCATTTATTTCGGCAATTCCTTTAAATTTATTTTAAATTTGAGATTGTCATAGAATTAGAATAAAACTTACCATTCTCTATTCGTCATTATGCAACTTTAAAATAAATAAAAAAAATCCAATTGCCGGTATTGCAAGTGCAATAAATACAGGATCACTATTTATAGGACTAGATTAACATTAAATACAATTAACATTTAACTTTAAATGTTATAACACACATATACAAGCCAATGTATCCAAACTCAAGTAATTGAACTGTGAGAGGGTAAATGCCCATTCGGTGATATATTATTTGGCATAAACCTCTCATTTGTAAGTTAATGATCGAAAGAATAGTGAGGTCGTCGAAGACAGACGGCGTCAACTATAATAGTGGCAGTATTTAATTACCTGCTCATGTAAATTAGTAATCCATTAATATTTCCATTTAAAGCGGTCGTAAAAAGAATCATTAGCTGCGGTCAAACTTTATTTCTCTACATTTTAAAAGGCTGTGTGCGTGTATTCCCCCTTCTGCCATTTGAGTTATTGATCACGGACTAACAAACCATTAAATTGGGTTACCATTAAATCATATTTTAGCTAGAATATTTAATTTTATCTATACATATACCCCTTAACTACGGTTCATATGAACACACTTTCTCAATTTTTTTTTACAACGCAAATACAACGTTAAAATACGCAATAAAAATCCATCAAATCTGAACATGTTTCGGGAGATACATCTCCCTTCATCAGCAGAAAATGAAAAGTCTGTGTGTAATAAAATATAAATTAACCCAGAAATTGAAAGTGTTGCCAAAGAACGATTTTGATTGGATTGTCAATGAGACATTTGCGGTCCCAGTATTTCCCGCTTTTTGGCACACAATAGTTAACTCCAACCGATTGAAATAGTTTTTTGTTTTTTGTTCTTTGGCAACACTTTCAATTTCTGGGTTTATTTATATTTTATTACACTCAGACTTTTCATTTTCTGCTGATGAAGGGAGATGTATCTCCCGAAACATGTACAAATTTGATGGATTTTTAGTGCGTATTTTAACGTTGTGTTTGTTTTAAAATTCTTAACGCAACGTTCTATAAGACGTGTTTTTATCTTATAGTCTCTATAAACCTATATTTGATACTGTTACCTATAGAAATAGAAGTTTAATTATATATTACTTATATAAATATTTAATTCTTATACTCTAAATATTATATTTTAAATATTATATTCTAAATATATAATTATTATATTCTATATTTTATATTCTAAATATTATATTCTAAATATTTAATTATTATATTCTATATTTTATATTCTAAATATTATATTCTAAATATTTAATTATTATATTATAAATATTACATTCTAAATATTTAATTATTATATTCTAAATATTTAATTATTATATTATAAATATTATATTTTAAATATTATATTATAAATATTATATTTTAAATATTATATTCTAAATATTTAATTATTATATTATATTTTAAATATTATATTCTAAATATTTAATTATTATATTATAAATATTTAATTATTATATTATAAATACTTAATTATTATATTATAAATATTTAATTATTATATTCTAAATATTTAATTATTATATTCTAAATATTTAATTATTATATTCTAAATATTTAATTATTATATTCTAAATATTTAATTATTATATTCTAAATATTTAATTATTATATTCTAAATATTTAATTATTATATTCTAAATATTTAATTATTATATTCTAAATATTTAATTATTATATTCTAAATATTTAATTATTATATTCTAAATATTTAATTATTATATTCTAAATATTTAATTATTATATTCTAAATATTTAATTATTATATTCTAAATATTTAATTATTATATTCTAAATATTTAATTATTATATTCTAAATATTTAATTATTATATTCTAAATATTTAATTATTATATTCTAAATATTTAATTATTATATTCTAAATATTTAATTATTATATTCTAAATATTTAATTATTATATTCTAAATATTTAATTATTATATTCTAAATATTTAATTATTATATTCTAAATATTTAATTATTATATTCTAAATATTTAATTATTATATTCTAAATATTTAATTATTATATTCTAAATATTTAATTATTATATTCTAAATATTTAATTATTATATTCTAAATATTTAATTATTATATTCTAAATATTTAATTATTATATTCTAAATATTTAATTATTATATTCTAAATATTTAATTATTATATTCTAAATATTTAATTATTATATTCTAAATATTTAATTATTATATTCTAAATATTTAATTATTATATATTCTAAATATTTAATTATTATATTCTGAATATTTAATTATTATATTCTAAATATTTAATTATTATATTCTAAATATTTAATTATTATATTCTAAATATTTAATTATTATATTCTAAATATTTAATTATTATATTCTATATATTTAATTATTATATTCTAAATATTTAATTATTATATTCTAAATATTTAATTATTATATTCTAAATATTTAATTATTATATTCTAAATATTTAATTATTATATTATGACATTTTTGGATCAAGGTATCATTCTGAAGCAAAAAATATTGTCTATTGAATAACTCCTTTTAATAAGTATTAGTAAGCACTGTAGTTAAAGAAAGGTTTTTCAACAGAATAGTCAAAATTCTTAGGAATAAAAACAGATATATTTGTTAGGGGGAAATGCTAAATCTCAAATACAAACAAAAAAATTATTCAGCAATAAAAATTAATAATAAAATACCAAAAATATATTTTTTCTTGAATCTTGTGAATCGATTATTAAAATCGGATATATGAAATTTGTTTGTCCAGTCACATTGTTTAAATACAATTGTGACTGATACTTAGATATAGATTTTATACATTATAACATGAAAGGTTTAGCCGTCATGTGGTCTAAAAATAGAGTGTTCAGATAAGAGCGTTTAAAGTTTATAGCTCGCCTTAGCTATATTCAGTAAAATGACAGAATCCTTATTATTAGTTAACCTTATTGAGCTTGGAGCCACATCACTTGACCAAACAATAGATGTAGTCACATCAGTTGGCCAAACGAAACTTATAGTAATGGAAAACGTTGCATTGTTAAAAATGGTTTCGTTAACTATCTTATGATTAAATTTTTCGTTAAATATGATAACTTGTTAGTTGTTCCCAAAAGACGACATATTGTGTTATTTTAAACGAATATACTTCTTATATTTGACAAAAAATTTATAATGATTTTTTGAAAATTCATTATAATATCATCAATTGCCTATTATATATTAACAAATGTTAGGAAGTTATTTTAATAATATTAGTTTAAATTACTACTTAATAATCAAACTTCTAATTTAAAAAACATAATTTAGCTTTTATGCTTACACAGTTAAATTACCGTAATCGAACAAATATTATTTTGTATCAGATAAAAAGGTAAGGAGAATAAAAATAGATGAGAAAAATTTCATTTATATTAATTTAAGGTTTTGACTATCACAAAATTTATGTTTAAAAAAAAACCCTACAGATCTGTATTTCCGTTTAGCTACAGGGAAGTGAGTAGCACATGAAAAAATGACAATATATCAAAAGAAAAGTAATTAAATATTACTAAAAATATAATAAAATAAATACAATGAAAAATCAAAAACACTCTGGTATTTTCAAAATATGTAGAATTTAGGAATGGGCTAAAACCTGATGGTCCTCCTCCTGGATTGGCGACTGTCATCAATAACTCATTGTGTAACATTAATTTAACCAACCAAACAACTTATATATTTTTTATGTAAATATAGTTTAAATTTGACAATAGATCCGTACGGAAAAGATAATTTCATTGCCTACCAGATCTGCACTGCTTGAATTATTTACTCTTTGTTTACCCTTATTGGCTATTAATTAACTTCGCCATAGAGCTACAAAGTGGACTATAGGCGATAGTTCGGGGTATATGTCGAAGGAAAGACCCGGGAACATTGTCTGGTATTTTTGAACCATGGTCGGATGACGAGGAAAACACCTAGTCCTGAATGAGTGGCAACATCTCAGCTGAGCCGATGACCCTTTTTCACCCAACCATCAAACGCCAACCATAGAATCGCATTATAAGCTGGTACATGTACATGTTAGGCTGGTGCATGTTAAATCCGCCGTGACGGAAATGTCCTCACTTTGTTTGCGATGTGGATGTCTAGAAAGGGGGGTGCCAGATTAGTAGTTATCGAAAATTACGAGGTAGTTTATCTCAGATCTTTCAGAACTAACTACAGGTAGTTTACACAATGGGATCGTCATCTGACCATGGTTCTAAAATAACGAGGTGCATGTATGAATGTGTGTATGAATTTGTGTGTGAATGTGTATGTGTTCCCGAGTCTTTCCTTCGAGATTGACCCCGAACCATCGCCAATAGCCCACTGTGCAGCTCTAGTGCGACGTTATTTAACAAAACCAAAACCAAACCAAACTACACAATGGGATCACGAAAAGACCCTAGAATACTTCCTCGTAACATTCAACGACAACACTTGAGCTAGCATCCCACTCTTCAAATCCTAATGAGAAAATTTGAACCATTGCAGATTTAACGTGCACTAGCCACTCCAGTTGGTTAGTTAAATTAACGTCGTAAAAAATCTGCACAGTGGGATATTGGCGAGGATTCGGAGTACATCTGAAAGGAATGACCCTGGAACGCTCTGCCTCGTATTTTTTTTAACTATTCAGTCCCTTCAGACGACGAATGTTTTGGTAGACAATGATTATCTAACCGGAAACAATCTCATTGCTTTTTACAAGACGAAAATCTTACTCAAAAACATCTGATTATGTGCTCGGAACTCTTCGATGTTCATTTTCGAGAGTGGGATGCTGGCTAAAGATTTGTTCTCTTCACTTAAGCATGGTTCAAAGTTACGAAGTAGTGATCTCGTATCTTTACTGTGAGATAAATAAAGAACCGTCATTAATAGCCCATTACGTAGCTGCAGTCGGGGCCTACGTGCATTGATTGTACCAACCAACTTTTTCCGACCAGGCTATCTTAGACCCCGCCTTTCGTACGCAACAAGAAATAAATAATTACTTCTCTGAAACTGGCAACGATTACAGTTTCTGACGTAATCTTTGATTATTTACTTTTCTCAAAAACAAAACTTCGTTAGAATTTTTAGCTGTTCTACGCATATCGTGGCGATGCACCATTCAATGCTGAATTTTCCAAATTTACTAAATCGTTAAATTTGGAAGAAGAGCAGCTCTGTTCATCCTTTTGTGAATGAGCGCCGAATCAGATCTGAAGGTAAGCTATTTTTCTTTAAATATGCGTAAATTTTAGAATTTCATTATTATAAAGGTGACTTTTTAATATCCATCTTTTTGATGCTTTTATATTAAACCTTATTTAAGAAGTCAGGAATTTCAATTTTATTATTCGAAGTATGGATATATATGTTCATTAAGTATTTGGTGTAATATGTTGTGTTTTAATTAGGCATTTAGGCTTCACCAAAAAAAAAAGAAGTTCGTTGTATTTAGTGCCCTTGATACGTCACCGAAAAAATTACAATAAATTGTTATTTTCTTAATAAAATGATAACTTGGCGATTTAGTTTCTGAATTTTACATTATGAATCTTAATAACACATTGGAAAACTGAAAAGTTGACCTTGCGTCAAACAATCGATTCCATATGTATGATTACCGCATCTTAGATGGCGTGAGTTGCAACTGCATCAACAATTTTTTTTTCCTTAACCGAAACTGCGTTGTATAACAGTTTAGTTTTTTCGAGAACAATTTGGTATATAGAAATTAATTTGAATTTCTGTGACAGATTTTCAGATAAAAAAAAACTTTGGGAGGGGTCGGACATATTGTCACCTAAAGCCATATGTATAAAATCTCCATATATTTTTTAAATAAAATTTTGTTTGTGTTGCTCTATTATTTATCTTCACTTTTCTATTTCATCTGCTAATACATTATTCAAGAGAAATTTTAAAACATTTTTTTCCAAGGTTGTCAAATAACAATAGTTTTTTTTTTATTGTTGAAAAATGTCTATAACAATGTGCTGACAATGTATTTACCAGGCATAAATATCATTTCCAAAACAGCTAGTTTATTATTTTTTGTTACAAATTGACATTATTGTCTGTATAATTATTCTTTTCCACCATGTACAAATAGCTTTTGCAAAAATAACATTCTTAATAAGAATTTGTTAACATAATTTTGTGACATACATTGACATATCCATCTTTTTGATGCTTTTATATTAAACCTTGTTTAAGAAGTCCGGAAGTCCTTTGTTTTCTAGTGCAGTTTCTCTATTTTCCGCTTGTTGGCACACAATAGTTAACTCCAACCGATTGAGATAGTTTTTGTTCTATGGCAACACTTTTAATTCTGGGTTTATTTCCATTTTATTGTACACACAGACTTTTCATTTCTGCTGATGAATTTATGATTTTATTTCGTATTTTAACTTTGTATTTTAATATTCTTAACTCAATGTTCTATAAGACAAGTTTTTATCTTATACATTGATGGTTCAAGCTAAATGTGAAGATACTTCAGTGCAGGGTACGTTTGAATAATAGTTATTCAAATTAGATTTATTTTTAATGTGACCTTTGTTCTCTAGTGCAGTCAAATTTCTTCATGTTTATTTCCATATAAAACTCACTAAAAGCAGTGCTAAAGCTATTGTTTAAATAAGGCCAGGAAAATCTTTTGATAATGCGGAGGTGCTAATGATAAAATCTGGGGACTAATTCCCAAGGTTGTCCTATTATTACCTACGGTTTTATTATTTAGTCTAGAACAATATGTCTCAATGCTCAAAACGCTTTAGCTAAGATTCAGAGAATAGTCTGTTGCAATATCTGATTGTATAAATACCATTTCTACAGCAACTTCGAAAATTCTTTGTTTGCTGTCACTTCACTGTCACCAATATATTGTGTAGCTTTAATGCCATGTTAATTCAACCAATAAACCAGCCACCACTTCATATGTATATTGAGGCTGAAGCTGCTATTGGCATGATGAGATTCTAGAAAGAATATTCTTGGTATTTTTTGGAGCGATCTTCATATTAGGGTCCATATTTTCTTTAATATGCCCTGTAATGTTATGCTTGTCGAAATTTGTGTTCAACAAATTAATAAGCCTTTCACAATCAATGAGATTCTAGAAAGAATATTTTTGGTATTTTTGGAGCGATCTTCATATTAGGGTCCATATTTTTTTTTTATATGCCCTGTAATGTTATGCTTGTCGAAATTTTTGTTCCACAAATTAATAAGCCTTTCACAATCAAGTTGATAAGCCTTTCACAATCAATGAGATTCTAGAAAGAATATTCTTGGTATTTTTTTGGAGCGATCTTCATATTAGGGTCCATATTTTCTTTAATATGCCCTGTAATGTTATGCTTGTCAAAATTTGTGTTCAACAAATTAATAAGCCTTTCACAATCAGTGAGGTTCTAGAAAGAATATTCTTGGTATTTTTTTGGAGCGATCTTCATATTAGGGTCCATATTTTTTTTTATATGCCCTGTAATGTTATGCTTGTCGAAATTTGTGTTCAACAAGTTAGTAAGCCTTTCACAATCTAATTTCATAGGAGGATGAATAGAAAACTTCCTAAATCAGTAAAAACTTCTGCCTTTTAAATGACTCAATGCTTGTCATAGTACAGTAGGGAGGGGATTTTTTCTCAAATTAGTATTTTTTTAGTTTTCACTATTTTTAATCAATAGTAGTTACTTTCCCCTACATAGTTAAAATTTATATACAGCTGGACCATTTATCCTCAGGGGCAGTTCCGAAAATTGCTTTGGCAAAATCAAGCATAACTTTAATGCTCTTTTGCAAAAAATGCTTTTTTAAAGGCAATATAGTCATAATATTTTATTTTGAAGGCTTTTAACTGGGCTAAAATATTGTATTACACCTGTCAAATTCCTTAAATACTAAATTTGAAGACTCTTACCTAACATATACATTTCTCTTGTAATAAACATGTATACTTATCAACCTCTTTGAACTTTATAAATATTTTGAAACTAAATATAGAGAACAAAGTTCATCTGGTAATCTACAGTTAACTATTTTACATTCAAGTTTGGCTCCCTCCATATTCTAGTGCCCCAAGTTTGTGTCGCTTGGCCCTTAAGTTGCTGCTGTTTATCCTTGTCTATAATAACATCTACATTGAATCCAAATAACAGTATTTGGATTCAATGTAGATGTAGACTAACAGGAGTAATTTTATTGTACTATGTTTACTGTGGTATACTCTGATATTTTTCAAAACAGAATAACACACAGGGTTCCCATATAGTGAAAAGAGGAAATAAAAAGGTAGGTCAAGTTGGTCATCGTAGTAAGGTAATGAGTTTGTGTGTCTGTTAATGTATGTTTGTGATCAAAAGTGTAATGTGATGGTGCCATTAAAATGTGTTATGCACCAAATGTCACGATGTAAAATAGGAATTTTTGAGAATGGATGTGTCAGCTTAGGCATTATTTTCATTATGTAACTCTGTTTTAAAAGTATATTTCGATGTCTTGGGGGGTCTTTCCTTTGGGAGACATCCGGAACCGTATCACTTTAAGTGCCGTACACTTTAAGATTATTTTCCATATTTTATTAATGGAACACTTTGTGTTAAAGTTCATCCGCCTTGATGATGGCAAATTAAATTATCTAACATGTGAAATGCATAGCCCACAACAGATTCTACTATGTCTTCTTTGCCTAAGGGTATTTAAATTAAACATTCTTTTAAGCTATACACAGTGTTCACTCTAGAAATAAAAAGGGGCAGGGCGCTGTTAGAAGTAAAAGGGCATCCCGTTTTTGAAAAGGCACTTCTTATTTTTATAAGGGCACTTAAAAAAATGTTTGGGGTGGGCGTGGTCGCACATTGACACATCGGACCCGTAACCAAACAAGAAAAGTTCCGATTTATTTGTTGACATTGCGCTAGATCTGTATATTAGGCTATTGTTGACGGATCAGGGCCTACCTCGAAGGAAAGACCTGCACTAAATATCAAATATTTAAGTAACCCTTAGAAAACTGATGTAAAGGCTACTTAAATCCAAAGTTTGGTAATAAAATGCCTAGTCTTGCAACTTTGCCCCAAACCATCTTCTCTTTTTAAAAAAAACTTACCATTTCATATGCGGACACAGGCAACCAATAGGGATTCGTGGAATGCCCTGTGCTCGAAAATACCATGGAATCATTGCGATTTCACAACAAGCATCGTTAAAAAGGAGTTTTTCTACTGTCATAATTCACTTAATTCCAATTTACACAAAAAAAATTTAATCGATGCCTTTTTTAAATATAGCTAGGAAAACAAGGGTGCTTGTACTTGACTGAAAAGGGCAAGAGGGGCGGAATTTTTTTGAAAAGAGGGCGGCATTTATGAAAAAGGGGCATGAGGGCAGGGCGGACTACCCTTCAAAAAACGTCTAGAGTGAACACTGCTATACATATATTGTCGCACTAGTACTACAACTAGATAACTCTGTAGTAAGTTTTAGGTATTACATGCAACTACATATAAGATATATATTATATGTAAATGCATGCAATACCTTAATCTTACTATGAAATTATCTAGTTATATTGAAATGTAACATATCAATAACAAAAAAAAAGAGAGAAATCATTAATTAGTTAATTTAAATGATTTTTTTAATATCACTAACACAGTGATTATTCAATTTCTAATTAATTAAAAAAAATTATTGGAATTGTAATATATGTTGTTCCTGGGCTCAAACAAAATTGTGCATCTTACTAAAATAGTTTTGTAAAAAAAATTTGTTTTAAAATTAAGTAAAAACGAACACAAAAAAATTAAACAAAAATAAACATTTATTTTTTTATTATTTTGGTAGGGTTGAGGATCCCAGGATTATTTTCTTTTAAATACTGGTCAAATTTAATAATTTGTGTAATAATTAAAAATTCCTGTTTTGAGATTTTCATTTTGTCCCAGTAACATTTCTGGTATACTTTGAAATACGTTTCAAAAGTAAGCATGTTGGAACTAGTGTTATACGCCAAATTTAATTATTTTAATAATAGAAATTGATTTAGGAATTTACATGTACTTTAATATGAACGCAAAACTACCAATGTTGTGTTTAGCTAAACATTGGCAGTGGGATTTTCTTTCATTCAGTTTATTTTATGAGTTAATGATAATGATTTGTCCTCTTATGCCAAAAATTTTGGTATGATTCCTCAGTAAACAATCATTAAACAATGATCCCCCAAAAATTGTATTCACATTATTTTAGTTGTGCTTTTAAAGTCATTTATTTAATTGGGTAACCTCAAAGTGACATAAAGAGGAATGTTCATTTGACACATTTGTGCCGTGCCTAATATTTGATAAACTTTCTAGAAAAATGGGATTTATTCTATATGTAAAAATAGAATAGTTCTTTTCATTTGAGATCAAATTCATTTTTTTAATTATATATGATATATGCAATTATGTATGTAGGGTGCTGCAATTACAGTAATGTTATATATATGTCTTATTTATATAAATTTTTAAAAAATTGATTTTCATTAAAGTAATTTCATCTTCATATTAATGAACAGAGTAAATAACAGATTATATCCTAATATTTCTTAATGCTATGTATGATCTGTACAGGACACTATGTCCTATATATTTGTATATTACATAGTGTTCTATACTTCTGTACAGATATATAAATATTAAAAACCTGATGTGATGTAAGCACACATACTAATAAAATGCCTTTTTAACGCAAGTACATTTTGCACAAAATATTTCAATTGTGTAGTTTTTATATCGTCGCCTCAGAGCAACAGTAGGATATCAGCAAAAACTGAGTGGCCTATAAAATTGATTTTAAAATTTGCTGTTTTTTCAATGCTGAATATCTAAGGCTGCAGTACAGGGATTTGAAAGAAGATATAAAAATATCCGAGTGTTCCACTAAATAAAGGTACATTTGTTAATATTAGGAAGACCGAAAACTCATTTTCGTTTTTTTTAGATGTCTTACTGTTGCTCCGAGGCGACGATATGGTTTTTACAGAATTATTTGGGAGGTATCAAATTGGTCCAATTCTGCATGACATTTGATAATTAGAAGATATTAGTTCATAACATATTTATTAGGTTGAATTTTGTTTGAAAGTTTCTGATATTGAAATAAAAAAAAAGGGAATGTGCTCTAAACCTTTGTTGCAATATGTAAAAAAAAAAAAAAAAAAAACTGCAGTTTAGAAACCCCAATTACTAAATAAACTTTAAAAATTTCGCTATTGTTCCTGGAAAAAGAAAATAATCAAACTGAAGTAATTATAAAATTATCCCTTGTGCACACAAATTTTATTTTTAATTAATTTAAATCTCCTTTCAGTGAGCATACATTTGTTTATGTATTAATGAGCCAATGCTTCCACTTTTCTAAATGCCCATTGTCGATTCTTTTAAAAATGAATCCTATGTTCTCCTAAATATATTAAAACGTTTCTCATAAGTAGATGACATCGTGCCAAAATTAAATGCAAACAATAAAGCATTCAAAAGTAAACTTTTTTCTTCGTAATTCAATGAGGAAATGTCTGAGCATCTTAATGCATTTAGCATTAATGAAGTATTGTAGAAATATATATACAAAATTTGAAGAAAAGAAACCCCGCTGTTCAAAGTTTTCATTGAAATTTTTTAAAATTATTTTTTTTCTCTTATCCTAGTTCCAAGTATATCTTCCGATTTTTCTGAGGTTAGCTTTCGTTTTTACCATAAAAGCTGCAATTTGTTTTGTTATTATTTAATTATACTGTAATTTTTTAAATAGTGCTATGTTTTGGGTTATTTTTTTTCCTGTAAAATATTTTTTTTATAATCTGGATTTTTTTTAATTCCCTATAGTTTAAGGAATATTAAAAAAAAATATTTTGTGTTTTAGTACAAATTGAATATTCTGATTGTTAGTGACAAATTTTGAAAAACGTTTTTGGCACTTACGTTTTTTTAGCAAGCAATTACCTAGTTCTGTTCCAAAAATTTTGTTTCTGGTAGAGGTGAAAAAATAATAATCTTTATTGAAGTTAGGCAGAGAAAAGGCTAACAAAATAAAAATATTTAAAAAAAAAACTTAAAGAACATGCTTTTCTTGTTTAATAGAAGAATTGGTAAAAAAAACCATACAGTTATATTTTGTCACGTGACAATGGAGTGCACAATTTTAATAATTTGGTTTGGGGTCCTTGATTATTTTCATATTTTTGATCTTTCTTTTTATGTGTATATGCAAAATATCTGCATAATCTGGTGCATTATAGTTTTTTAAATTTTTGACTTTCTACTTTCGAACTGCCATGTTTTGCTTCGTTTCATATTTCTTTTAATTAGTTTTTGCGTCGTAACGTTGTTTTCATAAATAATTTGTTAACTTAAATTAACTGCTCCTGTATCGTAGTATTTATTTATGAAACTGGAATTAAAATACGTTTGAATTTATTAGAAACTAGGGCATTTATATAAAAAATCAAAACAATTTATCGTGAAATGAAAATCTATTCATGGTGTATTTTATATCTTTGAATTTCAAGTATCAAAATGACTATCAAATGTCTCAACCTTAATATTTTTAAAATGCGTTTTTGAGATGCTATGTGCCATAATTTACTGTTTCGAAATATTCGGGTGAAAATAGGTATATTGAAAATAAATATAAATTGCACATTGTTGAACTTATGCTTTGATCTCGTATTTTTTTTAAAACGATAATTCGTGTTTATGGAGTACTACGTTTCAGCAAAAATCAATTTCTGGGTGATTTAATTCTAGTTCAACAGTCGATTCGTTTGAGTTTACAAAAAAAAAAAATGTGATAGTGTGATGCATGAAAACTTCTTAATGTAAACTAGAAAAGTAAAATTAATTACCAATATTCCTAGGTCCTTTTAATACATTCCAATAAACAATATTCGAAAAAAATCAACTTTATGTACCTTTTTTCAATGATTTGAAATGTAGGGTAAAATGGGTAATCGAATTATTAATGCCAAGGAATAGGAAATTCTGAAAAATTTAACGATTTTCACTAAAAGTGCAATATTGTAAAAAAATAATTTCAAAGCTTATAAACGAAAAGAATTATCTAGAATATATTTAACACTGTTTATATGTTAATATAATAATTAAGTTACATATCTGTTTAAAAAAAAAATTTGAACAGGAACACATATTGATAATAAAAAAAAACACGTGATTTTTGGTTTTGTTAGAACATAAACAAAAAGTTTTAAACGGATTAAAACTCTTCTGCGGAACAAATTTAAAATAACTTAAATACAGAATAAAATAATCCAAAAATTATACTAGCAGACGTTTGATTTTGAAGATAATAAACAATAAAAAATTCGATTTTTCAAAATGGCGGATTATATATATATTTTTAGAAAGACTCTTACAATAACAGTTCCCTTAATAATAAAATATACTGAGTTTTTAAGATATGATAGTTATTATTTATTCTATTTTATTCAAGTTACTAAGTTGACTAAAAACATGTTTTAATAATGCCGTTTTAGCACGAAAAATACCATGATTCCCACTGACTACCCAGTTTACCCCACCTGTAGTTGAAAGAGGATATAAAAAAATTAACAATTTAAAATTAAAAAAAAAAAAGGAAATTTATTCAAAGATATCAAGGAACCCATTGCATAAAGACACCAATAAAAGTTTCATATTAATAAGTAATAACCTTTTAAAAGCGAAAAATAGCTTTGAATGACTTGCACTGTTTTTACCCGTTTTACCCCACCTTGCCCTTATCACTGTTCCGTTTTATTTTTACGTTTGATGGTACGAAACACACACAAATTGCCAAAACAGATTGTCTAAATTACCCTCGTCACCCTTAGTGAGCATGCTTCTTGCCCTTCCTGTTATTTTCTTTTCTTGTTGTATTGTTGCTATGGGCATCCTTTCTCAGCAATTTCTAAACTTAAATCCAACCAACCGTGTTATGTAGCGATCTTGACATTTTTGCCCCTCATACCTTTGAACCGGTTTTAAATGAACTCAAATCAGTTAAAACCGTAGCATTAAAACCGACATAAAATTTTATTTCGATTTAATTTTGACAGTGGCGTCACCAACTGTCTATTTACATAGACTTGAATGTCGAGCCTGTTTAAATTGATTTATCCGAAACTAGAATATTTAGATATGCAATGAAAACTAATTATGGTTTTCTATTTTCCTTATTTTTATAGTTGTTTAGAACAGGGTCGGGCTTAAAATATTTTGTACTGTAGGCACAGCGTCGCGAGGGTATCCTCTTTATTAAAAAATAACCTACTATTAAAAAAATTGCTAATAAGTTTACTATAAATATTTCAAAACAATGTTAAGAGGAGATTATTATAGGAGCTAGCCTGAATTTTTCCAAAGATAGGTTAAATTTCAGCAAATGACGTCAGTTATATAATATTTGGGGCCTAAAAATCAAAGGAATATGTCCTGGTCTAACATCTCGTAAAAGATATGATAGTTTTTGTGAACAAGGGAAGCATTTTTTCTATATTTATTTGAGCTTCTAGTTCGAAACCCAGATAGATCCACATTTTCGCAAAATCTTTAAAACATATTTTTTACAAGCTTTCATTACTTTGTAAAGCGGTATTGATCAAAAGGGTGTGAATTCAGTCTAAATATCCACTAAAAGTCAGATCCAAAAGTACGTGACTGTCAATCGGTTTTAGCGTACGGTGTAAAATTTACGAAAATGGATCTATCTGGTTTTGAAACTAGAGAATTCATTTAGAGGTTTTATAAATTATTATTGTACTATGTTTGTGCGACTGTTTTATCAAGAGGTTTTATTTGATGTAGTGCAGACAATATAATTTCAGAATTATATAATTTTATATATTTCTCCTCAATATTGCCAAATGACTGCCTAATATCAAACAGTTTCGAAATTTTATAAGCTGATAAATGATAAAGCTATCATGATAAACTTTTAAACATCTTGAACGGTACAAAGACATAAGTAAAAAATTAACTTTGTCATAGTGTTTTGTAAATTTCTTTAATTTTTAACACGTAAGATTTTATATAGTCATGACTTAGTTTGATTAAAACATATAATAACAGAAAATCTACTATTGAAAAATAGTGTGTTACCGAGTTTATTTAAAAATTTTAGTAGCTCTGTCTCTTTTATTAAAGACCTTTTGGCAGTTCTCTGGACGGTATATTCGAAATTTGTTTCCTTAGTTCTTCTGTAGCGCCAGCTTTCATTTCCGTTTCCTTAATCCAATTCTTTATTCTTCGAACAGAACAAACTTATTTACAAACAAGAATTCCAAAGTTCTTATTTAATCTCAAATGTTGTGACAAGAACTATTTTTAAGTAAAAGTAAAATTTTCTTTAACTTCTTAGTGGAACACAGTTTCTAATTTGAATTTTTGAATAGATTAAAGACGTTCATCTTGCGCTCTTTGTTTTTTTAGCATTGAAACATACATAAAACATGATAGAGTTCGCTCATCGTAAAATTTTGAAATAAATGAAGACTTCAAAAATATTTTTATTATGTACTAAATGCACACAAAAACTGTGTTGATTGATTAAATAAAAGCGCGATCTATCAAGTTTATTAATTTTACATCCGTTCATTTTTACTTTTTAGTGCAAAAAATGTGTTTAAAGTATTTTATTATATTATTTTCAACTTTTTAATGTACTAAAATCCACTTTAAATCTTAAACTAAGATCGTTTAAAAGTCCATTATCGGAGTAGGTTGCTATAATTGTTAGTTTTTAGACTGGTAGAGATAAACGACTGGAATTTTTTTTCAAATTCACCTTGCTGACTTTTATTATTTTTTTCCCTTTTCCTTATGTTTTGGATAACCGTATTCGTACTTGCGACTCTTGTCTCTGTTTCGAGGCATTGCAAAGATTCGCAAATGCCACTATACCTACACAAATTTATGCGTACGACTCGGATATGAATAATATCGTTTGGCTCCGATTAATTGGCGGATGGGTATCGCCCCTTTAAGCTGGTTTCAACGAATCAACAAACGAGTTTCAACAAATTGACCAATCGGCTTATCTGAACTATATATGCAAAGTAACATCTCGGAGGCCATTTAGCCAGAGCCGAACCAAAATAAACTCTGTAGAGTCGTCTACACGTGGTGTGTAAATATACCAACCCGTAAAACAACATTTGGTATTTGCTGAGCCCCAACCCTTGTACAACTAGGTGATGTTTATTTTCATAGGTATCACAGCTGGCAATGAGCAATCCCGGGATGAGAAAGTTTAAGCAATACATTTCTTAGAACCTATTCCTACTCAAGGGGGTTATATTGGTCGAAAGTTAAGATAAAATAAACATTTCTAACAAAGCACACAGGATGCTTTAAAATTACAAAAACTTATTGCCCAAATATGTGTGAAGGGATTTAATTATTTTATGTAAGTCGCTTTTTGATTTGCTGAGCCCCAACCCTTGCCCAACTAGGTGATGTTTATTTTCATAGATATCACAGCTGGAAATGACAATCCCTGGATGAGAATGTTTTAAGCAATATATTTCTTACATATGTTAAGCCAGTGGTCAGCAAACTCAATAGTCAACAGAATCAAATATCTGCAGTACAACGATTGAAATTTCTTTTGAGAGCCAATTTTTTAAAACTTAAACTATATGGGTTCGTACATTGTTATTAACTTAACCCTTTGCACTCCGCGAACATCTTTGACGTTGCGTTCTTTCCACGGAACAATTATTCTTCTTTCTGTTCTTTTACCCACAATTGTTTATGCTTATAGAGGGGAGAAAATCATAATATGTTTCGGATCTGCAAGAGAACAATTTGAAAAAAATCGAGGTTTTTTTAAACACAAGATCACGCTGTTCTAGTTTATTTTAAAGAACAGGGAACCAAAAGAACAAGTCATTATGTTGGCGCCTGAGAGGCGACATCAAAGTGCAAAGGGCTATTATTCATCTTCACGTATATATATTTTATTTTTATAATTATCCACCCTAAATGAAAAAAATGAATAAAGCTGAATATTAATCTCATTTTTAGTGAACCAAACATATTTAGTGGTTTATAAAATTTGTCAAATGATTTTAAGGGTTGTGAGGAATTTTAATCTGAAGAAAGTTTTAGATCACCAATGTACTTGGAGCTTTTATATGTCAAAAATAATTTCTATTACAGTTTATGAGATTACATCTTTTTAAACTCAAAAATATATTGTTCTCTTTCATTTTGAAGAGCAGAGAAAACAATAACACGTCGTTATTTTACTGACTTAAAAGCGACACTCGAGTGCAAAGGGTTATTAAAATATATTGATACCCAAGTGATGTCATACTTTTAAATGGAGTTAGATAAAGAACAAGTTAACGGAATAATTTTTTTTTATGCTCAAGAACATGCAGTTCTCGTTCAATTTGAAGAACAGGAAACAAAAGAACAGGTAGTTATTTTGGTGACTTAAAAGTTGCCACTCGTTACGAAGGGTTAAAACTTCTTTTCATATACTTTATTTTCATGATTTAAAAATAATCTTAACTATGCTGTTTTGTATTTTTAAAGATATAGCTTTTGAATCTCAGCTTAAATAAATATATTAAAAAAAAATATTGTAAAAGGTTTCTTTTATTCAAAAATTGGATGCATTGTTGTTGAAACCGAGATCACTGGATGTGATATCAGACCCGTAAGTTCTAGGCTTAAAAAAAATCTATGAAACCTACATTACAATTTCAAACTAATTCATAGCTCAACTATAATACATCGCTAAAGAGAAATGCAATAATATTAGGGCGGTATATTGCCTCTACCGCAAGGAAAATCTAAAAGTTTAATCAAAATCGGAGATCTATCTTAAAACGCCACATCAGTGCAGCTAGGGAATTGAATAAAACATTTCTTTAGTTGCAAACTTGAGTGCTTTTCAAAACCGCTTGGGGTTTTTACGTCAATTTTCTTCGAAGGACAAGCTTTTTGACATAACCCCCTAACTTGAAAAAAGTTTCGCGAACGTCTAAGAAAATAATTAACTGTTACCAGAAGTCGCCTGTCATTTCTTTTACCACCCACTATCATTAAACCGAACACTCAGCTACTGGGTTTCAGGATTTGAAATTATTTGTCTTTTGGTTATCGTATGTTTGATCTTAACTATTAATTCCCCATATGTTATTAAGGTCGCGCCTTCCTGGGTTATAGCAGGCATGACGCCCACTGTATTTGTGGCCGGCCGAATTTCGTAATCAGTTTATGCGAGCTGTGCCACTAGCTTTGGGTAAATTATAGGTCCGGCTTTTTTTAATTTTTAACTTCTGGGGAGATAGCTTCGAAGAATGGCAGTGCAGGGTGTATCCCTTTCTGGACAAAATCAATTACTTTTGTGGATTTTGCGGCCTATACTTAAATGTAAATTAGAGTTTTGGGGAAATCGGGGATATTTTGGTTTGTGGGACAGTCGTGGGAATGAGTATTGACACCATTAGTCAAATAAAGGGGACTATTTCTGAAGTTCGCCGACTTTAAAGTATTTTTAATGAGTTTTACGGCCGCACACGTTGCTGAAGACGCGGTATGGTTCCCAGCCCGTGGTTCGTGGACCTCTTGTCTGATCACCAAATTTTTATGATATTTTTTTTAAAAGTCATTGTTTGATGTTTTATATAAAAGAAAACAATACATTTATTTGCTTCTCGTAGAAAATACTCGGTAATAAAGAATTTGCGTGGTGGTCACTTCAAATACTCTGTGGCCGAGTGGATAAAGGCGTCAGCTGGGAATCTCAGGGTTCCTGGTTTGATCCTGTGCGACGGACGTGACTAAGAAAAGTAAAAAAAGTAGTGCTCTTTTGGTCGGAGGGTTGCCAGCTTTACTACAAAATACTAAGAATGTCGTCCGGAACATCAACAAAAATTATCGGCGTGTATACGCGACTGGTGCACGATAAATGTAATCAGGGTCCAAAGTCCCGACGTCTATTGAAGGCGTTGGGTGCCAGTTCAGGTGTTTCCTCGTCGTCTGACTATGGTTCAAAAATACTAGGCATCGGGGTCTTTCCTTCGAGATAGGCCCCGAACCGTCGCCAATGGCCCACTGCGCAGCTCTAGTGCGACGTTAATTAACAAAAACGAATCAAATATTCGGGTTAGATTAGTGACTTTACGCTGATACTCTTCCGATCGGGCTAGCATACACAAGGTCCCGGGTTCGATTCCGTGTGACTGTCAAAACGCACAACGCTATATTGGTGACCCGACCTGAACACAGCTTGTACCACCACAACCATCCAACTTCTGGAACGCTCATAACCATTTCCTTCTAATGAGCGCGGCTGCAGCCATACTGAGCCTAACTAATTTTTAAAGTGATTTTGTGGATTATTTTTAATGTCAAATCGTTATAGAAATGTTAAATATGTTTAGATATTGTATTTTATATTTATTGAATTAATTTGTATATCGCCAAAAATATTGTTTTTGCTTGTTATCTATCCATTTATTATTGGTTAAAATGGATTTCAAAGAATTGGCATTCAAATGGGTTTCAAAAGAATTTTTTTAAAAAATAATCAACCAAAAGCACTACTATTCGGCATATTTTAGCATGAACTACGAAATATAGTAGCAATAGAAGTGCGGTACAGTTTTTTTTAAACTTCCAATTCAGAAATTACAATTAAGAGATCAGTGCTCAGAAAGCGTTTCAATTTTATTTTTCAATATCTTTTTCTTCTATTGTCTTCAAAGCAACCGCGAGAAATTCAATTTTTGCAAAGAAAAGTGGGGAAAGAAATTTTCTTTTATGTCGGCTTTTCAATGGGAACTCTTTTGCTTTGTCGATTGTTGCTTTGCATAAGCTAATATTCTCTAAAAATAGTTTTGAAAAAGTTGGAACTTCTGTTGAAATGTGCATGATGTTTTTACATCGTGTTAGAATATTTTCTAAAAGTGCGTTAACTAATAGCTTTCGTTATATTAATCCACAAATCACATAACTCCTACGACTGGGATTCAGTAGCCGTTGTAAAAGCTGCTTGGCGACGAAATTCAAGCGATTCACTTTTTAAATGGAAAATTGTTTAATTCTTTTGCTGCCTTATGAGTTGTATTTTAACTCACGCCTCGCTTGTCCGAGAGGTTCCGTGAGTTAAATATAACTCTTATCACAGACTACAGTATTCGCGCTGTAAATTATATACACTTCATATAAACCATGCAATCCTGATGCAGGCACAGTTTGCATGGCTATGGATTTTCTCTTGAAAGGTTATTTTTTGTATGCGAGTCGGATATGTTACCATTAGGCTGCCACCGCCCATATTGAGTTACATACAATTCACGCACGAAAGTAATTGTATTTTTTCTTAAAAATTTCCATACATGTTGATAAATTTAAAAGCAAATTAAGAATTAAAATAATGTAGGCACAATTTTTTTTTCAATTGTGGCAGCGAAAGGTTTAAAAACAAGAAAAGTTTGAAATACCTAAACTTAGATTGTAGGTGAGGAACTGGAATAAGAGTTACAAGAATTCATAGTGACGCTAAGCTAACAACAGCATTAACATCACGTTTCCCTACGATGTGCTTTGCGGTTGCCATGGATACGGACTTCGTTCACCGTTTAAAAAAAAAGCATCCATTACGTTCAGCGAAAAAAATGACGCATGCGCCCAACACATAGGATCATTTGGCGACTTTCTAAAAAAAATGCCAAACCGCTACAGCTGCTAGGTCTTTACCATAGTACATGGTTTGTGAATTAAGAAAATGATTCGTTATATTATAAATAATATTATTGGAAATATTTAAATTTGTGTACTTTGTTGCTTGCTTTGCAATGCCTTTAATTTGACTTTATAAACAAGGAATGACGTAAAACGTGTATTTTTCAACTATACGGTCATCAAACTGATGATACCATTTAAAAATCTTAGTTCTTGCATTGGTTGCTTGGATTAAATTATTTTTCTTTTTTATTCTTCCAATTAGAATTTATAATAAGGAAGCAGTTGCTGTCGTGTTGTTTTGTGATCTAACAGCTGTTTACAATCAGAAGCCTAAGAAAGTTTATAATTTCATCTTAAAGACCAAAAGAAAATGTTCATAACGCCAGCATTTTTTTTTACAGTACACATAAGTTTATTAAGATTTTTAAGTCATTGAAATTGGTTCAATTATTTTGCATTAAATCTGTAACACTAAAGTTTTTGATGAATTTTGGCCTTCTGGGTCAGTTTCTAGCAATGAAAAAAACACAGTCAACTGTCATTGAGTATAAAACTTAACAAATTGATATGTACTTAAACAATGGATGTTCCAAATGTTATATAAATTCTTTAATTAATAAAATTTAAATGCATCGCTTCACAGTTGAAACACATGAAAAGAGAAAAATAATTAACAGAACAATCGGAGATTTCAAAATGAAGGAAATGTGTTTGTTTAAATAATTTAGTTTAATTTAGATTGACGTAATTTTTTGTACATACGATATCCGTTCATTTTAAAATTCAAACAATGCATTTTTAAATTAGTTTATAAAAAAGTGTGCCGTATTTCACTATCTACTCATTCAATAGGTGTCCGGGTAATTAACCTTTTGCAATCGAGATGTTACTCTGTCTCAAAAATAATGACCTGTTCTTTTGTTCCCTGTTCTTCAAATTCAACAAGAACTGCATGTTCTTGAACATAAAAAAAACTCATTTCTTTCGCTAGCTTGTTCTTTATCTAACTCCATTTAAAAGTATGACTTCAGTTGGGCATCATCGGGGCATTTGGGGAAAAAAATAGGAACGGGATGTAACTGTTCCATAAAAAGAACATAATGTAACTGTTCCATAAAAGAACGGGAACATAATGTAACTGATCCATAAAAGAACGGGAACATAATGTAACTGATCCATAAAAGAACGGGAACATGATGTAACTGATCCATAAAAAGAACGGGATGTAACTGTTCCATAAAAAGAACACGAACGGGATGTAACTGATCCATAAAAAGAACGTCATGTAACTGTTCCATAAAAAGAACAGGAATGCGATGTAATAATTTTATAAAAAGAACATAATGTAACTGTTCCATAAAAGAACGGGAACATAATGTAACTGATCCATAAAAAGAACAAGATGTAACTGTTTCATAAAAAGAACAGGAATGGGATGTAACTGTTTCATAAAAAGAACAGGAATGGGATGTAACTGTTCCATAAAAATAACGTAAATATCAAACGTGTTTCTAGAGTGCAAAGGGTTAAAACTTTTACACGTTAGAGAGACGGTCAGGCAAACAAATGGCGCTTAAAAATATTGTGCAACTATCTAACTAACTCAGTATAATCTAACTCAGTTTTTTTAGACTTAAAATTACGCCCCCGCATTTTTCGTATGACGTCATTCGGGAATGGCGAAAAATCGAAATTGCGGAGTTTCAAAGGAAATTCCTTCCTTTACTCTGCGTAAAAATAAAATAACTCCAACGTTAGTCTCGAAATCTCTCGAAAGGGATCACTAAATCACGATCGGGAAAGAGCAGGAAAGTTTCCACATAAAAAAAAAAAATCCAGCATAAATAATTTCAAACCATATTTCTATCTGAGATTACTATGTGTGGTTCGCCCAGCGATAGAGTATTCGACTCTCAATCGGTGGGTTGTGTTCGAATATCGCCTCTGACAGTGTAGCGAGTTTGTGATCGGAGGGTTGCCAGCTCTTTTCTTGGTCATCCGCAAAAAACATTCGTCTTGTATAGGGGGAATGGTATGCGTTGTGATTGTGCTTGGGAAGCCATCTCAGGTGTTGTCCTCGTCATTTGATCATGGTCCAAAATTAAAAAAAGGCAGTGTTCCCGACTCTTTTCTTTGGGATAGATCCCCAACTGTCGTCATTAGTCTATTGTGTAGCTCTAGTGCGATGTTAATGGGTTGACCGTTAGTTGGGTCCGGAAATCACTTTTTAATCGGCTGCACCATAATATGGTGCAAATTGCTGCAGAGCACCAAGATATGGTGCAACTCTGAACTGAAATTTTTAACATATATATATATAAATTGGTACGTACGTAAGTTTACGACCCTCGCGATAAAACACCAATGATTGTCGCCGAACGGCCGGGAGCGAAAAGAATCGACACAAAAATATGCTTGGGACAAAAATGGTTTGGGACCTAAAGAGTTAGCCACACCTCCTCGATCCGTTTTGCCGATATTATATAATAAGTCTCGAGCGTTAAGAGTTAATTACAAAGAACTTAAGGAAATCTCGGTTCACTATATAGTCGGTACTCGAACTACCTAGATTTTTTTTAAATATAAATCCTAAGATTAGTTTTCCTCCTTGGTCAAAGTTCGTGTGAATCTAATTTTCTAAACAGGATTTAAAAGGACAATTCACACAATTAGACACTCGAGAGTCATTGAACGGTCTCTCGAGTGCTGAACATAGGAAACCAACTGAAATGGGCAAAAATAAAATGGCTTTGTCGCAAGGATGGGAAAATGTAGGTTGAAGTTAATGATCCAAAAGTTCGAAAGTTCGGTCAGCATTGATGTATTGTGGGAAATGCAAAATTAAACTTTTAATGGCATTCGATTAAATTAAAATGGTGACAGAAAAAAGGTTTTCGACAAAAGAGTGTCAAAAATATAAATATAATATCATTTGAGAAGTTTTGTTTCCTGGATTGTGTTGATTCAGCATCGATTGAAACCGAACAATTGGCCTATATATGTTATTAAGAAAGCTTTTCCTTTATGACTGATTTTTTCTTTAAATTTCTATGACAGGATATGTGGAAGATTACACTGAGATAATTAGTTTTTGGCAATTCAAGGAAAAATTAAATGGAGCACTTTCCATGATCTTATTCTTTAAATGTCGAAACATTTGGGCTTCGACTTTCAATTGTATGGTTTTAATAGAATTCGAACAGACGGAGAGCAAACGTTTTGATTGAATTCCATTTCTTTTACCTACATTTGGGACTCTGCTTTTTGTTTCAATTCTGTTACTCCATTTGAAGATGGGTAAGTGAAGTTACTGATACTTTTATTTTTAAATTAGCACTGAAATTTTTTTCCTCAATATACAACAATTGTTTCCTTTGAAAGCGCTTCATCGTTGTGGTATGAACTAGCAACGCTGATCTCTAACTGTAATATCTGGATTGGGCAAGGCAGTTTGTCGACTTGAAGCCAATTTAATCTTAAAAAAATCTGTACACCCCATTTCCATTTATACCTCAATATTCCGTATCTTCATGCTAAAATATGCCGAATTGTAGTGTTTTTGGCTGTTTGTTTTTAAAATATTTCTTTTGAAACCCATTTTGATTAAAAATTCTTTGAAATCCATTTTAACCAATAAGTGGATAACAAACAATAACTATATTTTTGGCGATTTACAAATTAATTCTATAAATAGAAAATACAATATCTAAACACATTTAACATTCCTATAACGATTTGACATTAAAAAATACCCCACAAAATCACTTTAAAAATTAGTTGGGACACAGTATAGCTTCAACCGCGCTCATAGAGGGAACTGGATATGAACGTTCCAGAAGTTACAGTTAGAGTTCAGTGACTAGCAATCTAAATATTCGATTGTAGTTTCTTACAAGAAGGATTGTGCCTAGTTTGCATTGCTATACTCGTGTTTTATTTAAAAAAATGTATGCTTGCCAAAGCTTTATATAATATTTTCTTGTGGCTCGCTGTTATGCAGCAACGATTCTATCCATTATAGTTCTTCCATGATCAACTGATATAATTTCATTCAAGAGCACCGGTATCCTATCTCTGGCTTCCACACTTTTGGGCAGACATTACAGTGGTGGTTTGCCATGGTTACCAAGCATACAATATGATTTTAGTGAGTTTGTACACTGTTAAAAATATGTACTTAAAAATAAGTAAAATGTACTCATTTTTTTATTACATTCAACGCTTATCATAGCACCGAATACATAAGTTTCATTTTTGAAAAAGACATGTACTCAAAAATGATTAAAATAAAAAGATAAGTTGCTTGCGTACACACAAGAGGCTGCCTTCATAAATCACTTTCAATAAATTTCAACAATTACAACCAGGATTTGCCGGGAATAAAACCCAATCCTACCTGATGTCGTCCGCACCGAAGTCCAGGGCCATATCCCTTGTACTACGAGAGCTACATAAAGAAGTTATAAACTCGTGTTTTATTTATAAGCAGAAGTAATGTTAAAAGGTGTGGCAAAAGAGTGGAAAGTACAATAATTGAGTCGTAATAACTCAGTTTTCATTTAAGCAATCGACATCAAATGGTGTGGCTAACCATCTTCTGAACACCTATTTTAAGTTTGTCAGGTCGCTTTGTGAAGATGTCTGAAACAGAAGCTGATATTAGCATTATTAAACCATATTTTTCAATTTTTGCAAAAGTACGATTACTTAAATTTGAGTACGTTATCGTTCATTTACGATGTAATTGTACTCAAAGAAAAACGAGTACGTCCATGTACATATTTTTAAGCAAATTTTTTTTACAGTGTATGTTGATGCAATTGCCGAAGTATTTCTAACTTTGAGGAAAATTAGAGAACTTGGATTTGTAAAGAAAATTTTCATACAAAGATATTTTGCATGTATGGAAGTTTTCCACGCAAGCTGGAAGCTTCCGCACAAACTTGGGTACCCAGGTTACTCAAAAAATTCCGATCCTGGCAAAAACTTTCAGCTGTTTATTATGATTTTGTTAAACTTCTAAAGAAGCTGCATCTTTTTTTCTCTCCAAATATGGCTTTCTGCTTGCTTTTATAGATGAGAACAGCACCACAGCTGTAAGAAATCGAATACTTAAATAGAACTCTTTTGCGAAAACTTTGCTTTTTGGAGTCTTGTTATATAAACATCACCCCAACCACTTACAACTTTCTACCTTTTTGCTTTATTCAGTCCTCACAGCTTCTGTTATTTACTAGGTTTTTATATTTGGGAAAATAAATCCTTGATCTTACAAACAGTTATCACTTATGACAATAAGTAGTCATATTTGGCATTTGCAATTGAAATTCCCTTTTCACGTTTGCAGAAAATCCCACTACTTTCTTCAACAGGAAGTAAATGCAAGTTGTAGAATTCGTCATTCTTCTTTAAAATTTCTAAAATTACTTTTTAATTTTCGATTTAAGAAAATAATTAGTTGAATTTGACATTCTGTACTTCGCGGCATATTGTGAAAAGTACTTGCCCTTCCTGCTAGCTATTACAAATCTCAATGATAATATAATGTTCAATCTTCCTTGAAATTAATATCCGCCATAATATCCTGTCGGCTCATAAGCAGTTTTTAAATGTTTATCCGCAATCATGTCACAACTAAAATAAAAATTAAGCAATGCTTTCGATGATGTAATTAAAAATTGAAAAATCGTTCCTGCAAACCTATCTTACGTTTGCTCCAGTAGATTAACGATTTATTTTATGTTCGAAAATTTTATAAACACTTTAAACTAGCATTTTAAAGATCTTATTTTTATTGATTCTTTAAAATTTATTAATTAACAATTTAAAGTACTTAAGTTTCTACTTCAAATTAAAGTAGAATTGCACGTTTTTACACACATACACAAATCCTTCTATAGATAAAGAACGTTCGTGAATTCGTTTATAAATTTACAATATTATTTTTAGACTAGGGTGAACTAGGACTAGGACATAGGATTTTCGACCAGTTAAACCATAAAACCTTCACAAAAAACAGCAAAAAAAACCCTTCAATTTTGAAGCATTGTAATTGAATCACATTTATTGCAGAAATCCAGTAAGTGCAATGTTAATGCAATGTCCGTTGACGGATTTTTTAAATAAACGATTCAATTATTGAAGAAAAAATGCAGATTTTTTAAAGATTTTCTGCAGAAAAATTAAAAACTTTTAAAGAAATGCATTTTTTAGTATCAAATTCCTTTGTCCTTCAATTTTATAATTTTGATAAAGGTTTTATGACTTTTTTGTTGGGTACCCCCCCCCCCCCCCCAGCTAAGAATTTTCTGCAAAAAAATCTGTAGAAATCTGTAGTTATTTGGGACTGAAGAAAATTTTCTGTAGATTAATTTCTACAGAAATTTGCAGATTTAATCTAAGTAAAGATAAAAATTACAGTAGAGCCCTACTGTAATTTTTATCTTTACTTACATTAAGTAACCCAAACATTTATTTGCATTTAGCGTCGATCAAATATACAAAACAATCAAAAAAATACTTCTACACTCCCCAACGTTTTACTTTATTGGATTTCTGCACACAGCGTCATTTTTAATGTATTTTATTTGCCTCCACCACTGTTATAAATACGGTTGATTTTGAAATTTAACATTGTGAGTGAGTTATTAATTTGTGGGTATTTGTTGCTAAATGCTTTCCCCTTTTGTAATGCGGGTAGATAGCCAAGGGCATGTAGCTTTCTCCTATGCCCAACCACCAATGAAGTAGAGCGTTTCCGTTTATTCATTACGAATTCATATAATGAAATAGCAGCAGATGAATGAACAACGCGGTCGATCGAATTGAAAAGTATGGCAACTTCTTACTCTTTTCGATTCCATGAATTGTCTTTGGTGGCCCATGCTTTTCGTAAAAAAAATTGCTTGTTTTTTTTAAAAAATAATTTGATGTCTAATCCCCAAGTGTGTTTAATTTTTTTAAATATATGATTTGGTTTTGATGATGTAGTGGAGAAATAAGGTGAGAGAAAATATCTATAATAATAAAAGATCGTATGTGGATCGCAAAACACCTACTTCCCCCGTGTATAAAATTCTGAAAATTTATATACAAGTATTATATATCTTCAGGGCGCGCACCTGAGACTCGGATTTGTTCCATTTAGTTTTTTTAAATGATTTTAACAATTTTAGCAATATTGCATAAAGACCCAAAGTTCTGGAAGATATTCCAAGATCTGGGACGTAAATTTGTAGTTTAGTCGGAAGCGCGCTGAACTTCAGAACAATAGGTTGCGGGTTCGAGTGCCACTCAATTTTGTAATGTATATTCTTTAACGGGTTCCCCAGCAACGCGGGGTGACATAAATCGTACCGGCATTTACGTCATCTGAACCATTTAATGACCTGTTCTTTAAATTGAACGAAAACTGTATATTATAGAGCATATAATACGCTTTTTTTCGTTAGCTTGTTTTTTATTGACCAAGCTTTAGCGAGGTTCCTGTTTTAACTCGAATTTTGTATGAATGTTCCTTGAAGTCATTTAAAACGACGTATGTTTTATTTTTGGTTGCCAGGAACAGAACTAACTTCACAGAGCTACTAGTTAGCCCTTTGCTTTGTTCTAGTGTCGCCAATAAGTCACCAAAATAACGACATGTTATTTTTTCTCTGTGTGTTCACCAAAATGAAAGATAGCAATTTATTCTTGAGTTTAAAACGTTATTATCTCGAAATCGTATTTTGCAGCTAGCCATAACTCCCCCTCCACGTAGTACAAAAATCAGAGAACGAAATGGGTTAAAATTGACTAGTTTGAAACGTCCCACCTTCCTCTATACGATGGTCTGTAATTTATCCCCATTGGCTACTTACGTGGAGTTATAAGGATTTTTACAAATGTCTTTTTCCCTATGGAACAACGTATAACAATCTAAAAGGAAAGACGTACTCGCGTCAAAAAATCCGATGAATCCGGCAAACAAAAACAATTCTAAGAATATTATAAATGTCACATGGGCATATCCAACTAGCCAAAGAAGACAGCCGCTTGTAATTATTGATCGGTTGCTGCATGGCGCATCACACGTGGCGCAGTTTTAAAAGTTCATATATGCTGTCTAGACATTGAAAAGACTGGAGGGAAATATTGTCCCATTTATATAATCCTTGGCGGGTTTTATATAAAGAGTCTGGCATATGAACATTTGAAAAAATATAATTTTTGAGATTTTCATTCATTATGAAAATTTGAATTGTTTTGATTGAAAGTACCCCATTTATGGTGATCCGTAACTTGGAAGTATTTTTTAAATAGTTTTTTTTTATTAAATGAACCCACTGGATGAACTTAGAAGCCAATTTATTTGAAATATAATTTTCCCATGTTTGGGGGCACATTACTTAACAACTACTTGAAATATATTCTTGAAACTTGTTTGATTATTTTAGTAACACTTTAACAGAAGGAATAAAATAGCAGATACTTTCTTTCTAAAAACCTTTTTGTTAGAAAATAAGTAAATTGTTTGGCAACAACGTCTCACCTTCCATTTTTCCAACATTTTTAAAAATTCTTACTGTGATTTAAAAAAAAAAATCCCCGATCTAAAGTCTTAAATATTATTGAAATAGTGCTCTGTAAAAAATTCAGATTGATAAAGTAGATTGTAACTAAATGAGATACCCTCAAAGTTAGTGAATTTAACATGGGCGTCTATAGAGGTGCCGGCCCCCTTTTGATGTAGAGTGAGTGGTACTCGAACTACCAAATTACAAAATTCAACGTTTGTGTTTTAAGGTATATTCTATATGTATAGAAATAGTACAATAGACCTCCGATCGCAGTGCTTTCTCCAACTGAAGCCCCCATCCACAAGTCATATGTATAGAAGAGTATCTGTGGGTTTATTTTTTATACGAATCTACAGTTGTATTCCGAGCTTGATGACATTTTGCACGTCTGACCTTCAAAACAAGAGGAAAGCCACTGTCTGCATGAGATTTCGAACTCCTCCATTACCTTTCTCACACTTTAAAACAAAAATTACTTTTTTCTAAAAGCGCCGCGGTAAAGAAATCGGCAAACACTGCATAAATCCCGATTAACACCGGGTACTTCAGTTGCATATAAACAATTTTATGCAAGAATCCTTGAATTAAATGCGTAATAATATGTCATTATCTAGTTTGCATGCAAAGTTTTAGAATACTTGAATAGGTAGTTTTACAAAAAAAATATTCCATTTATAAAGACATTTCTTTTGAGAAAGTAAGAATTTGTGTGACACTAATATCTGTAAATGTTCAAGCGAATGAATCAAACATTAAAATACACACAGATCATGCAGATCAAACGCTCGACTGTTGACATCAAGCACTGTCGACAAACACTACATAAATCCAGATTAATACCGGGTACTTCAGCTAGTTGCATATAAACAATTTTATGAAAGAATCCATGAATTAAATGCGTAAAAATATGTCATTATCTAGTTTGCATGCAAAGTTTTAGAATACTTGAATTTGTAGTTTTACAAAAAAAAAATATTCCATTTATAAAGACCTTTCTTTTGAGAAAGTAAGAATTTGTTTGTCACTAATATCTATAAGTATTCAAGTTAATGAATAGATATTCAAACATTAAAATACACACACATCATGCAGATCAAACGCCCGACTGTTGTCATCAGGCTATTGATTAAAATAAACTGCATCCCCCCACATCCTGTGCATATGGCCATCTTTTGCGCTAATGCATTCAAATTTCCAGAAAAAATAAGTAAATGACCGATAACAGGGCGGGATGTTTAGATAAATTGCCGGTTGTTTACTTATATGGCGGGTATTTCAAGGCTTGTTATGTCGTCTGGCAGATCCAGGAATAAGGTACAGGGGTTACCCCAAGTGCCAAAGGAAATGGTTGATAAGGATTTATTTTTGTGAATTCAAAAACTGTCTGTCTGACCGCTAAGAAGTATGTTTCACTTCTATAGATGTTAATTTAATTTTGTGCGTGGTATCTGTAGATATACCAAGTTATTAAAGATGTATTTTTAATTAGCACCATCAGCAGGGCCTGATTAGCGAATAGGTCCGGGAAGCCCAGGCTTACACTTTCCATTTTTGAGGGCCCCCAAAATCACACTTTTTTTTTTAAATATTTAACACTCTTAAAATAGTTTATCACCAAATTTACTTTAAAAAAGTGGCATTACTAACTTTAGCAAAAAAAAATTGCTACTTGTGTTAAATTTGTTCGAATATTGGAAGAAAAAAAAAATCAAAAACATACAGAATTTTTTTTAAAATATATTTATATTGTGTTTTGTTTTAATGCCATTCAGAGGCAAGGATTTTAGTGCATGTAAAATCTCAATTTTATGTTCCAGTGTCTATTTGAGAGCATAAGGGTCCCCATTTAAAGGCGGCCTTCCCTTGCTTCAATGTTTTAATCGGGCCCTTACCATCAGAAATAACTATTAGTTTTGAGCATTTCGCGATCGCCATGTTTATTTTCTTCAAATGTGATAATAGTTTCGTCATTGATCACGCAACTTTTGACGAAACAAGAATCCTCAAATTTTTTTAGCGAAAGTAATTTACTCCGAATTCTTTCCGGTTGTATCAGCTCATTTGGTTCTAATTTGTATATTGCCATACTCATTTGGTTTTAATTTGTCTAGTGCCAAAATCCAGAACGAGCTTTTCTGGCTTGGTCGATAATACTTGTGATTTCACACCAAAGATCTCAGGTTCGAGTCCTGCCGTCGATTTTTTCCTTTGTTTTACGAAATATTTAATGAGAGCATTTCGCAGGCAACTCTTTCATGAAAATGACCAAAATTTCTTTAAAAATAAGCATCCATTTTTAATTGTGTGGTCATTTGGTATTGATTGTTATCTGTCTGACCACTATGGAAGGTCGGTTAGGCATCTAACTATGTTAGTTTTGTATTGGCATCTGTAAGTTTTAAAGTTGTATTTTTAAAATTTCCTTTTTCTGTTGTCATTTGGTATCCACTGATTTTTATGTAGCCTATCTTTTCCGTTAGGTATTTGCCAAATATTTAAAACTCGTCTTATTGCAAGTTTCAAGTGGTAGAATTTTTATCTTGCCTTTAAAAAAAAATAGTAGTTTTTCACCTTTTCTCTGTTTAAATACGTTTCTATTTCGCTTGCGAAAGTGGTTTAGATGTTTTACTTCAAAAATAATAAATTTTGTTCTGTTCTCTCCTGTCGCTTAAATTGTTTATGTGATGCTACAAGTCAAACAAACAAGAAGATATAGAAGGCCATTACTTGTTTTTAGCCAGTGATGTAGTTTTATGAAATATCGCGGAAACGCTTCTGAACTCCATATTTTATTCGCACATACAAAAATAATACAAAAAACAATTATGTGCGTGTAGAAAATGTGATAAAGATATTCTGAACTATAAGTCACTTTTCTAAAAATTGCAGGAGTAACTTTCCAAAACGTTCACACTGTCAGGTTTAACGAATCATTCTAATTTCTAATAAAATAGTCTTAAATGCATAGTGTTACTCCAGTTACAAAAATGATCTCGGGACATGCAGATTGCGGCCCATTGGCTACCCTAATTTAGAGCGATAAAAAGGTTGTTCTTCTTTGAGAATATGGCAACCCGGAACCTACAAAGAACGCAATCTGCATATTACCAATGATTTTAAGGATTTTGTGCCTTTTATCTAAAATTGTGTTATTATGTTAGTACAATTTGCGTTTGAGGCTCTTGACTTGGTTTCAACTCTGAGTTTTAACTCTCAATTTAAAAATTTAAATTGAAAATAATTTAAAAGACAATCATTAGTATAATTTAAAAAAAAATCCATGAATTTTTACAATATATAAGTTAAAAAAATTAATCAGAAATCTTCCATTTAAAAGAAGTTATACAAACTTACAAATAGAAAATAGTTACTGTCCAATTCTCTCTACATAAAGTTAATGTTTTATGTTATGCATATTTTCGATTCCCTTATACAATTTCTGTGGCTTGGAACTAGCGCCAATCTCAATTATTTTTGCAACCTGTTTTTAATATATCAATTTCAAGCTTCTAAATAAAATATATAAATCAATGTCATCATGCTTCTGTAACCCTTCAAATCAAACAATTCCGTAACATTGCAACAATGCTGAGCCTGAAACTTTGACGTCATTTTTCTTAAAACTGTCAATTATGACACAGATTTATGATCGCTGTTGTTGTAATACTACCTATACACAATGCTTGATGAGAAGAGTTGAATTACAAAACTACTCTTTATTCACACAAGGCTTAAAACCAGAGAGTTGTAATATTAAATAGAGAGCGCCTTCAATACCAGACTCTCGTAAGGCCGCGGTGTCAACATTGAAAAGAAAAACCCACATCACGTGGTTATAGCGCTGCCACATTTGGCGTTCAGACATCTGCAGGAGTTCCAAATTTGGCACACTTTCTTCTCTTTTGGTGTTAAGGAGTTCTGTCCGTATTCAACATATATGTACGTATTTACTTATTTTCAACCAATATGCGCTAAATATTTCCTCTTCATTAACGAAGCGAAAATATTTTATTTGTGTTCAATAGTCGAAGAAGCGAAACTCTTTATATTTCTCAGGTTTTATTGTTTATATTTTCTTATTGAAGTATACAAAATAATAATTGAAAGAACTTCGCTTATGGTAAATTTTTTACATAAAAACGTAATGCAATTATTTCAAAATTACAAAGTAAGAAAAATCTCCTTAATATATCTGTTAAACTCCCGTAAATTGTGCCACTCGTTAAAAAAAAAACTATATTTAAATACAAAATTAAACACAAAACCATATTAAAATACTTCGATCTCGTTTAGTACTGAAAGTCGCCAAGGCCTGCCAAGTAATATTGGCGCATGAATGAATTGGCATTTCCACATATCACGTGGTTTCAATGATGGACGCACGGAAATCAGCATTTTTATTCCTCTATTTGTATCATTACTCTATGCTTAAAACCCGATTAACTCAAGCGGTTGTTTGAGGCGCCGGACTACGGAGGGCGCCAAATTTGAGTGTAAAAAAAGGTTAACTATAGATTACTAGAGAAATTTTGTGGCTGTATTTTTGGTTATTTCATTATTAATCAAAATATTTGTACATTTCATTGACGATGTTTAGCTTTAATCTAATTTTCTTGCTGGAAATCATCAATATAATCTACAATAAACTATTTTTCATATTAAGTATTCTAGGTATTCGACAAATGTAATTATTTTTAATTAGATTTAATAAAAAAATATTTGACGAGGTTGTGTGATTACCTACAACTTGTTATTTTGTGTAAAATGGGGAATAGTTGTAAAACCCTACTATAATTTGTGCTCATAAAGCTTCTTGAATCGTCTCTGAAGTAGTTGTTTACGCTGTTTTCTGCATTTCGTACCTACTATTAAAAATACTTCGTTTTATTCCAAAACGACCGTAATTCTTTACACTTGAGGAACACATTTGATATTTACGTTCTTTTTACAGAACAGTTACATCCCTTTCCTGGTCTTTTTAAAGAGGTAATCTTTAGCATGATCTTTTTACGTTTAGGATGGGTAAATATGAATATAAAGTTGTGCGTGAAACAATATTATTATCAGTATACCAAACATGTATACCAAGCATTACATTTGTCAAATGTTAAAAAAAAAAATCTGGTTGTAAGGAGATTTAATCTGAAGAAAGTTCAACATACTTGGTGCTTTTAGATGACAAAAATAATTTCTATTCAAGTTTGTGAGAAAATAATTTTTTTAAACGCAAGAATATGTTGTTCTCCTTCATTTTCAAGAACAGAGGGGGAAAAAATAACACATCGTTATTTTGGTGACTTAACCCTTTGCGCTCCGCGAACATCTTTGACATTGCGTTTTTTCCACGGAACAGTTATTCTTCTTTCTGTTCTTTTACCCACAATTTTTTATGCTCATAGAGGGGATAAAATCGTAATATGTTTCGGATAAGCAAGAGAACAATTTGAAGAAAAAAATTAATGTTCTTTAAACACAAGATCACGCCGTTCTCGTTTATTTTAAAGAACAGGGAACCAAAAGAACAAGTCGTTATGTTGGCGCCTGAGAGGAGACATCGGAGTGCAAAGGGTTAAAGGCGACGGTCGAGTGCAAAGAATTAATAAAATATATGGACACCCAAGTTATGTCCAACTATCAAATGGAGTTAGAGAACAGTTCTTTTATGTTCAAGAACATACAGTAATCGTAACAAATAAAATAACAGGGGACAAAAGAACAGGTCGTTATTTTGGTGACTTAGAGTCACCACTCAAAAGGTTAATGCTATTTTGCGAAGATACGAAAACTAAAACCATTATACCCACGTATTCAAGTGTGCTTTTATGTCATTTCTCATAAATTTACCAAACCCGACAAAAGACATGATGAAAATGAGTTTTCTCAAAAGAGGTCGGTTCTCTTTCAAAACCGAGCTTTTATGTCTACAAACGATATCCACCCAAGATGGTTAGTAATTAAATACAAGTCAAGGGCTATAATTTAATTTTAATACCCCAGATGTTTGTTCAGCGCTAAGTAAATTTCGTCGTGTGGGTTCTGTTTCAGACGTGTTTTTTTTTTTATTCTTTAGAAGTTGTTGACTGTCCTGAATACTGAAATTCAATTTCAAAATCTGTTTCGGGATTTCATTTGAATCAGAAAAGAATCAAATATTTATTTATAATTTCATTTTGGCGGCATAATTGTGTTAAGATTAATTTTTAATGTAATTTTTTGTTTTTAAGTGTAGTCTTTAAGAGTAGTTAACTGTACTTGTTTAATAGGTCGCATCTTGGGTGTTTTAATGCGATGAGATTTTATAATTAAAGGGGCAAGTGACTAACTAACATTTAATATATATATATATATATATATATATATATATATATATATATATATATATATATATATATATATATATATATATATATATATATATATATATATATATATATATATAAATTGTATGGCTTTTCTTGATATATTTAGACATACAGAGCAATAAAAAGTATATGTTTCACTTATAATGGTTTGATTTCATTAAGCGAACTTAAATGCCAAATGGGCGAAAACGCGCCTATTTTGTTAACCTACCACCACTAATCACGCTCACGGACGATGAATAGGAAAAAGTATCGTGGCAATTTTTTCCTTGGCGACAAATAATGGATGCTCAACGGAAAGCGGCCCTTTTCTTCGAGATTGTTGTCAGTGAAAAAGCTGTTAATCTTGAAAAAAGTTATTTTTGCCAGTTAATCCCCTTTCAATTTAATGTATAATTATGTTAAGAATGGCGCGTACTATTTACAGTAATTGCTGGAACCCTCTGAGCCCCTCCTTTTCCTACTCCTATAGCTCAAGTGTTGTCCTTTTTTTCATCTGATCATGGTAAAAAATTAGGAGGCAGTTTTTTCGGGTCTTTCCTATAGGATTGGACCCGAATCTTCGCCAATAGCCCATTAGTTCTATTGTGATGTTATTTCAATCAACCAGACAGAAGATGGGTTATTTTAAAATTCAATTGCATGGCTGGTTTGATTAATTAACGTCGCACTAGAGCCGCACAGTGGGCTATTGGCGACTCAATTGCATGGCGGTACATCAAATAATTGAATTTAAACAAAATTTTAATATATAGTGCTTTTTTTATTTAATTTATTCATGCGAGTTTAAAAGGGCTGTCAATTTTAGTTTGTATTTAGTGTTATAGCTTCTTGAATTGCATTTGAAATTTAAGTCTATCGAATAGCATGCGATTGAAAATACAATTCTGCTAATGGAAAAGCCATACTGAAATACACCCTCTTTACTTTAATGTGAAATGATTGTAAGTGAAAAGTTTCCCTAAACTATTTTAAATAGCTTTAGTTAGTTAAATGTCTTTAAAATGCATATTCTATTTGCGAGATTCAAGTGTTTATAGAACTAGTTTTAATCAAATAATCCAACCTCTCGATTTTAATCAGTTTAATGGAGTATTGGTTTAACGCATAACGGGCCCCACATAAATAGAATAAAATTTGCATATTTCAATTATTGAATTTTCAAAAGTTGAAGACTTCAGCTTTTATTAAAGTTTAGAAGTTTTATTATGCCTATCTAGAAGGCCTTTAAATATATTTTTAAACTGTAAACACACTATTTTAATCTTCTAATGCACGAGTCCGCCTTAAAACGGAGTACATTCAAATACACATGGAAGAAAATCCATGCACTTTAGCGGGTTAATGGATATTAGTGTCAAACAAATCCATGCTTTTTCGAAAGAATTGTTTTTATAAATGAAATTTTATGTTAAACTACCTATTGAAATCTCCTAAAACTTTGCAAACTTGGTAATTGGATGAAAATGGAGTAAGGCTAACATCTTATGAGGGAAGGGAGTGTACAAAAGGATGAAAAATAGCGTGACGTAATAAATGATTTCGCCCTTAAGAAAATAAAACCTATAAGAATTTTGGTGTTTTGAGTGTAACTGTACTTTAAAATATATTTTTTTAAATAACCGAGTATCTAAATCTCGAAAGCATGGGTAAATATGTGTCTCAATAAATTAGTAAAAATACGCGTTCATCTCACGGGTTAATAATACAAATGATGCATCATTAAAATAAATATGTCTTAATTAAATGTAAAACATATGTAATAATAACGGTTTTAGTTGTTTTTCAAATTTTTATTTTTCTGGGATAATTTTAGATTTTCATGATAAATTGATAAGATAGGACACTATAGTTAAAAATAAGTTATCAAAATATGTTGCAGTATAATTGGCTCGGCTAAAATGGCCGCTGTGATGTCACTTGTTTACACGTTTTCTCTTAGCCAATTGGTTATTTCGCTCAAACTCGTTTGCTGATTCGTTGTAATCAGCTTAAAGGGGCTTTACCCATCTGCCAATTAATCGGAGCCCGACTTTTTTTAATAAAACGTTTTGTCTAGACAAACATAAAAAAAAATGTGTCAAAAAATAAGAAGTAACTCAGTTTCTTTTTAACATATCAACACAAAATAGGATAAGCTTCTTCTGAACTACTATTTTAGGTTTAGACCTGTCCAACATAAGATCAGTTCAATTAAAATGATACACAGAGAAAACATTTTTATAGTGCTCTTCTAATTTAAATATTGAAAAAAAAAGTCTTTAAAACTTTCTTCCTTTATTTTTAAATTTTTAAATGAAGCTTTTTCTCGTAAGAATAAACGTTCCAACTCTATTTTCTTTTAATCAGAAATGTTCCTAGATTTACAAGAATAGTCAGAAAAACCATAAGTCACAAGGAAAAAGGTCAGACCGAGCTTTAGAATTCATTTTATTTTAATTGCACAGACCAAAAATCCAATTCCATTTTAGAAAGAAGAAAATATGAATAAGCGGTAGACAATTGTTCTCATTTTAAACACAACTTTGACAGAAAATTGAACGAATAAAAATAATTACAAAAAACGCGTTTATATCACTGGTTTATATACACAAAACAAAAAAAACTGCCTTTAAACCTGCTTCCCAAGCTTTCCTAGTCAGCTGTTTACCTGACCCCAATGCGCATGCGCGAGAAAATCAGCAAGGCTTTACAGCAATGCAATCCTGATTGCGATTGGAGAGCGTTGTATTCTTGGCTGCTTCTCTGTCTCTATGCTAGCTCGCGAATGTATCTCCATTAACAATAGGTCTTCTGATATATCTCATTAAAATTATATTCACGCTTCAAAACCAGGTAAGTTTTCCCACTTTTTAAAATTCTGTGTATTTCGATTTTTCGTTAAACTGTAATTTAGACTTCTCGGGGAGTATTGTTAGGGTTATACTTCTACCTTGTTTTATTGTATACAATCTTTTTCCACTTTAAATCGACGATTTCGATATGTGTAGCTTGCGAAATAAAATGTAAAATAGATTATGGTGACTTGAAGACTCTATTTCAAGTAGCGTTTGCGATTGTTAAATATTCCACAGCACTTCGATCGTTTGGTCGCATAGCTTTTTGTTTTTGTTTGCGTTTTTTTGTTTACTTGTATATAACGAAATCTTGTATCTAAGGAATCGACTTTTGGGATTTTTATCTCTTTTCTTTACGTGTTTATAACGGATGCACCATAAGGGAAGTAATCATTTCAACGAATATGTTCGTTCAGTACTTTTTTTATTGATAGTTATATAAATGTCAGATCGAAGAATTGGCATTATCCGTGAACGATCAGCACAAAGCTTAAATGCTGAGTCTAAATTTCGTATTAACACGGATTTCAGTGAAAATTATTTTTATGATTTAATAGGTTTTTACCGTCGACAAATATATATTCGATTAAAAAAAATTTCAAATTAAATTATTAGGTTAGTTGATAACATCCTATTTTAGTTTTATTTACATATAACCTTTGTAAATATTCTAATTTATAACTCAAACTTAGCGTTAAAACGTATGTTTAACATGTATTAAGTTGTAATTTCTAATTTACAATGAGTGCCAACCTTTATATTAAAAGCAGTAAGGTAGAATATTTTTTTTTTTGTGATTTACTGAAAAAAAATTTTAATGTCAATCTTTTTCATACATTTTTTTTAATTCATAGCAAATTTGTTTTAAAACGCTTATTACATAACAAATAGTAAAATTATTATTAACTTTTAAAATGTACCTTTACATTATTTAAAAAAAAATAGATATTCTAATAATCAATAATTTTTGCTCATTGATCTTATATATAAAGTAGGTTAATTAATAAAGTATTTAAACATTTAAAGTAAGTTAGCGCATGATATTTTCACTTATTTAAAATAAAAAACTACATTATCATTGATCAGTTTACTTAGAATAATTTTTATTTAATCTCATGCTCATTTGCTTAAAAAATACCTTTGGTTTGAGTATCGAAATAAGTTGAAGGGTTATGGTTGAAGGTTTAATTTCCGTTGTTACGACAAAATGAAGAAAAATTTAACCTTATAATTTTCTTATCATATCCAAACTATTTGATGCAGTTTCTGCCTCTGTATTTCATATACTGTTCATGCTAAAATATGCCGAATTTTAGTGTTTCAATACTTTTTTTTTAATTTTACATTAAAACACATTTTAAATACCTATTCTTTGAAATCCATTTTAAAAAATTATAAGTGGATAAGTAGCAAAAAAAACACTATAGTTTTGGAGATCGCAAATTGATTCTATATGTAGAAAATATAAAATGTTTGAGCATATTTAACATTTCTATAACGATTTGAGAAGAAAAAATCCACAAAATCCCTTTAAAAAATTAGTTGGGGTACAGTATGGCTGCTTACAGTATCGTTTCAACCATAGAAGGAACTGGTTATAAGCGTTTCAGAAGTTACAATTTATAGTTCAGTGCCGAAAGATACATTGAGAGTTCAGCCCATTTCCATTCAGAACACTCCCAGCCGATGTAGAAAAATAGAATATGACTGGCTGTGTGTGACGTTATAGTTAATTTTTATAGTTCTACACCATCAGTGGTATTGGGCACTATAAGTAAATAGTTTTTTTGGATTCAAGAAAGAAAAAAAGGACATGAAGGAAAAGAAAGGGGAAGAGGAGTGTTGAAAAAAAGTATAACACAATTTTTTTTTTTGGGGGGGGGGGGGGGAGAATTTGTCTAGTCGGCCCGTTTCTAACTATCCGAAAGTAAAATGCCCCGGATATCCGGATGAATAAAACATCGAAGATTTTTTTTGTGGCGGTCAATTATCTTTGCTTTAAGTATTTTCCTGAAAATTTTACTAATGTATTAACAGTGTGCAGATTCTCCCTTGAATTTTTTTCGTTTTTAACTTTAAAATTCTATTAAATTTTTTTTTTAACGAATCGTTATGGTGGAGGGTCATAACATCTCACAACTAATATAAAGTTAAAATAAAAATAAATTTCTCAAAAGTTTAAGCAAACTTGAGTTTTCATGTTTGGAATGTAAGGCCATATGGTAAAAATACAATTATTCAGAAATTGAGTTTAAAGTGTACAAAACATACGCCCATTGCTAGCAGCACCCTAGACTAACCCTTTGTAAATAAAAAAGTTTTGTGAATGTTTATTCAATCTTAGTATCACCTTAAAGGTAAGGAATTGTGGAATATTATAGAATAAAAAAATATTTTGTAATTTTTGACCGATTTCAGTTTTTTCTAGTGTGTATGAGAAGATATTTTCATAAAAAAGAAACTGCCGGATATCCGGCAAAATCCAGTTCAGATATCCGGTTTGTAATGTGCGCCGGATATCCGGTATCCGGCAAAACCACTATCCAGTTCATCCCTAGTTATATAACCTTTTGAGTGGGTCGGTTAAATTTATTTGTCACATTTACCTTGTTTTGTTCAATTGATATAGCTCGCCACAAAGTTGTAACACCCTTTGTGCAAACTTATCTACAGTAAGAGAAAAACACTTAGACTGGAGCATTCACAAAACTAGATGCGAATAAACACCCACTACCTACAATCAGTGGCGGCCCGTGGTCGAAAATGTTAGTGCAGCCGAAATCATGTGACCCCCCTCCCCCCTATTTTCACAAACCATACATGAACAGAAATTCTTTATTATTTACTACTCAAATCAAAGTTTCCTTTCAATTTTTACAAAATGATAACATGCGGAAAAAAATAGAAAACATACTTGCTTATTTTTTGAAAATTAAAGCAATCTTTTCTTTTAAACATGCGAATCGGTCAATTTTAATATTAACTTAAATAACGAAACAATAGCAGGACCATGTCCTGAAACAACAGCACACAGTAAATTTGTCACAAAAACCATTTCCGTTTGGAGAGATTCTCGTGAGTTCACGTTTCACCCACCCATTCCCGCAAGAGCCAATCAGCTTAGCGAATCTCAAGTGCAGCTAAAACAAGAAAATTCATTTTGGCTGTACCTTCTCGCAAATGCAGTGCATTAGCAGGGGGGGGGGGGGGATCTCCATACTACTTAGAGGTTGCCATGGCAACGATGCAGCCTCTAAGCAGCCTCTCCTGCAGCCTAAAAGATTTCGCTTTTTAGCTGCAGTTTTGTTTTAATGGAGTTTTTTTCCCTCCTGAATTGTGCATTACGGTAACAGGCTTGCTATTTATCGGAGATTTTGTTTACTACCGTAGAAATTTCATTTTCAATTCTAATCTTCATTTAAGAAAATTAGTAAAATATCCGATTTTAGTTTTAAAATACACTAATTAATTTAGGTGCAGCCCGGCTGTAATTGCTGTAGTGGACGATCCGCCACTGCCTACAATCTTTAAAAAAGAGATAATTTAGGCTTATGACGGCATTTCTTAAATTATTGATGTTGTGAACAGAAAGGAAGGATCAAAATAGCAGAGGAACCAATGTAAAAGGAATTTGGAGAAATCCTACGACATAAGATCTTTCTTACTGCTCGTCAATTAATGGTAGTCGTACTTAAATGTTGCCATGGCCCTGGGAAATCAAAAAACCTGGTATTGTCAGAGTCAATAAACATTAACCTAAAAGGTCAGCTATTGGTCAAAGAAAATGAATAAATATATAATTGTATAAATCTGGGAATCTAAAAAAAAAATTGCTTTAAATACCTTTATCAAATTACTTTCATTGCCATTGGTGTTATTTTCTTTTAGTAACAATATAAATTAAAATATTGTTACTACTGTCAGCGAAAGTTGTATTAATGACTAATGAGGGAGTTTCACACCGAGAAGAAGACCGCTGTTCCAACGGAACATGGAGAAAATTCTGCGACACCAAAGGAGTTCTGTAGGGTTAGCATGGAGCTTTAGCTCCTGTACTATAATTTTAAGTTTTAGTCTTTAAATAATACCTCAATATAGAAATATTACTACATATACTGAGATAGATTGTACTCAACGTTTATCAAGTATTTTTGTGTCGAAATAAAAGTATTTTTCCGTATTTTGTTGTAATTCTAATTATATACAAATATAATATAAGTATTTCTGTACTTAAATTTATTGATATATGGAATAAAAATATTACTTATTTGGAAAAAACAAATATTATAAACAAACTTTCCCATAATTGCAAGCGTAGCGACTAAACAAACAAAAGCAAAGTTGTCTGCTGTAGGGATGACGAAATCGAAACTACCATGTTGATATGTCACGGGAAACTCTCCCATGGAAAATATCAATTTGATAAAAATCTTACTTTTCTATACTTTGCTTAGTACTTCATTTTTTTTGTAATGTTTCAACATTAATGGTTGGGAAAAATCTGTTATTTTTAGATCTGGAATTATCATGTTTAACCTGGAATTATTGGAAAACCTAGAAAAGTCAGGTTTTTGATATTAATATTGAGTGGCAATCCTGTTTTAAGCTTAAGTAGTTAGACAACTTTAATTAAATAGGGTATAATGCAATTACATATTGTGTTATTAACAATTAATGCTCGAGATATAGTATTATAATATATACCAACAGATCGAAAGTGTGTGGTTTTACCGGTTGTTTGTCGACAGTTTGCAAGAATCATTGGCGTTTTATTTTGGGGGCCGTGTAGGGGACTGATGCACATTAAATTAGCTGCAGTCAAACTTCTTCAGCTTCAGCCCTATGTTAGGTGTTTTTGTCATGTGACCATTGTTCAAAATTGCAAGGCAGTGTTCTCTGGTCTTTCCTTCGAGATAGATCCCAAACCATAGCCATTGTGTAGCTGTAGTGCAAAGTCGATTCGGGCAATCGACAGTTAAACTTGCAATTATACACAAATTCTACCTGTGAATAATACTTGCATAGTTACTAATCCACAAGAAACAGTACTGACATCATTCTTTATAGTAAACTTACAGAATTTATATCTATTGAGTGTACTTATAGTATGTTCATATTACTGCTTAGAAAATACTAGTTTCGAAGTTAGAATTGGAAATAAATATATAAAAGGGCTTCTCTATTCCCTAGATTGTGGTACAAAGCACAATGTAATATTGCCCTTCTGCTTTTATTTTGTCTTCTTTCCACTTGTGTTACTTTTTTTTAAGAAAAGGAAATTCAGCTTTATATTTCATTCATACCAATAAATAAGTTTTGTTATTATGAAATTTTTGCCCCCAAATTAACCAATGCAGTGTTATTAATTTTATATAATTTGTGCAGAAGCAAAAGTCTATCCACAAGCTATAAAAAATGCTCATATAATTTTTGAAAATAAGTTTTCTTTGTAATATAAGTTCTTTAAAACTAAATCATACAGATAAATGATATTGTTTATGCAATTTGTGAGATAAATTATATACATATTAACATTTTTTAAAAAAACTTTTAGAATAAATTTTAAATTAAATTGTTTTTTTTATTGAAAAATAATTTGTCACTTTTTCTTTTCTAATATTATTTCCTGATAGCTTTTAATATTTTTAAAATAAAAAAAATTCATAACTTCAATCATGGATGATTTTTTTCCCTCATTTTATTGGTGAAATATTGAAAAGAATAATATTTACAAAAAAAAATCCATATTTCTAGCAATTGAGCTGTTATATTACAGCCTAATTTTGTTATTAAAGTAATTACATAATCAAGGTATTAAATTGGGGCAAAATTTAAGATATTTAAATTTAATAATATATTACATGATATTTTCGCATGCTATTTCAATTTTTGTTTAAATGGAAATAACATAGAATTTATGTTATTCGCAATTTTAAATAAGTAGGAGTGCAGACCAGGAATAATAAGTGTAGAGGATTTGATTAAAAAGAAAAACATTTTTAATTTTATAAATCTTCATTTAAGCAAATATAAGTAGAACTATGAAAATAAAAGTAGTTTTTTTAAAGAAAGTTTTGTTTACAAAAACTGTCCATAGATGGCACCATCATTTCTGTGGTTCTATTGTCTGCCCACGCGTCATCTGCACTATCATTTGTCTGCGCATGCGTAATATAATAACAATTGCTCTCTCCCGATTCGATTCCTAGAAGTGAAATATATATAAAAAAAATACAATTTTTTTATTGTTCAGATGTATAACCACAATAAGGATTTTTTTTGTGAATTAAGTTTTTCTTTTGTTTTTGCAATTTATTATTTTTTTTTTTAATTTCGCAAGTTCAAAAATGTAATTTTTAAGAAATTTGAATTTAACCTCTTTATTTAATATACATTTATTTGACTTAAATGGGAAATGGGGCTTTTTTTTCTCTCAACAATACTCAAACAATTATTGATTAAGATATTTAACATGTGACAAAAAAAAACTAATAAATAATTTTTCACTTTTGTTAATTGCCCGTTTTTTTTAAATTAAATTAGTTAAAAAAATAAATGTTATGCATTAAACTGTGATTTGTGTCCTCGTGGCGCCATCTATTTGTTAGTAACAGTAAATATATATAAACTTAACTTATTTATTCTTCCCCCCCCCCCCCCCCCCCACTCCTCCTCTCCAAAAAAAAATTTAATTATCATTTTAAAAATCTCCAATTTATGTTTGATCTTTTTAATGACTTTTGCAGAGTATATAAACTATTAAAAACATATGGGCATTGATTGCAATGATGTGTTTTGGCAGAAAAATTCACTACTACTTATAACTTTGAATTAATAGAGGCCTTGTCATTTTTTTTAACAGATCAGTGTTGTTTTGTGATATTTTTGCCAAATTTTTACACAATTTTAATCTTAAATAATTTTTGTGAAAATTATAAAAAAAACATTGGTTTTCTAAAAATAAAGTTAATTGCAATTTTTTTTGCAAATCATACAATATGTGCCTACATTTGTTGGAATAAACGTGTAGTGCACACTTTTGAATTTATTATGTTTTTTTAAAAATATTTTTGGCAAATCAATTGCTATTCAGGCATAAAAAAATTAGTGTAAATGAAAATCATTGACTTTTTATACTTTTAACTTGCATGTGAAATGTTGTATGTAGGTAGCAGTTGGAATGCAGTTACTAAAGGCACTTTGTGAAAATAATTTTTTTTTGTGCCACCATTTTTTTTATGTCTTCCTTTCCCCTATCCCTCCCTTCTAATTTATAGCTACATAAAATATTTTATTTGAACTTGAATCGTAACTCTTTAAGAGTCGTCAATTTACAACTTCCCTTTCAAATGACATTTCTATGTCAACTAATATCTTAATTTTCAACCTAAGTTAGTATTTATCAATAAATTTTATTACTGAAGCATTCGATTCCTTTGTGGAAGCTAAATTGACATCTAGTGATAAAAAAAATTAATAAATGTTGAATTAGGAATGAGAAAATTAAATGGCTAATGCCAATATGAATTGATATGTTGTTTATTTTAAATTTATTCAAAACTTTTGTAATATTTCATCTTGAACTGATTTCGTTAAAGTTGTCATTTTTAGTGCTAAGGGTATTTTTATTTTGGTAAATTAACTGAATCGTTTTAATTTTGTTCGAATTGATAAGAATTCTTTAGCACAATAGTATGAAGCCTTTCCTTATAACAATTACACAGTTTACCTAACTTCAACATATAGATAAAATAATCCTTTTGTAGAACTGAACATTAACATGTGTTTCGTAAAATTTTAATGAGACATTCAATTGAAAACTCTGTTATGCTACAACTTCAGTTTTCTTTTGGCTTCATTGTAACATCTCATTCTGCTTATTCAAACTACCTTCCATTTGAATTGATTTGTGTATGTTTTCATTTCATTTGAGAAATGCAATATTGAATGCTAATTAAGTCTTGCATCAATTGCGCATATTTTTGGTATCTGTTTTATAATACCTACTTCGATCCCGAATGACAACATAGTTAATAATAATTACTATATGAATCTATAACTGACTATATTTTTGAAATCTTTTAATTTAAGTTAGGTAACATTGCATATTTCATAATGTTATCGTCATGTCATAGCATGCACTGCATTGGTTTCTTTGTTTCACAACTGTCTAGACACTCCATTTGAAATAATTTTGTTTTTAATTTGTGTATTCTGAATTCGCAAGAAATAATTTATTAAAATACATCGTTGAAAATAATTAATTTTATTTAGTGTTGTTTGTATGTCCCTTAAAGATCAGTTGAAGGATATAAAATTAAAATAACAAATAAAAATAGCTGTATGCATGTATACTTTATTAGAAATCCACAGTTTTGCAATATGTTCAAGCAATTGGGGGCTGTATACACTTCGTCACTTTACAGCAGGAAGTACATATAAATGAAGTAGATTTGACATGGGAGTGAGTGGAAGAGTTGAGCCATTCTGAGAATACATGCTACCAAAACGTTAAATTGTTTCACTCAAGCTGAAAGTGATATTTTAGTTAAACATAGCATTTTATTATCAGGGTTTCATTCACCTGAAATCTGGGGCTTTTTTCGACCCCTTAACAAATTTGAGTAACATAACAACGGACCTTCTCAAATTAAAATTCCTCGAAAATCGGACCCGTCACAAACTGAAGTTCCCAAAATCGGACACATCACTAAAACCGAAATTCCTGAAAATCTGATATTATACATAGAGAAATTAACAAAAACCAGGATCATTTCTTATCCCATAAATATGTTTTGGACCAAGAGAAGGAGGCGTTTTTTCTCCTTGTTAAATTTTTTTTCTTCAAACACTAATGGTTTTCCTTTATCTGCAGCCAATTGCAGCATATCATTGAGAAGTTTTTACTTAAATTGTGCACAAAATTGATTTTGTAAGGCGTTGATCCCTTATTGACAAATTTCTTGATGTATTTTCGGGAGACTATCTCTTGCAGAATTTTTTTTCCTGCATTCTTTCTGAATGGAAATATAGTGCTGTTAGGTGATTATTTTCTGTAGGAATTGCTTTCTACAATGAAAAAAAATGCTGTGGGATTATTTCTACAAGGGATCAGTTCTAAATTTTGTGATGCATTCTTTTGCAGATGACTCTTCACAGACTTTCATTTTCTGCAGGGAAAATGAAAGGATATGGGATTATTTCTATTTACTAAGTAGTGTTTGTTACTGCAGAATTTTGCTTTCTGCAATGAAATGCCAGGGGATTTTTTCTGCTAAGGATTATTTCTTTTTGTCCAATTATGTGACACATTCTGTTAGAAACTCACTCTTGCAAAAACATTTTCTGCAGGAAAATGAAGTGCTACAGGTTTTTTTTCTGAGGAGAATCAGTAAATTTTTGCTGAATTGCTATGCAAATGTTTTGGTAGCTATTTTTTCAGAATTTTGCTTTCTGCAATTTAAGTGCAAGGGAATTATTTCTTGTGATTAAACAGTCTCTTGCCGCTGTATTTCTTTGAGGCAATCTTTTGTGGAAAAAAAAATATATGCAAAACCTTATTAAACTTAAAATTGTTAAGAAATTTTATTTAAATTTGGTTTTACTTTTTGTCTTGGGTATGGTATCTTAGTGTAAAATACTGATTGAAATAATTGTTTTTGTGTCAAAAATGCAATTTTTTTTTTTCAAGTTTTAGCAATTTTTCTAGTACATATTTTGATGTAAATTTAGTAAAAATAGTTTTTAAAAATCAGTTAATGTTTGTGATGCACCTACAGAATAGATTGTTATAGTAAAGTATGGTATACAAGTAGCACCAGTAGCTGTAGAGCTTGAAAGCAAGAATGTCATTGACAAAACAATAAAATAATTGCTATAAACAGATTAATTTTTTTCTTGGGTATTGCCTGAACGTATTATTGGAATTACTTTAATAACTTTCATGTGTTTGTAATAACATGGTTTATTTCAAAGTGTTTTTTTATTTCTTTTAGACGATTAAAAATATTTTTTGGAATATAATGTAAAACTAATAAATCATACTTTTTGATATTTTATTTGTCATAATATTTTAGTTGTTATATATGTTTCCTTTGTTTTTTCAGATCACTTGAAAGTGTGGCATGAATTATACAGAGAAAAGGGTCTATGGCCGCTCAATCTGACAGTCAAAAAGGGGGGTATAAAAGAAGATTGACCAAATCTGTTAAAGAGGCTCGATCGCCTGTCAGAACTCGGTAATTAATTTCCTTTTAATTGTATTCGATTCTTAAACACTTTAATGTTACCTAAACTTGAAAATACATTGAGAAAATAAATTTTTTGTTATGGTAATTTTGGAAATAATCACAGGAAGTCTGAGAATTCATTTAAAATTTTGCACAGCTTGAAGTTATGATTAACGTTTCACTGCATAGTGGTTCTCGGAATACCCAAACCAGCAAATGCCATCTAAAGATGGTTAAACCAAAACCATCCTTTACTGTACTGCATTTCTTCTGATCCATAAGCTTCTGACAACCTTAGTCAAGAAAGAGAGCATTTGATTTGGGATGCCACATTAGAACAGATAGTGACACATTCATTACTTTCTTTTCTTGTCAAATAAAATCCTTGGATTGAAGTCTTTATTAAACAATTTTGTTAAATGCAGTACATGAAAATTGTTAAAATTATCTATTTTATTTGTTGTTATTTAATTTTCGTATGCCTCTTGAGACTCAAATCACTTGGGATCATAGGTTTAAAATATTTTTAAACTTTTGTTATTTGTCTCTGGAAGGTATTTTGGGTTCACACTATTTTTCTCCACACTATTAAAATCCACACCATTAAAATTATTTCAGAATGAAAAAATATATAAATTTTAGTCTTTGAAATTGGTAAAATTATTATTGAAGTATAAAAATTAATCAAAATTAAACCAATCAGATTATTGAACACTACAAAAAATTGTTGGAAAATATTTAAAGATGAACATAAAGAAGCAATATTAATATTGAAATGTTTCCCAAATGATTTTACCAATTCTTTCTATTTTAAATGATTTGAATGGTAATCTGGTTGCAGATCACTGAAAAACAACATACTTTAAAAAAATTTACTCTGTACCATACGACAGCGTTATGCGATTTTGCCACTCCTTATACATCGACCCTTCATAGAACTACTATTAAACCATCTTTTTTTTATAAGTGTGCAAAAGATTTTTTTAATGTCCTCGTACACCATTTATATTTATACAAACTATATTTAAATATTTTTAATTTTCTAGGTCTAGAAGTCGAATTCTTGCCCTGCAGGAATTCCATACTGTTCCGCTTTCTTATACTTCCCCTACTGCCCTTGAATATACCTTAAAAAGAAAACATCAACTAGAACCATTATCACTTACTAAGAAGTCGAAGACAAAAGGATTATCTCGTAAGTTATAGAAATTGAATTTGTTTAAATTCCTTATTTTTAAATTTACAAACAAGTAACAAATATTGGATCTTGAACAAGTTTTCTCTTATCGTGCAGTTCATGACAACTGATAAACGAGGGTTACAAAAATGAAATCAATGATTTTCTCATTGATTTCAAATACACTTTCATTGAGACCAAAAAGCATTATATGCTTTTCTTATCTTTTGTTTGAACATATGATGTTTCAAACAGTTAACTGCAAACTTATGGTTTATCTGTATACAAAAGCTATTGCAAGACTATTATACGAAAGCTATTAATCAGATATATCAAGATGTTATTTTAAAGAACCTATTGTAAGTTTTTTTTTTATATGCTTATGTTGAAGGGTGATTTTATGTTTCCTAAACATACTTAAATGATTTATTTACAAGCTTTGTATATTATACTTTAATTGTTTCTTTAGATTTCAAGTTTTATAATAGCAGTCTTTTGGTTACATTCTATCATATTTTTCTTAATCATCAATATGATAGTTTCTAAATAAACCTGGATACGAGACTTACAGTTTTCTTCAATACAAAATTATCTTTAAGAATTTTTTTAACGAAAATTTGGAGGGAGGGGGAATTATTTAAATTATAGATGGTTTATTTTTTTATTAAAAAAATTAATCTGTTAAATAAGACATTTGCAAGAAATTTCTTTATTTTTGAAAACATAATATTGTAGGAAAGAAAGAGTGTGCACAGAAGAAAAAAATCACTAGGACTGGAATATCAAACATGAGCAGTGAGTTTATACTTATTATTTTGTTACACAAGTTCTCAGATAAATTTTAATATCACTAAGCAACTAGCATATTGCATTTGAGCCTACGAATAAGCTGCATTTTTAATTAGCTTTTTGTTTGCTTTACTAAAAAGATAGTATCGGATTGATTTTAAGAATATTATATTTTAAATGCTTTATTTTTAGTTTTAAATTACATTTTAATTCACCTAATTTAAAATTATATTTTCTCACATAAATCTTTCGTATAGGCATGATGTGCAAGATCTTTTAATGAGTATTTTATTGAGCATTTTTAGAACGATAAGGAAAAATATATTTAAAGTAGTATTACGTAGTTGCAAAGTATTTTTGCTTTATTTAATCAAATATAAAATTGCATTTCTCTTTATTTGTATTGTTTATTTTCAATGAGTATTTTTTAAAAAGTTATCTGATTTGTCATATAGTACTGAAACACTGCTGTTACCAAATTCCCCGAAGTTGAATAATCTTCTTATAAAGGGCACCGTTTAACCTCCCACCCCCCTCCCTTAATGTTACATGATGATATATCAATATTCAGATATATTTATTTTATTTACACTTAGCTTTTGAAGCTATTGAAACAGGCTCGCTCAACCTCCTTTCCATGAATTTTACTACATTTCTTAAGTACTAAATGGTGAATGCACCAGTTACTGATCTTGTATCATTTTCTAACCATTTGGGGAAAATACTTAAAATAAAGAGGATGTCATTGTTTTTAAAAATCCCTTTAATCAACTTGTTTCAGTTTACAGTCTAACGTGTTTTCAGTAGTTACAAAAAATTGTATGTTTGGTACTAGTCATAAACTGGTAAAAAATTAATACATTCACTCAATAAAGTTTGAAGGAAAAAATAGTTAAGATTTTTCTATGTCTGGCATATGCTCCCCTCTTTTTTTTTAATTAACCAATCAAAGTTGTCAATCATAAAATTAGTCAAAATACGAAATTAAATTAATTTCACAATCCTTTCCCCTAATTTAAAATGTCAGTGTATTCTTAGATAATACATTTTACAAAACATTTTTAATTAAAAAAAATTGGCATTGTAACAATCACTTCATTTTACGGAATGAACACATTTGAAACTTTTTAATATTTTACATATGTGCACACTCAGAATTAATTATTAAAATAATTTTTTCGTGAATATTAATTGAATTGAGAAGTTCATGTTTTGGGCAAAAAAACATTGCTTCAGATTTGCAAAGTATTCTCCTTTGTGACAGAAAATTGTTTTCATGTCTCTCAAACCTTAAAATATATGTTTTGTGGTAAATTTGTTAAAATATTTAAACTGGAAAATTGAACTTTAACTACATATTCCAAAAGAGTGCTATTTCTATTACATTCGAGAAAAGTTTTGAGCTTTTAAAATTGTTTCTAAAATCAAGGTTATATTTTTTTGTTGTTACCCTTTATTTTAGTTTAATTGAAATTGAACACTTGAATTCTATTTAAAATGTGTGTGTTAAATTAAATTTATTATAAACATAATTTATAGTGAATTTTATTTAAATATATTCAATGTATTATTTCCAGAGTTTCATTTAAATAAGTTCTTAAAAGACCATCGTAAGTAGCAAAAAAATATCAAAATTTGTACACCCAAAACAAGTGGAAATAGAAACCTTAAGCGCCCTCCACCTTGAATTTTTTTTTCAAAATTGTGCTTTTTTGCATGTTTTGGAAAATGACAACTAAAATTGGCATGCAATATATGTGGCCTTCACTCTGTGATTTGATATCACAATCTTTTAGCCGCAACTTTGAACATTTAATTTAAAGTAGTGGAGGTGGAGTGCTTTACTTTTGAAAGTTTTTTAGTTATATAATATTCTTAAATACAGATTTTTACATTTTCAATGCTTATAAGGAACTAGAGTAGTACTTTTTTCAGTGGAAAGCAAACTGAATTTTTATCATTATACAGTGGTCACATTGTTTGGCTGTATCACACTTTTCTTTATTGGCACAATGAAACATTATTTTCTCCAAGTACTATATTTTAGTTATATTTTAAACAAGTCACTTAGCTTTAGTAGCAACAAACATATTTTATGTGTAGTTATACAGTCAAAATGATCTCACAATTTGTGACCACTTTATATACATTCGGCAAATGACTTTTACCCAAACGTTGACCCAGTCTTTTTTCTCTAGGACTGTCAGTCTTGTGTGCCAGAAATGTCTGTTACTAGAACTTTAACTGGCTGGCTAAATCTTAAAAAAGAAATTTGGGAACCACTTTGGTGCTTCATCAATTTTTAATGCTAACAATTAAAATAATGGTCGGCACTAAAAAAATTGCAGTTTTGTAGTTGCCATTTTTTGGACGTTTGATGTTTAAATTTAAAGCTTCTGTAACTTTACTTAGTGGCTTTATTGAAGTCATGTCTTAACCTTACTCACTTGGAAATCTCCAAACTATTGTATGTATGAAGAGTAGAATGGGGTCAACGTACCTTTGCTTGGAATATTATTTATTTTACTAAATTAGCTTTGTTAAGAACACAATATCTGATACCTGAAGTTTCATCACTAGTCAAGGCATGTGATTTTTCTGCGAATTATTGGAAATCCGTGAATTTCATCTAATTAAATTACGGATTTTAGCTAATTAATGTGCATAACAGTCACTGTGAAATTAAAATGTAGGCTAATAGTTTGTTTATCCAATTGCATGCCTGTATTTATTTAGTTTTCAGTTTTTCAACATCTTTTTATAATTGTTAGTTTATAAAAAAGAAAATCTAATTTTTTATACTGAAATTTACAAAAACATTAAAGTGAAGTATTTACCTAAAAAAAACTTATCCTCAACAATATCCATTTACTATTTAAGACTAACAAGTTTAAAAAAAATTATGGTTTCAAAATATGAAATGGTCATATTTTCTTTCTGTATTCAAACTAAAATATCTTATTTTGTTTTTATCTTAGAAAGTTCATGCTTATGTTAACTTAAAGGTCTCAAAGATACATTTCTAGCAATGTTAGTTCTTATCTTTTTATGAAATTTGGTTGCATGTGCAAAACTGCTGTATGCATACAACTTTCCTTCTCGTGACATGTAAAAGGAATAGTTTATCTAATATTTTCTTGCACTCGGTTTATTTCGTTTGGCATGTCACCATAACTTTCCAGGAGTCATTCTAAAATTATATTATTATTAAATTCAAAAACACAAAATATACAAATTTCTTGTATAACACACTACAGATAACTGTTGGTTTTTCATTTGCTAATAATCTAAAATAGTGTTAAATAATTTATTTATAAAATAAAATGCATTCTACTTTCATAACTTTTTGCACAAAGGAACGTTTAGCATATGTATATATTTAAATTAGTGTAAATCATTAAACACTTGCTCTCTACATACAATGTTTTTTTTTTATATTTTAGTATTCATAAATCATATTGAGTGTTTCTCGAAATTCTTTCGGGGTTTGTACGGTCCTTATAAACTCCTTGTTTTCATTTTATGTCCATAAAGGCGCTTATAAAATATATAGAAATCCCTTACTTCTGTCCGAATTGTCCTGAGAAACTTTCAAGTTACCGAAAGCTCTTAGAAAGTCCTTTAAAAAATTATTATCATTTTACTAAAATCTCTATTACAAATTTTTGATCTTAATGTGAATTAAACACAACTTTATATCCGAGTAGGAAACCCATGGTTTCTTTGCAAATGATAGATTTCAATTGATTGCACCAATTTTTAACTTTTATATTTAGTTATTTTAAAAAACTATTTTTCTTACTATGAGATTTGCAATTGAAAACTAACTTTTTGTTATAGATGTATACAAGTTTGTTTTCATTAAAAATGAGATCCTTCTAAATTGCCCTTTGAAGTCCTTAGAAACTATTTATTTTTATTTTCACAAAATGCAAACGAACACCCTGTCTTTATAAATGTTTATCAAGGTTATAAATTACATGTTTATTAAGGTTGTGAACTGTTTTCGAAAGTGTTCAATGCGATACAGGGTGGCAACATAACCTGGGAAATCGGGGAATTTTTCAAATTTGGATCATTAAAACTGCAGTTATCGTCTGTTATGCCTTTCATTCTGGGTAATTTAGTTGTCAATATTTCCTTTTAGTTCTAAAAAATAATTTTAAAAATACCTGGTTATGGGCATTTTTATATTTTCAGTTTTATTTCTGTAAAAACGTTAACCACAGCTCGAGGGAGAAGCAAAGACTTCGGACCTTGAATTGTGAGCAACATGTGAGGAGATAATGAATATGTGATTTATTGAAATAGGAAATATGAAGCATATAAAACATTTAAAATTATCTACAAAAGAAATAATTTGAAAAACCTGCGTTTTTTGCATTATCTGCTTCCAGAGAACATGTTTAATTACTATTATGCCTGTCGCAATTGCATAATCTGTGTTGTATCCATAAATTATTATTTTAACTGTCAATATTGCTGTATTGCTTATAATTTTTCCTTTATAATGCAATATATTTATAGTAGTATTGTAGCGTGGATACTTTGTTTCTATACAAAGAATGTATTGCAACATTTCTTAATGTAATTGTAAAATCAGGGAAATATCAGGTAACTTTTTTTCCAGAATGTTTTTGCCACCCTGTGATATATATGCTTATTAAATGTATTCTTCAAAGTACTGTTTGAAAACACTTATTGAAATAGTGATTTGGAATTTGACTAAAGATTTTACATAATTTTTAAAACAAATGTCCTTAAAAAAATTTTGCTTAAAATATTATTGCATATTGATAAAAATCTTGGGCACTTTCTACATGTCAACTTATGCAGATTCTCTGTAAAACATACAGACTTTATCAATTTTGTATGGTTTTACGATTAGCTTATAAAGTTTATGTATTTCAAGAAATTTATTTTTCATTAAAAAACATAGCTAATTTAGCCAGAACTTTAAGAACCATAAAATTCAGTAAAACAAAGAATATGTTATAGTTATTAAACCCTGATTTTACGTTTTTCAGGGGACCAATAAAAAAAACGTACGATGCGGGGAAACGTAAAAACGGGGTGCGATGATAAACAAACTTCCAAAAAATTGAAAATAAAGATATACTACTAGTCATATTTACACATGACAATATTATACATTTTAACTTGGTTATGGACACACCCATCGTATATCAAATTTTTCAATCATTTTATTTTTACCAATCGCATCTTTTTACAAAAAAAATCGGTTATTCCCGATTGCTTTCGATTTTTTGTGTGCAATTCTAATAAGGCATTTTCGATTACTGACAATGTTCGCAACTGTTTTTCTTGTGACTCGTGACCAAGAAAATAGTTCCTCAATAAATTTAATCAATTTTTTGCTGCATTAATAGATGGAATGGGTTCCGAGACCTCGTCACAAGTATCGTCATCCCCTTCTGACGAACATTCCATGATTTCAGCTATGGATTGAATAGCATCGATTTCAGAAGTCATCGCGTTCTCATCACATGTCACATATTCTTCAAAATTAATGGCAGGGTCAATAAAGCAATCAACAGGAACATCACGGTCATCAGTTGCATCGATATCTGTTCCTTTGAGGATTTTTAGAAAGTCACCTTCCGCAAATGAGTGCGAAACACAATTTTTTATAACACTTTTCCAGGATGAAGAAATAAAGTGCATTGCTTCCAAAACAATTTTTTTTTGTTTTTACGCATCTTTTAAGTTGCCTTTGTTGTTTTCGAATTGAATTCTCCTCACCAGTTGTTTCGGTAAGCAACTATAAAAGATTGTATAATTCCCAAGTCGCACGGCTGCAGCTTACTTGTACAAGTGGGAGGGAAAAACTCAATTCGCACATTTTTCAATTTTAAGTCCATATGAGCAGTACATTGGTCAGTAAAGAGAATGATCTTTCTATTTTGCAATTGCATTTTTTTTGTCGAGTTTTCGTAAAAAATCATTGAAAAGAGCTTGTGTCATCCAAGCTTTTTTATTGGCTTCATAACTGGTAGGAAAACTTTTCACGTTTTTAAAGCAACATGGATTTTTAGATTTTCCTATAACTAAGGGTGTTGAATTTTAATTCCCATCAGAGTTACAGCACAGCAAAAGAGTCAACCTCCTCTTCGACATTTTCCCACCAAAACATGCTTCTCCTTTCACAGAATTTTTTTTATCTGGCAGAATATTAAAAAAGAACACTGTTTCATCTTCATTGAAAATGTCTTTTTCTTCATAGCCATCAATTAAAGATGGAAGAGTTTTCTTTTTCAAATCATCAATTGTTATTACATCGACACTTGCAGATCCCCCACAAAGTGATTGGTACACAAGATTGTAGCGTTAGAAGCGTTAAAATTGTTCAACTGAATCCGAGCGGCAATTTCTAAAGCTTTTTTCCTCAGTATTGTGCCATTTATTGGAGCATTCGCGGTGCAGGCTTTTTTTAAACCATTTAATCAATATGGCGAACTTTTCAAAGTTTTTTCTTCTTAGTATTGCCGCAACCCAAGTTTCCATGGCTGGTCTGGAGACTCAGTTCACCAATTTCATATATAAATTGTTAAAATAGTCTGAAAGTTTTATGTTTTTATAATGTGCTAGAAGATTTGGAAAGCAACTCGGTTTTATTATGTTTGTCAATGCATTCTTTTTAGCTATTAATCTTCTAATAAATAAGTGATCCTATTTCAATGTACCTTGGAAGTTATCGTCAAGGCATGGATTGTAAATTAACATATTATTTAAAAAGCTTGGTCTTGGTGTATTTATGAGCTATTTGGCTTAAATTTTATACTTTCATCTTCTTCAATGCAAATTGTTTCTGTGGTTCTTTTTGTACAATTCAGTACACCAACAGCTTCAAGGAAGAGTGAAGACACATTATTGGTGATATTTCTTAAAGATTTCATGTTGAATTAGCAAAAATTAATGTATCTATATTTAATCATTTTTAATTCCGGAATTTTTTTCCAAATCGGATTTCTCAAGTTTTATGAGTAATGACACCCCCATTTTGAGAATATACATGGTGTTATCTTTACAACTTTGACAAGCAACAACACATTTGGCTGTGGCAGTCCACTACTTGGGTCAAGTTGGCCAGCCAGTTGTAAAGATAGTTCTCATATACTCTGTATTTAGACAATAAATATAGTAATAATTTGTAAGCATACATTGTAATTGAAAATAATCACTTAAAAGTAACACTAAAAAAAAATGTATGCATAAAATGTTTTAAGTAACACAATTTTTTTTTTTTAATTTTAAAACATCTCAACTTCAGCTAAATTTTGGTAGAGATTAAATTTTCAAATTTAAAAGGTGAATAGTTCTTTAAAATTAAATTTTAATTATTTAGATATAGATGCATTTAGTTTTGAATGTCATTATTTTTTTCACTGTTTAACTTTCATTTTCCTTAGTATTGGAGTTTTTATTTTCAGCTGAGCCGACAGTGCCAATTCAAGATGATGAATCTATGCAAAGTGATATAATTCCATCTTCGCCTGAATGTATTGAAGTGAGATCTACATCCAGCCGTGGCAGTGCCAGATTTTCACCAGTTTATGATGAGGAAACTGTGGATCTAAGATCTGATGACGATTCTAATGAAGTAGAAATCTTGGAAAAAGAAGACCAGTCATTGTCATCTGATGGTGCATGTTCACAAGCATCTTTGGCCAGTGCTACCTTGCCTTCATGTGAGGAAAAAGATATCTGTCTAGTTTTGGACAATGGCATTTATAGTGCTTCGTATATAAACTCCAGCAAAGCACCATCCTTTGCTACATATTCAAGGTTAGCCCAAGCAGAAGCTCAAGCTGTACAACATTTACCAGCTTCAACTTCAAACGCTGGAGATCAAATCAAAAAACGTAAATCAAACCGACAAAAAGGAGATTCTTTTGCTGGCAAAGGTAAGATTTAAAGTAACTACTATTAACATAGTATTGGATTTTATTCAATATTTTGATAATTTTATGTAAAATTAAATCTGAATTGAGTACACTCTTGATGATCAAACTTTTTTTCTCTTTTGCTAGAATTGTTTGTACTTATGCAATATATATACTATTGTTCAAAGAAGATATTTTTAAATAGTCTCAAACCTTTTGTTTTTGAGTCTAATATAGAATTTTTTTTTCAAGAAATATGTTTTTACTTTCAATTTTGGTAAATTTAAGGCAAAATTTAATAAACTTAATATTTGACATACTAATTTGTACTATTTAGCAATTTGTTTTCTCGAACGTTTTTCTGTTATTAGTGTAAAATAGACATAATTAGTATAATGTAGACATAATCTGATGCCTTGTACAGGAGTTCCAATTTACTAGGAACAGAAGTGGCAATCTTATTATTTAGGTCATCCAATTATGCTTTTCTTATATATAACTGAAAGTTGATGCATTGATTTAATTAGAATTATTTCAACTGTATTTAGTATTAAAAGTAATTTTTATAACAAATTTGTAATAATGAAGTATAATTAGTTATTACATAAATAACCTTCATTACCTATATAAATATAGCAGAAAATTACCTTGATTTGGTTTGGGCATTGTATTTTCTGTAATTTCAAAATTGAATATAATTGTTTTAGAATTGAAGGGTACAGGAGATAAAAGCACAATGTCAACTAAACTGTATTTTTCAAAAAACAGGTTTTTATTTTTAACAATGCGCCTTTTTTTCAGTATAGCAAAACTGTTCTCGTCATTTGCACTTAACATAACATCTTGTTTCCCAAATGAAACTACAGTATAATAGTTCCCTTCAAATGCTACTAGATGGTATGAGAATCTCATTTTTGACAAAAGCTTGACATTCTGCCTTTATCCCTTGTACCCTTTAAATGATAGTATTGGGAGGATAGTATCTAAGAGATATATTGCACTTACTTGGACTTTTATGATTTTTAATTAGCATTTTGAATTATTGATATTTGGTAAATGCTCTGGAATTTTGAATTTGGGGTACATTAAATTTTTATGCATTGATTTTTGGATGTTAAACTTCGGTTGCACTTTTTTGGGAGTTAGAAAATCAAGCAAAATAGTTAGTAAACTTATATATTAAACTCTACTTTGATTTCCAATATGAAATTATAGATATTTTCTTTTTGTTTAAAATTATAATTTAAAGTTAAAATATTTCTTTCTTAGAAATTGCAGATAGGAAGTTAGTTGCCAAGAGTGATACATCATCAGTGCAAGAGAGCAATATTCTTCCAGAAACTGTTGCTAGTCAAGGAAAGCTTAAAAATTTCTCTTACATACTTCGAGGAGCATGTAAAAGGAAAAACTTTGTAGGATCACATGTCCCTAAAGCTTCATCAAGAACTGTCGAACAAGATTTAAATGCTTTGAAATTAACAAAAGACTCTCCTTTAGCTTCAAGCGTACCTAGTATTGAGACTGGTCTTTTAAGTCAAAACGAGGATCAAGCTGATAAGTCAATATTTGCTACAATTTCACAAACAGAAAGAAATCTTCAACGAGCTGAAAGATTAAGAAAAAGTAGAGCTGACAGTACTGCAACTTCAGCTAGTCTCGGTTGTTCTGATAAAGCAAAGAATAAAGCTGAGAGCAACGAAGCAAAATCAATTGATCAAGCTAAGCCAGGAAAGACAAAGATCACGGGGTCGTGTACTAGTAGCCGGTAAGTGTCCTGATTTTGAAATGCAAATAGCATAAATTTTTTATCTTTATTTTTCTTCTTTTTAATTTTGAATTGTCATACATTTTCATTGTATTATAAAAAGTTTACGAATTGGTCTTGTATCAATATTAGACTGTCCAATAGTGAACTTATAGTATTCTGCAGTTCCTCATCTTTTAATCTTTTTGATTAAATTTTTGTTTCGTTACTGTATCATTCAACAAAACTCATTAACATGTTCAATTTGTAGTCATTGCATTTCTAGACCCTTTTTTTGTTTAACCTAGATATACTTAAATTTAGTTTGTCACTTTAATGATATTTATAGTAAGATAGATCATTAAAAGCTACTTTTCATTTCATGTCTGTTAAGGCATTCATTGTCATAAATACAATTTGAAAATTAAATTCTAAATGATTTAGATATTTGCTAACCTGTATACATATTTATTTTTTTGCCTAATTGATATATGAGGTATCGTGTTTTATTTGCATTGTTTGAAAATCTAACCATGGTGTACTCTCAGGCATACTCTCACACTTTTATATATCTCAAAATAAACTTCTTTTAGTGCCCTGCCCCATACTTTATTTTTTAAATAGTAGCACTAATGGTATATATCATATCTCCAGCCTGTCCAGATAATCTGTACAATTTTTACCATTGAGTTTGATTACCTCTTTTGAAGATATATTACAGCTTTTCCCCCATTATTTTTAGACAGAATTAAATGTTATTAATATTTTTATATCACGTATTGGGCAGAATAATGCTACTTTCTTCTTTTTAAAACAATAATTATTTAAAATATAAGATTTCAAAAACGTTTTTGCATGTAATGTAATAAGAAAAATACTTCCTAAATAAAAGTTACCCACAATATCAAAAGAAAAGGTACCAAAACATACTTTCTATGAATATAAGTAGGATAATTTTACATTCGCTAAAGCAGAATTTTGAGCAGCAGAATGTAATAAGAAAAATACTTCCTAAATAAAAGTTACCCACAATAACAAAAGAAAAGGTATCAAAACATACTTTCTATGAATATATATAGGATAATTTTACATTCGCTAAAGCAGAATTTTGAGCTTTGACTAAATACTTTTTAAGTAAAGACATTTTTAATGAACTAGAAATGAATAAAATATTACCAACTAAAAAAATTATAATTAAATAAAAGTTGTCATTCAAGCTTAATTTTTCTTCAGCGAAAGTAAAGCTGTCCTATATTCATATGAAATTATAAAATAATTCATTGAGAAATCTTGTGGGTAATTTTATTTAGGAAGTATTTTTCTTATTACAATCATGCTACAAACCATTTTTGAAAACATGCAAAAATGCACGAATGTTACCATCCACAGCAAATCACGTTTTGATTAATTGCTCCATAATTGTATTGTACCATTGTAAATTCTTCTGGAGTAGCCGGTAGCTCATAATAAAAAATTACACAGAGTTGCTAAATAGTCATATTAAAAATTGCTCAGAGTGCAAAGGATTAAAAGTATTTGAGTGAAAAACATTTTTAAATATATATAGAGATGACCTAGATTGTATGTAGCTGTTACATGTTTGTAAAATAGCCAAAGAGTTGTTTGTTCATTACTCTTTCTCATTAGCTGTATTCTTTGAGTTGAAGACTACTCAAAATGCCTCTTCTCTGAAAAAACTTTTCAAATTTAATGTTGCACAAATATTTATATACAATTTCTGACCAGTGCCAAATATAATAATCCTTGTGACTACAGAACTAATATTAGACTGAAATTATCTAAATTTTTAAAGCTTTTGATTAATATTGATTGATGGGACTTTTAAAAACATAATAATATGCTCTTATTTTTAAATATTTTTTCAATTTGGTCAGTAACTGGTACGTGATTGTTTACTGGTGTGTTCACCGTAGCAATGTTTTTATCACAATATAATTGCAGCACTTTGTTCTGTTCTGGATTCTCCCTATGTAATTTTAAAAAATGTATTTAATGTTATCAAAATTAGAATACTTTCGTCTTTTGAAAACTTTCACTAAACTTGATGATGTAATGGTTACAATTTTAAAAAAAATCACCACTAGCTAATAAAGTGCTATGCATAAAATTTCATAGCACAAAATTAACAGGTTAAAAGTTGGCAATTGAGAACTAATTATCAAACATATCTGAATGTTAAAGAAGAAATAATTTGTCATTTTATTATGGAAATTAATAAATTTAACTTTAATTAAATGTTTGACTAAGGGTTCCACTAAAATACAAATTAAAGTTAGCTGCAATAAGTTAATTTTTTGTTTAAATCCTGTCATGCACAAATTGTAATTATTACTTTAAAAAATGGAAGTTTTATATTTTTAATTTTGTTTTCTAGGAGTCGGCGTTCCTCCCGTGTAACTAAACTTCCTACGAGCTCTGCTGTTGGAGGAGGAACAAGCCGCCAGACAGTAGTCAGAGCGAGAGCTGGAATGTCTGGTACTGATACTGGCCAGGAACTCCCGTCAAATCCATTTTCTTCTGAAGGAAATTCACTTCTTGAAAATGCTGGCAACCCGCCAGGTAAGATTTTTTTTTATTAAAGGGAGTTTGTGTCAAAGAGTAGCCCAGCTGCAAAACATGTAAAATCGACTTTTAACTTTTTAAAGAAAATTATGAAAATTCTTCGGACAATGTAAATCATACTTGCCAACTTGTATGAATTACTCTTACAATGTGTACGGCTTTTAATTATTTTGTATATTTGATTATTTTATTTTAGTACAGATTTCAAGTGGCTTTTTCATTTAATAGAAATTTGTTAGTTTGGTCAATCAAAAGTACTCTAATAGTCCTAAAGACAACAAAACTTTTTAAAAAATCAGTCATAAAATGGCTTATTTCATAAAATATTTGTTAAATGGTTTTTGTCTATTAAAAATTCCATGTATATTTTTTTCAATCGGAGTATACATATTTATAAATTGAATAAAATTGTAACAAATTTCGTAATTAATCATTTAGTGAATTTTTAAAGAATTTTTTTTTAAAAAATAGCAATTTTTCTGAAATTTATCCCTATTATTCGTATTTGTCATTATTTTTAACTTATACTGTATATTTGTAGCATCCAGTGGAATGAATATAGCCTCTAGTATAGGTACTATTGGTGACAGTGAATCAGAAGATAGTGAAATGGGACGTTTACAAGGTATATATAATCCAAGTGATCTTTTTTTTCTTCTTTTTTCAAACCATATATTTTGTGTAGTTTATTTTGTAAGGTTTTTATGCAAGGATGTTTCAAAGAATTCTTAAAACTGTTTCTTTTATTGTTTAATGTCTAAGCAGTGTTAATTTTTAAAATTTAAAAATAAGTAACAAAAAAGATAATAAAAAAATCATGCAATAAGTTTTTAAAAGTTTAGATATTTTTCCTTAGTCGAAAAAATTATCTAAAAATGTTTTCCAAAAATACTTGATAATTAATCCTGGGTTCGAAATTAGCGGTCGCTAATCCTATTTTGCACCTAAGACTATCAGTTTGACGACCATATTTTTACACACGGTCATCACACCCAGACTTTAAAAAATAATGTATGTCATGATTTTTTTTTACCTGTAAATTATAAAATGCTTTTGTTTTGCGTGTTATTATAAGTCTTTAAAGTGTCTACATATATATACTTAAGTAAAGCTGCCAACCTATTAAAAGTTTCAGAATGAAAATTGATTTTCGATAATTGCTCATACTTTTCAGTAATCAGTTCAGTAAGTAATTCAGTTCATGTTTACAACTAAAAAGAAAATGCTTGGTGCTAATTACAGTTTTAGGTCCGAATTTTGAATCCTGGTTTAATCACAGGTTAATTATATATTGCAAAAAATAAGCTTTTTACATGATTTGCTTTGTTATGCATTTTTAGATTAAGGCACTGAAATGTTTTTGTACAAATATTGTTCTCTTGCAGCGCTATTAGAAGCCCGTGGACTTCCTCCTCATTTATTTGGTGCTCTTGGTCCACGTATGCAGCATTTACTTCACCGATCAATGGGATCAACTGCAAGTAAGTTTTGAGTGAAATCTCCCAGCTGGTCTTTCAATGTTTAGTAAAGGCAAAAACAATTAGATGCAATTTTAGAACACTTTCAACACCTCTTTTTCCCATGTAATGCCAACACAATACTTACAAGTACCGTCTGTTCTCAATGGCACAATTTTTTTTGTAGTATGTATCAATGGAAAGAGCATATAAAAAATATTAAGACATGTATACTGTAAGATTTGCTTGTATGTTTCAAATTTAAAGTAATAAATAGCAATCGCTTTTTCAACAATTTCTTTAGTATATATTTTATTGGTTTTGCTTGATGATGAATGAAATTGTGGTAGTTGGCTACAATTGCTAGTCAGCCAAATGTTAATTTACTAGTATTTGTGAGTTTGGGCTATTTGAAATGTCAAATACAGCTATAAAAAGTTTTTTTCCCTTTGGAAATTTAACTGCACTTTAAAAACAATGAAGCATTTCCTTGCTGCCTAAGATTCAATTATTAAGTCCATGTTAATTTTCCTGAATTGAATAAATTTTAAAATGGGAAAACTCTTGTGCTTATTTAATTCCTGGACAATTTAACAGTTTATTAGATTCAAAGTATGTTTTATTACAATATAACTTCTTGGTAATGGGAAATTCACTTAGAAGTTTTCATTTTAAATATATATGTAGACTATTACAAAATTTATTCTTAATTAATCAAATTCTAACTTATAGTTCCTTAGCTTGTAATTATATTTACTTTAATATCAGTATTGTAATTGATACATTTAACCTTTTATTATAACTGTTACTTATTTCTTGCTATCATTTTAGGTAATCGAGCTCATCAATTGCTACAAGGATTACAAGCTAATGGAGATGAAGGACAGCAATTACAGGCTGTAATGGAAATGTGTCAGTTACTTGTAATGGGTAATGAAGACACACTTAGTGGATTTCCTGTGAAGCAAGTTGTACCAGTGTTGATTACTTTGCTTTCAATGGAACACAATTTTGATATGGTATGTTTTTGTATTTGCATTATAAATGTGTATATGTAAATATTTATTACAAAATTGTCTATAAGTGAATAGTTATCAAATACAAAAAAAAATCATTTTAGTATTACATAAACTTAAAATTTTATAAAACATACACACATTTTGCATAATTGTGAATAATCCGTTAAAATTTTCAGTAAATATATGCATTATTTTATTTATAATTTTGAACAATATTTCTATTTTAGGCCTAATTAAAATACAGTTTAAACTATTTTATGCAGAATGTGAATACATTTACATCTTAAATTTATTTCCATGAAGAAATTAAATATTTATATAACTAAGGTTATATAAAAAATATCAATTTGAAATATGAATAGCAAATGTCATAAATCTAAGTAGCTTACAAATATCTCAATCCACAGAAGCTCAAGTGATTTTGATGTTTGTAAAGTTGTTTTATATATTTTTAGACTTGATATAATGACCATGAGTGTAAATAAAATATTTGAATTTTTTGTATGAAAAACTCTTTACCTCAACCTTTTGAATGGCCATCTGGTACTGGTCCCATGAGAAGTCATTCAAATAAAGGGTCTACTGTATATATGTTACTAGAAAGATTATTTTTAAAATTTTTAACTTGTTAATCTTTCTACTTAGGCTAAACAGTTATTATGATATTAACTGCATTGGCATATGTTCACTATAAGAGCTTCAAATGTCTTTTTTCCTAGATGAATCATGCATGTCGAGCATTAACGTATATGATGGAAGCTTTGCCACGTTCTTCAGCTGTTGTGGTGGAAGCAATCCCTGTCTTTTTAGAAAAGCTCCAAGTTATTCAGTGCATGGATGTTGCTGAACAGTCTCTTACAGCTTTAGAAATGTTATCTCGAAGACACAGCAAAGCTATTTTGCATGCTGTGAGTATTTTTTTTTATTAGTTAATGTTTCATAGTTATTTTTTTTATAAAATGGAAAGATTGGTCCTTGGGAAGAATGTTTTTAAAACCAGTGGGATTTCAAAATATTATTGCATAGCTTCAGTATCCTTAGACAAGTACAGTTAAGTTTTTATATATAAAAAAAAAATTAACCACTAGGTAAATTCAACAGTCATAGATATAAAAGTATTTGAAAAACTTTTTTTATATACAAGTTATAGCATTACTGACTATACTTCTTTTAAAAAGTTTGCTGTTATTAAAAAATAAATTGTATTAGAAAGATTGATTAACTTTTTACATATATCTGAAAGTTGTTATTTAATCATAATACTAAATGTTTAAGTCAAATTGTTTACATTTAGTTTGTCACTGCTTAATTCTTGTACCGTTAAACATCAATCTATTAAACCAATAATACTTTATTGCATGAAAAAAAAATTTAAATCTTAAATAAATATTTCTTAGTAAAATGTATTTACTGTATATCTTTGCTAATTGTATAGTAACCAATTTTAATATTTCAGAGAGGTGTTGCTGCTTGTCTTATGTATTTGGACTTCTTCTCAATAAATGCACAACGGGCTGCCCTTGCAGTTACTGCAAACTGTTTCCAAAATCTATGTCTTGATGAATTCCACCTTGTACAGGATTCTTTGTCTTTGCTGAGTGCAAGACTAACATGTCAAGATAAAAAATCTGTTGAGAGTGTTTGCCTAGCATTTTCTCGGCTTGTTGATTGCTTTCAGTATGATTCAAAAAGTTTGACTGAAATTGCTGGTCATGGTTTGTTGTCTAATATTCAGCAGTTGGTAAGTAATTTTTAAATTTAAACTTTAATTTCTGATTTCATTTATGTTTTAAGTTGCTATGTAAATTGTAATATTTCTGATCTTGACAATATTTTGTTTTGTAGTTGGTTGTGTCTCCGCCAATAGTTAGTTCTGGGACATTTGTTACTGTTATAAGAATGTTAGCTGTAATGTGTGCTTCTTGTCCTGAGCTTGCTGTTCTATTATTGAAGCAAAGTAAGTTTCATATATTTTAAACACTAGACTATTAAGTAAAAGTCAGACAAAATAACTTATGTTTTACTAATAGCAATTTGAAATTGGCACATTTTCTAAAACTGAACTATGCTTATCTTAACTCACTGTCAGGTGAGCAAAATATCAAAGCTCTGTGTTTTTTTGTTACTGCAAGAGAGTTTAATTTATATTTCCAACGCATTTCAAAAGTTTCCTCAATGTTTTAAATTTGAAACCAAAAAATAATAATCAAAATAGAGATTTTTTTATGACTTTTTGTATTTTTGAGAAAACTGACAATTACCCAAACATATTTATGTCAGTGTCATATGGTTTGGCTCTTAACTGTAAGGTTGGTACGTAAAAAATTCTAATTTTAAAGACTTGCAATTTTGTATAGTGCAACTCAAAACAAGAGAAGTTGGCTAGAGAGCACTGTTCAGAACTAATTTTGACAGCCAAATAACGGGATCCACACTATAGAGTTACGTGGGTCATTCAAGGTCCAACTACACCATATGCAAATTATCTGAATGATGTATAATTAAAAACTTGTTATATATGTTTGTTATATTTTTTTCCTAAGAATTACCATGTATTCTTTTACAGATATTTCTGAAACTCTGCGTTACTTATTGATGGGCTCTACCGAAAATACTGAAGAAATTGAAGTAAGTGTCTTTGTGTGTGTATATATATGTAACTAACATTTTTGAAAAAATTGAACTTCTGAATATGTTTGTAAAGCTAATAATTGTGCAACGATGACACATTTAAGAAATTTCATGTGTTATAAAAACATTTACCCAACACCTAAAATTACTTCTAAAATGTAAAACTTTGATTATCTTAGAAGTAATATTCTACAGGGATTTATATAAAGGGATTCGTTAATGATTTCTATATTGATTCATATAAAATAAAAATGACAATACTTAAATTTTCTTCATTACAATTTGACATCAGTCGCGTCAAATTTAGAGTTAATTGTAAACTATGCTTCTAATTGAAATGTTTTCAGTTATCTCACACTAACCCATTGATAGCTCGTGTTATAATTTTTACAACGTATTCAAATTCCATCTGTAAGACTACTTTTTCTTAGAACAAGTGTGAATGTTATATTTTTTGCAGCACTGTTAATTGTTTAAGGTTACATAGTAAGTGGTTTCTAATGCCGAAATGGAGAGTGTTTTTGTATTCGTGAAATATATGTCAGCATGATATATAAGTATTTTTTTTTTTCATTTTAGCTTATTGCAAGAAGTCCCCAAGAACTCTTTGAAATCACTTCTTTGATTGGGTAAGAGCATGTTCTTTTAAAAGTTTGTTTCACTTACTACAGTTTACATGTTCAGCAGTTTAGTTTATAACAACTCAATTCAAAGCTTATATTTCTAAATTTACCATCAAATATCTTATTTTTAGTTTCTTATTTTCAAATGTTTGCTCATAACTAACATTCATTTAGTAGATAGATTTGCAGAACAGAATTAGTTTTTTCTGCATTGCATTTTAAAAACAGTAAAATATAATTCACACAAATGAAACTTTTGAGTTATCTTTGTTTATACATTAGAACTTTTTAATGTTATTGCTATTAAAATTGTAATAATTTATACATTTCAGAGAGCTTATGCCTCGTTTACCATCTGATGGAGTGTTTGCCATTGATTCTCTGCTCATGAAACAAAATAGTAGTAGGGAAGATACAGTAGTTTGGCAATGGAGAGATGATCGGGGATTGTGGCATCCATATACTAGCATTGATAATAAGATTATTGAGGTAATTTCTGTAAATTTTCTTTTTAATATTTAGGAATTTATATAATCATTTAAGAAGTTATTAATTATAGTTTTATATCAGTACTTCAGTATAAATACTTTAGTTTCCTGTTTTGTATCATTTTCAATTTGTTTTCATTATTAAAAATATTGTATTTTCATACTGTTTATAGACCCAATGCATATTTTCCCCCCACTATATTTACCATTATGTGAGCTTGACTAAGGTTTTAATGAATTTTTTAAAGGCTGCTCATCTATCAGCAGAGGATGAAATTAGTCTTTCAGCTATGGGAAAAACATACACAATAGATTTCAATTCTATGACTCAAATAAATGAAGATTCTGGCACAACTCGGCCCGTACAACGTCGAGTGAATAATTCATCTGGGGCAATGATAGGTATGTCTACATTGTATTTTTTATTTCAATAGCATTCTTTAGTAGTCAATAGTTTATTGCAATTGCTTTATGCATTTTTTTATTTGTTGCGTCATGCATTATTTGAAAATAGTTATGCATTTATAAAAAATACTAATTTAGCATTTTTAAAATAAATTTTTCTTAAAAATTAAGTACACAAGTTCTAAGTTTTGAAACTAATATTAGTTACATGCACAAGTTGTTGACAAACTAAAAATTCACTAAACTGAACAACTATTCTTGAATGAGTAAGCTAAAAATAATTTTAAAAGGGTATTGTATACCTTTCAATAAAGTATTATGTCCTATTAAGCCAAAGGTACCAGGTTCAACTCGTGTAAAGAATGTTTACTTGTCGTTTGGAATCCTTATTAAATTTTTGGTCCTGGCATTTAGCCATTAGACACAAGATTGTCATTAAGTATATAATCAACTGACCCTTTCTCAATTAATGTGTAATAAACACAACAATAAGTTGAGAGTAAAAATATTTGCTGTTGTCACTACCAAATCTTATGTTTTAATATATTTGGTTTAATTTCCCTAGGTTCAAAGAGCAGTTTAGACAGCTCAGATTCCAGAATTGATTGTCTGCAAGCAAATTCAGATTTAGCTGCTTCGTGTATTAAATCTCTATTCGGTGTTTTGTATGAAGTATACAGTAGTTCTGTAAGTTTCTCTACATGATTAGAATTGTTTTTTAATTTCTTATTTTTAATTTTTAATATCTTTATGAGATTTGTCTTTTCCTTTTAGGCTGGCCCAGCTGTAAGGCATAAATGTTTAAGAGCTTTACTTCGTATGATTTATTTTGCTCCTCCAGATTTACTACAAACTGTATTAAAAAACCAAACAGTTGCAAGGTAGGCTGAGTTCAGTTTTAAAAATATTGAATAGAACTTATTTCATATTTTGGTTAAATAGTGATAATAATATCAATAGAGAGTATCTATGAAGAGTTAGTGATAATAGTATCAATAAAAAAATATATTCACTCTCTGAAATGAGTATGTGTTTTCAATTGTAATTCTTGTCCCTTTCTTTGAATTAAAATGCATTAAAATAAATTTGTCTGCAACTTTTAAAACATTTTAGTGGAATTTCATTTCATCTTGTATTTAAATATGTAAAATGTCCAATTTAAAGTTAAGCAAATATTTTAAATTTCTTTTGAACAAAATTATCTTGATGCTTGTATTACACTAGATGATAGCTGCCAGATATAAATTTTACTTTTAAATTTAACACTGTATTACCTTTATAAAGTATATTTTTATTACTAAAATTAGATTGTCTATCTTATTATTTGGTATGTTTGAAGAAACAGTCATTGCACTTTTAAGATTACATATAATTTATTTGAAAATTAAAGACTTGGGTGGATGAACCATACAGCTCCACTTTTTTTTATTCTTATAAATTAAAAAAAATCCTTTATCGATCAGTGAAAGAACTAGACAGTTGTAAGCAATAGCTATAGAGATATAAAGGAAAAGGAGCTGTACAATTATCTTGTATGGTGAAAGAAACATGGGGCTGTCTTGTTTTTGCACCAAATGAGTTCAACGTTTGGTTGGAGCGCTTTCTGTTTTGCATCAGCCAGTTGTTTGCCAAACTTGTTTGTTGAAGATGTATTGTTTGTTGAACCAGCTAAAAGGTGTGTTACACATCCGAAATTCCATTAAAGAGGTGTAAATCTGATCTACTATATTTATATGTAGCTTGTTATGCAAACCTTAAATTAAATTAATATTTTTTGCTCTTTGAAGTTTGCAGTTGCATTAATGATTTCGAAGAAGTATCTACAAAGGTTTTATTGGTAAGCCTGGCTACAAAATTCCAGTGTTATGTGTAAATAAACCAGAAAGCTCTATTTTTTTTTTCAATAAAAAAAACGGGCAAAAAGTTTAAAAAAATGTAAAACCGATCTGTGGTAGAGGAAGGTATTTTTTATGTTATACCCAAATTTGATGCGTTTTAAAAAGGTTAGTATTTATAAAGTGTTTTTTATCCTTCCTGAACAATTTCGAAAATTAGAGACTTCTGGTTCTTTCACCCACGTCTTCAAATTTAGAATAATGTCTATGATTGCTTGGAGTACTGCATTATTTTTAATTCATAACAAAAAGTATTGAGTAATAATATTGTACAAGTAATTTCAAATATTATCAAATAAATCAGATCTAGAATTTGGAAACAAATTGCAGGAATTTTATCATTCCAACTATTCAACAAGCTGGTCTTTATTGAATGCAGAATATTAAGCTGTTATTGTGTTGTAATTAATACTGAGGTGGCAACTATAATGCATATTTTCTATTTCAAAGCCATGTTGCTGCTATGCTTGCTTCTCAAGATCTTCGAGTAGTAGTCGCTGCCCTTCAGATGGCTGAAATATTAATGCAAAAGTTACCAGCGATTTTTGGAGTGTACTTCCGGAGAGAAGGTAAGTTTTCTGAATGACTAATGTATTTAAACAATTTTTCTATTTGTTTTATTACTTGTTGTATTGAGTTCATTATGCTGTTTGAATTTTGTAGGAGTGATGCATCAGGTGAGATGGTTGAAACAATTGGATATCAATTCAGACTCTCCTAGCCAAAGCAAAGAAAGCTCCAACAATCGATCTGACAGTGTTTTTGCATCCCTTCCTCCTTTGATACCAGTAAGCCCAGCTGCTGCAATTGCTATAGCAAATAGTTGTGAAAATCATTCAACATTTAGTCCCAGTATTCTGCCAGTATCAGCAAGTGACCTTTCTTCTGATAACGCAATGCATTTTCCTGGAGGGGGATTATGGGGTTCTTCCTCTTCCGTTGCTACAACATTTGAAGGAATACAGTCCTCAGCTAGTGCTTCATCAGGCACTGATGAAAGTCATAGTAGCAGCAATGTATCACAAATGTGAGTTTTTAATTAATTATCTGTATAAAGGTTTCTTTGTTGTGCACAAATTAAGATTTAAAAAAAAAACATTAATACAATTGTCTTATAGAAGGCCCTTGCTACACAAAACAGTAAACATGTTACGTTCTCTATGATTCAAGAATTCTTACCACATGGTGTGAATTCTCGAATCACCAAGAATCTTGCGCACATTTTACTCGTTTGTGTAGAATAAGCCTTGGCCCTTTTCACTCAATTTCCTTTTAGTGTTTGATATTGTTTCAATACATTAATTGAACTTTGTTTTCGCCTAAAGGGACTTTATTTTACATGAAAATTTTGCTAAAATTCATTACACTTTTGAAAATGGTACAATAAACTTTATTTTGGAATAAATGGTTGATTTTCAAGTTTAAATAATATATTTTGTCGTGTTTAAATACTTCACATTTGAGGTTCATTATTGCAATACATTGTATGACAATTGAATCAATACCTCTTTAACATATTCTTATAATTTAGTACCATAAAATTTTTCATACTTAAATAATGTAGGGCAAAAATTTCACTGCAGATCTCTGTAACTATACAGCTCTTGTATCTTTATTTTATGTTCAGCAAGGAGGTTATGCACACTATTTGCTTGTCTTTCACTTGTGATTGATATACATGTAATTGATCATGATAGAGTCAATAATTATACATAGTTTTTGAATTAAAAAAAAAATGTAAGTTTTGCCTTTATGTAAATTTTATGCCACAAATAATATTTTGACATTTTCTTTTTCAAATTGAATTAGTATTTTTTTGGATGTGTGTTTGAGTATTTTATTTTATTTAAGGAGGCTAAGTGATGTATTAAAGAGAAAGAGAACTCCAAAACGTACCAATGCAACCAGTAGGAAAGTACGTACCGAAGAGAATTCAAGAGAATCCTTTTCTTGCTCGGGCATTCGAGGACTTGGTAGAGGAGTTCTGGACAACCACATTAATCCAATATTAGGCTCATCTATGCTTGCTTTATCTGCATGTACCCCTACTAGCTGTCACAATTCCACTATCAGTGCTAGTCCTGTGCTAGGGAGCATTGCAAGTCCTACAACATGCTCTAGCAATTCCAGTGCAGCAGCAGCCGTTGCCGCCCCACCGGGAAGAGGAAAACTCAGTTCTGCAGCGGCAAAGACCTCTTCTTTCCTTGCCAACTTAAATCCAGCAAGATGGGGTCGTTGGAGTAGCAGTTCACCTGTTGCAGGAGGACGTATGACTACTCAGGTAGCAATCTATATTTTATTGATTAACATTTTTTAATCCAAGCAGGAGATAGTTCTTGTATTATATCACAAATTCAAATACTTGAACCTTAGAGGTAATCAAATGCCAGAAATTGTAATATGTCAGTTGAAAAGATTGTTTCTTCTTTTTCCTGTTTTATAGATTAACTTTCAGTAGCTTTTTGCAATTTCTATTTTGCAGAAAAAGGCATTCTTTATAATGTATATGTAATTCTTTATGGAACTAAAATTCTTATTATTAGTAAGAAATCAACAAGGCATAAGACAATTATATTTTTTAATGTAATGCTATGTTTCTTAAAGAATATTTGTTATTTTAACAGGAGCCAAGTTTAGTGCAAAGATCTTCAGCTTTTGTACATTCATCGGGAAATAGAGAGAAAATAAAAACCTGGATCAAAGAACAAGGTGACTGTTTAATCAAATATTAAATAATTTGTTAGTTATAAATTGTTGCCTTGTGTATATATTTCTAACACTAATTCAGACTAGTTTATTTAATTTAATGAAACTAAAATAAGTCTAGTATGTATAAATTTGTATTGTAACTATTTTATTTTCAAATAGCCCAAAAGTTTGATGAAGAATTCTTCAGTATGGAGCATGCAGGTCTCCCACATCCTGCCATGAATGTCTTAAATAGATTAACAGCTGCTCTTGGAGATTTAGAATCAAATGTAAGACTTAATGAAATTTCTTGAAATTTTATCTTGTGTTTTGCAGAAAATTCATGTTTTTATCGGACTTTATTTTTTGTTTCAGGCGGATTGTGATTTGAAGGCATTGTCAGATATATGCTGTGTTGTCATGGATAGTGACATTTCTTCGTTTGAAGTTATTCACAGTGGTTTAGTGAAGAAACTGTTGCTGTATCTTACTGTCCCAGAGGGTGGATCATCTCTTTTTGGAAATATTGAACGTGATGATCGATTAAGAGCTTTTTTGCATATTTTTATGGGTACTCCAGTAAGTATTAAAATATTTTACTCATCAATGTAAGTGTTCATTTGACTTTTATGATAGCATTTTATTTAACAATTTTTGTGATTTATGCATTAAGGTGAAGTACATTTAAAAACAAACAATATTTTATCAAATTATACTTTACAATTAAGGATGTTAGGTGACATTTAGAAACGAAGAGTACCAGAAAAAAGCATTTTTATTAGGTAAAAGTTATTCAGATGTAAACAGCAAAGTTGTGGAATGTTAACTAGAAGATGGCTGAAGTTTAGACATAGGTTAAGAAAGATTTAAAACAAACTCCAGTCCACTAAAATCTTAAAATTTGTGTAAAATGGAAGTTTTTCATAGTATATTCAAATTTATAATTTCTTGATAAATCTATATTTACACAGAATGAAAGGATTGTTTATTAGCTAAATTTCTTTTATATATATATAAATTCTCTTTTTTAGCTCACATTAAAGAGAGTAGTTGAAGTTGGACAATTAGATTCTTCACCTTTAGTGGCTTTAGTTTCTAAATTGAATGCCTGTGTTAGCCAATTGGAACAATTCGTTGTAAAAGTTCATGACTTTCCTGGTGCTGGGAATACTGGTGGAAGAGGAACAAGTGCTCTTAAGTTCTTTAATACTCATCAGCTCAAGGTTAGTAAAAATATATTTCTTTCATTTTATTAAAATTAAATCATCTTTAAAATTCTTATTATTCACTTATAAGTTTTCATAATTCATTTAAAGCTTGAATTTATATAAAAAAAAGTCTAATTTCTTTAAAAAAAAATTCTATAAAATATGTAACTTGAAATTGGTACATAAATACTGTATAATGAAGAAATAGTAAGCTTCTAAAATGATAAATCAATCCCTAGTATTTTGTATTAATAACATGTTTAAAAATAAATACATGTACAACTCATTATATTCCGCACAGTTAAGTTTCATATATTCATGGTAGTTGACACTTTAATCTTTAGATGGAAACAAAAATTAATAGAATTTTATTTTAGCAAAATCAATACCAAACTATGCAGTAACACATGTTTTAGTTTGTAGAAATTCAAATAAAATATTTTCCATTAACTTCATTTCCTCCATCACTTTGTAATCTTTTAAAGTAGCATTTGCCTCTTATTTTGTAGTGTATATTATATAAACTTAAATACCCTTATGCTTTCGATATGTATTCTGTTGTATGTCTATTGTATTTTTTTTACATAGTTATGTAATGTGTACTTTTAACATTTTAAATATTTCAATTTTTTAAAATCCTTTTTTAGTGTAATTTGCAAAGACACCCTGCTTGTTCGAATCTTCGGCAATGGCGTGGAGGGCCTGTGAAAATTGATCCTTTGGCACTTGTTCAAGCTATTGAAAGATACTTAGTCATTCGAGGTTATGGAAGAATAAAGGTACAATACCTGTTGTTTTATTATAGTTTGCCATGTTAGCATTTTTTTTAATTATGCGCTGTTACCTCTTAAAATAATGATTAAACTCTGTAAGTATTGTCAATTTTAATAAAAAATGAATTGTGTTCTGATTTTAGGATGATGAAGATGATGGCAGTGATGATGAAAATTCAGATGATGATATAGATGATACAATGGTAACTCTTGTATGATACCTTTTTATTCAATACATTTATTTGCATATACAATAGCAACTTTTTATGTATTTTATTTAATATGTTGAAGATATGCTTGAAATGTAATTTTTTATAAAAAATTGCTCTATTTAATACGTTAGAAGAAAAGAGCTAATCTGGTAGTTTTTAATAAGAACTGCTTAAATACTTCTTTCATTTTAAAATGAACATTTACATGTTTTTGGTATCTACAAACTAGCATGTGTTCTGTGTACAATTACCTTCTACACAATTAAGTGTTTATTATATGTCAATATGAAAAATGTTTTGAACATACACACCAGAATAATAAAAATTCCTTATAAAAGTTTAACTTAAAAAAAATAATTGGTTTTAAGAACTAACATTTATAATTTATATTAAAAATGGCTAATTGAATTGTTTTCCTATTCCAGTTGACATCTAATGTATATATTTTTCTTAAAATTAACTTTTTAAACAAGTTTATAATTTATTGTATAAATTGTTACTTTTAAGATTTTTAAAAGCTAATTTTTACATTATAAGCATATTTTCTAGTTTCAAAAAAATATTGCACTTACATTTTGTGCAAATACTCAATGCTATTGTGTTTGCATTTTTAAATCTCCTCCTTTCATAAATAGTTTGATAAATATGTAAATGACAATTTACATTTTCTTGCTATTTCATTAGTATTGGAGTGAAATTAAATTGTACTATAGTTTTAGACTATCTTCTTGCTACTTTAAGCAAAACTTCACTTAGAGCTTGATATGAGTATATCAAGCTCCCAATTATTACAAATTATGAAATACTTAATCTGAATTGAATGTTTTAGGCTGCTATGATGATAAATCAAGGCCAAGGGAGACATAAGTTGCAATTTATGGTTGGTGAAAATATCCTTCCTTATAATATGACAGTATATCAAGCTCTCAAGCAATTTGGAAATTGTAATGAAGATCCTGAAACGGATCCTTTGGGATTTACTAATATATGGATACAAACTCACACTATATGGTATGCATTTTGAAAATTATTTTTGTAATTCTATTCTATAATATGTTGAGTAGCATTTGTGAAAACTTAGGTTAACAATTTAAATAAAGTACTTTGAGGTCATAAAATAATATATAAACAATTGTATTTTATAAAATTTGATTTTTTTTAATGATTATTTGAAACATTCTTTTATATAGTAAGTCAGCAGTTCTCAACATGTACCCCTAGCGGTATACAAAAATATTAATGGCGCAAAAAGCCTGTAAAAAAACATAAATGTATTAAGTAAAATAGTCATAAGTGTCAGCAGATTGATTAATTTGCTAGCTAACCTAAGAACATTACTGCCTACCAAAAACAAACTTTTTGTATAGAGGGATGGGTGACGAGTTTATGAGAAAAGGGGGTACTCGTAAATGAAAAGTTTTATTAAGAGGTACGCGATAGAGAAAAAAAAAATTGAGAACCATTGTCATAAGTCAAAAACTGCTATTGTGTGTGGTTAATTTTTATTAAATTTTGAAATATAAAAATTTAAAAAAGCAAATTATTACTAATTTATTTTCTTTTACATAATTATTTTAATTTTAGTTTAAAGTATTAGCATTGAGTTGGGTACTCTCCTGTTAAAAATATTTGTACTTTACAGTGAAATTGAGTGTTCTTTGAATCCTGTTGCTTTTATTTCCACTTATTTACAACTTCTTTGATGAATTTTTTTTTAGGTATCGTCCCATTCCAGCTGATGAAGCTGAACCTGCAACTGTTAATAAAGCAACCACAAGTAATGCATCTCGAAACCATACTCCCCAGCCTAGTCATTCTAGTCATCGCTCTAAAAGTGGAATAGCCACTACTGTATCGCCAAGAAAGAAGCCAGATGACGTTTGGAATGGTAATGTAACAAAAATATGTATTGCTGCATATGAATTTCAACTGCGAAGAAACTATTATAAACCATGTTGGATGACATCAATTATATACACCAGTTTATAATAAATCGTCTTCTGTTAGATTTTTATGTGCTGAAAAAAAAATTTAGATTCCTTTATATCCAAACAAACTTTGGTAAGAATTTATTGTATGTTTCAGATGGTGCTGTTCCAGATGTTTTGTCTCCTTTATCTCCGTATTTAGTTCCAAATCTTCCAGAAACAGTTACAGTTCAAGACCCTTCGTTAGAAGTTATTACATTGCTCAGGGTTATACATTCAATAAGCTGCAATTGGGGATCTTTATATCAAGTAAAAACTATTTTTTTAGTTTTAAATAATTGTTAGCATTTAAGAATATTATAATTGTGAGAAAGATATTCAAAAGTTTTAGTTAGTAAGAAAATAATGGTTAATGCCTTTTTGGATTAAGTGCTATGGCACAGCTATCTTGTTTCCCATCTGAGGTATTTATGTTCTATTTCATTGATAGAATTCATAACTTAACAGTAAATGAAAAACAAAAGTAGTTACAAAAAATTGTCATTCTACTTTCTGTTATTGATTTAACTCTTTGACTGACAGCAACTGCGAAAAGGTCATTTGGTTGCTAAAACATTAACACAAATTACTACCTTAGTAGTTGTTGTCTTCAAAAATATAAAATAAATTACAGACCTCGACATCCATTGCGCTTCTATCATTCACATTGTCTTAAAACTGTGTTACAACTTTAGACGATGCATGTTCAACTTGAGGTACTACGTATCGTCACTCAAAATGTATAAGGTCATATGTCAAAAATTATTTTTTACCTTTTTTTAATGCTATATGTTGCATTTTATGATTTCCACCTGGTAGCAAAATCTTTGTCATCATCTGATCCAATAAAAAATACAAACAAATGTCAAAAGGTTCTAGCATAATATAAAGAAAAAAAAATTTGCATTAATATTAAACCACTTGATGCATATCTCCAGTTTTCCCAGTAGTATACATAGCATAAAAGTTAAAACAAAAATCTCTACTTTGAAATACTTTTCAATTTTTTTTTTATAATCCTCCTTTACTAAAATTATTTGAAAAAAATATTTTTTTTAAAAGAATGTATTGGAAATATAAATTAAACTCTCCTGCAGTGAAAACCTGCCAATTAGATATTTTGCTTATCCATCTGAGGGTTAAATGCAGTTTTTAGACATACAACCTTTTGTTCTTTGTGTGACAATATTAGTATTGAGCGAACGGTTTAAAAAAAATTGAAAATTGTTTAAATTTTTATTTAAATTTTCAATAATTTAATTCTAAAACTTAGTTCATTTCTTTGTTTTTCATTGCTGATGTCATATTTTGATGCATAATCTGTTCCCACTTTTTGGAAAAAGAGATATTTAGATTGATTCACACACAAGAAGAAACCTAACAATAAAAATAATTGCTAAATCAAATTGTTGTGATTATTTTACATTACTTAGTCTTATGCAATAGATTTGTAGATTTTTGTTATTAGGTACCAACTTTTATAATATTTAATTTAACGAGTGACAGTTACACACTTTTAATGTGCGTTGCTAAATAGTGAAGGCTATTTTTACGAATAATGACGAACTTATATAGTTAACTGTCTAGAAATAATGATACTGAGCTTCCCACAAAATATTTTTTGTCAATAATATATGTTTTTCTCATATTTAACTGGTTTAAAATTTATTTTTAAATTTAATTCTACAATAAATGCTAGGTTTATTAAATTAGCATAAATGACCTTACATTCACAAAACAATATAAAATACTTTTTATAAAATAGTTGAATACTTGGAGCCCAGCAGTCCCCCAAGCAGAATTTCTTAATAGCAAGCTAACAGCCAAAGCTAATCGCCAACTTCAAGATCCTCTTGCCATCATGACGGGAAATGTACCTGCATGGCTTTCACAAATTGCCTATGTGTGGTAAGTTACATGTACAAATAAATCAATGCTTGGAACACTTTGTAGCACTACGTAAATTGTTTTGTCATAGTTCATCCAGACAATAAACGTTGTCCTTAATTTGAATGTGAAAAACCTTATATTTATTGAAGTCGATTTTTCTTCTTCATATGTTTAGGAAGTCATGTTTTAAAATGCTCGCAATTCAATTAGTTTTTTTCCCCTTGCAGCCCATTCCTGTTCCCCTTTGAGGCAAGACACCTTTTGTTTTATGTTACATCCTTCGATAGAGATCGAGCTTTGCAGAGGCTTCTTGATATGACTCCTGAAATGAGTAATAGTGACAGTAGTGAACGTGTTACACCAAGGCTGGATAGAAGAAAGGTGCATAATTATTTTTTTCTTGTATATAATAAAAATCTACTTTTTTTAATAGAAACTTCTGAAAGATATGTAAGCAAAATCCAGAGTGAAGCAAAGTATTACTTCCAGGAAACTATTAATTTGTCTTGCTATTCTTTTAGCTTAAAATATATTTATAAATTCTCTTTAATTTTATAATTTTGATAAAGGTTTATTTTTTCTGAAAATATTTGCTATTTGAAACTAAACTATGTGTGGTATTTATACTTTGTAATCACTTTAGTCGTATATCAATCAAAGTATTACATTGACCACCAAATTATTATGGATAAGAACTGATTTATTTACTATATCAATTTTAAAAGAAAATTGTAAATGGTTATCATCAACAATGTTCAAGATTTGTATAGAAATTGGTACTCATTAACATCAAAACATTCTTAAATGTTAGCCAACCTTTATTTTATGAATTACTGTTTTATATATAAATCAGTGTTATAAAGAAAAAGCTCACATCATGTGTTCTTTCTTATTTACAAATATTTAATTCACTATTCTAACAAGGCAAATTCTTTAAACATCTGTAATATTGCTTAAACAGAAATTGCCTTTATCTCAAAAGTTTGACTTGTTTATTATGATTTTGAAGCACATAGTAAATATGCATTAAAATAAATCAATTTTCAGAGGACAGTATCGAGGGATGATCTTCTTAAACAGGCTGAAGTTGTAATGCAAGATCTTGGTAGCTCAAAAGCTCTTCTTGAAATTCAGTATGAAAGTGAGGTAAAAAAAAAAGACATTAAGTGTTAAAACATACAGTTTTCTTCAATTTTTTTTGTTAAAATATAATATAACAATTGTTTTTAAAAATATTATGTAATCAAAATATTTTACTTTTTAAAATACTTTACTTCTTTATATGAAATATAATTTTCTTGAAACATAGAAAATTACATATTTGATTCAAATCTTATAAAATTCCCAATTTTAAGAAAATCCCTATTTTTACTTATAAAATTAGGTTACTTTTTTTAGAATAAGAATGCTTGTTTGTGTGACTTTACATACCACCTATTTTTTACTTTATTTTGTTGAAGTATATTTCAATTATCTTATATATATATGGCTTGGAACAAGGACCGATGTCTCATTGACTTAACACAGGACATGGGTCCTTTTTGTTCTAGGCCACATATATAAAGCTACTAATTTTACTGATACTAATTATTTATAAATTGTATTAATTTTGATATTTTTTCACTGATTTTGCACTGTTTCATTTGCTTAAAGGTTGGAACTGGTCTTGGACCAACTCTAGAATTTTATGCTCTGGTATCTAAAGAACTGCAGAGAGGTGATCTAGACATGTGGCGTGGAGAGAAAATTTTTGCTAATAATGGAAAAGGTATATGTAACTTCAATTTGAAATATTTTTACTTGTAATAAATTCTTTTCAATAATTTTTTTTTATAAATTTCTTTATAGATCAACCCATGAGTTATATGTTCTGTCCTATGGGACTTTTTCCAATGCCACTCTCTCGAAGTGCTAAGGTTGGCTTAGTTACCAGAGTTCGCAGCAAGTTTAAGCTATTAGGAAAGTTTTTAGCCAAAGCATTAATGGATTCTCGAATGGTAATATTTTTAAAATTATGTTATACAATACAATAAGATTATTAATATTTATAATTGAAGTTCTGAAAATGTTTTTAATTTCTAATAATAAAATATTCTTAAACAGAGAAAATATTTTTAACCTTTACATATTTCAACCATTAAATCTAAATACAGTAGAACTCCAATTATCTGGATCACTTTTTTTAAAAAATCAGCAAAATCCACATTTAAAATTTTTTGTATCAGTGAATTATATTGTTATTAATGGTTATTAAATTACATACTAAAGCAAAAAAATACTAAGAAATAACCGTTTTTTCATGAATTATCAGGATAATTGGGGTTTTTCTGTACTTGCCTTCTAAAGGTTATTTTTTTTAAAGTAATACTTTTCAATAAAATGCCCAACAAATGTTATATTGGTGCAAAGACTATTTGGTTAAAGCAAAGCCAGTACAATGCACATATCCATATTGCATTGTGCTAATTACAGACAGTGTATTCCTTGTCCCTATACCATTTCTCAATACAAAATCAAATTAATTAATATTTTGACTAAATGTTTTATCATCGAGTAAGCCTATGATATTTTGATGTAGATTAAAATTGACTTAAGGAATTTAGGATATTGCAACAACATCTAGTTCCCTGTGTGATTATATCTATAAAAATTAAAGGAAATATAATTGTTCCATTTGAAAATATTCATGGCGTCGCACCTCTTTTGTATTTGTCAAAGGACTAATTTTCCTCAATTGAATTTTCTTCTATTGATATATAATATAATTTTATTTCAGTTGGATATTCCTTTGAGTCTGGTCTTTTATAAGTGGATGTTGAGCCAAGAAAATAATCTATCACTTGCTGATTTGAAGCATGTGGATGAAACTGTAGCACAAACTATTCTTCATTTAGAAAAATTAGCTGCAGAGAAAAAGAAAATTGAAAGTGATAAGTCTCTGGTAAGCACTGTTTTTAATTCTTATATTAAATTTATACTTAATTTTTGCAAAAATATATTTAGAAATTGGTATAGTTGAAGAATTATTTATGCATATGTGGAAATTTAATAATAGGATGACATTCACAATGGATAACAAAGAGTCTTTACTATTTTATTTAAATGATATCAACTTTTACACTGTCCACTGTGGGGTGTAAATAACTTCATTAATTACAAATAATTCTAAAATTTATCCACAGAGCTTGAATAATGGAAAATGTCCTTTACTGTGTCTGTTAATAAAGATTTTTCTGTCACAAGAAGATATTTAATTGTCAATTTTCATGTATGTTATTTTTGTATTGCATATGTATTTTTTTTTTAAGAATTCGGCCGCTTTGAAAAGTGCCTTGGAAAGTTTGACATTAGATGGTTGTCCTATTGAAGACCTAAACTTGGATTTTACCCTACCTGGTTTTTCAAATATTGAATTGAGAAAAGGAGGCAAAGATATGTTGGTGACTATACATAATTTGGAAGACTACTTGAAAGTGAGTGAAAATGCATTCATCTTATTATTCACTTTTAATCATTGAAAATACTTAGAAACATTACAAAAGTCCTTTGTCATTTTTTTCCTTTATTGTAAAGCTAAAAATATATTTATCTCGCACTTGTTTGTGTCATTTAGCATAAAGTTTGGAAAATCCATCTTGTATTTTTCAACATTAATTAATATTACTAGTTAATTATTAGTTAAGATAAAATATTCTAAGTTCGGCAAAATTATTCACCTTTATATTTGATTTAAAATTATTCACCTTTATATTTGATTTTAAATTATCTTTTTATCTTGGAATTTTCAAAATACACTTAGTTTGAGCTATTTAACTTTTCTGTTAAGACTTACACTAAGAATATATCTCTACTGCTATGCCCAATAATAGTTAAATGGCATTCAGTAATAAAACTTAAAATATCTGTTTTAATTGCAACCTTTCAACTAATTTTGTCAATATTTGATTGTTTTGCAAAATTTTTAAATTTTAATTGAATTTGTAGGCTAAGGTTTTAAAATGTGCTGCTGTAAACTATATGTATTTGAAATTTCTGGGTGGAAAATCCTATAATTTTGTAGGAAATTATGTAATTATGAAGGATTCCTATGCTTTTAAGTAAAAAATATGTTTTTATTTTTATAGCTTCTCACTTATTGGACCATGAATGAAGGAGTCCGTAGGCAAATGGAAGCCTTTAGAGAAGGATTTGAATCTGTGTTCTCCCTGAACCAATTGAAAATATTTTATCCAGATGAGGTAAATTTATTTTAACAGCATTCATTGTGTTGGTTACAACCAACTACATATTCCCAGTAATTATTGATATTCATAAGAATTATTAAGATATTGGTATATAGAATTGTCTTATATTACTTATTACAAGTTTCAAAACATTTTATAACAATAAAAAAAATCTGATATCTGTATCTCAAAACATGCCAAAATTATAACCCATTTTACAAATTAAAACCTTGTATCAAGCAAATAAAAGTCTAGGTTTTGGTATTTTAATTCAATTTCAACTCAAGATATTTAGAAAAAGATATTAAAACAAATTAATGATCAATTAAATACTATGGTTCTTATTGCTTTAAAGTGACATAAAAAATTTACTTTACAATCTTCTCTTAGTCAAAAAGGAACAATTTTTACTTAATCAAAGCTTCATGAGTTGTTAAAATAGTCGTGTGTAATATAGAGATTAGGGTTGGTATTGTTCCTCCTTCAAGAAATTTGTTCTCCATCTAGCCATCATTTGAAGAAAGTTCTTTCTGTCAATGATTTTGTTAAAGAAATTATTTTGTTTCAAATTTCAATTGTATTATATATTTTTTTTGTCTTGTGGAGGTTTTATATAGGGTTACTGACCAATTTCCAACCAGTGCCAGGTTTATGACTAATGAACTCGCATTAGACTGGAAAATTAAATTTACCTAAATTTTAAAAGTTTTTTAGTAATATTGTTTGAAGGGATTTTTAAAAACATAATGATATGCATTTAGTTTTAAATATTTTCTTAAATAGTCAGTAACCAGTGCAGTCCCTCATATATATATCCAGGGAGAGACAATTTTTCTCTAGGAAAATTATTGCCTATCCTGCTGCTCTACCTACAGACCTGAAATGGGCAGTAGTAAATTTTTCATTTTTTAGGGATAAATAATATGAATTGTTTTATTTAATATCAAATATGAGTTTCATAACAGCGAAAGAAGTGTTAAAATACACCTGTAAAGTTGTGGCATTTCTGAACTTGGAACACATAGTTTTCAGTTAGTGTATGCATTAATTTAAAAACGAATTTAACTTTGTAAGCTTACAACAATAAACTTTCACATATTTTTATTTTTTAGCTCGAATATCTATTTTGTGGTAGTGGCCATAGTCAGTGGGATACAAAAAGTCTTACTGAGTGTTGCCGGCCAGATCATGGCTATACTAATGATAGTAAATCTATCAAGTGTCTGTATCAAATTTTGAGCAGTTATAACCAGGAACAACAAAGAAGATTTCTTCAATTCGTCACTGGATCGCCAAGGCTCCCTGTTGGAGGTTTGTTATAAAATTATATACAATAAAGTTTAAATTACTACATTCATTTTCACCTATATTGAATAAGGTAATTTTCACTTTTAAAATATACCATAAAACATATAATGCAATCATTAATTTAATATATATTTAAAAAAGGTACTTGGTAAATGTATTATGGACCAATTCTGATGCTTGTAAAAATTTCAAGTTTTTGTACTTTTATTTCAGGTTTGAAATCGTTATCGCCACCTCTTACAATTGTTCGAAAAACCTTGGATGGAATTGAAGATTCGGACAGCTATTTGCCATCGGTTATGACTTGTGTAAACTATTTGAAGCTTCCAGACTATACAACTATTGAAATAATGAGAGAAAAACTTGAAATAGCAGTTAGTGAAGGTCAACATTCTTTCCATTTGTCTTGAGAAGATTTGCTCATAGACAGTTGTATCACATACAGTTTGCCCAAAAAATTAATTTTCTTTTCTATGCTCAGTCAAAAAGATATTGACGGACACATAATGTGAGCTTTTATAAATTTACTTAGCACTGATGTGATGGGCTGTGCAATTGTCTAGCTATTGTCCCACCTAACTTAAAAAGTGGGTTTTGTGCTAATCAATTGACATAAGTATCTTCAAATGCCATTGTAATAAATGTTTTAGTTGTCATATCCAATTTCACAGATTTTTTATATTGTAATGTACTCATCTACTATATCAAACAATGTCTGATCTGTATTTATGCAAGACTGTTTATATTTCAAAACATTGTCGATGTTATGCACATTGAACATAGTTTTATATTAGCAGGTGTATATAAAGATTGAGATGATTGGATTTATATATTGTGAATACGTATGATAACTTTCTTTATTATAAGTGTTGGGAAGAACACGTTATGTGAAGAATGATTTGATATCTGTATGTCAATTTTTATCTCAATTGTGCTTAGTATTTGTTTTTCATGCACTTAAAGTAGTTAAAGGTGTTCTATACTCATTTTCTTCCCGTATATATGTAGAGGAGTTATCCCATTGATGTAAAAACACTAAACTGTTCTATACATGGTTAATAGTCAGCTTTTCTGCAAAATGTTTCCTTATGTGTTTTTATTTTATTTTTATGCTCTAGGTATATCAGTTATGTAAGCTTTGATTGGAATAAACTCGTGTCAATATGCTGTTTCTTATTTGTTTTATTTTAATGAAGTACCATACATTGTATGTTCACAATAATTTTACTTTTACGGGCTATATAAACCTACTTCGAGCATTTTTACTTTTTAAAAATACAGTTGCAGTAATATAATTTACATTATTAGTAAATAAGTGTACAACATGTATATAGGGTATAACTTTATAGTTAACAGACCTATGCAATGGTTAGAATCAAGCAAATCAAACGATCCTGATCTACTTTTATTTCCATTATGCTATACACGGTAAAACGTATTTCATTATCATAAATTGCTGTGAGTGTTTAACTGTAAATAAATAAAACTTATATAATATATAAAGCATATGCTTTTAATTAAAAAAATACTTAATATTGGTTCTTATATTTTCTATATGGGCTGGGATTACAACTTGTATTTAGAATTGGTTCAAATTGGCTTGATAAAAAGTAATTTTCTGACTACTATTTCACAATAAAACAATGATGTTCTATGAATTGACTTTATTTGCTGTAATACAAGAAAGGTCAAATAATGATTTACACAAAAAAACCAACTACACAAAATAAGAGCAAGGGATAAATGATTTGAAATCAATATTTAAAAAACTGATTATCTGCTGTAAACTTATAATATTTTTAGCGTTTGTTCGAGAACTGCGATTGTACGAACTTGCAGTTAATTCAACAACTATTTAATACAAGAATACATACAATTAAGAAAATATTTAGATTGAGTTCACACTGCTTTCGGTAGACACCATTTTCATATTGCCTGTTTGATATAATGTCAAATTTTACTTAAATATAAATTTTCTTTGTATGGTCAACAAATATTTTAAGCATAATAATGACCAAATGGGTTATCTAAACACTGTCATCGTATATTACTTAAAATTATAATTTTTCCCCCAACAATACAGAATATGGATTTTATTACATAAAAAATATATTTGTAATGCTTCTTAAACTTTAATTTCCTTCTGTTATATTAGTATAATGGATCATAGAAATTATTTGTTTCAATTGTGATTTTTTTATGTAAGTTATGTTTGAAAAAAGATTAATCTAAATTCTAAAGTGAATCATTAAATGAAAATTATTAATTTAAACATTCATGTAAATATTTTCTTCTTCTGCTGGCGAACTTGGGTTAACATTACTATAAATGTTTGCGAAATCCAATGTCTGAATAGGATCTTTTTCTTCTATTGGATTTGGTTTCTCATAAAACTCATGGTTCTTTTCAAAAGGTTTCTTTACATTATCAAAATTTTCATAGATGTTTTGATCATCCAATGATGTGTCAGAGTTCATTTTCTTTCCTGCAAAATATTTTTATGTAAAATCCTGTATAATTATACAAAAAAAAGTAATTTAAATTTCTGTGTAAAATACAAGTTTTTTTTTTTATTTTACATCACTTACTACATTTTTAAATTAAAACACTTATATTTTAATTCACTCATGGTTCGTACTGTCCTTTAAAGTCCTTATTTTTGTACAAAAGGTCATTAGAAATTTTAAATTTATAGAAGGCTCCAAAATAGTCATTGAAACGACTATCATTTCACTAAACCTCTGATAAAAATGTTTTATCTCAATTTGAACTAAACACAACTTAGTATTTGAGTAAAAACTTCACGGCTTCTTTACACCAGATAGCTTTTAACTGAGTACACCTATTTTCATCTTCTATTTTAATGTTTTTTTTATATGTTTTTACTAAGAAACCTATTTGCTACTTTTGAGCTAACTTTTTATTTTAAATATATGTATAAATTTTAACGCAGTAAACTAAGGTCCTTATAAAATGCTTTTAAGGTTCTTGGAAAAGTCCTTAGAAACTTTTTATTTTTGGAAAATGCATACGAACCCAGTAATAGTTATTACAAATATTTTTTTATTTATATTTTAAAGAGCTTTGTGGCTGGTGAAAGGTATTGAACAACATCCATTAAAATGGTCAAGTTTTTTCAATGTTTGTTATCAATATTAACCATAGACTGCAGGCAAGAAGGAAAAATGTTGACATGTCGGCAACAACAATCACCGTGTTAAAAAATAAACACAAAGTAAGTTCTAAAATTAAGATTTAAATGCGGACAAGTCTTCATTAAAATAAAGAAAAAGTCGATATATTTATTCCAAGTAGTATAATCAATAGATATTAGTTATTCAATTGGAAAGTCAACAGCTTGATTTTACTTAAAGAAAAGAAAAAAGCATGATAGTTAATTTTTTCTATAAATCATTCCTGTCAATATTTATTATAATAATTTGGTTTTTAACCGTTGAAGAGTATAGAAATTGCCTGTTAAAATTATCTTTGTCTCAAAATAATGTTTTACTTCTTCAAGTTTAAATAGTTACAATAATCTATTACATAAATTAACATCTAATGCATAGTTTACATGTTTGTTACTAAAATATTTCATTACTTTCATTGACATCCATTTCATTTTTCAATAGCTGTCTGTCTTCTTCAGGATTACCCTGTAAATTTTTTATTGGGAACCGAAATTCTATGTCATAAAATGAGGAACCTGTTTAAAAGAGAGGGAGAAAATGTTAGATATAGACAATAGGTATCTAGCATTAAGTGCTAGTTCGTAACTTCGTTTTCTATGTAAAAATATTTTTATAATCATAATATTAAAATAAAATATTTTAAGGTAGTTTTAAAATAATATCCTAAGAGGACTGCAAAACATCCATAACAAAGTTGTACTACTTTTAGAAGCTTTTCATTTTTGTGTTACGACTATTATCTTCTACTAGGTATATGGCCGAGTGTTGGGCGATTTCTTCACCGTGGCGCCATCTGTTGGTTTTAATAAGAAGTAATTTCTGCTTAAAGAGATGTCTGGTTTTTCGAAATCTCATTTTAGGCATTGTACTTCCTTTGAAGGTCAGCTATTTTTTAGCTTAAATTAGGCCTGATAGTTCAAAAAGGAAATTGGATGCTTTAAATATTGCACCAATGACGCTGCAGTGATGAATTTAATTTTCTACATGAAGTACCCAAAAATTCTTTAAAAATTATGTGCCATATTCAAATGACTAGAAAACACAATTTAAAAGAAAAAATGGTTTTTACTGTGATGAAACAATTGTGACTGAAAGAGTTAATTTAAATACACATTTTCCAACAATTGACCTTTTATTTGACTGAATAATTTTCCAAAATTAATTATTTCAATTTCTGGACAAGAAACAAATTAATTGGTTGTAAGGAATTCTTACACTTATCCTGAATATTTTCATATATTGTAGTAGGAGCAGTAGACAGCATTCTAGTACCTATTTCCTGATAAATATTTCCTACATTTCCTTCATCATAATCATTTTCTTCAAGTCGCTGGCAAGCTACTTCGCATTCTGATCTCATTGAAGCTAGTAAAAATATAATTTTAATGTGAAAAACTAATAAATAAAAATAATATAAGCAGATATTTATATTACATTTTATTATATATTGTTAAAATCTCCATTATATCTATTCACATAGAATTGTTATGTTGAGTAATCTGTGAATGGAATAGTAGAATTCCAATTATCCGGATCATTTGGGACCACATCCCATTTGAATACTCTAATATTCGGATAATTCATGAAAAAAAGGTTATTTCTTCTATAAAAAAAATCGAAATTTGCTTTAGTATGTAATTTCATGACTATTAAAACCAATATCATTCTTTTTAATTATTTTTAAATATATAATTTCTGTTTAATCATTTAATATCTAAAACAATATCATTCTTTTTTAATAGTCATTAAATGGCCTTTCTTACCCATATGCTTGAAAAATGAATTTATAAAGACATATTGTTTGATTTAAATAATGATAATCTAAACTGCTTTTGTGTAATTGAAAGAAAAGTTCAGTTTTACTAGTTTCTTTACAATGATTATACTGAAAACACACACAGATATTTGGGCTGGATTTGAGCCGGAAGGGCGTTCCGGTACCTCTATTTCTAGAAATCGAGCACTATATATATATATATATATAGTTCTGCTAAAGTAAAACCGTTCTTAAAATGAATACAGGATCAATGAAACTGAAATTTTGAATATATATATATATATATATATTCAAAATTTCAGTTTCATTGATCCTGTATTAATTTTAAAAACGTTTTTACTTTAGCAGAACTATATTTAAAATAAAGATTCAGGAAAATAATTCTTGATTTTTTAAATAATGGTGATAATCAAAGTACTTGTTTAAAGCTTAAAATAATAAAACTGCTGGAAACACCAGAAAATTTAATATCCATCTTTTAAAATGTAAATATTTTTGATAGTAAAGCGTGAAGTTGTTTTTTTTAATCTCCGAGCAAAAATTGCTGTTTAATTAAAACTCATTCAAATTGTTAAAAAAGTCAACTGAAATCTACTAACAGGGATTCGATTTACAAAAATAGAATACATACTTCGATTTTTGCCTCCGAGTACATATCTAAAAAAAAAATATTTAAAATTTATAATGTTTTAAGGAAAATTCTGAATAAAATAAAAATACAATTTCCACTAGTATTTATATATTTCAATGTGTAATATGTATAAATGTTCACTATATTTTCTACTTTAATAATGAAAGGAATATACATTTTTCTAGTCAACAACAATTGAATCATTTATTTCTAAAACTCGTGAACAGAATTTTTTTTTCACAGAATCAGAATTTAATATAATAAACACATATTTTTGTACACAATACTGTTACCTGCCATTTCGTCTTATGGGTTATTTTTTACTTTAAATATTGCGTTTAGTGCAGAAACACAACAAGCGATATCACATAGCAGGCTGTGGGCATACAGCGTAAATGTAAAAATTAATTGTCTGTTGACGAATTTCTGAAATAAACGTTAAAAATAACATTTCTTTCTACGGAGCTAGAATCTCATAAAGTAAACACATATTTTTGGGCAGGATCCCGTTAATTGCCATTGCATCAACTGCCAAATTAACTTTAAAAATGCAGGTTTTTACATTAAAAACGTATATTATTGCAGAAACCCGATAATTGATTTTTTTTAATTAAAAACGTAAGGAATAAATAAATATAATAATTTAATTACAAGGGTAACACCCACTTCAATGAGATGTTAATTGATAATCTAATTTTTTAAAGACAAAATCTATATTAATATCAAAATCAAAGATAGAATGTTTTTCTTTGTTTCCCGAAAATTTGAAAAAGTACACTTAGAGGGTTTCTGAAATTTACGATTTAATTACAATTTAACTAAATTAAAAAAAAAAATCTGTACCTATAATTTTTTTTTCTGCAATTTAAATGTGGATTTGTCTTGAACATTAAAATAATTGGGACTATATAGTGCATGTAAAATATCAATTGAGTGCAGTAAATTATCTAAGTGTTTCTTTCTATTTTTTAGGTATATTATGCTTTAATTATTATTAATTTATGATACAGAAAAGTTCAAATGCATAGAGTTTAAATCTTTTATACTTCGTTCACTCTTTACAGCGTTTTCAATTAAAAAAATATATCTAATTTTTTTTGTTATTTTTTTTGTTGTATTTTTTTTTAATTTGTATTTTTGTTTGTTAATTTGTATTTTTATGCGCAGGTTTCCAGGGGAAGAAAGCTGACGGTTCATTTAACTGGTTGGTTGAATTAAAGTCGCTTTAGAGACACACAGTGAGCTATTGTTGACTGTTCGGGGCCTATTTCGAATGAAAGACCCGGGAATACTCCCTCGTATTTTTTAATCATGGTCAGATGACGAGTTCAATACATGAGCTGGTACCTGACGCCATCTCAATCGCATTCTCAGAAATAGCACTATAATTTTTAAGCATTTGTCATTCGTCAAGACTACTTTCATCAATTTTGACAACCGTTTCGTCATTGATTACTTGATTTTTGACGACATAAAAATTTCAAATTTTTAATGAAAATAATTTATTCTGATTCCCTTCCGGTGGTATCAGCCCAATTTTGGTTCCTATATGTATAATTCCACAATTCAAATGAGCTTTTCCGGCACGGTCATTAGCACGCCTGGCTTCGGACTGAAATATCCGAGGTTCTAGTACAACGGTCGATATTTATTTGAAATAGTCCTCATTTTTGACAAAATAAATTTAGTTAAAAAAATGACAAAATTAATTTTCTCAGTTTGACGAAATATTTAATCGGAGCATTTAGCAGGCATCTGTTTCGTAAAAAATGACGAATGTTTCTTAAAAAATAAGCATGCATTTTTAACAGTGAGGCGTCAGGACACTGGATCAAGATCAGAATTAACGTACACCAGTTCCCTATACATGGTAGGTGAAATTGCGGATAATTTTAGACGATGAAGAACGAATATGGCAACCCTCTGATCACGAGCTCGCTACAATTGTCAAGTTCACGTAGATATTTGAACTTACAATCCTCCTATTCTAAACACAGTTTCATGTCCCATAGATACAAACAGCTTTTTAACCTTTTAATGTTGATTTTTATGGAGTATAATCTTTCTTTCCTCGTTTCACAGCTTAGTATAATAAAAGTACAGCTAGCATAACTTCAGCTTAATTCCCAAACCACGTGTAACTCTTATGGTTCTGATTCAGCATCTGGAGTGAAAGCTGCTTAGCGACGAAATTCAAACGATTCACTTCTAAATGTGAAATTGTTTGAAAACAAAATGTGATCGAATACCTGGGCTTAGATCGTAGGTGAATAATTGGCTTAAATAGTCTCGTGATTTCAGAGTGACACTAAGCTAACAGACAGAATTAGCAGCACGTATCCCTACGATAGGCTTTACGGTTGCCATGGTTACGGACTGGACAACAACGGTGCATGCGCCCAACGCATTAGACCATTTGGCGACTTTCTAAAAAAATAATGCCAAACCGCTACAGCTGATTGGTCTTTACCATGGTAGTTATGTAATTTGTGAATTAAGCCGGAAGAGACGGTAAGTTCTTGATTTCAACAAAAAGTGAACCAGTCGCAGTTTTTCTCCGTGATCCTTTATGTATTATTATTATATAAAAAACAGTCATGGATTCTATCTACCGGTATTTTTTAAATTTGTAGTGAGAATTTGTTTTGAGTAAAATATTTTATGGATCTAAAATTGAGCAAAAGAAAACACTACTTATGAAAATCTTAAAATATATTATTTGTAAAATTATTTTACTTCGAGAACACAGTTATTTAATAAAAGGGTCTTCACCTGCCTTTTGACTTTTATGGTTACTCTGTCTAATATATAAACATTTATTTGAGAAATTATTTACTCTTGAATTTCGCCTGATAATAGTATTCTTCGGCACTCAAAACCAAATTTCTTTCCAGACAAATATGCAATTTAAGTTCCTGTGCAATGTATAGAAGTTAATACATAACAATAAAGCCAAAATACCATTTCCTAAAAATAAATTTAAATACAGTTATTACTATTTGAATAACATATAGCGACATACAACTCAAAAGTAGTGCTCTTCCTCTTTCTTTTACAAATGGCGCATCCCATTGCTACTGCTAGAATCGTCAATACCAACGCTGCTATTGATAAACAAGATATTCGGAAAGCGCTGTTATCCAGTATAGATAAACCTAAAAGAATAAAATAATTTAAGAAAATATTCAAATAATTTTATTGATGCACATAGTGTCACTGAAAATCGAATGGGTACAGTCCACACTGCACCGTAATATTTGGTTCGTGGATACTTTGTAGGCGCGCCTGTTCCTTTTTGCGTCTTCGGTAAGCTCTAGATCTCTCCACGTTTGGCATAAGTTTAGATTTCTTGGTATATTTTGTTTACATTGAATTGCACTTTCAAGTTACTGATGCAACAATTGAACTTTAGTGATATTTAGACTTCAAGTGGAATTTTATACAAAACGTCTCTCTCCACTCCACATAATTTTCTCACAAACAGTTTAAACTCTCAACTAGTCTATGTATATAATTCTCTTACGCGGTGACCGAAAAACGCTGTTTTTCTCTCAGCGGAATGGCACCATCAGTTTGTTTACAAAAATCTGTTGCGTCCGCATTTGTACTGGATGATTGCGTAGCAATTATCCGCGAGTTGGCAGAGCAGGGGCAGATTCTCTTAGTTAAATGAAATTGTAGAACTCTTAGTTCTCTTCAATTTAAGCATGCACTCTTCACGACCCGTCGATTAGAACGGAAGTTACAGTGGCTAAACAGGCCAGTGCCTGAAATTTGATACATGCCCGATTGAAATTCCCCGAAATGTGACCCATTTCCCTTACGCGGTACAAAGGCCACAGTGGGGAGTTGATTAATTCGCTATGAGATGGTGACTATACGGACCAGGCAATTGAGCCATATAGTTTCAAAACCAGATAGATCCAATTTTTCGATTTTCTTATTATGTCCTTTATTTTTGGTTTCCTTACATATCTATCAGTAGGCGAAGCCATAACGTTCCACAGCAGCTAGATGCTATTCATTTTGCGATGTGAAAGTATCGATTGATTGTGAAACTAGATAAGTAAAGAAATCAGTTTCAAAACCACACAGATAGGTCAAGATGCGCGTAGACTACTGCGCACCGATCACAACGCAGTAGTCGAGCCACATCCCACAACTTTGTTGCAAAACCAGATCGATCCCATAGCTGGGTTGCAAAACTAGATTGATCCAAAATAATTTTTTTTTTCTCTCGCTCGAAATACTTATACAGAGTTAAAATTTGACCTGTGTCTATCTCATACTAAATTGTAAGAAAAAAAAATTCTTCCATAAATAATGCAATTAATTAATTCTTTCTCTTGAAAAAATTGTCAAAAAGGATATACCTGGTTCTGAAACTAGACGGCACAATTCTAAGCGTGTGACATGTGACGCTGACCAAGAGATTAACTAGTACAGTGGTCGGCAAACCGCGGCTCGCGAGCCACATGCGGCTCTTTGGCCTTTTGAGTGTGGCTCTTTCACAAATTACCACGTGCAGGCGGGCGCGTTGAAACTTCGTGGCAAAAATTAAAAATAACAACACACAAACTTGACTTACCCAAACTTTCCAAGGAGATGCACGGTAATTGTTCACGTTAGTGTTTGTGAATTATTATTATGATTGAGAAAGGTATGTTAAGATAGTTTGAACATATAGAGGATGAACGAAAGGAGATAGACGAAATACAAGACGAGTGTGGATGGAAGAGTTGGAAGGGGTTGATCTCAGCGAACGCACCTCAATCAGATTGAAGATGATTTTAGCTTAGGAGTACCCTAATTAAGTTAATAACAATGTATCTACCTATATAGTTTAAATTAAAAAAAATGTTGCTCTCAAAAGAAATTTAAATCGTTGTTCTGTTGATATTTGGCTCCCAAAAGAAATTTCAATCGTTGTTCTGTTGATATTTGGCTCCCAAAAGAAATTTCAATCGTTGTTCTGTTGATATTTGGCTCCCAAAAGAAATTTCAATCATTGTTCTGTTGATATTTGGCTATTTGGCTCTGTTGACTAATAAGTTTGCCGACCACTGAACTAGTACATTAGCATCGTACTGAATATGGTATTTAAACTGGAGTCCATCTGCATCGTTGGGGAGTGCTCAATTCATCGTGTTAAAAGGACAGCAGGAGATATAAAAGAGTGCCAGTTTTAACTTAAATTTTTTTAACGATGTACAAAACTTAGTTAATTAACTTTAACGCTTACCTTCAGCTTGTAGAACACATCCTAATTGAGAATCACATGCAGCACCAGGTGCACACTTGCATTTCTGCGAACAACGCCTGCCATAAAAGCCAATAGGACACACTGGAAGATATTTTTAAACAAACCCACTTAAATCCGATATTTAAATAATTTTATTAGTAATTTATTTTTTCGTCATTTCAATAGTAGTAGTTAATACTATCATAAACATACATCTAACGTGTATCATTAAAATCATCATAATTGTTAATTGTCTAGTACATGAATTTATTCGTGTACTAGACGTGAAACGTCTTTCATTTTTATCTAAACCCGCATGTAACGAAAACATTAAGAGCTATTATCGCTTATATCTTCGCAAACTTACTGTACACTGTAAAAAAAAAGATACTTAAAAATGAGTACCTGAACATACTCGATTTTCTTTGAGTACAATGGCATCGAAAATGCAATTGTACTCAAAGAAAAACGAGGTACTAAAATTGACGTATTCAAATTTAAGTTACCGTACTTTCTCAAAAATGAGCAGTGTGATTTAATATTGCTAATCTCAGCTTCTGTTCAAGCCATCTTAACAAACCGACCTGACAAACTTAAAGTAGTTGTTCAGAAGATGGTTTCCCACACTATTTGATGTCGATTGCTTAAAGGGAAACTGAGTTATTAAAACTCAATTATCTTACTTCTCGTTCTTTTGGCCTTTTAAACACCTTTTTTAAAATATTTTTTCTGTTCATAACTTCTTCACGTCACCCTGGTAGTATAACGGATAAGGCACTGGACTGCGATGCCGTAGGATATGGGTTTAATTGATATATTTATTGAATTGTTGATATTTATAATTGATATATTTATTGAATTGTTGATATTTATTGAATTGTTGATATTTATTGAATTGTTGATATTTATTGAATTGTTGATATTTATAATTGATATTTTATAATTGTTGATATTTATTGAAAGTGATTTATGAAGGCAGCCTATGTAGGCAAGCAACTGCACTTTTAATTCATTTTTACTCATTGTACTCATTTTTGAGTACAAAGTCTTTTTCAAAAATGGAACTTATGTATTCGGAGATATGATAAGCATCGGATGTACTTAAGAATGAGTACATTTTACTTATTTTTTGAGTACCTATTTTTAACAGTGGGTCAAAACAAACAAACAAAAATATTTCACTGCTTAAATTTGATGGTTTAAATAATGAGATACATTATCCATTGATCGTTTTTTTCAACCACTCTTCAAATAAAACGCTCTATTTTTAAAACTTTTGTTATCTACAGGTTAAAGTTAACCCTTACAGCCTCTCAGTAATAATCAACAATATAGTTTACCTACCGTCCATGCATTGGTGACCCGTCCATCCTGGCTTACACTCGCACATTCCGGTAAACGGCTGACAGGTCCCTCCGTTGTGGCAAATGCACTTTTGTTTGCATAGCATTCCAAAAGTACCATTGGAACATACTAAGAAACAACATTGTAAATTTTACTTTCTGCATTCTTTAACACATGAAGTTGCAATTACAATAGTCTCAAAATCAACTGATCTTTACATTCTGTGCTACATAGTTAAAAATTATTACGACTTTGCACCAAAATTTGATACCCATTTAGCTGCAACCAACATTTGCTGCTTAGTTTCACCATTTTACGGTGCTACCACGGACACCATTTAGCGGTGAAGTGTTGCACCAAAACTCATAACACTGAAAATTCGAGTTTCCTTAGTATTTTTGTTGCGAAACTGGCAACCCTCCGATCACAAGATGACAACTTTTTTATTTTTCTTTGTCAAGTGCACCGATCGGGGTCGAACTAGAAATCTTCTGATTCATAGCATAATGCTTTTATCCAGACGGAGGTCGTTGTCTTTCTTGAAGGGGATTCCTCGCATTGTTGATGTAGCGACAGCGAAAATTTCGGTTGCAGTTATAGAGGTTGAACCAATTATCGGTGAAACCACCGCTTTTTCCCGATAAAGGATTTTTGGTTCAACCTCGATTCCACCATAATATGGTGTAATTTTCTGCAGACCTCTGTTTTGCACCAAGATATGGTACACCGTTGAACTGACATTTTTAACAGTGTATACTCAAGCACAAATGCGTGATCTACGACTACTTTAAAATTATTTTAATCACGTACCAAAGCTTTATTCGCCATTCAATGGATTTGTCATTCAAAATTGCAGATTTTTATTTGTTTGTTAAATAAATAACGTTTACCTTGATGAGTTGAAAACTGTGATGCAAGAGAGAGAGAGAGAGAGAGCAAAATTTCGTATTTATATTTCTAACCATAATCGAGATGTTTAATTGTGATTTGTTTTTAAATTAATGCATTTTCATGAAGTTAAAATTTATTTGTATGACCCATCCAGTTTCAAAATCAGATAGATCCATTTTCATAAATTTCACAGGAGACGCTAAAAACAAGTAACAGCAAGTACTTTTGGATCTAAACGCATGACTTCGAATGAATTTTTAGACTGGATTCAGACACATTTGGTCAACACCGCTTTGAAAGGGGATATGGGGGCTACATTGAGAACGTGTGAAATATATATTAAAAAAAACGATTTTATGAAAAAGTGGACCTATCTCGATTTGAAACTAAACATCTCACTTAATTTTTGCCAAAGAAGAAATGGAAAACTGGAAATTTAAATTAGATCTCCATTGTAAAATTACAGGAATGTGGGATAACTTTCTACATCTTTGAACGTAGAATTTGCAACAAACGCATTACAATAACGAAACTGACATTTAAGAATTCACTTAAAACATTATTTATCTAGACTTATTAACAACTTATTACCGGCAATTAACTTATCAACAATTTAGTAATTAACAGTTAATTTATGAATAATTTAGTAATTAACAGTTAATTTATCAACAATTTAGGAATTGACAATTAACTTATCAACAATTTAGTAATTAACAGTTAATTTATCAACAATTTAGTAATCGACAATTAACTTATTAACAATTTAGTAATTAACATTTAATATATCAATAATTTAGTAATCGACAATTAACTTTTCAACAATTTAGTAATTAACATAATTTATCAACAATTTAGTAATTAACATAATTTATCAACAATTTAGTAATTAACATAATTTATCAACAATTTAGAAATTAACATAATTTATCAACAATTTAGTAATTAACATAATTTATCAACAATTTAGTACAATTCGACAATTAACTTTCAACAATTTGGTAATTAACAGTTAATTTATCAAAAATTAATTTATAAATAATTTAGTAATTAACAGTTAATTTATCAACAATTTAGTAATAACAGTTAATTTATCAACAATTTAGTAATCGAAAATTAACTTATCAACAATTTAGTAATCGAAAATTAACTTATTAACATTTAGTAATTAACAGTTAATTTATGAACAATTTAGTAATCGACAATTAACTTATCAACAATTCAGTAATAACAGTTAATTTATCAACAATTTAGTAATCGAAAATTAACTTATCAACAATTTAGTAATCGAAAATTAACTTATTAACAATTTAGTAATTAACAGTTAATTTATGAACAATTTAGTAATCGACAATTAACTTATCAACAATTTAGTAACTATAAGGTAGCTTGCCTTCAGAGCAATCCTTTCCCGTTCTTCCTGGTGGACAAATGCAACGTCCAGTTATTGGTTCGCATGAACCATATTTGCATTTACATTCGTCGCTGCATCCATACCCCCACGTGCCTTCAGGGCAAACTGAACAAGAAAAGCATATTATTCATAAGTTGATCCTAAGCACACGGTCACATCACTGTAAACAAAAGGTACTTAAAAATGGGTACCTGAACCTACTAGTATTTCTTTGAGTACAATTGCATCGTAAATGAGCGACGACATATTCAAATTTAGGTAACCGTACTTTCACAAAAATGAGCAGTGTGATTTAATATTTCTAATTTCAGCTTCTGTGCAAACCATCTTAACAAAGCGACCCGACAAGCTTAAAATAGTTGTTCAAAAGATGGTTTTCAACATTATTTGATGTCGATTGCTTAAATGGAAACTGAGTTATTACAACCTAATTATCTTACTTCCCATTTTTTTGGCACACCTTTTAAACAAGTCTGTTTATTTTTAGAGTGATCCATTCCGACACTTTAACACTATGAAAAATAGCTCGGCTTATGTAAATTTGGTATCGTTCGATAGGAAATTAGGCTTATTTTTAATTGTCAATAAAAAACAAAATGGCTTTTTACGTAACGATACATATTCTATTCAAATGAATTGCAACCGAATTAAACATTTCAAACTAAATTTGTGGCTGATAAAAAAATATCGATTGGTTTTTAAATCTGACAAATTTATTCATAATTCATATAACTTTCATAAGTTTCATAATTCGTAAGTTTCATATTTCATATAAGTTTCATAAGTTTCATAATTCGTAAGTTTCATAATTCGTAATTTTCATAATTCATAAGTTTCATAATTCATAAGTTTCATAATTCATAAGTTTCATAATTCATAAGTTTCATAATTCATAAGTTTCATAATTCATAAGTTTCATAATTCATATAAGTTTCATAATGCGTAAGTTTCATAATTCATGAGTTTCATAATTCATAAGTTTCATTCAAACTTATTTATATGTGGAGAATTAAAAGGGGCTCTAATACTAAATTCGCCTCGGGGCAACGCGATTGCTAAGGGCGGACCTGGAACCACTGGTTTAAAGGAAATAAAAAGTTTTGGACTTTTATAGAACATTTGTAATATAGTACCAGGGCCGGATTTAGGCATAGGCTACATAGGCTGCAGCCTAGGGGTCTACACATAAAATAAACAGAGTGTACTTGCTAGGGGAAATATATTTGGAAGGATGATAATCCGAATCCTAATGAAAAGAATATACTACAATATTTTTATGATGGAGGTATTTTTTATTTTTCTTAACAGATTTGTACAATGTAAATATATCCTAATACTTTTATGTCCTGTTTTTAAAATGTATTTGTGATAATTACAATGGAATTGTTTTACCACATACTCAGCCTAGGGGACAACTAACTCTAAATCCGGCTCTGTATAGTACGTTGTTTTTTCTGTAAGAACATATTAAGTTAAACGGACGAAAGAAGCCGGAATTTTGATTTTATTTCAAACGGAAATCGATGAAAAAAATTCTATAAACTGTTATTAAAATTGTGTAGGATAAACTGACATACTTTCTCTGCACAATCTTCCAGCAAAACCTGGCGTACAATCACACCAGCCTGTAATGGGATCACATGTGGAGTTTCGGTTCGGGCACGTTGGACAAGTTTGTGCACAATTCTGTCCAAATGTACCTGAAAGGCAGCCTGAAAATAATTAACATCTGTTATATTCACATAGATTATTGACAGAATAGTAGCCATATACCTGAATTTCTGCCTATCACTTAATTCTTTTTTGGAAGAAAAAAAATAGTTTTGAAGTTAAAAATAGTTTCGTAAAATTTTGGCCATTTTTTTTTCAATCGCAACGAATACCATAAAATTTATATATTTCTTCATTTTAATAATTATCATAGTATGGACTATAATCTAAGCTTTTAAATTATCTATTATTGATCTATATCAGTGGTCGTCAAGAGAAGACAGCTTGGAAAAAAACGTTCTAAAACCCTATCACCTAATATTTTTATTAAGTAAAAAGAAAAGAAAACTAAAATGGATATTAATCTAATTAATATATGTAAGAGGTTTATATATTCTTGAATAGACCCCCTCCCAGCAATGTGGGGTAAAGAAGCTAGCATATTATTTACAAAAATATGAGGTTTGGAAGTATACTGTTTACTGTTTACTGTAGAAGAATTCTACTACAGTAAGCAATGATGAAACTAATAAAAAACCGCAGCTTCGATATAGAACACTTAAAAATAATATGAAATATTTCAAAAAAATTTGAATAAAATTTCTGACATAAGCAATTGCGTCGTACAACCCATCAAAACTTAACGACACACAAAAAAAACTTTCAGACCTCACACACTAATAGAATCCCTGCTACCAGAACATTCGCGGTAAGGTAAAGAAAACAAACAACCACCAAATTAGCCATTCGCTCTTGTATAAATAATAGCACAAACGTCAATTGGTGGAAAAAAAGGTTAAGTGTCATCTGAACGCGTGATTAATCTCAAAGAAGACATTCCACCGGGGTCTAATGCACAAGGAACGACAGCGAATTTTTGCTTGCAGACTTTAGAGGCAGGCAACAAACAAGCCCTATATCATCTGGTACTACGTGGGGGTTTCGTGGCCGAATGGACCCGAATTGGACTTTGTTTCCACGGTTTTATTTTGAAGCGCTGCTTAAACAAAGACACCCGCTTTTAAAAAAAAAGAACTCAAGGAAGACAATCGTTGGAATAGATTTCCAGAAAAGAAAGTGTTTTTGTTCCAGTAATCGCTTTTTAAATGTGCGATTGCAATGGAACGCTGGATGCATTCGCGTGGTGGGGACTCGGGAAAAGAAGGTCGAAATTTAACATCTGTTTGAGTTTATTTAGTTACGTATTAGTCGAAAATTACCCTGTGGAATTCAGGTATTCCTGAAAGTTATATGGGTACTGAAAATTGCCTCATAATGGCACCTTTAGTTGAATAAATTACCCCGTAATTTGTCGATTTGGTTGACGTAATTTAATTTTTTCTTTTTAGATTTGAGGAACAGACAGTACATATTGGAATTTAATTTATGTTTTGTTAGGATAGAATTATACTAACGACTACTCTTATTTGTATAGTTCTAGGAAAAGCGTATAAACAACTGCTTATAGGGTAAAAATGAAAATGTATATTTAAACCAATTAGGATGAAATTTATCCATAAAAAGTTTGAATGACTGAAGTAGATTTGAGGAATATGGGAACAGTGGCGGATTTAACAGGCGGCAAATGGACAGTTGTCACCTGGGCCCTTTTACTTTGGGTACTCCTTGACTGCAGAAATTAAAAAAGAACAGAAAGAGAAATAATAATAATATTTTTTTTTGCATATTTCAATGCAGTTTTCCCTCTGGATTTCCTTACCCTTTCTCATATGTATAGATAGATGCCCTTCTTCGACAAGCCCACTCCTTGTTTATTTTTATGGATACCTTACAATTTAATTACAAGGGCCCGATTACCAAAAAGGCCCGTGAAGACAGTACTTATATCGCATAGCAATAGATTAGCAGACGCATGGCCTTTGAAAATGTAGCAGCGGGACACTATGAACTATAATATAGATTTAAAATTCATAATAATTTAAATTGATTTTAAGATTATTATTTTGTGGAGGGTCTATACCAGTGGTCGGCAAACTCATTAGTCAACAGTACAGCGATTGAATTTTTTTTTGATAGCCAAATTTTTTAAACTTAAACTATATTGGTAGGTACATTGTTATTAACTTAAATAGGGTACTCCTAAGCATTGCTAAAAACGTCCTCAATGTGATTGAGGTACGTTCACTGAGGTCTACCCCTTTCCAACTCTCCCATCCACACTCGTCTTATATATTTGTTTCATATATCTCCTTTCGTTCATCCTCTCTACGTCCAAACCATCTCAACATACCTATCTTAATCCTCGACACTACATCTTTTTTCACTCCACAACGCTCCCTAGAAATAATTTAATAAACTTTGCTTATAGTTTTAAGTCTTAGTTAAACTATAGGTACATTGAATAAAACTTGACATCATACTTAATAACTATATTATTCATTGATAAAATTAAATTGTAAGGTACCCATAAAAATAAATCATAACATTGACTGAAAAACACTAATGTGAACAATGGCCTTACATCTCCTTGGAAAGTTTAGGTAAGTCAAGTTTGTATGTCGTTGTTTTTAAGACTGTACGTGTGCGTCCGCACGTGTTATTTTGTGGAAGAGCCACACTCAAGAGGCCAATTTTGCCTTGAATAAACAATTTCTTCAATTTGTCTTGTATTATGGATTGATTAAATTGAGATCCCATTTTGTTCTTACAATGCAGACAATACAAATATTAAGTTTATATATCAAATCAAGGCAACGTGTAAACATTACGCAACAGAAAGATATATCAAAGAAACCACTAGGGCTAGTACACATGGCATTTTTTATTCTCATAAAATCACCTCGTATAAACAGTACTATTAGATAGTAAGAGAAACTATTTGAGAGCTTTGATCTTGACTTAGACTAAGAGCGTATATGTTTTTTAATCTTCGGGAAAATTATGAAATAAACCCTATGGTAAGTTTTTTTTTGGAGAATACCCAACTTTCAGGTATAACACGCGCGTGTATATTGACAATTATAAAATATGATTTTTTTAGTCTTGTATAAAACACTTACTTTCTGTGCAATTGTAACCCATAAATCCTGGGTCACAAATGCATTTTCCAGTGATGTGATCACACGTGATGTCATCAGCACACTCACACGTTTTGTTGCACGATTCTCCCCATGTAGGATGAGAACATTTCTCCTCACAAATTTCTCCTTAAAAAATAAAAAACTTATTTTGATTATATTGTATAATTGTAGCTAGGTAAGACATAAGCTACTGTTAAAATACTATTGAGATGTATATTTGTATAACCTGAATATAACGCTCTTTCGAAATAGTATTTATAAAAATAAGGACTAACTATCAAGGTTCAATGACGTGAGTTACCTTAAAATTACAAAGACAATTATTGCTTTTCATGGAAAATATTGCTGCGGGTATTTTCAACCATAATTTTTTTTCCGAAATTTTTTTTTGTTTTCGATCCAAAATGGTCGATTTTTTTTTTTAGATCTTCCTTTATCAACATTTATTGTAAAACGGATGTTCAGTGTTATGAAGCATGTAAAAAGTAACTGAAGGGCTTCTTTAAATGAGGGTACTCTATTCGGCTTAATTAGAATAAGCGCTAGTGGCTCTCCACTTTCCGATTTTAAGACTGATCAAGCAGTTAAGAAATTTTTCTCTACGTGTAATTGTAGACTTTTCTTATAAATAATGTGCGTCTGCATGTTGAAATATACTTCTATGTATTTAAATGTTGTTGTTTTGTTATATGATGTATTCAAATCAAAGCATTTAAAAAAAAATATATATTTAATTTTGTTTTATTTTTCTGTTTCCTGCAAAGTATATAGTTCACAAACTAAGTTAGTCAAGTTTTTTTCATTATTTATTTGTTCAATTGCTTTAAAATTCATAAAAAAGAATAGGAAATTTACAGATCACAGAATCGGTTTTATTTTGAGTTTTGCCGTGAGCTTAATAGTTTTTGTTGAGAGAGCACACAGCAGTGTTTGGTGCCAGCTTCAAAATCTTATTCCGAGGCAGTGGCGTAGGAACTTCATTTTTTCAGGGGGGGCTGAATTTTTTTTTTCAATATATATATTTTTATACAATATAAAATAGTACGGAGTTGCAAGCTATTAAACAATTAAAAAACAATCAATGTCTTAAATTTTTACAAACAAGTTTTTAACTTGTTAAATGTTTTAACTTGTATCCGTTTTTGTTTGGACAGCTTTAGAACATAAAGTGACCAGGAAAAGGTTAATAGTAATTTCGAATGTCCGTATTGTACGCTAAAATATGAATTTTTTCAGATTTGAGGAATTCGACTCTATTTAACTTTCTTTAACAAAATGTAATTTTCTAAAAGAAGAAATGTCAACTGTATAAGCTGTTTAGAAAATAGTGCATGAATCTGATGGTTTATTATTTCAAAGGGATTAAATTATGGGAAATACGATTATAACTTACGAAATGTCCACAAATAATATATTTTTTTTATTTAAAAGCGTGTTTTTTACGTTATTCTTAAAGTTACTCTTTAAAGCTTTAGCGTTGTAGCTTTCAAAGCAAATTCCCCCCCACTTTAAAACACATTTAGAATAAATAAGGGACGCTTCCTTTCGAATGCCTCTTTGTAGCAATTCTCTATTTTTACAATTTGTTTTTTAAGTAATTTTTTTTAAAAAAATAGTATAATATTAGGGGGGGCTGAGCCCCTTCAAAATAATTCCTGGGGGGGCCCGAGCACCCCCAGCCCCCCTACTTCCTACGCCTATGTTCCGAGGCCTACTAACTATTATTCCTAAGCATTTACTAGCACTCCATTCAGGCACGTAGGTATAGATTTTTCATGGGAGGGGTTCAAACCCTTCCCCCACAAAAATGCACACCTACCCCTCTTTCCCATTTAAAAAAAGTAAATTATTAATTTTTATTGACGTACACAGGAATACATTGGCAGATAAATATCGAAACAGCAACAGCATTCAATTTTTATGGAATCGTTACCAATATCAGTCATTACCTATTTTTAAAATTAGTAAACATCCCTCCTAATTAGGAAATAAATTAGAGAATAAATTTAAATTTTGGGAACCCTTGTTTAGAATAATTTATGTTTGGAGCATCTTGTTTATACCGCCCAGTTTGACGATATTTTCTCTTTGTAACATAAACCCAAATACTAAATAATGAAACACGATGACGTCCATGTTAGGCTTAGTTTGAGATAAAAATGACCTCAAAATATGTTTTTGACGCCTTTTGAAAACTATTTTCTGGGGTAAAAACCCCGAAAAATATTAGTTTTTCCCTTATGTTACTCAACAAGAAATGTTGTACGAGAAATTTAATTTGTTCTAGTTTTTTAAAGTATTTTTATGATTTTTACAGTAATTCGATTTTTAATTTTTTTTCTTGACTTTCAATGGGAGGGGTTTGAACCCCCTGAACCACCCCCTTACCTACTTGCCTGACTCTACTGCCATTTCATGACGTGCCTGGTTTGCATTAAATTACTAAGGAATCATCATATGAAATAACTAAAAAAATAATTGCACATTTTAATGATTTTTAAAATTTAGAGATTTCCTGTTATCAAATATATAAATTTTACACAATTTATGAATGACATATAAAATTTAAACATGTCATGTAATGAGTTGCGTAAAATTTAGACATTGGATGTAATGACATATGTAAAATTTAGACATTTGTCATAACAAATGTAAAATTTAGACATTTGTCATAACATATGTAAAATTTAAACATTTCATATAATATTTTATGTAAAATTTAGACACTAAATGTAATGAGTAATGCATAATTTTTATCCATTTCCTGTAAAGACAATTATAGAATTTTAACATTTCAAGTAATGTAAAATGTAGATTCTGCATGTAATGAGTAATGTATAATTTAGCCACTTCCTATAAAGGCAATTGTAAAATTTTAACATTTCAAGTAATATTTTATGTAAAATTTAGACACTGCATGTAATGAGTAATGTAGAATTTAGATATTTCATTTAATACCATATATGTAAAATTCAGACATTTTAACGTTAGAAAGTAAATGGAGTGTCAAATTACTGCAAGTTGGTACGATATCTATAAAACATCTATGTTACTCGGCAGCAGATATAAGAAGACACAAAAGTACCAGAAAAAGTAAAAAATCCATAATTTTAAAAGTATAAACTCTATAACGATACAGTTTTGCATGATATATGTACAGAAAGACTTGTCATTTTTTTAATTAAAAACAAAATCATTAGTTACGTTTTCCACCGATAGGTCACACATTTTGGGTTAATACAGTGGCACACCACAGTTCGCAACGCTTTTGACTGGCGATATAGCAACATGCAGCAGATCTGAAACTAACTACATTCCCATCAGTCGGTAACAAATGTAATTATTCAAGCAATAACTTTTTTTGTTATTAAAAAAATCCCATACCTTTAAAAGGATATCTGTGAAAACCTCATCGTTCTACTGCCTAAACATTTCGAATTATTGAATTTTTACTTTTTATGTTAGTTTTGAATCACCCTGTAGTTTCGATCAATTGTCGTGAAAGGCAAATTTAGTTAAGAAACTTAGGTAGTAATTATCGAAATTCCGCTTTATATTTTAAAGCAAGATCATATGCAAAATTTATATTCGCCATATTAAGCATTCACCCTTTTTTGTAACAAGACGCTTATACATATATTTATACAATGAATAACAAGAAAATATTGTTGTGCAAATTTACCTTTCCAACCAGGAATACAAGTACAATGGCCAGTCACAAAGTCACAATCAGCTGTAGTAGATTCAATGCACAAGCATACTTGGGTGCAATTCAGTCCATAGAAACCAGGCTACAAAATTGAATCAATTTATTACATAAATATAGTTTAATGATCTCCACTTAATCGAAAAGTTATGCTATTACAAAATCCCATATACAAGTACTGATAACCAAAACAGGCTCAAGGCCAGCAAGTTTGGTCCAGTCTAATGCCTCCTAATTATTCGTTAATAAATATCAAACTTTTTTTTTAAATAGGTTACTCCTGTACACTGTTAAAAATTATTACTACTTTGCACCAAAATTTAGTACCCATTTAGCTGCAAACAAAATTGGTGCTTAGTTTCAACATTTTACGGTCCTACCACGGATACCATTTAGTGGTGAAACGTTGCACTAAAAATAATTCATAATGTTGCATAAAACTCAAAATTCGAGTTTCTTTAGTATTAGTATTTTTGAAGCTAAGCTGGCAACCCTCAGATCGCAAGATCACAATTTTTAATTTTCTTTGTCAAGTTTATCGATCGGGCCCGAACTAGGAATCCTCCCGGATCTCTTCATAGCTGAACGCCTTTATCTACTGGGTCGTCGTTGTCTTTCTTGGAGGGGATTGCTCGGCTTGTTGATGTAGTATCAGCGAAAATTTGGGTTGCAGTTAAAGAGATTGAACCAATTATCGGTGAAACTTCCGCTTTTTTTTTCCGATAAAGGATTTTTGGTTCAACCCAGATTTCACCATAATATGGTGTAATTTGCTGCAGACCTCTGTTTTGCACCAAGATATGGTACATCGTTGAACTGAAATTTCTAACAGTGTAGAATTAACAATATTAAATGCAAATTGTTCCATTTGTTTTTAAAAGAGATTTTCCTTATTATAGTAAATAAAGTAGAGGAATGTTTATATAAAATTAGAATTTCTTATACCATTATAATATTATACAGGAGAAAGGGATGAAAGGAAAGTTTAATGAAAGTACTTGGGTTAAGATCTAAATGTGTATGAATAAAAAAATATAACTTTTTAAATATTTATGGAAACACTAGAAATTAATATCGTGTACTATTTTCAACGATTATTAACGTTATTTATTATCTTGGACAACGTTAAAGATTATTCAAGATAATAAATGAATGGTCCAGGGGTAAAACCCCTTTACTGGAATATTTTCGAAAATTAGATAGCGGTGCCAGGGTCCGATTAACACATTGACGCAAGGGAAGCCCACTTTAAATGGGGGCCCCATTGCTCTCAAATAGACCTCGTAACATTAAATGGAACATTTACATGCACTAAAATCCTTGCCTCTGAATGATATTAAAACGAAATATAATATAATTGATGTAACAAAAAATAGTTATAAGTAATGAGTATTCCTAATATTCTGTTTGTTTTGATTCCCCCCCCCCCCCCCAATATTTTAACAAATTTAACATAACCAGCAACTTTTTTTTATTAAAGTTTCGAATGGAATTTTCTTTTAAGGTAAATTATGTTAGGGGGGTTGAATTATATATAAAATATGTGATTTAGGGGCCCCCCAAATATATAAAGTATAAGCCTGGGTTTCACGGGCCTATTCGGAAATGAGGCCCTGAGCGTAGATTACAAGGGGTACTATCACCACGTTCATTCATTTTCGGGGTTGAGAAACTACTAAAGCCGTAAAAAAAAGCGATTAAGTCTCGGTATACTGGAGAAACCCACCTTACTTCACGCATTCAAATTCGTTTTTCTCAAAATCAAATTTTGTGTTGTAAACAGATTTTACCTCTGGACCCTTGACATAGAAAAGTAAAAAAGTAGTGATCCTGCGATCGGAGGGTTGCCAGCTTCGCTACAAAAATACTAGAAAGTCGTCCAGAATATCCAACAAATTATACTGGCGTGTATACGGGACTAGTGCACGATAAATCTGATCGGGGTCCAAAGTCCCGACGTCTATTGAAGGCGTTGGGTGCCAGTTCAGGTGCTTCCTCGTCATCTGACCATGGTTCTAAAATAACGAGATGCATGTATGAATGTGTGTGTGAATGTGTATGTGTTCCCGGGTCTTTCCTTCGAGATTGACCCCGAACCGTCGCCAATAGCCCACTGTGTAGCTCTAGTGCGACGTAAATTAACAAAACCAACAACCTCTGGACCCTTCAAATAAAGGCAAAAGGGGAAGAATGATCACGGTCCATTCGGAATGATTGTTCAAAAAAAGAAAAGAAAATTTTATGTATTATTAACATACACAGTATTTAAATCCTCTAAAGCTTTTTGATGTATGTACTATCGTCATTCTTCTTGTTTCATAACTTGGTACAATGAAAGCTTGTAGTTAACATAAGGCGTTGAGATATCATTTTTAACAAAAAGGGAATCTACACAGTTTTACCCCGGATCTCTTCAAATATTTTTCACTTAGATTTTATACAAGAGCGCGTTAGAAACTTTCACTTTAAAAATTACATAAAATGTTAACGTCCGTATAGAATTTACCATTATAACTAAGAACGTCCTCAACGCTTGGAAGTTTAAAAATATTAAATGTTATATAGAAAACTAACTTTCAACAAGGCACTTACAGTGGTATTTTACACAAAAATTCCAGAAGTTACAGTTTTTAATTAATAAATTATTATTTGCTCCTTTAAATAATTGTGATTTTTTTTAATGCCATTATATGTTTTTAAAAATGTAATCGTTTGCTTTTTGTAAATAAATAAAAATTTATATAAATTTAGCACGTACCTGACATTGATTTTCACAGTATAGCCCCTCATAACCAGGTAAGCAAGTGCATTTTCCAGTCTCTGGGTTGCATTTCCCGTTATTGACACACTGACATTGATTTTCGCATTTGTTACCATAAGTGCCCACAGGACAGCTAATTTCACATTTTTCACCAATAAAACCTATCATAAAAGGTTTTCATTTGAATATTTTTAATAAAAAAAAGTGTTACATTAATAATTACAATCACATCACAGTATATTATAATCTTTATCATTACTCGCTTCTTTGTGTTAAAGTTAGATATACATTCAGATTTTTTTTTACTCTTGTGGGGGTAACTTTTGCTTAAAACATATTTTTCAAATTTTTCTCAATAAAAAAATCCTACTAAAAAGAGCTTAAAAATATTCTTATGTTTTGTAGTTGACGTTATTAAACTTTGAGACACATCGTCTAACAACAATATTAAACGTTGAGACAGAACTCTTAAAAACAGCTTTAAACCGATATCTATATTAGCTTCGCAAAGAACACAATACTTTGAGACACATCGTCTAACAACAATATTAAACGTTGAGACAGAACTCTTAAAAACAGCTTTAAACCGATATCTATATTAGCTTTGCAAATAACACCTTACCGGTAAAAAAATATAAACTACTTTAAATACGGGTCACTTTGGCCCTGGGGTAATACTTTGTCCCAAATGAAAAAGTGACTTAACTCATGCGTGCTACGGTAGTCACGCCGCTGTACTAGTTTGGTTCTAATATTCGCAGCTGGGTGGTACAAGGTAACCAATATGTGGGACAAAGTAACCCAACGATACTCAAATATTACATAAAGCCGGTAATTTATGTTAACAAACAATAACAGACATTTCTTAGTCACGAATTCGTATTGAATTGGACAAGCAAGTTCAGTGGATTATGCAGGGAGATTAAAGCGGCCTGGAGATTATCAGTGTTTACCAGCCCAAAAATTAATGTAGCTAAGAATTATGAACATTTACAAGGCTGTTCTCTAGCATTCAAAAATTGAATTTATTTCAACTGTCCAAACTAAAGAGCCTCGCAGCTAGATTCGCACAGGGTCCCCTGGCAGCTAAAGGCGGCCCTGAACATTTATATATGTTTAATTAACATGCAAATTTTACATTAAAGCATATATGTAAAAAAAATCCCATGTGCACTGTTTTTTTTTCGAATTTCGCTAATAATTGCAAAACAACAACATCGTAGTGGCCCTATGGTATATCTATCGAAACTGTGCCCAGTGATTACGCGGAGCCATCTTATGGTCAGTTCGCCCCTGGTATTATGTCATATCATGACTACTTTACTTATACGCTGATACATTTATGACAAAAATATTGGGTATCGTAAATGATTCCCTTACCTGGACGACATACACATTCCCCAGTGTCTGGAAGACATCGGGCGCCATTCTGGCAAAAGCAATCATTAGAGCAGTAGTACCCCCACCTTCCTTCAGCACAAACGTCTTCGCATCTGTATATAAAAATAAATAGGCAGGGTTAGATCATGATACGAATATCAAGTGAAATAAACAGAGCAAAGCAGGGAATTGTGGTGATTGAGAAAATGACCGGATCCACAAAAATATCAGGATGTTAACTGTCTCAGATACTATTGTCTGCTTTTTTAAAATAAGTACTGTCAATATTCTCTTATATTTAAAGCCTTTTACGCTAAACCCCGTTAAGTTTACTGTTACTTAACGGCGTTTAGCATAACAGGCCTCATTTAATGTTGTTTACATGCGCACGTGTTGTTCAAACAAAGTGCACTGAAGTGCCTATTAAAAAACAGGCTATAAAAGAGACTGCTTAATCTTTTACGTTTCAAAAATATAAGATATCATTTGTAATTGTTTAATCATCATCTGATCAATTAGTAAAACACTTATATGTTGTAGTGATACTTTGTTTCACCAATGAGTAAGTAATGACAAATTAACACACATCGTTTTAATCTTCTCGTCAAGGTTACAATTTTGTCAAGTGGCTGTGGCATAACAACTTAAGGTTATGACTCGTTCTTGATTCCATCAAAAAGTTTCCTTTGGTTATTTTGCGGCTTTTAATACAACGTAACAACGATATTGCCACTAAAGAGACGTTTGTGCATAAAAAAATAATACTCATTTTCAAGAAAAGGTGTCACTATAGTTTTCAGATGAACATTTCGTAAGTGCAATAAATATACGATTTTCCGACACCAGTGTAGACAGACACGTAACGTTCTTTCAAAGTTGAGCTACATGGCTCAGGCAGCGTATACCATAATAAAACATTAAAAAACTGATAAAACGAAATAAAAATATTGTAAGCGTTTTAACACTTCAAAATCTTACTCAAGAAACACAGAAACAATTTTCGCTTATAAATATATCTTAAATTAACAACTTAATATATGTTGAGATATAGCATATGAGACGCTGTTAATACGAAGGGCGATCTCAAGAAATAGCGCTTTCTAGAAAAATGCGTTTTAAGCTGTTGTATTTATGGCAAACTCAATAAAAAGTTTTATTTCCACATTTATTTTTATATGCTTAAAAGGTTGAACTCATAAAAAACCTGCCACCTTATATCTGTACCTCAGGGCTGGACGGGCAGAAGTCCGAATTTGGAGATTTTTATTTTATTGCAGATTATGTCTTAAAAATTCGTTTTCTTTCGAGTCATACCATCAAAATTCATTCAAAAATTATTTTTAAGTCTTTAGCAAGAGCTGTAAAATCAGAAGTCCAATGCTTTGCAATGAGAGTATAGGATTCAGTTTTTCCCCTATCCTGTAAAGTTGCCCAAATGTAACTTTGATCCGTCTGGCTCTGATGTACAGATATATGACATCTTAGAGGGGGGGGGGGGGATGTTGAATTTCCCTTATGCATCCGCAACACTTTATATATCCTATTATATAAAAATTAATGACACAACCACGAAATGAAAATTTTATTAAATAAGAATGAAAAGCAACAATCCTTAGTAATATAATTACATGAAATAAAGATGTTTTTCTCAAAATGCAATGCAATGCAATTATCAGTAAACATGATGAAATGTTTAAGTATAAAAATTATATTTCAAAAGTTATATTGTACGGTTTCCAATACCTGTAAATAAATACAAAAATGTTTTTATTAAGGTATAAAGACTTGTTATTATTTTTAAAAAGTTTTATCTTTTCAGATTTTTTTTGTTGGAATTATAAGATAGGGAAAAAAACATAACATTATTTTAAAGAAGTATATTAAATTTTTTTACTCATTTTCCTATTTTTCTCAAAGTTATTGGACATATACAAGCAAAAATTGCAGGGAGAAAGTGTACAAGTCATATTTAAAATAAATTATTGCTGTAAATTGACCAAAAAAAAATACGAAAATTATAAATGTGAATTATCTTTAATTTACTTTTACTTATTAAAACCCATAACAGTACTAAAAAATATTTATTGGTTCCAACTGCACAAAACTTTGTAGGTAACTGAAAGAACATAAAACCGAACTTATCTATCCGACAAAATAATGTTCCTACTCATTTAAAGTCCAATATCCCTTGGTACCACTGTGTCTTTGGAACGTAGGTCTCCCCTTACTGATAATGAAGAGAATTCACAGGTAAGAATTAAAAAAAAAACTAAAGTATTTATTACTCAAGTAAAAGGTTCTTTCCTTTCACTGAAGTTAAAAGAAGTTAAAAATATCTATTTAAAAGCACCTTTTTAACTAGAAACGAATAACGATATAATATTACGTTTAAATTTGTCGAAAAGAAATCCTTCGCTATTGTTCGGCTTAGTACACACAATAATTAAGGAAAATAATCTGTTGAAAATTTTCCTATCATTAATACTATTTTAATTAAAAAAAAATCAGAATATTTTATTTTCATCTCGCAACTTTTTCTAGATCTAATTATTAATGTTAATTCATTTATTTTGAAATCTTGATATATCTTCTCCATTACAGTATAGTAATTGAGGTATTGGTTTTTGTAAAACTAGAACCACACTTGTCCAGCCTGGTCCAATAGTCATTCGCCAATATTTGCCTTTTCCTGATGCAATGAAGAACCAGCGACATGTTCTTGGCTCCTTTGATTTGAGGTTGGGGATGGAAGGACTTGGTCGTTCTCTTCGACCAATCTTCCAATATCTTCCAGCCTCCAACATTTGACAATCATCGCCAATGGTAGAGCAGCCACACTACTCACCCATGACCAACCTTGGATCGTATTGGACCATGCTGGACACGAGAGTATCCCTGGCTGAACAAGAAAACTTTTTGCTGCAATCCAACTTTTCAGTTTAAAAGGAATTTTATTCTTGTTTAGTTATTAATATGGCTATATCATCGCTAAACACTAACGTACTAAAGCTCTTATGTTCAGATTATCATTTTAGATAAATTATTTTCTGCAGTTCTGCTCATATTTGTTTGAAAATTATATAAAATCACAGTAACTATAAAACACAGTTCCAAATCAATTTATAAAAGCATTCATTTTCTACACAGAAAAAAATGAGTGATACTGTTAATTAAACAAAACTTTTGAGAAATTAATGCTACCTACCTGGCATGTCCAAATGATGCTTTGTTTCAACAATACATGGGCATATCATAGGACGATCATTCTTAATCCAGAAAATATGAAAACAACGCGTTTCCATGCCTTCTTCTGGATTCTTTGTGACCTTATTTCTAATTGAATGCGCAATCATTAAGAACACATTTCAAAAGTAGCCTATAAATAAGTCGCACAGTAGCCTGTAAATAATATCGCGTAGGGATTTTTAAAAAATTTAATCATATCTATTCATGAAACCCTATATGGGGAGACTGTTTTACCTTGGATCACTTTTTAAAATCTCATAAGAACGTACCTATTTATCATTGTTTTTCCCTTTTTACACACAAAATCTCATTTTACCTATATTTTTCTTCATTTATAAGTATTAATAATAAATTCTCTTAGTTCTTGAATTTTAAAAATCTACACACGACTGATCAATGGTACAAAATCCTCTTGCATCTTGAATTCCAACCTAATGTACTTTGGATCACTCTTAAAAAGAAGAAAAAGCAATTTTTTTTATTGTTTGGCCTACTTCGTCAACTCTAGATGTTTTGGATTATTTAATTTGCTACATTACAGTAGCAAATTATACTATAAAAACTGTACACGCTTCTCCAATTAAAATTCTCTTCTCTGGTGGTGTTGTAGCAGCTCCTATAGTTGTTTCATGGATTTAGGATTAATAGGATCTCTTTTTCCTCTTTATTTTGTTTCTGGGCATCCTCCTGTAAAAAGAAAAGTACAAATAATATAACATCAAGTACCATCCATGATACATGATGTTATGTGATCCACGGTACAAGAGGATGCGGCTTCAAAGAAAATATATCATGCGTTTTCTTTAGGTTATGAATGAATCATTTAAATATTTTACTCACCCCTTAATAAAGTATCAAACGAATTCAGTGCAGACTCTTCAATTTGTATCAATGAACACTGAGAAGTCACAACAAACTAAAAAAGAGACCTCCGTGGCCGAGTGGTTAAAGGCGTCAGCTGGGAATCCGAGGATTCCTGGTTCGATCTTAGGCGATGGACTTGACAAAGAAAAGTAAAAAAGTAGTGATCTTGTGATCGGAGGGTTGCCAGCTTCGCTACAAAATACTAGAAAAGTCCGACTGGTGCACGATAAATCTGATCGGGGTCCAAAGTCCCGACGTCTATTGAAGGCGTTGGGTGCCAGTTCAGGTGTTTGCTCGTCATCTTACCATGGTTCTAAAATAACGAGGTGCATGTATGAATGTGTATGTGTTCCCGGGTCTTCCCTTCGAGATAGACCCCGAACCGTCGAAAATAGCCCACTGTGCAGCTCTAGTGCGACGTTGATTAACCAAACCAAACCAACCAAGCCACAAAATAAAAACTTAAACTGTTGGAAATAAACATTAAAATCTTAAAACACTTGTAAATCAAACAAACAACATGTAGTGACAAAGTAAGTTGATGAAAACTGTACTCTAGTGCGTATTGTTTGAACTGGCTTGAGTTTTGGTTGCAAGGAAGTATTATCAACTAAAAAACCAGGAGTGAACCGAGGTACCTTGTAATCAAGGAACAGTAGTATCCCCTATACTGTAAAGAATGAGTGACCAATTGTAACATAGATCTAACTTACCGAACTCCTTTATAGCCTGAGGTGCAATTGCAAGATCCATTCACTGGGTTGCATTTACCTCCATGTTTGCAACTGCATGTCTCATTGCACTTTTCTCCATATGCACCAACATGACATGGCATTTCACATTGCAGACCTTCCCAGCCTGTATAAAATACACAAATCCTTCAAAAGCAATAAAGTTAGTTATAAGTTTAATTCATCACTAAGCATATATTTGTAGAGATTTATTGATATACTAAACCATTTTAGAGTGAAGGGTATTCAGCCACAGTCAGCACAACGAGCTTTTAAATAAACAAATCTCCAAACATTTTTAAATTCCTCGTATGCAATACCTTAATCTTCTGTGTAGTTGTTTAGTTGTAGCATTAACCCGACAATAGGTTTATAATATAAATAAAAATAGCATATCAAATTATAGCCTAACTACTAGATATTCTAGAGATTGAGATAGCCCTAAATTACTTGAATTCGATATTATGGCCGTATTTTGGATTTGGTATTCGTCGTATGGATGTACGCAAACTCTTTTAGACTACATTAGGATACACATGATATCTAATTAACATCCACAATAGCTAAGAATGAGCCATATTTTCTATTCCGCATCTAATTTGTTGATGTTATAGACGTCTTTTGGATGTTTAATAGCCGAAAAAAGCCGAGACATTTTGCAATCCAAAAGACGTCTATTAGTGGTAAACACATGTTCTCATGGATATCCAGTTTATCCTAAGGGACATGCAATAGATGTCTTTTGGATATGGTTTAGCTATGTGGAAAGTACTCACCAGGAGTGCATATGCATTCGCCTGTAGTTGGAAGGCAAGTTGCACCATTTAGGCAGGTGCAAAGCTCGGAGCAATAATAACCCCATCGTCCATTTTCACAAGACACAGCACAGCTAGAACATATTAAATATTCATAAGAAACTAAATGTGTAACTAAACATAGATTTTTGGTTTCACTGCACATGTAACTGCAAGAAGGGCTGATAAATATTAATGTATGCTATATTTTTCTAAAATATAGATATAATTTTGGTATTGTTATAATAAACTTCCTTTCTCAGACTATTGGCATCCGTAGGACTACCATACTGTGTAACTTAACTCAAGCAGTAAACTAAATAACAAATCGCTTCAGCTGCTATCCCAGCCACAGGGACCAAATCTTGCGCAAAACCAACATTGTATAGTAAAAACTTATCCACGAGAAATCTGCATACATATAAAATAAGCAATTTCATAACTGAAATGTTTTCCTTAAAATTAGAGACTAAACACGGTTTTCACGCATTGAATTATTTTCAACCTATTCTTTAGAATATACTTTAAATGAAAGTTTTGCTTATATAGAAGTGCCCATAATCTTAACCCTTTGCACTATGTCGCCTCTCAGGCGCCAACATAACGACCAGTTCTTTTGTTTCCCTGTTCTTTAAAATAAACGAGAACGGCATGATCTTGTGTTTAGAACATCAATCTTTTTTTCAACGTGTTCTCTTGCAAATATAAATCAGATTAGGATTTTTTTAGATATACAGATATACTTTATGAGTATAAAAAAAATCTGTGGAAAAGAACGTAAAGAGAGGAATAACTGTTCCATAGAAAGAACACAAATAGCAAAGTGTTCTTGGAATGCAAAGGGTTAAACATTGCGATTTAATACTTGTATATATTAGTTTTTATTGGGTTTTAAAAATAAAATTTGTTTGGTATCGGGATTTGCCGATTGTGGTTGACATTAAGGGAGAAAAATCTGGTTTGGATTGCGTAGAATGCCTAGGATTGCAGGATTCGATCTCACCATCTTTCATTCCAAATTCCATCATTATAGAAATTTGCCAATTGTAGTTTATTCTTAGACATCCTCCATGCAGAATATTTTGTGTCGTGATTATTGTTTTGTATTCGTAAATGCTTACCCTGCCAGGCTTGGCCATGCAGGTAGCATGTTAATATTATCTATAGTCACAAGAGGCATAGTCACAGAACTAACTAGAGAACATTTCAATTCAACAGGATGTATGATAATACAAATCTATTGTCAGCACCTAAAGTAGAATTGCAATTTTCATTGAAAAAACTTACTCATACCTTTTAGAACCATGTGTTTAATAACACAAAATAAATTTCATTTAAAAAACTTACTTATATCCTTTAAAACCATGTGCACAATCACAAAATCCATTCACTGGGCTACACGTGGCACCATTTTGACAAGAGCATTTTTCTTCACAGTCTGGTCCATATGTATTAATATCACAAGTTTGTTCACAGAGTTCTCCCTTCCATCCTATATATGTAAAATTAATTAATACAAAGGAATACATATATGGGAATTAAATTAAAATAATTGACAAAAACATTGTTCTTCACAGTCTCGTTCATATGTATTAATATCACAAGTTTGTTCACAGAGTTCTCCCTTCCATCCTATATATGTAAAATTAATTAATACAAAGGAATAAATATATGGGAATTAAATTAAAATAATTGACAAAAACATTGTTCTTCACAGTCTGGTTCATATGTATTGATATCACAAGTTTGTTCACGGAGTTTTCCCTTCCATCCTATATATGTAAAATTAATTAATACAAAGGAATAAATATATGGGAATTAAATTAAAATAATTGACAAGAACATTGTTCTTCACAGTCTGGTTCATATGTATTGATATCACAAGTTTGTTCACGGAGTTTTCCCTTCCATCCTAAATACATAAAACTAATTAATACAAAGGAATAAATGTATGGAAAAATATGGAAATAATCTACCTATATATAAATGTAACACTAGTTAAACATTCCCCCTAGCGTGGAAACTATTTTTTATTTTACCAATGTAACTCTAATCCTTATTAACCCTTTGCTTGACTTTGTTATAAATCTATTAGAGTGTTGTTAAATTTTTGCACTCCGCTGTCTCTTATAAGGCGAGAACAGAACGACCCGTTCTTCTGGTTCCCTGTTCTTTAAATTAAACGGGACTTGTGTTTAAAGAACATCGATCAAAATGTTGATGGCGAAAAACCCAAACATTGTATGTCCATTTTTGTAAATTTTCCAAAAGAGCAAAACAGATTTTGTACATGGGTCTTTCTCATACTTGGGGTCGAACTTTAAACCTGCACCCCAAATTTTTTATTTGGAAGGGACGTACAATGTTTTTGCAGGAAGAAAAAGCCAGATTCCACCTTTATATTTTGATACCAATATCTCATTATTGTCAAAAATTTACATGCAACGATTGCGCTTTTAGCCATCGATGTAAGTTTTCTGTTTTGGAATAGAGATATTTTTTTAATAAAAACTCAATTTTTAGTAATGAACATTGTCTGAACATTTATTACATTTACCATGCCGCCATTTCTAGGAAATAAGAATTCTTTCAGGAAGAAAACGGAGATTAGGCCGAAAAAATTCACAAATATTTTTTTAGATATATATTTTTAACAGTGCAAATTATTTTATAGAGAATGTACCATGCCATTGCATCACTTACCAGCGGCACACACACACTGTCCCGTTATTGGAAAACAAGCTGCTCCGTTCTTGCACAAGCACTGATGTGAACAATAATGTCCCCAAGTACCTCCGTCACAAATCTCGTCACATCTTTTCCAAGAAAAAAGCATAAAACGAATGTATTTAATTTTACAGAAGGAAACTTTGTTTTATGTATGGAAAAAAAGTCGTTGATTCTCTGGCGGCAGATAACTGTTGATCAAGTGAGCGCATATAAACCTACACTGTTAAAAATTTCAGTTCAACAATGTACCATACCTTGGTGCAAAACAGAGGTCTTCACCATAATATGGTGGAATCTAGGTTGAACCAACCATCCTTTATATAAAAAAAAGCGGAGGTTTCACCGATAATTGATTCGACCTCTTAAACTGCATCCGAAATTTTCGCTGTCACTACATCAACAAGTACCTTCAAGAAAGACAACGACGAACATGGGTCTCCGTGACCCAGTGGATAAAGGCGTTTAGCTATGAATCAGAGGATTCTTAGTTGAGCCCGATCAGTGACAAGTTGTCATATGCGATCGGAGGGTTGGCAGCTTCTCTACAAAAGTACTACTGGTACAATACTGAGAAAACGCGAATTTTGAGTTTTATGCAATGTTATGAGTTTTGGTGCAACGTTTCAGCACTAAACCATCCGTGGTAGCACCGTAAAATGGTGAAGCTAAGCACCAAATGTTGGTTGCAGCTAAATGGGTACCAAAGTTTGGTGCAAGCTCGTAATAATTTTTAACAGTGTAAATATACGAGTGAACAGAAATTAGAAATAATTCAAATGCAGTTTTAAAAATAGGAATTTCTTTCCTTCCGAAACGTTTAACTTTATAATTTTCTGCTGGGCACGGGCCTCTACTAATGCGCGGGGCCTTTTGTCGTGACACGCGTCGCTTACCTTTAATTGTGGGCCTGACTGGAATACAATAATTTTTTTTATACATTTGAACTTTGATATCCTACTAACAACAGAGGATGGTTTGTTTAAGCCATTTAAATGTAGCATTGCATCAAAGTACAACCCAAGTTAAAATCTTTGTATTATCCAATGACTCCATACATGAACAATGTTTTTACTTATTACCCTACATGCAATATAAAGTAATGAAAATATCGGGATTGAGTAAAATATTCCATATTAAGTTTTCATATTTCTACACCTCTTAAGTTCCTCAGGGTCCAAAAAATTGATTTTCAAAACCAATATGTATGTGTAATGTGTCTTAAGCATAAGTAATGGCTACAACAACCAAATTAGTACATAAATTACCAACGTATACGAAGTGTAACAACAAGGTCATATCAAAATCGAACATTGTAAAAGGTTCATTGTCATTGTTTATTGTATTTAAGTTTAAATAGTCAGATTAAATATTCAGTTAATTTGGAAAATGTATTGTTTGTAAATGGGCATTTTAAAATTATAATTTTTAATACTTCTTTAAATAACTAGACAAATTCAATTACTTTTGTCCTTTAAATCCATTGGTACAGTTGCAAGTCCCGTCCACTGGATTGCATTGAGCTCTGTTATGACAACTACAGTTCTTTTTGCAATCTTGTCCGAATTTTCTATTTTCACAAGGATGTTCACAACTGGAACCCATCCAACCTAAATATTAATGCAAGGATATGGTTAAAAAAACCTGATAAAATATTTTTATATTTAAAAGTTAAATTCTGTATTTCAAGGACAAATTGCAAATTATTCACCTTATCATTTAGCTATGCTTAGCTATGAAATATCAAGTTCAGTTAAAAAATAAATATTTTTTTAATTGCCCCGAAGAAAAAAATCAGTGCTTTAAAAACTAAATACTTGGACTACGCTGAATATTGGAACATATAAACCTATTTTACCCATATTAGAAAATAAACCGGCGGTTTTATAATAATTTTTATCTGGCATACAAGAACATTCTCTAGTTTGACGAGAACAGAAAATCAACCAACAATTTTATAATCATTCTTACCTGGAGTACAAGAACATTCTCCAGTTTGACGGGAACATTTTGCACCGTTATAACAGTTACAATTCTTGGAACAATAGTGTCCCCATACTCCATCAGCACATACTTCGTCACACCTGTGAAAATGAATGATAATTGTTTCACGAAATGCAAAATATAACTCAAAGAGTTTATTTAAATAATTATTTTCTGGGACCAATATCGAAATGTTATTTCTTCGTACTAACATGAAATTAATATTTTGTTATCACTTTCTCGTGCATTTATTTGTGTATATAATGAATTTTTTTGCCATATACGATCATTTAAATTTTAGATATTTAATTTAAATGTAAGTTACTGCAGGCAAATATTTCAAATGATTTGTTCGCCTAAACATACTTTTCGAACTAGCTAAGCTTAAAAAGTCTTAGAAAGAAGAGTTTGGTAAATTATCGATGCCACAGTGCACCGAGGCGGACTTCTATCCAAAAACGTTATAAAACTTCTGCCTTGCAAGATCACAGCTGTTCGGTAGTTGTTTACCCCATCAAACTTATACCAACAAGATTAGCCAGGTAGTTGTTTACACAAACACATTAACTTAAGATCTTTTTATCACCGTGTTCGCTATTTACAAATTATTCTCTTAAAAATATTACCTTAGTCCATGGAATCCATGAGTGCAATTGCAAGATCCGTTCACGGGATCACATTTAGCTTCATTTTGACATTCGCAACTTTTTTCGCAGTCTTGCCCAAATTTATGACTTTCACAAGGCTTTTCACAATTTTGTCCTTTCCAACCTAGTCAATAAAGTAGAAACGAAACTTTAACGAAAGCCAACTTAACTTCAAGCTTCTTAATTTACCATTTACCAGAATTAAAAAAATAATAATAAGTATATGGAACTTAAGTATTTTGAACATATCCTTTCAGAAGAATTGTGCTAAACATGATTTCAACCTTTACAGGGCGAATTGTTGATATTTTGACCTGAATCCCATGTTAAAATCAAACACTCGCCTTCTAAAGGTAAGACGAATTTATTTACTTCCGCTAACTTGGGTGGCGCTTGAACCTTTACAGTTCGATGTTACTGTAATATACTTTCAAACATTTATTTATATAAAACTGAGTTTTTTATAATCTTGAAAAAAATTGCAATTTCATCTAAACTATATTGAAATTTACATCGGGACATATATTTTTTAAACTCATAGTTTTAAAGATTTTGTTTTGTTTGCGACAATAGATTTTTTTTTAATTGATGAATAAATGCCAAATACAAATATATTAAAATATGGATTTCGAAAATTTATGAGCCATAACCCTTTGAATTTAAAATTTATATATGTAGTAGCCAAATATACTAATTATAGCAATTGAAAATGTTGTTTACCTGGCATACAAATGCATTCTCCAGTTGTAGGAAGGCATTCAGCTCCATTCTCACATGAACATTTCTGATTGCAGTAGTGACCCCAAGTTCCTGACATACATATTTCGTTACATCTAAAATATACTTAGATTATAATTTAAGAAATTAATGTAGAAAATTGTTACAATTTCAATCATTTTGCAACGTTGCAAAGAAGGTATTATCCAACATTAAGATATAATAACACACCGTTAAAAATTATTACGACCTTGCACCAACATTTGGGTACCCATGTAGCTGCAACCATTATTTGGTGCTTAGTTTAACCATTTTACGGCTACCACGGATACCATTTAGTGGTGAAACGTTGCACCAAAATAGCTACCCCTATTAAAATTTTGATTAGATCAAATATTCTCACATTTTACCATCCGATCACAAGATCAATACTTATTCCTTTTATCTTTGTCACCGCACGGGTTCAAACAAGAAATCCTCTAATTACCAGCTAAACGCCTTTACCCACTGAGCAACCGGGCCACGGCACCACTGTCTGTGGGTTTGTTGATGTAGATTTAGCGAAGGTTAAGGTTTCAGTTTAGGATTTTGCACGATTTTTTGTAAAAACTGCGCTATTCTCGATCAAGGATGTTTGGTTCAACCTAGATTGCACCATAATAATGTGAAAGTTGCTGCAGAGCACTAAGATATTGTGCAACATTGAACTGAAATTTTTAACAGTGTATACAGTCATTGCAATAAAGTACGACGGGCGTATTTTCAACCAAAATAAAACTCATTCGTTACGGAAATCCCTTTTTAATTCGGAAAATATAATTATATTTTGTAGACATATTGGGTAATATAAATGCAATAAAGTTACTTGTTTTTTTTTACAGATGTAAAGCTAGAAATCGTACTATGCACTATAAAAAAAATTTGCTTAAAAACGAGTACATGGAAATCCTTGTTTTTTTTAAGAACAATTGCATTGTAAATGAGCGATGACATACTAACATTTCATCAACCGTAAAGTAATTTATGAAAGCATCCTATGTAGGCAAGCTACTGCTCTTTTTATTTATTTTTGAGTACATGTCTTTTTCAAAAATGAAATTTATGAATTCGGAGCTATGATAAGCATCGAATGTAATCAAAAACGAGTAAATTTTACTTATTTTTTAATACCTATTTTTAACAGTGTGTTTTTGCAACATACTTCAAAAACAAATCGTAGATATAGTATATCGTAGTATATTTGTTTTTTTATTATTTCATTACACACATTTATAAGTTGCATTTACAAACTTTCTTGCAATTTATTTTCTACAAATAACTCTTACTTTAGTCCTTTGAATCCATTTCTACAACTGCAAGAGCCATTCACATGGTTGCATTCAGCACCATTTTCGCAATCACAAGTTCTTGCACAATCTACTCCATATTTTCCATTTTCACAAGGGTATTCGCAGTTATCTCCTCTCCAACCTAATAACATACAAAGAAACGTGTAACAGAATGGAAAACAATTTCCTTACGCAATTAACTGACAAAAGCAAAACTTACCATCAGTGCAAATGCATAGCCCGGTTTCTGGAAGGCACATTGCACCGTTTGTGCAAGTGCAATTCTGCGTACAATAGTAACCCCATGTTTCATCCTCACAGGTCTCATCACATCTGTGAATTATAATAAATATTGAATCTAATGCACATTATATTTGCAAGGTGATTACAAAAGAATTTCACATATTTGAAAGGTGATATCTCCGCAAACAAACAAATTAAAGCAATATTCAAAACATAATTGTAAAGAAGGCATTTTAAAGTTTCATAGTTGGAGCGAAATATGGCTACGAGCTTTTCACGTGACACTTGCGATTATAGGTTTTGCATTTGCAAAGGTACCCCTTTTTACTAAATTGACAATACCAACGTACGATATACTCAATCTATAGACCGAATACCGTATTTTCAGAAAAATTCATGTTGCACATATAAACAGTTTAACCGATTGAATAAATTTTAGAAAATTCAATGGCACCGAACGCCTTCTGTTGTACGGTTGTCATCTCAATGGAACAAACAATAAATATATTGGTAGTGCAATAAAGGGCTCTAATATAGACATTTCTTAACAGACCAATTAAAATTCAGAATGTTCTCTTGACAATGGTATGTAGAAGAATGCTTTTAGTTTTTCGATTGCGGAGATATGTCCTTTCAAACTTGTAATATTTTTTTGTGGTTATCCTATAGTATAGATGAGCTTATTTACAGGAAAAAATGAGTTTTGATTTTAATATATGGTTTTACAACTATTTACTAGGTTTACATACTAGAGCTATTGAGCAATGTACGTATGTGTGTGAACTTACTTTATCCCAGTGAATCCACTTTTACAATCGCAAGACCCATCTAACGGATGGCAATCAGCCTCGTTTTCGCAATCGCAGCTAAACTTACAGTCTATTCCATGTTTACCACTTTCACAAGCTTGTTCACAATCGGTGCCTTTCCAACCTAATTTAATTATAACAAAAGTGTAAAAATTGTAAATTCAATTATTTTTCTTTTACGTTAAAATAGATATATTGATGAATCTTGAGAGTTCATAATGGTTGAAAGGAGTATGATACACATGAGTTGCAAAAGTTCTTACCAGCAGTACAAATGCACTTTCCGGTTGAAGGGAGGCATATTGCTTCGTTCTGGCAAGTACAGCTTTGGGAACAATAGTAACCCCATGTTCCATTAGTGCAAATTTCGCCACACCTGTTATTATTAAAATAAAAATAGCATGGCAAATGAGAAGGTGTAACAAACAAAAAAAAAAATACATATATTATTTATCATACGTATTTCAAAGAAAATTTGCAAGCGTAAGAACTTACTTCATCCCTTTGAATCCCCTCTGACACTTGCATGATCCATTTACGTGATTGCATTCAGCTTCGTTTTCGCAATCGCAGCTTTTCATGCAGTCCATCCCATATTTACCACTTTCACAAGCTTGTTCACAATTAAGTCCTGTCCAACCTAACATTAGTGTGAGAAAGGAGTATAAACTTCAAAAGTATTGAATTACCCTATTTATTATTTATCACACACTGTTAACTATAATTTTCAAATGTGACAAAAGCTCATTAAACATGCCCACATTTTTTTTTCACAAGTGACGAAATATTTTCGGAAAATTTTAATGAACATTTAAAAAGGACAAAACCTAATTTTTGATGGTAGGTACCTGTAAATGTTGACAGTAGACTTGCCTTTAAGATCATATAAAGGTTTTTCCATTCTTCTGACAGGAGAGCCTATACTATTATCCGAAAATTCAAAAATTCTAAGTTGGCGCCAAAAAATATATTAATTCTAACTGTAAATTATTTTACGAGAATGGAAGTTTGCTAAATAACAAAAATTAACTCAGCTTGTAAAATCCACTTTATGTGCGTCGGCACTGGTGTTTTCGAAAACTTAGTTCTTTAATTCACGATTCTGAATTCAAAATGAATAAAAAACGGACATCCTGCCGGCGGGACGCAGTGATTGGTGAGAAGGCATGCACAAAAGTGCTTCGGTAAGGTCCTTCTGGCAGGACTTTGGCTTGAACGTTCCATCATTAATCGGGGCCTATTGAAACACACTTCCGTCAAATTTAAGCATGAAATTTTAACAGTGTAAAATTTTGTTACCTGGCGTGCATAAACATTTCCCAGTTTCAGGAACACAAGTCGCACCATTCAAGCAAGTGCAGTTCTGAGAACAATAATATCCCCACTTTCCAACATGGCATATTTCAGTACACCTACAAATCAATTTATAAGATATACATCATTATCATACAAATAAATAAATATATAAATAAATAGAGGATTTTTTGTAAGTGTAAAAGTTTAAATCAGAAAAAAGTGGAGTTACCCATTTCTGCCACCCACCTTTCTCCCAAAATTAAAAACCTACACATAACGTCACGAAACAAAATTATATAAAAATTTAGTGTTATAAATAAAATAGAAATAATGATTTCATCAAATATGTATTACTTGCTTTGAATTCATTAAACTTACTTCAAACCCTTGAACCCAGGAGTACAATTGCAAGACCCATTCACATGATTACACTCCGCATTGTTTTGACAATCGCAACTTTCTTTACAGTCTTTTCCATATGTATTGCTTTCGCAAGGTTTTTCACAATCGGGTCCTCTCCAACCTAATAAATAAAAAAGGAATACACTACACACTTCATCAAATATGAACACAATAAAAATATTAATGAAGATTCAGGCAAGGGTTGAAGTATAAAGAAGCAAGGTTTTGTAAGACTTTTCTCTGGTCAAAAATTATAAAATATACAAGCAGTATCGAAGAAGCGCAATAGGTTATTTAATAACACAAGGAATCTTGGAAGTTTTAATTTTATGGCATATGATAAATTATGGGAAGAACGATTATCTTAGAAAACGAGAAAGTTTCGTGTCTAATAGACGTTATAGCAATTTTATCTTTTAACGTACTATCATAATTCTTCCTGTTTTATAACTTGGCTCAATTAAAGAACAGATCTATAGGTAGCATTAGGCATTTAAGATTTCTCTATTATAACATAAAGTAGATACTTGGCGTTTTTCTCTGGATACTTCATTGACACCGCTTCTTACAACGATTCCATGTTATTCTCTTAGAAGTCAGTGCTTAATCACTAAACTAAATCCAAATTAGCTGCTATGAACTATAGTTTTAAATTTTAGATCACATTTTCGGTGCTTATTCGTGTTTGAATATGTTTATATTGATGATTCTTAAGGGTTCATAATGGTTGACAGATGTAAGGTACACAGGAGTTGCAAAAGTGCTTACCAGCAGTACAAATGCATTTTCCGGTTGAAGGGAGGCACATAGCTTCGTTCTGGCAAGAACAGCTTTGGGAACAATAGTAACCCCATGTGCCATTAGTGCAAATCTCGCCACATCTGTTGTTGAATAAAAATATCATGGTAAATGAGAAAGTATAACAAACTAAAAAAAATACATGAAATTAATAGGGGGAGTTTATATGTAAATTGTTGTATCGGTTCGATTTAAATAAAGTTCTTGGTCCAGGGTAGGCTTTTTTAAATTACTAGTTTATTCTATGATATCTGGGGAAAGGTTGGAAATGTCGGCTAAAAGCCGTAGACACATACACACATCTTTATCACTTCATCACATAAGGTAGAATGCAATTAATTTCGAAGGATTGCCGAAGTTTGTCATAATAAAAAAAATCGATTCTCGTTTCTCAAGGTTTTTCAGGACCATATAAGGATGTGAAAACTGTAGCTTTGAATACTTCCCTAAACGAGGAATGCACATCTGTGTGAGCTTGAAGCGCAGTTAAAATCTTAATGGTAATTTATACTATCATTACTGTGAAAAAAAGTTATTAAGGAATGGATGTGGATATAAGAGTCGAAAGAAACGTTGGACCATTATATACATTTAATAATTATCATACATAGTACTAAAACAATGTACAATAAGTAATAACTTACTTTATCCCTTTGAATCCACTCTTACACTTGCAAAATCCATCTACGTGATTGCATTCAGCTTCGTTCATGCAATCGCAGCTTTTTATGCAGTCCATTCCATGTTTACCACTTTCACAAACTTGTTCACAATTAATTCCCTTCCAACCTAATATAATTACAATAAATGTGTATAAATTGTAGATACTGTTAAGCTCTTTTAATCACTATTTATAGTAAAAGACTCTTACCTGGAGTGCATAAACATTTCCCAGTTTCAGGAAGACATTTTGCTCCATTCAAGCAAGTACAGTTCTGAGAGCAATAATATCCCCATTTTCCAAATGGGCAAATTTCGTTACATCTATAATAAAATCAAAGAAATTATCGAAATTCGAGTTACATATATTTAACATGTAACTTTCGATAACCACTTAACTCTGATTATGTATATAATTGTTAAAAATTATGAGATACAATAATCAATATTACACAACTGTCTACGGTCTTTATATTTCTATTACCTTTAGAACAAATCGTGAACCAAGAAGTGTTTCATTCGATTGCGGTTTTAGAGAAACAATTAATGAGAAATTTCCCTGAAATATAGAGGTATAGAAATGACTTTTATGTGGCATCGGTATTCCTATTAATTTGAAAAAAGTAACCCTTTTTTTTAAAGAGAAAAGTGTGGTTTCTAAGTAACTTGTTTTCGAACTTTCCTTTGAACTTGCATCAAACTTAATTCAATGAATTTCATTGATACAATTTTTAAGACAATACAAAAATTTGTAAACATAAAATTTTGGATTTGACATTTTTCATTGGCTTTTCTCTAAATGTGTAATTTTGTATTTGTTGCCCCCTTGTTGTTTCCTTTAGCTTCAAATTGGAAATTTGAATGAATTCCATGAGAACGTTCGTTTTACTTTTCAAGTCATTGTCATGGCAAACAGCTTATAAGGTTCAACTTATTATAATGGAATTGTAGTAATTCCTGTTTATTTGTATTTTATATATATGCACTTTGAACTTACTTAAGTCCAGTAAACCCATGTGTACAGTTACATGAACCGTCTACTGGATTACATTTGGCTATGGAATTGTGGTAATTCCTGTTTATTTGTATTTTATGTGCACTTTAACTTACTTAAGTCCAGTAAACCCATGCGTACAGTTACATGATCCGTCTACCGGATTACATTTGGCTGCATTCTTACACTCACAATTTTCTTTGCAGTTTTTTCCGTACTTATCATTAGGGCAAGGGTTTTCGCAGTTTGTTCCAATCCATCCTAATACAAAAGTTATTTAAGTAAACAAGATATCTTGTAAGGGAAATAATAATGGAAATGCAATTTTATTTATTTGAGGGAGTACTTACCAGAAGTACATACGCATTCACCAGTTACAGTTAGACATGTTGCTCCATTTCTACAGGAACAAATTTGGGAACAATAGTGACCCCATGTTCCAGGTGAACATATTTCTCCACATCTGTCATAATATTTTAAGTAAAAATACAAGGTATAATGAAACGCTTAACATTTTTACATTTTGTTATTATTGATTGTTATAACGATAATATTAATGATAGAACATAAGGCCAAAATCATGCTAGAAGGACCTTCCGGAAGCACTTTTGTACATGACCTTCCACCAATTACTGATGCGTCCTGAAAGCATGGCGTCCGTATTGTATTCATTTTGAACTTAGAATCGAGAATTAAAAAGCGAAATTGTCGAAAATACCAGTGCTGACGTACGCAAAGTGGGTTTTATAATCTCAGTTTATTTAATTGTTAACAAACCTTCGAATTTTTAAATTCTTGTAAGAAATCCTACAGTTGGAATTTTCTTTTGCGCCAACTTTAGAATTTTTTGGTGCTAGTTCCGGCCATCCTCATAGAAAGAAGGGAAACCTCTATATGATCATAAAAGGTAATTCGCAAGTGCAGTGCGCTACGTCCTTCCGGAAGGACATTGTACGTTCTATCATTAAAGGTAAAATATATACTTTTGTAGAGAAGTATTTTCTTTAGTTCAAAAAGTTCGTATTTGAACTAATGTTTTAAAACATTTATCGAAATAAAAAATTTAAATTTTATGCGCTTTTTTAAACTTACTTAAGTCCTTTGAACCCATTCGTACAGTTACACGATCCGTCAATAGGATTGCATTTGGCTCCATTCAAACAGTCGCAATGTTCTTTGCAATGCAATCCATATTTATTACTAGGACAGGGATTTTCACAGTTTGTTCCAGTCCATCCTGATTTCGAAATTAGTAAAAGTGATAAACATATTTTGGATATCAAACAAATGAAATGTAAAGAATTCATATTTATTTTAATGTGACTTACCAGAAGTGCATTCGCAATGTCCACTTGAAGGAAGACATTTTGCGGCATTTTGGCATTTGCATTTCTGCAAGCAATAATATCCCCACGTTCCTTCTTTGCAAACATCTACGCACCTTTGCAATTTAAACTTGTGTGAATGAAACTTCGATTTTTTTTTAAATAGTAAACTTCTGCAACGATTGTTTTGCGATTGCGAACTTTTGCAACGATTGTTTTACGATTGTGAACTAAATTTACCAGTAAAATAATAGTTCGCGATCGTAAAACAATCGTTAGAAAGTTCGCATTCGTACAACAATCGTTACAAAAGTTCTCAATTGTAAAACAATCGTTGCAAAACCGATTGTTTTACAATCTCGAACTTTTGCAACAATTTTTACGATGCTAAACTTTTGCACTTGGGTTCCATAAACTTTAAAAATTTAAAATTTTGTTTGCAATATTAAAAATTGATTCAGTTGTTTAAAGCCCAAATAAAGGGGGAATTTCTTGGATGAAAGAGGTATATATTGGCCTGTTTTTTTTACACTGACAGAAGCAAGGTAAAAGCCTTATTAACAGAGTAACTAGTGTCATAAAGGAGGTATGTGACCACAACTAAAAACGAAATGAAAACTTTAAGGTTATCTCAAAACCTACTTTTTTGTTACATATCTCCTTCATCTACTTAGACATTCAATTATAAGGTATGTAAAGGTTTCGGTGATTGTATCTAATGTCAAGAAAATTGCGATTGTTGTAAGATAGTTCGCTGGTAAAATATGAGTTATACATTAATACAAATATGAAATATTATATAAATTTTAAAATTATTTATTGTATATTCGTGAAATGTGAACCACTACATAAAATTATGGAATGTTGTAAAAAAGTATGGATTATTTGTCGTAAGAATACCAATATATAAAAAAATATAGATTATTCATACGTTAGACGATTGCTTAAATAATCATCGATTAAAAAAATATGGAATATTGTAAAAAGTATGGATTATTTATCATCAGAATATACCAATATATAAAACATATGGATTATTCATACGTTAGACGATTTCTTAAATAATCATATTAAAAAAATATGGAATATTGTAAAAAGTATGGATTATTTATTATCAGAATATATCAATATATATAAAAAAATATGGGTTATTCATAAGTTAGACTATTGTTAAGTATAGATCATCGATAAAAAAATATGGAATATTGTAAAAAGTAAGGATTATTTATTACAAGAATACCAATTTATAAAAAATATATCTAGATTATTCATACGTTAGACGATTGCTTAAATAATCATCGATTAAATAAAATATGAAATATTGTAAAAAAGTATGGATTTTTTATCATAAGAACATACCAATATACAATATTAAAAAAAATATGGATTATTCATTCGTCAGACTATTGTTTAAGTATAGATCATCGATAAAAAAATATGGAATATTGTAAAAAGTATGGATTTTTTATCATATGAATACCAATTTATAAAAAAATATATAGATTATGCATACGTTAGACGATTGCTTAAGTATAGATCATCGCTAAAAAAATATGGAATATTGTAAAAAAGTATGGATTTTTTATCATAAAAATAACAATTTATAATATATATATATATATATTATTCATACGTTAGACGATTGATTAAATATAGATCATCGATAAAAAACATACGGATCATATTTGATAAAAATGGAATAACAAGAGTATGAACATCATGATCATCTGAAAAATTGGTTTATTTATAAGGATATGCATTTTTTGCATCTCATGTATTTGTATTTAAATTTGACAAATAAAATACTAAAAAAATTATGTTAAAAATTAAATTATTTATTGTTGTAAAAATAGATGTAAATGTAAACTTATTAACCCTTTGAATTCGATGCATCCCGTTCCTCTTCTTTTAAAGAAGTATTTTTAGCAGGTTACGTTTACGGTGGATAATTTGTAAAAAAAAAAAGTTATGCGTGAAACTGAATATTAAACTCAGTATAATAAACATATACTTAGTGGTTTATGACAAATGTCAAATGTTAAAAAAAACAGGGGTTGCGATGAATTTCAATTTGCAGAAAGTTTTAGATCACCAACATGTTTGGTGATACTTGCTGATATATTTTGTTATTAAATTTTATGATATTATAGCTTTTTTAACTCAGGGATATATAGAATATGTTGATACCCAAGTAAAAGGAGTTAAATAAAAAAAAACTAACGTAAGAGAAACGTTTTCGATCTTAGAGAATATGCAGTTCTCGTTCAATTTGAAGAACATAAAACAAAAGAACAGGTAGTTATTTTGGTGACTGAAACTTGTCACTCGAGTTCAAAGGGTTCAGTATCGATCGGTGACTTTTATTTAAAATGGGTGATTGAAAAACATTTTTCAAAATTCAAGAACATGCAGTTCTCATTCAATTTGAAGAACATAGAACAAAAGAACAGGTAGTTATTTTGGTGACTGAGAGTTGCCACTCTAGTTCAAAGGGTTAAATGTCAATCGGTGACTTTTATTTAAAATGGTTGATTGAAAAACATTTTTCAATATTCAAGAACATGCAGTTTTCGTTCAATTTGAAGAAAATAGAACAAAAGGACAGGTAATTATTTTGGTGACTGAGAGTTACCACTCGAATTCAAAGGGTCAAATGTCGATCGGTGACTGTTATTTAAAATGGGTGATTGAAAAACATTTTTCAAAATTCAAGAACATTCAGTTCTCGTTAAATTTGAAGAACAGAGAACAAAAGAACAAGTAGTTATTTTGGTGACTGAAAGTTACCGCTCGAGTTCAAAGGGTTAAATATCGATCGGTGACTTTTATTTAAAATGGGTGATTGAAAAACATTTTTCAATATTCAAGAACAGAAGAACATGCAGATCTCGTTCAATTTGAAGAACATGCAGATCTCGTTCAATTTGAAGAACATGCAGATCTCGTTCAATTTGAAGAACATGCAGATCTCGTTCAATTTGAAGAACATGCAGATCTCGTTCAATTTGAAGAACATACAGATCTCGTTCAATTTGAAGAACATGCAGATCTCGTTCAATTTGAAGAACAGAGAACGAAAGAACAGGTAGTTATTTTAATGACTGAGAGTTGCCACTTGCGTTCAAAGGATTAAATGTCGATCGGTGACTTTTATTTAAGTAAAATAGACTCACTTTGGTCCCTGAAATCCTAAAGTGCAATTGCAATATCCATCCACAGGACTGCAATGGGCTCCGTTACTGCATTCGCAACTGTTTTGACAGTTTAAACCATATTTACCAGCTTCACATCTCTCTATGCATATAGTACCTTTCCAACCTGTTTAAAAGATGTCTTATTTAAAATAATGGCTTTTGTTTAACTTTTCCTGGTCGGTGATATGTTTCTCATGCGACAATGAAAGTTTTTTTTTACGATGTTGAATTTCGATGCAACTCATCCGTTTAATTAAATTGCATTGTTACAATTTTTACTTTATTGTATAAATATAATATTTCCTGTTTTCATCATTTAGGCATTAAGTTTAGGGAAAAAAATACCTCAATGAAATTATTCGCTAGCTTGCAAATGCAGTTTATATTTTTTAAATGCAAGTTTCTAATTTAGAATCGAACATATTTCTGTATCTCGGAGAAAAACGACACTATATCCATTTTTACTATTTTACAGAAGATATATCCCAGTAAGATTCTATAGACATAGAATTATTTTTAAAATTATATCTCCGTTGGTAATTCATATAGAAGATAATGTTTTATTCCTCTGTATAGAGTGTGTGAAACACATAATAATACAATTTTAACTTGAGCAATACAATGTCCAATTTTGAATAAGAAACAAATAAGTATCCGACTAAAGGGGTAAAATAATGAAAAGTACTAATATAAGTAACTATTCTTATTTAGTAAACAGCCGTTTAGATTGAGTTTTTGGTTGAATTAACCCAGCTTCACAAATCATTAAATTAAAAAAATAAAAGGAGGAAAGAAGTATTATGGAATGAGGTGAGTCACTTAAACGGGTAACTTTTTCATAGTTCAATTTTAGTGTTGCTCAGTAAACATTAAATTTGAGTGAAGTTGTATGCTTAATATATAAAACAAGTATTAATTATTATTTCCTACAATCCTATATATATATATATATATATATATATATATATATATATATATATATATATATATATATATGAAAGAATATTCCTGTAACCACCTCTCTTTTAAAGCCCAATCTCCTTTGTCAAACCCCTCTTAATATTCCGTAGCATCTATTACCTAAGTGCAATTTGCGCCTTTTCCCTCTGGGTCATAAAACTCTCCAGGGATTACTCAGGGATTTCTAAGTTCAACTGCACCCGTTGTCCCTAAATGGACAGCCTCGCACGAACAACCGACTGTGTTCCGACACGATGATAATTCCCTTTTTCCCTCTTCATGTCATGTAATCATCCCTATGTGAGATCACTTAGATTCTGTTTTTCGCTCTGTGAAGACGTGTCCTGGCTTTGAGCTCTTTGTGAATAAACTTGTTTTTGTGATGTACCACTCGACCAGACCATGAATTAATTTACGACTGCACAACACCCTAATGGGATGACAACCCTGTGGTTCATTTCATATATATATATATATATATATATATATATATATATATATATATATATATATATATATATATATATATATATATAATTTCTGTAATACAGATCCCTTTTACGTATCTTACACGTGAGGAATCAAAATAAATGAGGTCTCAAAAGAAAGAGAATTTCCCTTAGAACTGACGAATCGTACGTTTCTCTCATAAATAACAACAATTTGTTTCGAAAATGCGTTTAAAAGATTTATTGCACAAAGAAACAACTTCTTAAAAAATATTTCCAAAATCGAGCTGGAGTGTTCCGTGGTAGCTTGGTTGGAAGCGCGTTGGACTTGGGAGAAATAACCAGCTGGATGAAGTCCCAACGGGGGACCCGCAATTCCCCCAACAAGTTCGCGGGGCCATATACCTATTATATATTATTTATGTAGTAAATATCCCTTTAAGCCTTTTACAGACGACGAATCTTAACAAGTGAGGTATCTAAAGAAATAGACTTTCCCTTATCACTGGCGAATAGTACGTTCATCTTATAATTATCAACGAATATTTAAAAAAAATGAGTTTAAAATAATTATTGCATAAAGAAATATCTTTAAAAATATTTCCACGGTGTAGCTAGAACGTGCATTTGTCGTTTGGTCGGTAGCGCGCGGGATTTCGGAGCAATGTGTCGCGGGGTCGAGACCAGACGGGAGCCACTCATGTTCGCGAAGCCATACGATTAGTTTGTAATAATGAAGCCATATAAACATACCAGCACTGCAAGTACATTCTCCTGATTGTGGATGACATGCTGCGCGATTTTTGCACAAACAAGCTTGAGTGCAATAATTTCCCCATGTTCTATTTGAGCACACTTCTTCACACCTTTGGAATAAAAGTAAGGATGATCTCTATGGTCATTTTCCTTAACTCTTTTTCAAAATATTTAAAAAGAATATTTTACAAACATTATAAAAAATTGCAACAACAAATTTTTAACAATTCATTTTTCAAAATATTTTCGAACAGAAAAGAGAAATCTATATAGACGTTTTCAAAAATACATTAAAAAAGTTAAAAGGTTCTTATTGAACAGTTTTAAAAACACGATACCAAAATATCTTCAAGAATACTTTCTAAAAATTTTTTAAAAAAAAGTTAAACATACTTCTAAAAAATTAAAATACTTTATCAAAACATTTAAAAAAATACTTTTTCAATTATATTAAAATTTCTGCATGTTGCTAAACTGCCAGCTAGAAGTGTCGCAAACTGTGTTTATGCCACTGTACTAACACAAAAAAGCGACACCTATCTGGGAAAAATTACTATCCTGAGAATATCAGTTTTTCGTTATTATTAAACATTTTTAAAACACTTTTTAAAAACATTTTTAAAAAATACTTTTTTAATTTATTTTAAAGATTTGCTGCATGTTGCTAAACTGCCAGCTAGAAGTGTTGCAAACTGTGCTATGCCACTGTACTAACACAAAAAAAGCGTCACCTATCGGAGAAAATGTAACTATCCTAACAATATTATTTTTTCATTATTAAAAAAAATCCAGTCTTTAAGTACATATCTGAGAAAACCGCATCGTTCTAGTGTTTATATTTTTCGAATTATCGAATTTGCACTTCTTATGTTACTTTTGAATCAATCTGTCCACAATACAGGAAAACGTTCACGCTGTTTGCGATCAGTGTATAACTTATTTGCATATATGTGTTCTACGAACAGACTGTTAACTAGTAAAATATAATTACAGGGAAAAAATGAGGTTTTGATAACAAACTATTTTCGATAATTCCAAGCGTTAAAAATAATTCAAATTACCTTATTCCTTTATAACCTGGAACACATGTGCAGTTGCCGTTAACTGGATTGCACGTGCCACCGTTTTGACAACTACAGGAGGATTTACAGTCTTGGCCGTAGTTACCAGAATCACATGGTTTTTCACAATTAGATCCTTTCCAGCCTATTAAAATATGGTAAAATATTTGAACCAACCTCAAAAGAGTATTTAATAGATTGAGATAAAACATCTATTTTTATTGTAGAAAAAGTAATATTTTGTGAAAAGCAAAAGGGCTAGTTTCCAACTGAATTATTCAATCCTTAATGAGATTATCTATCGTAACCGAATAATAAAAAAAATAACGTCAACATTTTATTGAAAATATTGATGATAAAACAAGTTCTTTATTTATTTAAGAACGTATACAGTCTCTAACGGAAAGTTTTAAATTTGACGAAAGCGTCGTTAAATATGCTCCAGTTAAATTTTTGTCAAAATTATGGACTTGAATTGTAAAAAATCACAAAATATTTCGCCGTTCCGTATATCTTGGAAAAATCCTATAAAATATTTTTTACCGTAAATTTAATCGGAATATATATAACGACGCTTTCGCCAAATAAGCTACCATTATTAAAACAATGGGGATTGTATGATTTGTAATAACTGTAAGACGTTGGAGTAAATTTATGTTTGGTATCTGAAATTATAATAAATTATTTTCGTATATATGTAAACGGTTGAATTAAGGGGAATAAAATATCATCTTACAAAAGTTACGTAATAAAAGCTATAAATCTTGTTAGAAAGCAACTACATTTATGGCTTTTTGATTGAAAACATAAGACAGAATTTTCGTAAATGCATAATAAAAATATAGCTACGTACAGCTTAAACAATCGAGCGTTTAGGCATACTTAATCGAAGACTATAAACGAAATGCTTAAGTAAAAGTCAATGTAAACCCAGTACATTGTCAATTTTAGCATTTTTGAGTATCGTAAACGCGTAATAAGACCATTACTAAAGCCTGAACAGTTAACTGGTTTATGTGCCTTGTGTATGAAATTTTTTTTTGTTTCATTAAACTCATTGTATATTATAAAAAAATTGTACTTAAAAGTGAGTACCTGAACCTACTTATTTTTCTTTGAGTACAATTGCATAGTAAATGAGAGATGACGTACCCAAATTTAAGTAAACGTACTTTCTCAAAAATTGAGCAGTGTGATTTAATATTGCTAATATCAGCTTCTGTTCAAGCCATCTTAACAAAGCGACCTGACAAACTTAAAATAGGTCTTCAGAAGATGGTTTTCCACATTATTTGATGTCGATTGCTTAAATGGAAACTGAGTTATTATTACTCAATTGTCTTACTTCCTATTCTTTTGGCACACCTTTTAAACAAATCTTCTCTTTATAGCTTCTTCATGTCGTCCTGGTAGTACAATGTATAAGGAAGTGGGCTGCAGTGCCTGATGGACCTGGGTTCGGATCCCGGTTCTCAGGCACCGCAGTCCAATGCCTTATCCGTTAAACTACTAGGACGACTTGAAGAAATTATAAACAGAAGAAATGTTAAAAAGGTATGCTAAAAGAAAGGGAAGTAAAATAATTTAGTTTTAATAACTCAGTTTCCCTTTAAGCAATCGACATCAAATAATGTGGAAAACCATCTTCTGAACAACTATTTTAAGTTTGTTAGGTCGTTTTGTTAAGATATCTTGAACATAACCTGAGATTATCAATATTAAATCACACTTCTCATTTTTGAGAAAGTACGGTTACTTAAAATTTAGTACGTCATCGCTCATTTACGATACAATTGAACTCAAAGGAAAACGAATAAGTTCAGACATTTATGTTTAAGTACCTTTTTTTATAGTGTATAGTTGACGTATGTTTCTTTTTTGGTCCCGAGGTCTACTATTCCCAGGACTATTAGTAAATAACCAATTAACACATTTAATTAGGTTTGTACCATTAAGAACATTAGATATATCTTCAATTGTAAAAAGTACCTGGCGTGCAAATGCACTGTCCACTTTTAGATACACACTTGGCTCCATTCATGCACGAGCATTTTTGGGAGCAATAGTTACCCCAAGTTCCTTCCGTGCATATTTCATCGCACCTAATAAATGGACAAGAATTATGATAAATGGCCACTTAGAAAAGTCCAAAATACACATTACTAAAACTAATCAATTAAAAAGACTAACGATTATTTTTATAATAGACTACCTTTTTCCTTTGTAACCTGGAAGACATGTACAGCCGCCATCAACCGGATTACATGGGGCTCCATTTTGACAGGTACATGAGGATTTGCAGTCTTGACCGAAACTCCCAGACGTACATGGCGTTTCACATTTGGATCCTTTCCAGCCTATATAAAATATACTGTATTATAATTTTAACTAGATTACTTTAAATTAATACTGCTTTAAACTGTGGAATAATAACCGATAATTTAAGAAATAATCTTATTTCTTGCAGTAAAAGACACCTATATTAAAGAACTAGATAAAAATACTAATTAAATATAATACAAAGATAATGGAAGGAAAAGATAGGCCCTGGTACATGCGCAGTAGCGTACAAAAGAATCGCTCAGCGCAATGCATCTTGGGAAACTGTTAACAGTTTTGTTATGCGCAGAACTTGAAAAACGGTCGTAGCACACAAAAAACACATCGGCGCAATGCATCTCGGGATATAGATGCTGCCCAGAAATGGTCGGCAATGCTTCATATTCTGCCACTTATAGGGCCTATCCTTTCCCCTCTCTTCTCTTTGATATAATACTAAGATTTCTTTAGGTTACAGAAAAGGAATATAATAGATTAAGTTCGCTAATAAAACAAGTTTAATTATAAAAATTTAATAAAACTAAAATTATTAAGTTTAATGAAATAAGTTCAATTATTAAGTTTAATAAAATAAGTTTAATTATTTTCAAAGTAAATTGACATTTTTTATTTAAATAGAATTATGATAACTACAATTTAGTAACACAAATAAATTTTTAGTACGTGTCTTAAATATGTACTTAGATATACCTGTATATTGTTTAAAAATGTCCAATTATCATATCAGCGTATTTAATATATTTTGTTTCTACTTACATACGTAAATCTTTATAAACTTTAAATTAACTATTTTTAAATAAGTAAATATTTTGAATTGATAACTATCCAAATAAAAATTTATCAAAATTTGATTTTTTAGTTACATTACTTGAAATTAAAAAACTAGTTTATGGATCTTTAAGTAAGTTTATTGTTTGAAGTATTTTATAAGACTCGCTTCGCTCGCTAAAAGGTAGGACACAATAACAATGTGTCCTAATAAGAATAATGTTTTAATTATATTACTAAAAACTTTAAAAGTTGAAACTGTAAATTTAAATTAATATTCATCTTGGCATCAATACATTTTTTCGCCATGTAAATCAATATAAAATCATTTAAATTAATTTCTTTTTAACTACAAATGAAAACAATAGTACCACTGGCAAACCTACCATTATTTATTATTTTCCACGTTATTTTCACACCTTTCCTACGTTTTAATTAAATTTCTGACATTATTGGTAGTTTGTGTAGGTCACAATTGACGTTAAGCTTACCATAATCTTGCCTACCAGAAGTGTGTAATTTACTGAGTTAATACGCCATAAAAATGAAGCTCAAAGAAATCTAGTTTTCAAAATTGACAACAGATGGCGCCACCTCAATTTTCTGCTCATTTAAAGTTTAGAAAAGCGTTTTTTAAAACTTCTATTTTTTAATATAATAAGGCTTATTTTCTTCCTAATTTAAGCTGACATCATCAAAATAATTATTCACGAATGAATTGAAAGGGTTAATCGTCAAAATAGCTTACATAATGACAAAATAAAAATGCGGGCGCGACAGAATTTTGTAAACAAACTAACTGTTGCCATTCCGCGTAGAGAAAAACAGCATTTTTCAATCACCGCGTAAGAGAATTATATATAAAGATTCTCATTGAGAAACATACCTGGCGTGCAAAGACATGTCCCACTCTTAGGTTCGCACTTAGCCCCATTCATACACGAGCAATTTTGAGAGCAATAGTAACCCCACGTTCCTTCCGTGCATATTTCATCACATCTAATAAATGGAGAAAAATCATATTAAGTGTGCATTTAAAAATGTTAAAAATACACATTATTAAAAATAATCAATTGGAAAGATTAACGGGTCTTTTTTTACAATAAACTACCTTTCTCCTTTGTAACCCGGAAGACATGTACAGTCGCCATTAAACGGATCACATGCGGCTCCATTTTGACACGTACATGAGGATTTGCAGCCATCACCGAAGCTACCAGCAGTGCATGGTGTTTCACAATCTACTCCTTTCCAACCTATTTGAAGAAAATAATATTCTAATTTATACTAGATAATTTAAAATTTATGAATATGCCAAATTTTTCAAAAACGTGAATTAACAATTGATTATTTAAGTCACCTCAATGTGACAAAACTCAATGCGACAAATCACCTCAATGTGACAAAACACGTTATGTAAGTTTATTATGAATACTAGAATATTAGAATACTGAATTCATCTCCGATTATCATATCGAACTGTATTATTTTATTATTACAAAACTCGTTTTATCCATTGACATTAACTTGAAACAAATAGAATCTGTATACGAGTCAATGCATTTAGGAAAAGTTAATGGCGGTTTCCCACAAATCACCTCAATGTGACAAAACACGTTATGTAAGTTTATTATGAATACTAGAATATTAGAATACTGAATTCACCTCCGATTATCATATCGAACTGTATTATTTTATTATTACAAAACTCGTTTTATCCATTGACATTAACTTGAAAAAAATAGAATCTGTATACGAGTCAATGCATTTAGGAAAAGTTAATGGCGGTTTCCCACAAATCACCTCAATGTGACAAAACACGTTATGTAAGTTTATTATGAATACTAGAATATTAGAATACTGAATTCACCTCCGATTATCATATCGAACTGTATTATTTTATTATTACAAAACTCGTTTTATCCATTGACATTAACTTGAAAAAAATAGAATCTGTATACGAGTCAATGCATTTAGGAAAAGTTAATGGCGGTTTCCCACAAATCACCTCAATGTGGCGAAACACGTTATGAATGTTTGCTCCTGAATGTGAAAATATGAAGGTGTTTGAATGTTCTTTACATGACGTATAAAGTGCAGAATTTCATAAACAGATATCAATATAAATGTCATTTTTATCCTCATTCAATTATACTTCTATTCAAGAACGTTAATTATATCTTTTTAAAATTCACGAAATAATAAATTTCAACCTCATTTGCACTTACAATTTGTTTTTCGTTGTTAAAGTAGATGACTTAATGTTGTTCAGATTTTTCAATAAAAATTTCATGAACCCATATTGTATTTACTTAAATCCATCCTAATTTTATTTTTATTAAGAAACAGTTTTTAGAAATATATTAGTATTTAAATATTTGAAATATGAAGTAGAATAATTTATATTAATTTAATTAGCTCAAGAAACTTTTGGCAGCACACTGTTAAAAATGCATACTCATATTTGACGAAACTTTCGTCATTTTTGACGAAACAGACGCCTGCTATATGCTAAAAGTAAATATTTCGTCAAATTAAAGAAAGTAATTTCGTCATTTTTAAACAAAATTTATTTCGTCAAAATAAGGACGTCTCAGTCAGGAAACATACGCTCTTGCAAACCATGCCAGGATGCCTCGGCTGGATTCTAGCAATAAACGCGTCTACGATCTAAACGTGATCTGATGCCCCAAAAAAGGGCCGTAAAGGAATCTGAATAAAATACTGCCGTTAAAAATTTGAGGATTCTTGTTTCGTCAAAAGTCACGATATTCAATAACGATACTATTGTCAAATATGACGAAAGTAGCCTTGACGATCCCAGTATTTTCAAAAATGAGAGTGTTATTTCTGAGCATGCAGTTACAATTACCTGGCGTACAGAAGCAAAGTCCAGAGAATTTGTAACAAGTTGCACCATTCATGCATGTACACTTATTTGTACATCCTTTTCCGTAGTACCCTTCATTGCAACCTGTAAAAGAATATACAATAATAGAAATTTTAATAAAACAGTTATATTTAACATTTATGATACGAAACTACTTAACATAAAATACTTTTTTTAATGTTCTATTTGATAACCCTTATTCTTAATTATATTACCTTTCTACATCGTAATTTTCATGATAATAATCTTTTTCGTAGTATCGAAAGAGGCATTTTGTCTCATTCTTCTTGAATAGCTTTCCAAAGTTCATGATCGGATGTAGATTGAATTCCATGACAGCCATTTGTAGTATTGGAAGAGGTATTTTGTCCTTTTTCTTTTGAGCAGCTTTCCAAAGTCCATGGTGGGTTGTAGGTCGAATTCCATAACAGGCATTTGTAGTATTGGAAGAGGTATTTTGTCCCTTTTCTTTTGAACAGCTTCCCAAAGTCCATGGTGGGTTGTAAGTCGAAATTTCCATGACAGCCTTTTGTAGTATCGGAAAATATATTTTTTTGTCATTCCTCTTGAACAGCTTTTCAAAGTTCATGATGGGTTGTAGATTGAATTTCATGTCAGCCTTTTATAGAAGATATATTTTTTGTTTCAATCTTCTTGAACAGCTTTCCAAAGTTCATGATGGGTTATAGGTCGAATTCCATGACAGGCATTTGTAGTATTGGAAGAGGTATTTTGTTCCTTTTCTTTTGAACAGCTTTCCAAAGTCCATGGTGGGTTGTAAGTCGAATTTTCCATGACAGCCTCTTGTAGTATCGGAAGAGGTATTTTTTTTCTCATTCCTCTTGAACAGCTTTTCAAAGTTCATGATGGGTTGTAAATTGAATTCCATGACAGCCTTTTGTAGAAGAGGTATTTTTCGTTTCATTCTTCTTGAACAGCTTTCTAAAGTTCATGATGGATTGTAGGTCGATGTTTATCGATAATGCACTTTTTAAAAATCCAAAAACGCAAAAATCCATCTGTGATACATCAGAAGATTTAACAGGGATATCAGTGTAAGGTATGTTCTTGATACTCGTTTTTGTTTCTTTTTTGCTAGAAAATTATCAGCGGATGGTGATGTGCGGTTGCTTGCTTTGTTTTGATGCCGTTCTACTAATTGATGACACTGTGTGTAGAGAGACGGTATTTCATATTTGAAGACTAGCGATAAAATGTATTCCTGATAGTATGAGGAGTTAATTTTAAAATTTATATCCGACTACATTTTTTTTAATTTGCCGTTTTATAAAAAAACACATCCATGTCAGAGGTAGTAAGCGTTTTACAACAAATTGATTTAAATGTATGAAACATGTAACCGAGGCCCTGGATTGGTTGTTTAATTCAATCAACCAACCAATCTGGCGTCTTTGAGAAAAAAAGGAACCGATATTGATGAAAAATGCCAGGATGTGCTCCCTACATTAAGGACTGCTCCATAAAAGAAAATCATAATGTTAGCTAACATTGAGCCTTTCTTGTGACATGTTTTACAAAATCCAAAATTTGCATTGAGCTAACGTTAGTTTAATAAAACTGTTCTGTATCTTATCTCTCTTTTATATAAATGCACTTTCCGGGGCGTTTCTGGTCATACAAATTCCTTGTGAGTATGTTTTCTTTCAATGTCATTTACTTGCCCTCAAAATGTGTAGATGCAGTTTTGAGACTGTGTACAGAAAAATGAAGTATAAGTTTTTCCTTACTTAGATGACACCTGCTTCCTCTCCACCCTTCTAAACATGAGCAGCTACCTGGAGAAGTACAGATACCATTTGATGGTCCGCTGCAGTTTACTCTACAATAAGCTAAAAGAAAACAACGTTTATTGATTCAAATTGCAAAAAGTATTCCACTACAATAAGCTAAAAGAAAACAACGTTTATTGATTCAAATTGCAAAAAGTATTCCACTACAATAAGCTAAAAGAAAACAACGTTTGTTGATTTAAATTGCAAAAAGTATTCCACTAAAATAAGCTAAAAGAAAACAACATTTGTTGATTTAAATTACAAAAAAGTATTCCACTACAATAAGTTAAAAGAAAACAACGTTTGTTGATTCAAATAGCAAAAAGTATTCCACTACAATATACTAAAAGAAAATAATGTTTATTGATTCAAATTGCAAAAATTATTCCACTACAATAAGCTAAAAGAAAACAACGTTTGTTGATTTAAATTGCAAAAAGTATTGCACTCCAATGAGTTAAAAGAAAACAACGTTTATTGATTAAAATTGCAAAAAAAATCTTCCAAGAATAAATTGCATAACAAACGCTGTGCTTATATTCTGCATGTCTCATATACGCCTAGCGTGAGAGTTCTTTATGTGTACCTCTATGTACCGACTTAGCTTCAAGCAAATAGTAATTTGACACCATTACTTTACATCAGAATAACAGATTTTCTTTGCATTTTAAAGTATTCCATTAGGAAATCGGAAATAACCATTCAAAGCCTCGACCATTTGGTCCTTACTTTTCCATCTAAGGTGTCTCGTAGGAGAGTGCTCGTGAAGTATTTGTTACTACATGTGCAGAGTGGAGAAAGATAGAAGTATAGGTTCCCAACATTTTTGGACGGTTAGAAGATATGAGTATTTAAGTGTGAATTGAAAAGAAATGTTCTGTATTATTTTTTCTTATTAAATGTCTGGTATTTCAAAATCTAATATTTAAAGAACTTAAAATGGCGATAGCTTAATATTGGAATAAAAGTTCTGCTCCGCTATCCGGGGTCAAGTAAAATTTTACTACGCCAATTTGCTAAAAATAAAAGTGGCGGATGATCATACTACATCTTAAAAACTTACTAAGGAACAACTGAACTTGAGGGACTAATTAAGGAAACATAAAAATATTTTGAAGAAAATATGCGAAATTAAAATAAATAATAAAAATAAACTTACGTTTACAAAGTGTGTTAACTTGTGTATAACCACTGCAACAAACCTTTACAGTTTTAGATTTAGTTCGAGTCTCCGTCGTGTATCTTGTATAATAGCGTGTTCTAAGAATTGAAAGTTATAATTAGGTAAATTATGTTATATGCAAAGACTATCTGCTATTTCAATTAAAATAAGCAATTGAAATCTTATTAATGGCTGATAGTTGTTGAAAAGGGCTATAATCTCGGAGCTACCCCAAAATCCTGAAATTTAAAATATATAGGGATTTCATACTGCTAACATTTTAGTTCTACTTTATCAACACAGAAAGCCACAGTTTCGTCATTACAATGTTATTTTTTTGCCATAAAAATGCTTACAAAAGATGAGGCGACGAATTGCAATGTAGCACTAGAAAATTTCAACGTATTTTGCGATATCTCTGCTCACCATTAGCAATTTGCGTGATGATAAATTAATTGTTGAAAATTAAACTTGAAGTTTCTTTTATATTAAATAAAAGGGCAATCAATGAGATTTTCAAGCCAAAATGGCCGCAACGTATGTGAAGTTCAAGTTCGTAACTAGGCCCTATACGAACTGAATTCCCTAATTAATTCCCTTAAGATAGGGAACATATTCTCGCGTTTTTCTGCTGTAGAGGTTCCGTTTTTCCTCCGAGACGCTGGATGTTCTGGTTGGTTGATTGAATTAATCAATTATTCAATCCATCGTCTCGGAGGAAAAATGCAATCGCTACAGAAGAAATTAGCGAAGCCATGCGTTCCCTACCTTTAAGGCAGGTGTACACTGGACCGTTAAAATAACCATTGACCGCTAAAATATTTTTATTTACATAGAATTATCGGTATCATCGCAGCATTTGTACACGTTGAAGCTCCCATAACAATTTCTATTTTATATAATGCAATTTAATATAATCTAGAGTGAAAAATACTTCCTACACATAACGTGTACATCGAGGTGGTAGGCTGAAACACCAAGTAGTGTAACGATGCTGATAGGACATCTGTTTGGATTGGACGTACGTCTCAGTATACCTATAACAAAAATAAAAATAATTAATCAACATAAGAGGTAGGAAAGGGGGAGGGGGGGGGGGTCAAAACACATTCTCCACTGCTGAAACTACCCAACTATTTTACTTAACTTCCCAAAACTTACTAAATTACCCAATCTGGTTACATACTATACTGAGTGCCATGCACTCAGTATCTTCACTTACAAGATTTTAGAGACTCCATCTGCTCTATGTAGACTAGCACTACAACACTGTTAAAAATAGATACTCAAAAATAAGTAAAATCTACTCATTTTTGATTACATTCGATACTTATCATATCTCCGAATACATAAGTTTAATTTTTGAAAGAGACATGCACTCAAAATAAGTACAATGAGAAAAAATGAATAAAAAGAGCAGTAGCTTGTTTACATAAGACTGCCTTCATAAATCACTTTCAATAAATATCGACAAATTACAACCAAGATTTACCGGGAATCGAACCCATATCCCAACGCACCGCAGTCCAGTTCCTTATCCGTTGTACTACCATGTCGACGTTAAGAAGTTATAAACAGAATAGACGTTAAAAAAATGTGCCTAAAGAATGGGAAGTAAGATAATTGAATTGTAATAATTCAGTTTTCATTTAAGCAATCGACATCAAATAACGTGGAAAATCATCTTCTGAACAACTATTTTAAGTTTGTCAGGTCGCTTTGTTAAGATGGCTTGACAAAAGCTGAGATTAGAAATATTAAATCACACTGCTCATTTTTGAGAAAGTACGATTACTTAAATTTGGGTACTTTATCGCTCATTTACGATGCAATTGTAATTAAAGAAAAACAAGTATGTTCAGGCATTCATTTTTAAGTACTTTTTTTTACATTGCATACACGAACAAAAAATCCCGATCCATAGCTTCTCGAAAAAAACGTTCATGGTTCAGGAGAAACTTGATTAAATGTGGCAAGGATGGGAAGACATGTTCTACTCTTAAGTATTACGTCATCCCATATCTTGACCCCTCATCCAAAACCAACTCATTGTTGAATGTTTTGCCGATGAAAACGGGTTTCCCGTTCTTTCCACCCTAACTGATGTCCATCATCATTCTTTCCAGTGAATCATTATTTATCGGTGAAAACTACATCATTCAACACCATTAATGATCCTAATAAACATCTCTTCCCATCAATACTACAGGATGCAGCAGTACGTTATTGAACCAAAATTCTCCTCGAAAATGCTGCATACTCAGAAGAAATTTAATCTCTGAAAATGAAGATATTGAACGCATGTCACAAACTATTCTCTCTCAAGACCGGAATCCTATATAACGTGCCTGGGACATGTGGTGCAATGGAATAACCTTCTCCGAAGTCTACAGGACCTGTAAACTATCCTGACAGACAAATTGGTTAATATATCATAGGTTTTCTAATCTGGAAAGCATGGCAAACCAATGCAAAAGATTCCTTCAGGTCCTAGGAGGTCACACTACCTACTAAGGTAGGGAAAGGGTAGGCAAAGTGGCTCCTGGCTATTTGTTCCATTGGGTTGCTGCAAAGAAGCGGCAAACGAACTCCGCTATCATTGCCATATTGAGTTAGGAGCTGTTCTGATCACTGGTTTGGAAATTATTCAAGCGTTTCGTGTTTTTCAACGTATTGATGTAAAGTAATCGTATTGCAATAGTTATTATAACTAATTACAAGTAAATAAATTATACGATTATCAGTAACTTCTTAAAACAATGTGAATTAAGCTTCAAATACATGTGTTGAAGTAAGTACTACATTGTTAAAAATTGCAGTTCAACGATGTACCATATCTTGTTGCTATACAGTATTATGGTGGAATCTAAGTTGAACCAAAAATCTTTTATTAAAAAAGCGTTTGCTTCACGAAAATTAGTTCAACCTCTTTAACTGCAACCGAAATTTTCGCTGTCTCTGCATCAACAAGCACCTCCAAGAAAGACAACAATGAACATGGGACTCCGTGACCCAGTGGTTAAAGGCGTTCCGCTATGACCCATCAGTAGATTCCTAGTTCGAGCCCGATCGGTGACAAGTTGTCATTTGCAATCGGAGGGTTGCCAGCTTCACTACAAAAGTACTACTACTGCAAAACTAAGAACACTTGAATTTTGAGTTTTATGCAACGTTGTGAGTTTTGGTGCAACGTTTCACCACCAAACCATCCGTGGTAGCACCGTAAAATGGTGAAACTAAGCACCAAATGTTGGTTGCAGCTAAATGGGTCCCAAAGATTGGTGCACTATCGTAATAATTTTTAACAGTGTAGAGTAAATTGTTTGACTTGTAGAGTCGCATTTATGTAATGGTGTCAAAAAGGGTAAAGTCGCCACGGCCACTATTTTCAGAGAAAATGAAGGGTGGACCAGGTGATGGCCATGACCAGGTTCTCAAGCTGTCTACGTTGGGCATACGAGGCTTATGTCGGTTTGGTAGGGCTGCGAAATTTTTTTTGTCTTTAAATAATCAAAATAAAGTCACAATATTATTTTGTGCATAAATTTAAACAATAAAACTAACTCATGTCGAATTTTAATTTTTTTTTTTAATTTTACTTATTCAAAGAAAATTTTTCTTTTGACTACCCTTCCGTAACTCTTACTTGACGTCAGTCCGAGGGTAAAGAGCATATAACTTAAATATTCATATATTGTTAAAAATTTAGCACGACCTTGCACAAAAATTTGGTGCACATTTAGCTGCAACCATTATTTGGCCATCACCATTTTATAGTGCTACCACAGATACCATTTAGTGGTGAAACGTTGCACCAAACCTCATAACGTTGCAAAAAAATTAAAAATTCGAGTCTTCTTAGTATTTTAGTAGTAGTATTTTTGTAGTAAAGCTGGCAACCCTAAATCACTACTCTTTAACTTTTTTTTTTGTCAAGTCCACCGCACGGGCTCGAATTAGCAATACTCTGATTACCAGCTGAACGTCTTTATTCACTAGCCAACCAGGCCCCTAATGCAAGAGGATTGAGGGGATTTCCCGGTTTGTAGATTCAGTGAAGGTTTCGGTTGCAGCTTAGGAGATTGCACCATTTTTTGATTCGACCTAGATTGCACCATACTATGGTGTAAGTTGCTGCAGAGCACCAAGATATGGTGCAACGTTGAACTGAAATTTTTAACAGTATAGATACTCAAAGTAACAGTTATCTTACTTTTGTCATCTTGTTCATCCCTGGTGAGATGCTTGTACGACTTCGTTTAATAAAGGTACAATAGTACCTCTTCTAAATAATTAAGAAGATTCATTTCTTTAAAAAAAATTTATGTTATTGGCTAAAAGGAAAAATGTCTATGTACTTAGGAATTGTCAAGAAGTATATAAAAATTGATCTGAATCTCAAACTTCTTTGATAGTATATGAATACTTACGACTGTGAAATTGAACAGGTGTTGGATCCCGATGGCTCTACGGATAGCACAGTAACTGTGGACAACAATATACCAAAAAAGATCGGCCATATTGTTGTTTGGAGTCGAGAATTCAATTCAAGTTCCCCTTTAAATAGCCAACAGGAAATATACATCTAAACAAGAAAATAATAAGAGTTTAAACATATATTTTTAGCACAATTAAAATTTCGAAAAACCTTGTACTATTAAATTGAATATGATTACCATGACAATAGCACGTTGTTTTTTGAATTTTTTTTAAACGTCTTTTATATATGGGTCATTTTTAAAATCCGGTGACAAACAGGAAATTAAGAATAAAAATTTTTTCCTTTTTTGAACCGAATTAAAAAAAAAAAAAACGTTAAACTGAATATTATTAACTATATTTTAACGTTTTTCATGCAGTTCTTCTTTTAAAATACTTGTTATTAATTTTTATTATAAAAAATACAACAAATTGTCATGTCTGTTACCAAAGACGGTAACAGACATGACATTTCATAGAAGAGGAACTATTTACTTGGAATACCTAAACCAAAACATAAACAATACATTTATTTTGGATAAATAACCTTGTTAGCTAAATAAATCAGTTGAGAAATTAAAAAAATATAAATGATTTATATAAAAAATTAAGGTAACAGACATGATATTTAATAAAAATACTTTCTACAAGGGTCTCTTTCTTCATCTATTAACAACAAGAAATTCAAGATGGCTGCTTGTAATTATCTCTCACTATTTCTGCTGAATTGATAAAAATCTTTTACTATTCATAAAATGTAAATTTTGATTTAAAAATATGTTTTAAAGTGTATGGTAACAGACATGACACAGATTTCGGGACAAAAGAATTAAATATATTAAAAGCTTAATTTATCTTTAAATATTATGAAAACCTTCTTTAATGCAAAATACAGAATATTTAAAACAATTATAAATGCTACACACACAAAAATCCGGCATTGCAATAATTCTATTGCAGAATTCAAATTATACTTTCTGTTTCGAACAGCCATTTTTTTTTATTCCCCCACCATATTTGTTTAAATACATAATTTTTATTTAAATATTATAATCCAATTTTGTATTTCTTTAATAACAACTGTTTGACAACATCTGTACAGAAAAAAGTTGAAAAGATAAATATAACCTATAAGGAAAATATTACGGTAAATGACACTGTAATTTGAAAATGGCCCATATATGAAATAATACATATATGGCTTAGAACAAGAACGACCAATGTCATTGGACATTGGCTGTTCTTGTTCCAAGGAAATAGATATATGCACATGATGTAAACTATGTTGGGTTCACGACTTTCTTTTGAGAAACACAAGAACACTTATGATTGTTAAGGGGAGAGAGTAGAAGGGGGGGGGGGGGGTTCAGGAAATTAAGGGCCTAGTATTAAAAATGATTAAAAATGAGAATACGAACTTACTTGTTTCCTTAAAGTACAATTTGAAAAGGAAATATTAAAAAAAAAGTGTTATCCAAAATTTCTGAATATACATGAACTATAATTACATACCTTTAACTGGGCTACTTTATTCCATTATTTTCCAATTCCCATCTTTAGTAAAGTGTTTGAGTACAATGCAGTGCAGCTAAAATTATGTTCTGTGCGTATCAATATATTTTATAATGATTTAAGATTCCGATAATCTATCATTTTTTTAATGTAGACTTGTTTACTATTGTTATTTTTATTTTCTCTGTGGAAGAGGGATTAAGATACTTAACTCCAACATCAGAATTTTTTTTTTAAATAATAAAGCTTAGTAAGTGTAAATAAAACTATTTGGTTCTTATTAAACACCATTCAAAATGTATGTTCTATTTCTGCTATGCCAAAAATTCAGTTTCCGCTACCAAAAAAATCCTTTTTAAAACCAAAAAACTTAAAATGGTTCCTAAAGTTATCTTTTTTTCATAACAATTCGCAAATTCTGATTGATTTGTTCGTCAATTTTTTGCTTGTACTTCAGTGATGTAATTAAAATTACGTGGTGACATATAAGTTAATAGAAAACGCAAAATATATTTTAAAAATAATCACATTTTAATGCAGATGCTTCACTTAATTCTTCAAATCATGGCCCAACACAACGAACATCGTATAAAGGCATGTAACTTAACACATTCGCTGCCATCTCGTAGTATTAGCATGGAGATCAAATATACCTTGGCAGTCAAGGTGTTAAATTTTCTTGCTTGACTAGTAAATTAGAAAAACATTAATGTTTCTACAAAGGTTTACTTGACTATTGTAAATTTTACTTCACTTTAACTGGTGGATTAAGGTAACCCCCAAACGTTGGACTGGAATGAGGTTAGTGAGCAAATTCATTTGTAACTTTAATTAGAAGAATAAGATCAAAAAGCCCATGTTAGTGTACTTTTAAATTGATTGTTACATAACACAGTGCACTTACCTTGTTCAGGATACACGTCGTTAACGTAATATATACAACTTTTTCCACTGAAAGAAAGTACGTGTTAGAAAAACACAACAATACTTTTAGCTGTAATCTTCCATAACAGAAAGTGAGGAAAAAAACAGCCATACCATTAGACAACAGGGTTGCCAACCCTAATAGGAGAAATATATTATTGTCTTCTTTCACTGAAAGTTCCGATTTTCAAATGGGAAACTTTTTTTAACAGGTGGAGTTAGCAAAGTAACCCCACAAGGAGTAAAGTAACCCCCGTTGATGGTGCTAATTATCAAATTAAGAATTCACCTCTAAATTATATATGGAATTAACCTATTTGATTACCCCTAAACACATTTTTTCCAATTGAAATTAACTTGCAAAAGATTGTAATCTGTACAGGTTCCAATTGAAATTAACTTGCAAAGATTGTAATCTGTACAGGTTCCAATCGAAATTAACTTGCAAAGATTGAAATCTGTACAGGTTCCAATTGAAATTAACTTGCAAAGATTGTCATCTGAACAGGTTCCTATTGAAATTAACTAGCAAAGATTGTCATCTGTACAGGTTTTAATTGAAATTAACTTGCAAAGATTGTAATCTGTACAGGTTCCAATTGAAATTAACTTGCAAAGATTGTAATCTGTACAGGTTCCAATTGAAATTAACTTGCAAAGATTGAAATCTGTACAGGTTCCAATTGAAATTAACTTGCAAAGATTGTCATCTGAACAGGTTCCTATTGAAATTAACTAGCAAAGATTGTCATCTGTACAGGTTCCAATTGAAATTAACTTGCAAAGATTGTAATCTGTACAGGAGTCAATGCATTTAGGAAAAGTTATTCTCGTTTTCACACGAATTACCTTATGGCCATTGCACATGGGCGTTGTTAACGCAGGTCAGCATCAACAAATGCCTAAGTGATTGGTGAATAAAAATCAGGCTTTATTCGCCAATATAATGCTAACGAAAATTAGTAAAATACATGTACAATGATCGTTCAGGTAAGCCCTTAACGTTGCGTTTTCCCTGACAGACACTACATTGGTTAATTTGATTAATGTCTACAGAAACCAACCAATCCGGCGTCTCAAAGGGAAAACGCAACAGCTACAGAAGAAAAACGCGAGGGCATGTGCCCATCCTTTAACGTGACAAAACACGTTTCAAATGTTTCACTGTTAAAAATAGGTATTCAAAAATAAGTAAAATGTACTCATTTTTGATTACATTCGATGCTTATCATAACTCCGAATATATAAGTTTCATTTATAAAAAAGATATGTACTCAAAAATAAGTACAATTTGTAAAAATAAATAAAAAGAAACAATTGCTTGAATTCATAGGCTGCCATCATAACTCATTTTCAACAAATATCAACAATTACAACCAATTGAACCCATCTCAGGCACCGCAGGCCACGGCCTTATCCGTTGTTTGTACTACCAGGGTGACGTGAATAAGTTATAAACAGAAGAAAAGTTAAAAAGTTTTGCCAAAAGAATGGGAAGTAAGATAATTGAGTTGTAATAACTCAGTTTCCATTTCAGCAATCGACATAAAATAATATGGAAAACCATCTTCTGAACAACCATTTTAAGTTCGTCAGGTCGCTTTGTTAAGATGGCTTGAACAGACGCTGAGATTAGCAATATTAAATCACACTGCTCGTTTTTGAGAAAGTACGATTACTGAAATTTGAGTTCTTCATCCCTCCTTTAAGATACAATTATACTCTAAGAAAAACGAGTATGTTCAGGTATACATTTTTACTACATTTTTTACAGTGATATTTCTCAATTGTATCATAACCAAATGCATGAAATCTATCTATACATAATAAAATGATTTGCCGGGGAAAAATTGTGCAAACCGAACAAAATGAATCTTTCAATAAAGTTTTTACAGAAATAACAAAAATTTAGCTGTTTCAGAAACTATAATGCTGTACAAAAATAATGATATACCTGTGATTCTACAAGACAAATTCGATATCCCAATCGAAATCAGTTATTGCTCAGGTCCGCATCCCCGACTTCTTTAGTGATTTATAAGACGTAAAATAAAAATTATCAGTATTTTAAGACACAAATGCTAAGTCCTTCGTTCAAAGGAAGTCACGAGTCTATGATTCAAACAAAACGGAAACTTGTAGGTCTTGATCGCTAATTAGGAGTGAATATTGTGCAACGGATATCACCCTTACATGTCGAGAGACCTTTTTCGGGAGTTCCCCCTACTTTTATCTTCGATAAAATAATAACTTCAACCCCATAGCCATTCTACATGACTATAGAAGAGATATAAGTTATCTCATTCAATATAATTAATAACTTTTATCCCACTGTACAAAGTTTATAGTCTTTACGCTGTAAAAAAAGGTACTTAAAATAAGTACTCTTGTTTTTCTTTGAGTATAATTGCATCGCAAATGAGTGATGACGTACTCAAATTTAATTAACCATACTTTCACAAAAATGATCAATGCGATTTAATATAGCTAATCTCAGCTTCTATTCAAGCCATTTTGACAAAGTGACCTGACAAAATTAAAAGAGTTGTTCAGAAGATGGTTTTCCATATTATTTAATGTCGATTGCTTAAATGGAAACTGAGTTATTACGACTCAGTTATCTCAGAAATTTTAAATGCTATGTAAAGTAGCCTTTGTTTTTAAGATTATGATAATAAAGATCAAATTATTGTTTTACTACTGAAAATTATTTTATCAATTTTTTATCTTCAATTTGTATACACTAATAATAAGGAACGAACAATATTTTATATTTTTATTAAACGTTTAATCAATAAAGGTTCGTATTTATTTCGAATAACTGTATGTGTTATTCGGAATTAATCGTAGTGATGAAATCGTAAATCGTAGTGAAAAATAATATAATTTTGACCAATTAACTATTAATTATAACAGTAGCGAAAATCTACCTTCTGAATAACCTTTTCTTTATCCTAAATATAATAGTTTTTCATTGTAATTCATAATGCAGTTACGATTAAATGAATCTTAATCTATTTTGTTTGTAAAACATTCTTTTTAAATGATGAAGCTTCCTTTTTTCAAAATTTCTAAAACGTATCATTAAAACTGGGAAATTCAACAAATTTCTCCGTTTCTTGTTTAATAATATTAGAAATAGGTATATTTATAAATAATTTGTAAAATAAAACTTATAAAATACTGATGTATCACAAAGTTACATTTTAAATAAAGTTAAATATGTATTTTATAAATAACACGTGACATTAATTTAATAAAACCTCATTCAATTAAATCCATTGCAATATTAATACTTAACAAAACAAACGAAATTGCTTCTAGTCAAACATATTTTGTTTTGAAAATTCCATGTTCTATTTGTAGAAATAAGATACCAACTGTAAATATGAATAAATTATCCATTTTACATGGAATAAAAAGACTTACGTGCTTTTCCAAACTATATTTACTTATTTCTTATACCAGGAATTTTTTTAAAACATTGCTTTTGTGTATTCCACTTATGACATCACGTATATAAACACCGTATTAAATTTGTTACTTTTATTAGTTTGATTATTTAAAATGCAAACGATTTTTGTTTAAATTCTTTTTTAAATATTTATTAGAAAACTTAATAGTATTTAATAGACGAAAAAGTAATTCGAATGAGTTTTTTTTATATTTGAAAATGCAAACGATTTTTTAATTTGAATTTTAATTTACTGCCGTTTTCTTCATTTATTATGACAAAAAAGTACTTTATTTTGGAATAAAATTATATTAAAAATATCTCATCAAAATATTTTACGTGTTTTGAATTAAAATAACATATGATGAATTAAATAACGTTTAACTGTTATTGCCGTATTACCTTTTAACTAAAAAGCGATGACTAATTTGTAATGGAAAGAATGGCATCGTACTTTTAATCTGCTTTTTTTCAATCTCAAAATTATGTTTTTCGAAGTATAACACATATAATAAAATTATTTTTTTTAAATGATTTTTATTTTAAATTATAATTGTTATATTTACTGATATAGTAAGATTACGTTATTGATAAGATTATATATATGGTTTACTGATATCACCATAATAAGTAAGTTTTTGAAATAGTCATGATTTTGGATTTCTAATATGTTTGCTTACTTTTAAGCAACAGAAGACACACAAAAATCCCAACTATGCAATTTAGTTAAAATTGGTTAAATTAATTTTTTCTGTCTCCTTGTTGTTAATTACTTAAAAAAACATTTTTCAATTTACATTGTTTGCTTTTCTACATCGTTAAATGCAAAAAACATGTTACTACTTTTTAGAACACCTTTACAAACTATTTACTATTACACAAATAAAAACAATTAAAGGGGCACAGACAAACTCTTCATTTTCAGTGACAAAAATGACCTAACAAGCTTCGAAAAGAAAGAAAGGGTTTTAACAGTGATTGAACACAAACAATAACAAACATGTTACGTCAGCTATTTAATTGAATGTTTAGAAATTAGTTTCATTACCAAATCGAAGCAAACAATTAATGTCTATTGTTAAATGAGGCGCATCAAAACAAAGAACGAACAGTCTATTTTTTGATTGCTTCACGATACTGAACTGTTCTTTTTAACGATGTGTAATGTTTGAGGTTCGTCTCGCTAAGTGTGAATGAGGCATTAAATTACAGTCAATAGATCTTTGCAATTCAAACTGAAACAAGCGAATCAAAACAAAAAATAAGTTCGAAAACAAAGTAAATTCGGTCAAGTTCGAGTCTGTTCGTGGTTGCAATGTCACCAATGTATACATACACGGTTCACTGATTTGTTCATTTATTAGGGAGCCCAGTAAAAAAAAGTCAGCATAAAACCATCATAAAAATTGTGAAATGAAGGTTTTTTTTATCTACATATTATTTTTTTTTAATTTTCTTGAATAAAACCTTTTAAAAATTTGCATTTACCCTTCAGGTATTTCAATGCTTCAAAATTAAAGGTTTCTTGCTGTTTTTTATAGTTTTTTTTACATGTTTTATTAAGGACTTTGAAACAAAAACCTTTAATTTCATAGATTTAAAAAAATATATAGTTTTCTATATAAACATTCAATTTCATAATTTTGTTGAAGGTTTTATGATGATTTTTTTTGCTGGGATTTCAACACAGTACTACTAGTTATTAAAATGTCAAATTTAGTAACCCTGTGCTATTATAATTACTACTTGTGCTACAAAAAAAATTTAATTTCTTATTGCAATATATTTGGTCATACTCGGTGGTAAGAAGAAAATGCATTTTCTCCTCTTCAATTAATTAATAAATATTTCGTGTCCATAATAAATATCTCTAGTATCCGATAGTCCAATTGTAAAACATCGATTTGATATTTAGAGCAAACATAGGGCAAAAGATAAAAACTTTGCTTTAATGCTAAAAGCAAGAGACATTTTAACGTTAAAGCGATGGTTATAGGGTGAATATCCAACTTAGAAATATCCCAACTTAGAAAGACAATATCTTCGTAACATAGCGACTTAGATCGCCATTCTACAAATTCTTTGGAAGGGGACGTTTTGAAATTTAATTTGCTAATTAATTTTCTCCTTATTATTTTTCCTTATTTTATCTTAATTTTATATAAATAAAAACTAGTAATATTCAGTTCAGAAACATTATTCTATATTTTTTTGTTTTTTCTTTTCGTTTTTAGAAAAAAATTCTTCTGTCAAAAATACTTGTTTGGTTAGAAAACATTTTTCAATAATTTTCCAGCCTTAAATAGGTTTTGATAAAGGAATGTATTTATTTTAATAGTTGTTTGCTGTCTAAAACAGACGATAAATATTGCTGAAGACATTTCATCACTGAAAGACAGTGAAAACATAAAAATATCAGATTTTTTTTTTGCTATAGGTTACACATTAATTGCGTTTTAAATTATTAAATAATTACGTAATATAAATATTAATTTAATAAATAATTAATATTAATAAATATATTAATAATTATTAAATAATTAATATTAATATTATTAATAATAATTATTAAATAATTACGTAATATAAATATTAATTTAATAAATAATTAATATTAATAAACCTATTAATAATTATTAAATAATTAATATTAATATTATTAATATTAATATTATTAATAATAATTATTAAATAATTAATATTAATATTATTATTAATAATTATTAACTAAATTACTATAAATTTACTATTAATAATTATTAAATAATTACTATAAATTTACTATTAATAAATATTAAATAATTACTATAAAATTACTATTAATAATTATTAAATAATTACCTAAAATAAATATTAATAATTAAATTATTAAATAATTAATATTAATAATTAATATTAATAATTAATATTAATAATTAATATTAATAATTAAATTATTAAATAATTAATATTAATAATTAATATTAATAATTAAATTATTAAATAATTAAATTATTGAATAATTAAATTATTGAATAATTAAATTATTGAATAATTAAATTATTGAATAATTAAATTATTGAATAATTAAATTATTGAATAATTAAATTATTGAATAATTAAATTATTGAATAATTAATATTAATATTAATAATTAATTTATTAAATTATTAATATTAATAATTAAATTATTAAATAATTTATATTAATATTAATAAGTAAATTATTAAATAATTTATAATAATATTAATAATTAATATTAATAATTAATATTAATAATTAAATTATTAAATAATTAATATTAATAATTAATATTAATAATTAATATTAATAATTAAATTATTAAATAATTAAATTATTGAATAATTAAATTAATGAATAATTAATATTAATATTAATAATTAATTTATTAAATAATTAATATTAATAATTAAATTATTAAATAATTTATATTAATATTAATAAGTAAATTATTAAATAATTTATAATAATATTAATAATTAAAATATTAAATAATTTATATTAATATTAATAATTAAATTATTAAATAACTGATATTAATATTAATAATTAAATTATTAATATTAATATTAATAATTAAATAATTAAATAATTAAATAATTAAATAATTAAATAATTAAATAATTAAATAATTAAATAATTAAATAATTAAATAATTAAATAATTAAATAATTAAATTATTAAATAATTAAATTATTAAATAATTAAATTATTAACTATTTAAATTATTAAATAATTAAATAATTAAATTAATAAATAATTAAATTATTAAATAATTAAATTATTAATTAATTAAATTATTAAATAATTAAATTATTAAATAATTAAATTAATAAATAATTAATATTAATAATTAAATTATTAAATAATTAAATTATTAAATAATTAAATTATTAAATAATTAAATTATTAAATAATTAAATTATTAAATAATTAAATTATTAAATAATTAAATTATTAAATAATTAAATTATTAAATAATTAAATTATAAATAATTAAATTATTAAATAATTAAATTATTAAATAATTAAATTATTAACTATTTAAATTATTAAATAATTAAATAATTAAATTAATAAATAATTAAATTATTAAATAATTAAATTATTAATTAATTAAATTATTAAATAATTAAATTATTAAATAATTAAATTAATAAATAATTAATATTAATAATTAAATTATTAAATAATTAAATTATTAAATAATTAAATTATTAAATAATTAAATTATTAAATAATTAAATTATTAAATAATTAAATTATTAAATAATTAAATTATTAAATAATTAAATTATTAAATAATTAAATTATAAATAATTAAATTATTAAATAATTAAATTATTAAATAATTAAATTATTAAATAATTAAATTATTAAATAATTAAATTATTAAATAATTAAATTATTAAATAATTAAATTATTAAATAATTAAATTATTAAATAATTAAATTATTAAATAATTAAATTATTAAATAATTAAATTATTAAATAATTAAATTATTAAATAATTAAATTAATAAATAATTAAATTATTAATATTAATATTAATAATAAAATAATTAATTAAGTACCTAATATAAATGTTAATTTATTAAATAATTATTATTTATAATACTATGGAAAAATATAATATATTTTAATATATTTATAATATTGCTGGGGAAAATGGCGGTCCCATGCCATGGCGGAAAATTCCTAAACGCCGATAAGAGGGTTAAACAGTTAAACAATGACCATCGCCCAAAATTTTTTGATTTCCATTTCAATTCCTATAATTGCTGATAATGATTTGTGAAAAAACTTTATTTTGTTTCAGTATTTTGTACAGTAATGTGCTTTTCGAATGTTATATATAACAATATTAAAAGCATTCAAATGTTTTGCACAATGTTGACTCTGCCATTTCACATATTCAATTTTTTTTTTTAAACTTTGATGCGGTCGGCACTATGAAAACATTTTAATCAGATACACAGCCCTAATTTATTGCGTTGCTTAAGATACCGCTCAAATTCCTTTGAAGTAATAATTAATGTATATGAATTCATCCTATTTGAAAAATTGAATTGGTTTACCTACCAATAAAAAAAAGTGTACAACTCTATTTTATGCATATATTTAGATAAGAAAAGAGAACTATCAGTTTACCAGATTGCAATACATAGCCATAAATTGTTATCGTGCATCAGTTTGAAAAATACATGTAATAAAAATTATCTTAAAGAAATAAAATGACATATTTTACAAGCTGCCCGATAATGGCTGAAATTTACTTTATTTTTATGTGTCTGAGACTGACAATAGATAACCAACATGAATTGGTATGATAGTAAGAAATTCTCGCAATACATTTCCCATGAAATTTCATTTATGTGGTTTCAAGTCGTTTATCTTATAAGATATTTTGTTCAACTGTGATCTACTCAGTAGATTAAAAAAATATTGAAATAAATTAAAAAGTCATTTTGCAATAGTGTATCAACTAAAGGTGACTCACACTGTGATTTAAAAAATTTAAGACTAGGTTTTATTCTACTTTTAAAAAATAAATTTGAAATCAGGAGGAATTATTTTCGAACAGCTTTTTTTGCAAAAGGGTGCATGCGTGAAAGGATTTTTATTTTCAAAATAGTGAAACTATAATTCAATTGCTAGACTATTGTTTTAATTTTTAAATTACGAGTATTTACAAGTTCGACTCGGCTTACATGCAAACATAATCATATCACAAGAAATAGAAACGTTGTACATGACAGCAAAATGACAAGACATCTATTATAAGGTTTCAGTTTTTACAGAAGCTTTTGCAACATTTCATATCTGATACGAAATGCTACTCTCTTCACGACTAGTCATACTATTTTAAAGAAAATTTAAAACCAGTATTTTGACAGTAACGTCGCTTTGTCTTGTGCATGACAGAATATGCAAAGTACGTGTACACAAAATAGGTTCTCCACATTTTCGAGATATCAAAACTCCTCATAAAAAAACAATTCACATAAAAATCCTTTATTGCAGCTTTAAAAGGGGAAATTATAAAGAGTTAACAACACCAATCTCATAGTACAAAGTTCTTCACAATTTTCCGTGTAAACACTAATTTGATGTAAAGTAAAGAAATACACTTCGGCTCTGTTAAAATCTGCTTGTAGTCTGCTGGTGTAATAAATAAATAAATAAATAAATATAATACATCCATATATGCATATATACATAAATTTAATAAATAAATACATAAAGAAAGAAACCAACTCAAACAAATATACATGAATACAATTCAAACAAACATACATAAAGAAAAAGAAACATACATACATATATACATACATACATACGGAAAAAGTAACATACATACATACATACATACATACATACATACATACGGAAAAAGTAACATACATACATACATACATACATACATACATACATACATACATACATACATACATACATACATACATACATACATACCATGCATTCATACATACATACCATGCATTCATACATACATACATACATACATACATACATACATGCATACATACATACATACATACATACATACATACATACATACATACATACATAAAAATACTTACATATATACAAATGCAAATACGAATACATACATATACACAAATACAAATACAACTACACACACACATACATACATACATACATACATACATATACACAAATACAAATACAAATACAAATACATACATACATACATACATACATACAAATACAAACACAAATACAAATATAAATACATACATACATACATACATACATACATACATACATACATACATACATACATACATACATACATACATACATACATACATACATACATACATACATACATACATACATACATACACATACATATATACAAATACATACGTGCATACATACATATATACATACATGCATGCATACATACATACATACATACATACATACATACATACATACATACATACATACATACATACATACATACATACATACATACATACATACATACATACATACATACATACATACATACATACATACATACATACATACATACATACATAACATACATATAACATACATACATACATACATACATACATACATACATACACACATACATACATGCATACAAATACATACATACATACATACATACATACATACATACATACATACAAACACACATACATACATGCATACAAATACAAACACACACATACATACACATATATATATACAAATACATACATACATACATACATACATACATACATACATACATACATACATACATACATACATACATACATACATACATACATACATACATACATACATACATACATACATACATACCTGCAAAAGAAATAAATACTCCATTATCGGAAGTATATATAATTCAGTTTTCAGTGACTAGAACAGTGGATACCAACCCATTAACCACGGACCACTTGTAAACGGAGAAAGGGTCTAAATTGGTCCGTGAAGCTATTGTTCAATCGCAAAGATGTTTTCATTTTTTATTTTTAAAAAATCAAGCGTTGTTTGAGATGTTCTTTAACATGTAAATAAAAAACAAAATGTAAATAAAAAGCAAAATTTCTTTCTAATAAAAAAACTATTATGTTATTGAATACTATATTATAATATATATTATCTATGCTAATACATAATTGTATATTATAATATATCATTATATATTATAATATATCATTATATATTATAATATATCATTATATATTATAATATATCATTATATATTATAATATATCAGTATTATATCAATATATATTATTATATATCATTATTATATCATTATATATCATTATTATATCATTATATATCATTATTATATCATTATATATCATTATTATATCATTATTATATCATTTTATATCATTATTATATCATTATATATTATAATATATCATTATATATCATTATTATATCATTATTATATCATTATATATCATTATTATATCATTATATATTATAATATATCATTATTAATATCATTATATATTATGTAATACATCATACATAAAGAACCATTTTGTACAAATATTTTTTTAATCTTATTAAAAAAAAGTAGTTCGCACTTCGTCAAATTTTCGACTCAGCGGTACATGGATATCTTAAGGTTGGGAACCACTTGGCCAGAACATCTTTATATTAATTTTCAACAGGATGAATTACTAATTCCGATTTTCTATAGTTTTTATTATTAATGTCCATACACTTCTATACGTCTGGGTACCTGAAGCATATTTCTCGTTAAAAAGAACAACTGTTCGACTCGCAATAGTTTACCGACAACAACCGGATCTTTTCACTACAGACGGCGATTTCACAACAACGAATAAAACAACTCCAGAACCACAATTACTATTTCTTTTTTTCACTCATCCCCGGCTTCTTTAGTGGATTGTTTAATGTTTCATCGCGTAAGTGCAGATGATTGGACGTCAAAGTAGTCTTGATTATATCAATCACAGGTTGTCTTCTCTTCTGTTATCAGTTTTTTCTTCTTGTTTTGAAATTTATATTTAGAAAAGATCAAACTCGTAAAATATAAATATCAGACCTCCCGTGTGAAAATAATTGTAAACCATAAACACAAGTTTGGATTCTGGGAAGTAAAGAGTTTGTCATTGACTTTTACAGATAAAATATCTCTCCTTGAACTCTTCTTGATCTTTTAGGGGATAAGAAGTAAGGGTAATAAAGAACGCTTTGAATAAATTCATCGCATATTTCATTCACGCTAAACTCTCTTTCCTCATCTATCAACTTTTCAAAAAAGTTCTCTAGAGATAATTGATTATTTTTATCGAATAGAATCAGTCCGTATAAAAAATATTTAGTTTCTTGAAATATTTGACATTTTTTATCGAATAGAATCAGTCCGTATAAAAAATATTTAGTTTCTTGGAATATTTGACTATTTTTATCGCATAGAATCAGTCCGTATAAAAATATTTAGTTTCTTGGAATATTTGATTGTTTTTATCGAATAGAATCAGTCCGTATAAAAAATATTTAGTTTCTTGGAATATTTGATTGTTTTTATCGAATAGAATCAGTCCGTATAAAAAATATTTAGTTTCTTGGAATATTTGTCTATTTTTATCGAATAGAATCAGTCCGTATAAAAAATATTTAGTTTCTTGGAATATTTGACTATTTTTATCGAATAGAATCAGTCCGTATAAAAAATATTTGGTTTCTTGGAATATATGACTTTTTATAAATTCCATGTGTGGGTTTACTTCATATACCCGATACTACCGCTTAGGCTGAGCGATCACTTTAGCCTGACTGGTAAAGTATCGGCGTAGCAAGCAGAAGTTCCCCGGTTCGATACCGAGTGTAGCCAAATAGATCATAGTGCTACATTGGTGACTTCCGGACTGCAGATCAACACAACCTTCGAACAAGCACTTGTGACCTTCGAGCATTGATCCCTCATAGTAGAGAAATCATAAGGTTATAATCTCGCTAACATCAAAGTGAGACCCACATGTATGGCCTCAGACAGGTGGTTTACTACGTCATCCATTCATAATTTGTTTCTAGTTCATTCATGAAAATATCCTGTACTTCATGAAGTAACACATTTATTATAATTTCCAAATCACAAGTCAATCGCGAACGTTTTTTCATTCATAAATTTTCAAAGGAAGTCACGTGTCTGGTGTCATCAGGTCTGAGATGTTTGCATCACGATGATGACGTCATATTCGCTCTACTACAGTCCATTCATGCTCGAAGCTTGTGACACCACATCGAATCAACCATTGCCACGTGATAACAATTCACGGCATCAACCACTGTCAACGTGATAACACTTAACGGGCATCTTAATCATTCGTTCCTCCGTCCGACTCACTGAGAGGGGGGTACTGTGGGGTTCACTTCATATACCCTGTACTCCCGCTCAGGCTGAGTGATCACTTTACCCTGAATGGCAGAGTATCGGCCTAGCAACCAGCAGTTCCTCGGTTCGATACCGAGTGTAGCCAAATAGTTCTTAACGCTCCACACGATAATAGATACGGATATTAAAATTTGAATTAATTTGTTTTGATTAATTTTTAATCGAAAACTTTTGTGAGTGTTTCACAAAATTTGCGAAAGGACGAAATATTTATCGTTTGCATTATTACGTACACACTGTTAAAAATAGGTACTAAAAAATAAGTAAAATATATTCATTTTTGAGTACATTCGATGCTTATCATAGCTCCAAATACGTAAGTTTCATTTTTGAAAAAGACATGTACTCAAAAATGAGTAAAAATGAATAAAAAGAGCAGTTGCTTGCTTACATAGGCCGTCTTCAAAAATAATTTTCAATAAATATCAACAATTACAACAAAGACTTACAGGGAATAGTACCCAGATCATCAGGCACCGCAGCCCAGTGCCTTGTCCGTTGTACTGTCATTGAGACGCAAAGAAGTTTTAAACAGAAGATATATTAAAAAGGTATGCCAAAAGAATGGGAAGTAAGATAATTGAGTTGTAATAACTCAGTTTCCATTTAAGCAATCGACATCAAATAATGTGAAAAACCATCTTCTGAACAACTATTTTAAGTTTGTCAGGTCGCTTTGTTAAGTTGGTTTGAATAGAAGATGAGATTAACAATAATAAATCACACTGCTGTTCATTTTTGTGTAAGTACGGTTACTTAAGTTTCAGTACGTCATCGCTCATTTACGATGCAATTCTGCTCAAAGAAAAACAAGTAGGTTCAGGTACTCATCTTTAAATACCTTTTTTTTACAGTGAAGAAAAATATTAATGTTATCACGTGACGTATTCCTCGGCTAATTTCAGTAAATTTGCTCTATGACATAGAATTCTCAAAACATAGGAATGTTTGACAGTAAACAGCAATTATTTCTTTATTTTATTTAAGCTTTTGTTACACAAAAGACTTTCTTTTTTTAATTTCTATAAAACCAAAACATTAAACTATTATGCTAGTAACAAATTATCGTGTAGAACATGAAGAAATGTGTGGTACCGTAACTTGGGGTCACTTGGACCATGGGGAAGTTACTTAACCCCCCCCCCCCCCCCCCAAAAAAAAAAAATGAGAATATTTTTTAAAACTATTTTAACTATTATCTCTTTACTTAATTTGTCATATGCCATTTTATATTTTTTACCGATTCCAAAGTATTTTAAAAGAAACATACATAGTTGAAAGTATATTAATTTATTACAACAAACAATAATTTAAAAAAGAATAATTTTAAACTAGAAAAATTAATAAAAATTTATGAGAATATTGTTTAACTATTATCTCTTTACTTAATGTGTCAATGCCATTTTATATTTTTACCGATTCCCAAGCATTTTAAGAGAAACATACATATTTGAAATAATATTAACTTATGATAACAAACAATACTTTTCAAAAGAATGACTTTAAACTAGAAAAATGAATAGAAATTGATGAGAATATTTTTAAAACTATTTTAACTTTTATCTCTTTACTTAAATTGTCATATGCCATTTTATATTTTTTACCGATTCCCAAGCATTTTAAGTGAAACATGCATAGTTGAAAGTATATTAATTTATTATAAAAAACAATAATTTAAAAAAAAAAATTTAAACTAATAAAATTAATAAAAATTGATGAGAATATTTTTTTTAACTATTTTAACTATTAACCATTTATTTAATTTGTCATGTGCCATTTTATATTTTTTACTATAATTGTTTTAATAACAATATTTTTAGAAATCTATAATTTTTTACAATATATTGGATATGAGTTTAAAAAAAAGTCAATATCTTTAAATAATTATTTTTAAAATACTATTCGTTTCAAATAATAATAATAAATAATATTTAGCTTTTATCTAAAAATTTTAATATAAAAATATTTAAATTCATAAAAATGTCTTCCTTAATTTAATTTCAATGTACTTTTCAATAACGAGTTATATCATACGTTCTTTGTAAGTGTAAAATAGTTAAACTTGTGTTTTGATAACATTGGAGATATCGTTGAAATAAGTAAATTCAATTGAATTTTCAAAAAGTAAGAATTCTATCACTGTATGACATTTTAAAAACAAACTTTGAGTTGTTTATGACATTTACGTGAGAAATAATAAATCAAAACTGCTTTATTTAAATCTAAAATGTAAATTTTCTTCGAAAACTAATCCCTACCATCAGAATACTAAACCATCCTTTATTATTCTTAATCAATTATTTATATTCAAATTTGACATCTGACGCTATCAAAAACAAATGTCTTGAAACATTTAAATCAACTGCCGATGTTATCATTCCGTTCGTGGAATAATCATGTTTTTTGCAAGGGAATAATTCAAAATAATCTCTCCTATTGGTAAACCAACTGCCGAATGTCATTGCAGAATTGATAACAAGTCAAGCACGAATAACTCCCAAAATGATTCTCATTCGAAAGCGTACTTGTAGATAATGCCAAGTATACAATAAATGATAACAGATCATGTGTGGGGTCGGTTCAAAATGAAGTCGCATTCGTAGTAAATGCCACACAGAAAGGGATTTTTGGGCGGTTACGGGTAGTGCGTAATATGAGATCTGCCAATCTCTATCTAATCTTTTTCGAACAAAGATCTACTGTGTGGTGAAGTCGAACTCGAATTTGATAAAATGGTTCATTATTTCGGGAATTTTTATTGGATTTTTAAATGAATTGCGTAATAATATGAAATATGCATTTTCAAACATGTATAACCAGTGACGAACGTTACAGGCGAGTCAGCACTGTATATAACCAATATTGGCAAAATTTTCGTCGTTTTGGAAATTGAATAGCGTTGGAAAATAGAAGCCAGTACATTTTACAGTAACTGTGTTTTCATAATGTCTTTTTCAGAAAAATACATTTTCCGTTATCAAGACTATTTTAATTTTTTTTTTGACGGCTTACTTAATATCATTGTTTCGCTTAAATAATATTTTTTTTTTAATCTTTATTTCATCAAGATTATGACACTTTCAGATTTCAAATATCTGTAGCTTAATATCCCCGATCGTCCTATAACTAAACGTCTTAAAACAGTCGTGCCTTTAATTCAAAACTCTTGTAATATCTTTAATTGCTCATTCAAAAATCTTCTAATCCACAAAAGGGAAAACTCTCTTCAAAGAAAGATCGCTGTAAAACAAGCACTAATCCATACCATGACTTCAGAAAACTTTCAGAGACTTGAATTACAATAGCAAACTCTTTTTACACATTTAATTTACTACATTCAATACCAGAAAGTATGTATATTATAACTATTTCTATTTCGATTACTTTTATATAAATTCTTATATGCTATGAAAAATAATAAACAATTGTAGGAATTCAAAAGATACAGTAAAATTCAAGTTTTTCAATATTTACAAAACAAAAATTATTTTTACAAATTTGTTCTCAGGCAAAACATCTTTTAAATAATTTCCTTTTGAATAGTTTTATTTAAAATTTCCAGACTAAACACAAAATTTAGTATTTCAAATTTTATTGAAGAGCACGTTTTTTGATTAATTCCGTCACAGATAAGAAATTAGTTAATTGGTAGGAAGCAAAGAGTTCATAATGAAGGCAAATACTCTGGATGGGTGAGAAGTAAAAAGAAGATTTCATCATGGTTCTATTCCTTGGCCACTGCTGTTTATTATTTTTATTGATGAAATTAGAAAGAATCTTACAAGGAAGATCAGTATATTTGCAGAAGATTTTATTAAAGTGAACAAATTAAACAGTTCCAGGATTTTTTAACTAAAATTTCAGATTGGGTAGTTTACTGGGATATGTTGTTTTATAAATATCAGGTTTTGCACTTGGAACACATAAATAGTAAGTCTACTTGCTACCTGCAGGGTGCTGAAATCAATGCTTATACTGTTAGGGGTCTTGGTGAGTTGGTAAATGGAGATTTTGATATGGGGCATTGATATAGGATACCTGATAATAAAAAGTGTAGAGAATGTTTGAATCTATTAAAATGAATGTATCATCGAAATTTAAAGGTGTATTATTGCCAGTGTACAGCGATAGGTTAGGCCTCATTTTGAGTATTGCAGTACAATTCTGTTCACCTTATCTAAAAGGGTATTTACTTGTTAAGACGGGTTTAACATAGGGCTGCGAAATTGGTTCAGGATACTTCTGCAATGAACTACGTAGATATACTTAGAACTTTAAACAAGTATACATCGAGGAGAGGAGGACAAGAGGTGATGTTAATCAGCTATTCCAATTTATCAAATTGAGTTACGTTGAAGGCCTAAAATGTAATACAGCCAATACTATTAAAGGTCATGTGTACAAATTATATAAGTCATAACTTAATGGGGATTATAGAAAGCTTTATTTTTATAATAGAGATATAGACAAATAGAATAGCGCACGCAAAAGTTTCACAGATCATATACCAAAAACTAGAAATATGTGTTATTTACGTTCTTTTCGGGGAACAATTTTATATGTTCTTTTTAAAGAATGCTTTCTTTTGAGAACGATTCTGTGACCTGTTCTTTTTAGAAAAACTTTTTAACATTTTGTGCGTTTTGTATTCTTTATAATTAAACAATAAAATTCTTGTATAATATTTGAGAAACAAACATTCCATACGTGTTTTGTTACTTTAGGTGAATCATGGCAAATAAAATCGTGACAAATAAAAACTTTTCCTAAATACCTTGACTCATGTACAGATTCCAATATTTGAAAGTTAATTTAATCATCAGTGAAAATTACATATTACAAATTAATACAAACATTTCCAAAATTATAAAAGAATATCCACTATTAATTTAATTACTACTAAACGGGTTTGGCTTGAATAAGATGGTTAACCTCCATAAAAAAATTCGGAAGCTAATTACGTGATGAAATTATCTAATTTTTAGAAATAAATCTAAATTTTAGGAGAAAACACGTTTTGAAAGTTCGATCCTCTCTTGATTTCACTGAAATATCCGTTACTTGGTAATCATTTGGCGCCTTTTTTATGAATGAAAACGAAACGTTTTAGCTTAGATAATGCATTATTGACACAGGAGGAATGGCGCCAAGGGTGGATCCATTATCTCTTGGTGTCACCATTCAGTGATGGGTTAACAGCTTCCGGTGCTTAACAATGCCTCCAATATCTCTCGAAGGAGAATGATAAATTCACATCGGTAATATCTCTGTGAAAGATTATATTTTTTGTATACTACATTACTAACGGAAAGGAATGGTATATAGATAACAACATATCAATACACTTACTTTCCTTCGCCGAAAAGATAAAAAAACATATTGGTACCATTACAAGTTTAAATTTCATTGCGATTTAGCATTAACGTAGAGGTGAATTTGATTCTCACATTCTTCATATATGTAGATTTAAGGTTAAAATATTACCTTTATTTCTTATATTTTTGTATTTTTTTTTTGTTAGCGTAGCATTCATTAGGCAAGTTTGTGATATTTTGTTTACAAAGAGACGCATATCGATTTCTTGAAAAATATTTTTAGAACTTCCGCAAGAATGAAAACAAGAAGAGTAAGGAAAAATAAACACTGAAATCTTAACTCAAAACTAATACTTTCGTTATCATACATCCAGGTAGTTATAAAAAGTAAAAAATATTTTTTTAATATAAATTCCATAAAGAAATAACATACGATAGTATGACCAAAGTTAAATAAGGACCAAACGGACTGAAGTGGAAATATACAATTGATATAAAATCTATTGTTTAATTATCACACAACTTCCTATTACCTATATCAAAATTCATGCACTACGAAGCACTTCTTATAATTTTGCTCTCAAAATAGCCTTCCATAACTGTTTCAATGATTTACTACCCTTATTTTAGTATACAACAATATAATAAAATCGGAAATTGATTACAAGCGTTACAAATGGGTTTCCTCACGTTCCTAACGTTTTAACAATTGCATCAATTATTTAAATCAATTATTATTGACTATGTTTAACAATTCTTACAACTCTGTTTAGTTTAACAATATCTCAATATTTTATAACTCGTATAGTAGTATGAGAGTCACTAACGACCTTGCAAAATTTGAGTTAATAGGAGCTAAGAGCAGAGGACCTATATTTAGAAATTTCTACAACTCTGTTGACTAACAACTTCGCAAAATTTGAATTAATGGAACATAAAAACAGATGACCTTTAGTTGATGAACAGTTTATCAATTCCTACAACTCTGTTGAAGTTGACAATATATCACTATTTTATAACTCGTATAGTAGTATGAGAGTCACTAACAACTTTACAAAATTTGAGTTATTAGGACCTAAGAACTTCCGAATATATTTTCTATCAAAAAGCAATGTCACCAATTGTGTAGCATATCGAATTTCCGACATGTCGTGAATAAAAAAATCCTTACCCAATACAAAACATTATATTTGAGATATAAAACTTTGATTATCTCAGAAGTTGTACTTTGTCAGTTAGTAATTTCTTGGGCTTCGACAACGATATACCATTACAGTGGTTATTTGAGAGTTATTGTTACTACATTAAATAAAATTTTTAAATAAATACATTCCTCGTAAAAAAGTTGACTTTTCATTAACTTGAAAGCGGCATCCAAAACATAAAAAAATTCTTACTCAATAGCTATCATTATGTCTAAAATATAAAATTTTGATTATCTCAGAAGTTTGTTAGTAACTTTTCATAGTAGGACGGCGATAAGTCATTATGAAAGTTATTGTTATTGCATTAAACCAGATTGCTCTTAAAACAAAGACATTCTTCCAAAAAACTCTTTACTGTTTTGAAAAAGGTATTCAACGTAAAAATACAAAACTTCCTCTACCCAACACCTAACAGACTGTCTGAGATATAAAAACTTTGATTACCTAAGAAGTTTTATTAGTAACTTCTCAAAGTACGACGATGATATGTCATTACAATGGTTATTTACTAGTAAATGATATTATGTTAAACAAGATTTATTTTAAAATAAAGACAACCTTTCTAAAAATTCGCATTTTCACTGATTTGAAAACGGCAGTCAATATAAAACAAAATCCTTTACACAATTCCTAACACTCTCTCTGAGGTATTAAACTTCGATTATCTCAGAAGTTGGCTTGTCTCAAACTACGACTACGATATGGCATTACCATGGATATTTGCAAGTCATTGTTATTATACACTCAAACCTGTTTTTGTGCGATTTTTTATTTGTGCGATTTTTTGTGCCTTTTTTTTTTTGTGCGGTATATGAAAATTTCAATCAAATTGGAACATAATTGATTATCTGGCTACCGAGACATATACAAGCGTCTAGTGAAACAACAGTCGTCGCAAAAACTGATCACTGACTACATGGTAACTGAAAAAAAGTCAACTCTAAACGAGTGTGAGGTAGTATCTTTAAGTGACGAAAGCGATTTTGAACCAGTTTACCACAAGAAAGTTCGCGTATTGTCAGACTACGAAGGATAATGGTTATACGTTTTGAAAAGTTTTGTATGTGTAAAATAAGTACACATGTAAATAAAATATTTTTAAATGTTCGCATGTATATTTTCTAAATCAGATTCCAAAAGGTTTGGCGAGATTCCAAGTAGCTGTCAAGCCTCGTGTCTTGATTTCGTTTAAAAAAGTAATTCCTAGTTATTTCGTAAGGTTTTGAGTTATTTTCTACGTGAGACTTTTTATGCGGTCCCTATTCACCGCATAAAAAAATTGTGTCGCGAAAACTATTTTTTATAGCTACTTGTGAAGTTTTGTGGGATTTTTTTTATGCGGTCCCTATCCACCGCACAAAAACAGATTTGAGTGTACTTAACCAGATTGCTTTTCCCAAAAAGTTGACTTTTCATTTATTTGAAAATAAGAGGTTTCACCAGCTTCAAACATAAAAAACCTTCTATTTCTATGTCAAAGTATCAACATTTATTGAGATAAGCAAAATAGGGTATTTTAAATCCTCCATTACATAACTATATCGCTATTGTTCTACAAAGAAAAATAAATACTTATTTGAATAATCCTAGATACCGAGCATTACTATAAATTACATTAATGCCCCTCTAAATTAAAGAAATGAATGACTCATATCCGTCTGCAGCAGTTATGCTGTCAAAAAAAGACACGGCCACGTTGATAAGGGCAAGTTCTAGAAACTCCAGTGTTTATATTAGGATTGCCTTATCGAAAGCGTCTGAAGCTACAGTTGCTCGATTCCGTTTGCATGTGAAAGTAAGGCAATCTCTCCAGATTAAGGCAAGTGCTGAAAGTTCTTTTCTTTGTTTATAGAAATGTCTTGAGAGACATTCAACGGACTTTTTTTCGAAAAAAAGCTTTGGATGCGCCGCCTTATCTCTGATATCGCCGGTTGTAGACAAGGATGTCAATTATCAACAAGAAACAGAAACAAACGTAATATATACACCCTTTCTATGCAAGTTCCTATACATATAAACATACATTCTTCTTATCTATAAACTCTGGCGGTTTGGTCATTGGAGTAATGAGGTGCTCATCAAAATGTTATTTAAACTAGATGTCGATTGTTTACTTGGGCAACTTTCTCACGGGACATTGGGAGCCGCCACAAACCACTGAGCTCAAAAATCACTGGAGTGATTACTAAGCGTGGACGATCGCATTACACCCTTTTGAGTCTGTACTGAACAAAAATAGTTCTTTCGCATAGCCTTGGCAGGGCATCACCACTACTAAAGATCTAAAAAATATATTATTTAGAATTTTCAAACTGTAGCGATCTTCTATATATTTATGTATTAGAAAAGTCATCCAGAACATCCACAAAAATTAACGGCGTGTATACGGGACTGGTGCACAATAAATCTGATCGGGGTCCAAAGTCCCGACGTCTATTGAAGGTGTTGGGTGCCAGTACAGGTGTTTCCTCGTCATCTGACCATGGTTCTAAAATAACGAGGTGCATGTATGAATGTGTGTGTGAATGTGTATGTGTTCCCGGGTCTTTCCTTCGAGATAGACCCCTAACCGTCGCCAATAGCCCACTGTGAAGCTCTAGTGCGACGTTAATTAACCAAACCAAACTACATATTTATGTATATATATTTTAACTTTATAAATAAAATTATTAAAAAATTTAACCTTATGGGTAATTGATTTTGAAAATGAAACATCCGATTCGAAAATCAGCGAATAAGGTTAAACAGTGCAATAATATAATTTAAAATTGATATTGATATGAAATTAAAATTATCCAATTAAAATTGATATGAAAGAAATTAACAATAAAAAAAACCATGACAGAACAAAAAGAATTTCTCCAATTTTATAGCGATTCGCATGCCTAAAAGTACACACTCTGGTATCTTTTCAACCCTTCATCATTTTTTAATGAAATCGCTAATACTATTACGATAGTATTAGCGATTTCATTAAAAATTCATTTTTAATTAAAAATTCATTTAAAATTAAAAATTCATTTAAATTTAAAAAATCATTTAAAATTAAAAAATTATTTAAAACTAAAAATTCATTTAAAATTAAAAATTCATTTAAAATTAAAAATTCATTTAAAATTAAAAATTCATTTAAAATTAAAATTTCATTTAAAATTAAAAATTCATTTAAAATTAAAAATGCATTTTTTGCTCATTTTTAAACACATTTTATTACAGTGTAATAGTGAAAAAAAATTATAGATTTCTAAATTTGCTAATAAAAATATTAAGATTGTGTGCTCTGGTCTCCATTAAAAACACTTGAAATATAAAATTGAAGAGGTACCACTGAGTTAAATTAGAACTGGAGTGTAGACTACGCGTGCCAGGAATTGTATTCATCCTCGCGTCACGGTAAAGTACATCGTCGTTCAATGGGAGTCCTCACTTCAGTGTTTATATTATTTTAGCTCAGTGACACAGACAGGGCCGCCTATGGAAGACGCGTGGCCCAGTGCAAAGCTAGCTTTAGAACGCAATAGAACGCAATAAACGCAATAGAACGGTATTTATAAAATTTAGAACGTGAACTTTTGGTATGTGAATGGTCTTTGCTATGAGCAAATGGTTAGAAATTTTTTTAATCAGAGCTATTAAACTTCTTTTTTAATATGGTGCTAAGTAAACTTCCTAGCAAAAAAAACTGCATTAAAACTTTATTAAAATTGTGAAATTGAAAATTTTAATGTAGGGAAACTGAAGGTTTTTGTTAAGTCATATTAAAACTTCATTTTTAAAAAATGGAGTTAATGAAGGTTTCTTGTTCCAAATTCCTTTTTAAAACATGCACAAAAACATTTACGTAGAGCGTAAATGTAGCATTACATAAAGTAACATGTAAACATTTACGAAGACCGATTTATTTACGGCGCCATCTGGCGGATTTAGTAAGAAGTCATTTCTGCTTTAAGGGGTGGGAAATGAAGATGGGGGTAGTTTTTCGTAATCTCATGTAGACAGTGACCTTCCTCTTCCTTGAAGGTCAAGTGTGCACAATTTTCGCAATCTTTTTTTTTTAGAAATGTTCGTCATCAAAAGCTATACAGATGATTGAAGTGCAAACACTGAAAACGTGTTTCGCCCAAAATTTTTACAAATTAGAATATTATATCGCTGATTTCGCTTCCGAATTTTCAATCGATTAAAACTAAAATATTTCAATTATTTTTTTATTTATTTTTTTGTATACTATTTTAGTCTTCCGAAACACGTTTGGTCGCATTGAAATTAGTTTGCAAATATTGAGATCTGTATATGAGTTAATGCATTTAGGAAAGTTATTTGTGTTTTTCCACGAATCACCACAATGTGACAGAACACGTTTTGAATGTTTGCTCTTCACTTTTCAACCCTTAACTAACAATAGAAGAACTATGTAATTATTATAGGGTGTGTCCTATCTATTTACGAACTACACCTTACTTGACTTTGTAGTTCTATTTGTTGTCGATAGTACGACTCTCTAGCCGGCAGCGATCCAAGCACAACCATTATGTAATGTTCAGTGCAAGCGTGTGTTGTGGCTGCGCAACAGTGACCCCTGGTGGTTGCCCAGCTACAGTACTATTTCATTAGATCTTGGGATATAATCCCACTTTATATACAAGTATTTACTTAAAATTATAATAAATAAAAGTCAATAGGAATGTCATTAAAATGTGAAGGGAAAAAAATGTCGTTAAGTAATGAAGATTAAATGTCTCTAAACAACTATTTTTTCTAAAGTTTAGGGGGGGAAAGAAAAATTATTAAGATTTACGTACAACAAAAATTAAATCAATGAAATTCTTAAAATAGATTTTAGGTATATTAATAGTGAAGTTATAGCAAAAATCAAGGTTTAATATTAAAAATTAAGTACTTGTAACTCTCAAAATGTGAAAGTGAAAATAAATTGATCATAAAACGATATTTTATTTAATCTGTTAACATCTTAAGTTATATACATCTTAAATTTACTTACTACGATTGAAAATTGTTGTATCATCAAATTTTATTCTATCTATATAGTGTTCTTGTAGTACCTAAACTTTATTCTATCTTGTTCTTTCTTTATTTTTGTTTCGATCTAGATTCAATTTTGATCTCCTTTCAAATTTTAATGCGTGTTTAAATATTTTTATTTAATCTCGATATTTGGTCATTAAGTAGCAATTGCTAACAATGATTTTTATTTTATAATGAATAATTGGACAACAACAATTTTCTAATCCGTGCTATCAGTACCAAGATCTGACCACATGCTCCATGGAAATACTTCTTTTTTGGGGACTTTCTCAATGCTTGAGGTGTTTCTCAGAAAACATTGGAAATTAATAGTGTTATAAGTAATACTTTTAATTTCCAATGTAAATTAATAGCATTACTAGTATTATAGTATTATTAGTGTGATAAATTAAGAGTAGAATTAATCTCGATATTTAGTTATTAAATCGCAATTGATAATAAATATTTTTATTTTATTCTGAAGAATTGGACAACAAGTTTCTAATCCGTGTTATCAGTAGCATGATCTGACCACGTGTTCCATGGAAATACTTCTTTTTTGAGGACTTTCTCAATGCTTGAGGTGCTTCTCAGAAAGCAATGGAAATTAATAATATTATTAATTTCCAATGTAAATTAATAGCATTACTAGTATTATTAGTATGATAAATTAATAGTAGAATTAATCTCGATATTTGGTCATTAAGTCGAAATTGATAATAAAGATTTTTATTGTATACTGAAGAATTGGACATCAACAAGTTTCTAATCCGCGTTATCAGTAGCATGATCTGGAAACATGTTCCATGGAAATACTTTTTTTAGGACTTTCTCAATGCTTGAGGTGCTTCTCAGAAAGCAATGGAAATTAATAATATTATTAGTAATACTATTAATTTCTAATGCTTTAAATTTCCTGTGTAAATTAATAGTATTACTAATAGTATATAAGTATTATTAGTATGATAAATTAATAGTAGAATTAGTCTCTATATTTGGTTATTAAATTATAAATAACAATTGATTATAATGAATAATGAGTTTTATTCAATATTGAAATATTGTATTACAACGAATTTTGAGTATGTGTTATGACCTTCTCAATGCTTTCTGTGTGCTTGAGCATTGAGAATTAATGGTTTTGGTTTTTTTTAATATATTTGTTAGTTAAAAAGCACATAATATAAGTTTTGACTTCACCTTTCTTTGATGTAGACATTTAAACATTTCAGCGAATTAATAATAAAAGTAGTAGGTTGGTAAAGTTTATGGTAAAATATAGCAAATTTTGAACACTTACAACTTTTTTAACCTAATAAACTTTATTTCTAATTCAAGTATTTTAATATGAGAATAATATCTCAAAAGCAATTTTTTTCAAATTCTACAACTTAGATAATTTTTTTTAATATATTTGTTAGTTAAAAAGCACATTTTCACAGTAACGAAATCAGAATATTATTTCTAAATGAAATAAGTTTTGACTTCACCTCTCTTTGATGTAGACATTTAAACAATTCAGCGAATTAATAATAAAAGCAGTAGGTTGGTAAAGTTTATGGTAAAATATAGCAAATTTTGAACACTTACAACTTTTTTAACCTAATTAACTTTATTTCTAATTCAAGTATTTTAACATGAGAATAATATCTCAAAAGCAATTTTACAAAAGCAAATATATAAAAACCTTAAGTTTCTACATACATTATTTAATATCATACTTGAAACTACCACCGTCTAGACACATGTTTCTATCTAATTCATAAGAATAAAATCATAACATGAGAATGATGATAACCTTTAACATGAGAAGAATGACAAAAGTAATCTTGCAAAAAATTATATAAACTTTAAGTTTATTCATTTACAAACATGATTTAACATCTTATTTCAAACTACCACCGCTTAGATACTTGTTTCTATCTAATTCATAAGAATGAAATCATAAGAATTAAATAACAACATGAGAACGATGATAACTTTTAACATGAGAAAAATGACAAAAGTATCTTGCAAAAAATTATATAAACCTTAAGTTTATTCATCTACATACACGATTAAACATTGTGTTTCAAAGTACCACTGACTAGATACTTGTTTCTATCTATGTTCATAAAAATATTCTTCTCTGGTACTTGACACATATATTTGCATAAAATGTTCTTTTTTTTTAATCGTTCACATTTTACATTCACTGACAAGCTAAATTCTTAACAAGAATTAATCTGTTAATCTTAAAATTATAAATCCATTTACCAAGAAATTAAGTTTCGTTATTGTATATCTCTAATATTTAAAATGTGTATTATATATGCATATTCAAAAATATAATACCATTTTGAATATTAGTTATTGGTTTAACCTAGCATTGTATTTATTCCTACATTGAAAAACACTGAGGTTTTGTAATAAAACAACACTACATTTTAACAGTAGTTATATAGCTAGTTCTAAAATATGAAGTTTAAGTTTTAATTTATAGATTTTTACCAAAACATTTTGTCGTCAAATGGGAACCTTATTCAGAAAAGGGAACAGTTACCGGACTGATATCAAACCGAAGGTCACGGAAAAACGCTGCTTATCGACGAAATTCAGCTTCTATTGTCCTAATTCCACATTTAGAAGTGAATCGCTTGAATTTCATCGCCAAGCAGTGTTCACTACGGCTGCTGAATATAAAGCAGATAAACGTTTCCTTTTGATAATAAGCAACTCAAATATCCTCATCCAAAACAGAGAAAGTAAATAAATTTTTATGTATCAATAATAATCGAAAAGGAAATATTTTTTTTTGCAAAATTTTTAATGAAAATGGACTTGTATTCATTTTAATGGAAAATACTCGAGAAGTAAAATCTTTATTAATTTCTTACGCATTATATTTGTAATTTTTTTTTTAAATAGACCAAAAAAAAGCGTTTTCAATTTGGGTTTTTGCATAATTTATAAATATTTTTTATTTTTATTATTTTAAATGAACAAAATAGCAAAACCTACTTTAAGGGAGACCCAAATCCTAAATTCTAATTTGTTTATTAATGAATTCAGAAATGCCATTTTTTTTATATTATTAGAATATATTTTTCTAAAAAATAATAAAAAACAAAAATATATTTAAAAAAATTATTTTTGTTATTTTTGCGTTTTTTAAGCTTAAATAGATTTTTATAAAAAACACTACTCCTCCTTCAATTTTTAAAGTTTAAAAAAAAATAATTGATTAAATAACGTCAAGGTATGTACTACAGACGTATGAATAGACTTTTGCAGATTTGGATTTTAATAGTTTTCAAAAACTTCTTTTAAGTTCAAAACATAAAAAAAAAATTTACATTTTTATGTTTAATAATTCGTAAAAAAAATAATTTATAACTTAATTTAAAAAAGCTATTCATACGTTTACAAAACAAATATTAGAAATTCAAAAACTATTAACAGTTTAGTTTTAAGTTAATTAGTTACAGAGCCTTAGCATTTTACACGTGACCAAAATGTAAAAAAAATATTGTGAGTAAATGAATATTGTTGCAGACGAAAAGTGTGTTGAAAGATAAATGGTATATAAACATCTATAAAAACATAGGTTCTGTTTCTTTTATTGTTTTGAAATTTTGTACATACCTCCTTAAGTATGTATAGCATAGTTTTATGAAGAAAAAAAAATTGCAATTTTTTTTGGAATTTAGGGCTCGGGTCTCCCTTAATTTATTTACTTCAAATAAAAGCCTTATTGATAAATCCCAATGGAAAACCATTCCTACTAGAAATTAAACGATTACGATCTTCTCAAGATGAAGTTGTCGAAATTGCTGATTTTTGTTACTGGTCATTACTTTTTTTATTTCAAAGTCCGTATATTAATCCCTAAATAAATATATAAATATTATATATATCATATTTATAGAACGGTATATCATTTAACATCTTTAAGATCTAGTCATTATCTAAAACTGCTCAATTTTCCAATTTCATTAAAGATGGATCTGGTTCAAATCGAACGCACACGTCTCCCTTATCAAAAATTTTAGATCTATAAATCGTTAGCTGTAAAGCATAATAATCATGTAAAATGGTGTAATTGCCATGTCAAATAGTGTAATTGCCATGTGAAATGACGAAAATACAATCATGCCCATTTACCCAATGCTAATCAAACAAAATTGGAAAATTTAAAAAATGTTTTCATTACATGCGAGTTCACGTTACTTTTCCAAAACACATACATATTTTTCAATAATATTTCAAAAGCTGAATTATACTTCGATAGCTTTAAAATTTTACAACTGGGAAATATCTTTGTAAACAAATATTATTTTATAAATTTAACAGATTTGTACATTGCTTGGAGAACTGGAGATTAATGAACATGATACCGTGTGACAGTAGGTCAAAATTATGTAATTAATACTCATAAAATAGTGTTATTATCATATAAAATAGTGTTATTATCATATAATATAGTGTTATTATCATATAATATACGTAATAAATACGTAAAAGCAAAAAATATTCATATAACATGATGCAATAATCATTTAAAATGTTGCATTAATCACATGAAGGATTAAATAGTCATATTAAAGGATGTATTAATCATATAAAATAGTGTAATAGTCATATAAAATAGAGTAAAACCTTATAAAATGTTCTAATAATCTTTTAATAGCATTTTAAAATAACTTAATTATGAAAACTTGTGTAATTGTGTAATAACCCTGCAACATTTTATAAAAACATTTTAAAATGGTTTGAAACAATATAAAATGATTAATAGCAACATAAAATAAGGAATTAACCAATATGAAATATTGTAAAAGCAATATAAAAATAATGTAATAGCAATACAAAATATTTAGCCTTATAAAATGTTGTAATAACAACATCAATGGTTTATTAACAATGTAAAATAAAAGGAAAAAGACGACAGGGATGTGACATATGACAACAGTGTATACAATGATAGCAAAACAGCATTACTTCCTAACACATAACCAATAAAATATTAAGTATAACTAAAAATTTTGCGTGTATTTTCTTTTAGCCCATTCCTATAGCCCACTCCCTTAATTAGAGTCCAATAAAAAACATAAGTTCTATTTTAAACGTATGTCTATGTCTAATATCAAGTATTCCACCAGGTGTTAAAAGTTGTTTTAATGAACATGTTTCAATCCATCTCTTAGACTCAGCGGGATTCTTCATTAAAAGTGACACTACGCGAATAGAATGGAAACACCTGGATCTGAAAAGGTTCTTTTACTTCCCTTCAACTGCAATTGAATGAATCTGCATTTATTGGAGTTGAAGTTATTTTTATAAGAATATAGTGAATACTCCATATAACGACCTCTCAAGAGACCTGTACAAGGTGGTCGTTAAACGACCTTTCATGGTAAAGTTGTTGCATAGAAACTAATCACCTGATTGGGATAAAATATATCCAAAATCGTGTTATAAAATTGGAGATGTGTCTATATACTTCAAAATAAGTTTGAACATTTTATCCGGGTAATTTGATATATGTAATATTATTGACATATTAAAAAAAATTCTTTAAAAAATTTTAATTTTGTCTCCAGGAATAATTATAAGCATCTATGTAATAAAAATAAAAAAATTTAAACTCAGTTACTCGAATTAAATTTTGTCTTTATCGGCAACAGAAATACTATATTTTTAAATTTGTGTTCAAAATATAAAAAATATGCGTCAATGTCCAGAAATTGTATCTTTTCACGTAATAGGTTATTTTATTTATATAAAACTGGTAAAACTACAACGTTATTTAATAAAGTTATTTGACTAAAGTAATTCATTCATAATATTCAATTACTTTAATTTTTATTTTATGTTTTTAGGTTTTTAACATTCCAGTTTCCAATGCTCACTCCAGTGTGATACTAATTTTTAAGGATCTAATATTTAAATTAATACTAAAATACAGCTCTTCTGCCATCTAGTAACTTCTTGATAACCTTTGTACACCAAATTTTACAACAAAAAAATTACAAAGACACAAAAAAAATTACAAATATACAATTTTTGTAAATTTTGACAAAAATAGCAAGTGTTGCAGCAACTTTAGGGTAAATAAAAACGGAGACATGCATTAATATATCCGTGAGGTGTTTTTGTTCAATTTTCAGAGCACAATTTGACTTAAAAATAAAATAATTATTTAATTCATAAATAAATTTTTATTTAATTATTAACATTTAAATAACTGTGTATTAATCACTTTACCATGAATAAACCTACGATTACATTAATATATCCGTGAGGTGTTTTTGTTCAATTTCAAAGCATAATTTGACTTAAAAATAAAATAATTATTTAATTCATAAATAAATTTTTATTTAATTATTAACATTTAAATAATTGTGTATTAATCACTTTACCGTGAATAAACCTACGATTTCAAAAATAAATGTTTTGTGTGTGTATCTCAATTTTCTTTAAACTCCGTTCTCATTTGAATACTACATTAAAAATTATTAAATAATAATAGTATCACTCTTTTTTCCTAAAACTAATTGACAAGAGCAAACAGAACAATTTAAATTTATATAATTATTTTTTGGAAAATTGAATATGTTTGTAATAGCTGTGCTCTTTGAGTAAACTGGTCCCAAACATTTTGATGCAACGTTATCAGCTCTACAAAAAAGTTGGAATAATTTATAATTAAAATATATGTTTAAGATAAAAACTCGTCTTATAGAACATTGCGTTAAGAATATTAAAATACAAATGCAACATTAAAATACGCAATAAAAGTCCGTATAATCCGGACATGTTTCGGGAGATACATCACCCTTAATAACTGGGGCATATACAGTATTTCATGTCAATGTGGCATGTCATATATTGGTCAAACAAAGAGAGCATTGAGATTTCGTATCAAGGAGCACCAAGCACATACTGTTAAACAAGAAATAAAGAAGTCCTCCATTGCCAAGCACTCTTGGGAACATGGTCATATATTTAATTTTTCTAACTCACATTTAATTTGCAAACCTAAATCTCCAGTTGAACTTGACTTCCTGGAGGCGTTTCATATTTTTAGCAATATTGATTCGGTTGTCAATGAAACGTTTGCGGTCCCAGTGTTTCCCGCTTGTTGGCACACAATAGTTAACTCATACCGATTGTAATAGTTTTTTAGTTTTTTTGGTCTTTGGCAACATTTTAGATTGCTTGGGTTTATTTATATTTCATTACACACAGACTTTGCATTTTCCGCTGATGAAGGGTGATGTATTTCCCGAAACATGTCCGGATTATACGGACTTTTATTGCGTATTTTAACGTTGCATTTGTATTTTAATAAAATATATGTTTGTTTTCACAATTTCATTATAATTTTTTTGCGTATTTAGCTATTTCACATAAAATGAACATGTGTTCTTCAGACAAACGTAAAAATTTCTGTTGTAGGCAATTCTCCATTACAATATAATTGTAAGTCAGAAAACAAAGAACATTTTAAATATATGAATATTGTAAAAACTCGTCTTATAGAACATTGCGTTAAAATTTTTAAAATACAAATGCAACGTTAACATACGCAATAAAATTCCGTATTATCCGGACATGTTTCGGGAAATACATCACCCTTCATCAGCGGAAAATGTAAAGTCTGTGTGTAATCAAATATAAATAAATCAGACATTTAAAGTGTTGCCAAAGAACAAAAATTAAAAAACTATTTCAATCGGTTGGAGTGAACTAACGTTTGCGGTCCCAGTATTCCCCGCTTGTTGGCACACAATAGTTAACTTCAACCGATTAAAATAGTTTTTTAGTTGTTGTTCTTTGGCAACATTTTAAATTTCTGATTTATTTATATTTGATTACACACAGACTTTACATTTTCCGCTGATGAAGGATGATGTATCTCCCGAAACATGTCAGGATAATACGGATTTTTATTGCGTATTTTAACGTTGCATTTGTATTTTAATATATGAATATTGTCCTAAACATTCAGAAAATCATTATTTTGCATTGCTGCAAAAACGCGACGGATTCTATCTCTGTCTTCAATAAAAAGATAATCTATAAGGAACATAAAAAAGGACCGATCCTCTTCAGGTTCAGTTCGTATCTTTTCCGCCACAAGGCGACCATATATTGCGTACAAATCTTCTCTTTCCATTTGCACATCTGTACTATAACTTCGTTCTTCATGTGGATCATTGGGGCCACTTCTCACATTACTGGTGAAAGGGCTGTTCCAACTTGAATTTGCTGGAATTTTAAAGTGGGCGCCTTCCACCTTATTAACAAAATAAAAAGACCTTTATTAGTAACAAAAATCATATATTATATATATTATATTCAAACAAAATTAGTACGACTCATTTATCGATTGAAAATGCGGTTGGTAACTTCTCACATTACTGGTGGAAGGGCTGTTCCCTTTTGGGTATTGTATCCAAGATTATTTATATTTTACAATTTTTTAAACATTCAACCAAGTGAGTACAGCGAATTTACTGATTGAAAAGGTTGTTGATGCATTATCTTTGAAACTTATCACTGTTGGAAAGGTAGTTCAAATTTGCATTGAAATTGGAAATTGTATTAATAAAAACGTTCCTTAGTAGAAATTTTTTCTTGTAATTTGAGATTAATAAATAGACAAAAGTAAATAAATAATAAATAATCGACTTCTTACATTCCTGGTGGAATGGTTGGTCAAATTTGCATGTGCAGGACGTCGAATGTGGGTGCCTTCCACCTAATTAACAAAATAAAAAGACCTTTATTAGTAACAAAAATCATATATTATATATATTATATTCAAACAAAATTAGTACGACTCATTTATCGATTGAAAATGCGGTTGGTAACTTCTCACATTACTGGTGGAAGGGCTGTTCCCTTTTGGGTATTGTATCCAAGATTATTTATATTTTACAATTTTTTAAACATTCAACCAAGTGAGTACAGCGAATTTACTGATTGAAAAGGTTGTTGATGCATTATCTTTGAAACTTATCACTGTTGGAAAGGTAGTTCAAATTTGCATTGAAATTGGAAATTGTATTAATAAAAACGTTCCTTAGTAGAAATTTTTTCTTGTAATTTGACATTTATAAATAGACAAATTAAATAAATAATAAATAATCAACTTCTTACATTACTGGTGGAAGGGCTGTTCCAATTTGAATGTGCTGGAATTTTAAAGTGGGCGCCTTCCACCTTATTAACAAAATAAAAAGACCTTTATTAGTAACAAAAATCATATATTATATATATTATATTCAAACAAAATTAGTACGACTCATTTATCGATTGAAAATGCGGTTGGTAACTTCTCACATTACTGGTGGAAGGGCTGTTCCCTTTTGGGTATTGTATCCAAGATTATTTATATTTTACAATTTTTTAAACATTCAACCAAGTGAGTACAGCGAATTTACTGATTGAAAAGGTTGTTGATGCATTATCTTTGAAACTTATCACTGTTGGAAAGGTAGTTCAAATTTGCATTGAAATTGGAAATTGTATTAATAAAAACGTTCCTTAGTAGAAAATTTTCTTGTAATTTGACATTAATAAATAGACAAAATTAAATAAATAATAAATAATCAACTTCTTACATTACTGGTGGAAGGGCTGTTCCAATTTGAATGTGCTGGAATTTTAAAGTGGGCGCCTTCCACCTTATTAACAAAATAAAAAGACCTTTATTAGTAACAAAAATCATATATTATATATATTATATTCAAACAAAATTAGTACGACTCATTTATCGATTGAAAATGCGGTTGGTAACTTCTCACATTACTGGTGGAAGGGCTGTTCCCTTTTGGGTATTGTATCCAAGATTATTTATATTTTACAATTTTTTAAACATTCAACCAAGTGAGTACAGCGAATTTACTGATGGAAAAGGTTGTTGATGCATTATCTTTGAAACTTATCACTGTTGGAAAGGTAGTTCAAATTTGCATTGAAATTGGAAATTGTATTAATAAAAACGTTCCTTAGTAGAAAATTTTCTTGTAATTTGACATTAATAAATAGACAAAATTAAATAAATAATAAATAATCAACTTCTTACATTACTGGTGGAAGGGCTGTTCCAATTTGAATGTGCTGGAATTTTAAAGTGGGCGCCTTCCACCTTATTAACAAAATAAAAAGACCTTTATTAGTAACAAAAATCATATATTATATATATTATATTCAAACAAAATTAGTACGACTCATTTATCGATTGAAAATGGGGTTGGTAACTTCTCACATTACCGGTGGAAGGGCTGTTCCCTTTTGGGTATTGTATCCAAGATTATTTATATTTTACAATTTTTTAAACATTCAACCAAATGAGTACAGCGAATTTACTGATTGAAAAGGTTGTTGATGCATTATCTTTGAAACTTATCACTGTTGGAAAGGTAGTTCAAATTTGCATTGAAATTGGAAATTGTATTAATAAAAACGTTCCTTAGTAGAAATTTTTTCTTGTAATTTGACATTAATAAATAGACAAAATTAAATAAATAATAAATAATCAACTTCTTACATTACTGGTGGAAGGGCTTTCCCAATTTTCATCATATGCTGGACACGGTAACTGAGTGCTTGAAGATGAGTCTCTTTCTGATTTGACCTTATTAAATAAATAAAAAGACCTTTATTAGTAACATAACTCATAAATTTATATATATATATATATATATATATATATATATATATATATATATATATATATATATATATATATATATATATATATATATATATATATATATATATATATATATATATATATATATATATATATATATATATATATATATATATATATATATATATATATATATATATATATATATATATATATATATATATATATATATATATATATATATATATATATATATATATATATATATATATATATATATATATATATATATATATATATATATATATGGGTAATTTCACGTAAAAGTGTCCTAAGAGTGAATTTTAAAATATTTTTTACAAAGTTGAAATTTTTATATTTAATAGATAAATAATTGAATTTATTATATTTTGCATTAATAGAAATTTTGCGCATATTTTGTGACAATGGTGCAAATTCAAAATGGTTGCTATGTAATGAAATTAAACTTGCTTACATTTGCATTATTTGTATTCCTTAATTCATAAGATAAGTTAAATTTTTTGAATATTTTGAGTATGGGTTTCAGAAATACAGCTAATGTACAATCAAATTCCTTACTTTATAAAAATTTATCTTGATTTAATTATTGATTTAGAACCAAATGAAATGAGGATTGTTCAACTGTAGTGTAAGTCACAAAAAAGAACAAAAGTTCTTCTAATTTTTTTAATTGAGTCACAATTAAAAAAAAATCAGGGATTTCCTCCTTCAAACTAATCTCTATCAGACTGCAGTTTTGATTTTTAAAAGAATGAAATTTTTTAGTGAATATTAAATATATTAAACCTGTAGTGTAAGTCACAGCGTAGAGTAAGTCACAACTATATGCTGTGTTTGTAGAACAACAACGATTACAAAATACACAGTAACAATATTTAAAAATGTTATCACAAGTGATCTTATTTTTAAATATTGTTATTTATTATACTTATATTATTTAAACTGTAAATGGGGAAAAAAAGTAGCAAAATGAAAGATAGATATTAGAGAAAGAAAAAAAATGGAATATTTCAAGCAGTTAAAGATAATTAATCTAGATAGCAAAGGGAAAGGTGTAAGAAAATGGAAATTACAATGAAAGTTGATCAATGGGATTTTTAAAACAAATAAGAAGGAAGAGATAAAAAAAACAGGTAAAAAAGAATTTACGCAGCCGCTTTAAATGAACCAAGCCCTTCTAATCCAAATTCAGTAGATTCTCCTTAGAAAACCTATCAAAATTATAGCTCATTTGGTAAAGATATTGCAAGAGTCAAGAAAAGTCTACCTTAAAGCCCAAATAAATGTAAGGCCATTGTAAAGAAACTAGCTCATCAGTTTACACCGGTGATAGCTCAACCTGCCTGCTCAACATTCAAGAATTACTGCACTAAGCAATTAAATAAAATATTAAATAAAATCTTTGATAAATATTTTTATGAAGAGGTATATAATACTCAAGGAATCAAGGATTTTGGTTTTCTTAGAGAACTGAACGAAAAAAGGAGAAGACCTAAAAAAAAGATAACAATCGAACTTAAAAGTGGCAATAGGGTATAGGTTTCATCAGTGCCGTTACACAAAAAATATTTTGGGGGGTTGAAACAAGAAATTTCCCAACTTAACGATTCGAAATTCTCAACCCTACTATTTGATATTCCCAACAGTATGAAAATTCCCAATTCCAACTTATCGACATTAATCTTGATTTTTTTATATATTTTTTAGGTAATATTAAACAGTTCTCTCACAAGCATTGATTTGTTGCACATATATTTCAATGCAGTGTCCGTTCTGAGGTCTAATTTAAATATAATCTTACAAGTTCGGCAATTTTTAATCTTCCCTAGCTTTTATTTGTTAATAATATTAATTTTCTTCAG